>CM056999.1:179003053-179709550 GCA_029891345.1 Dryococelus australis
TGTCACTTTTGTTTATGTGACCTGATTGTCAACCATATAATAAAAGCTAACAGTGAGAACGTTATCACCACTAGCAACAGTTGGCGAACTGTTAACTGCTTATTGTTTACTACTTGGGGCCTACATGATGATGCCCAACTATCAAAAATGAATTGTTCTACTACGTAAGGTCTTTATGGTCAAACATGATCTTAAATATTTGCTCTTTGGCAAGTATCACCCACGCATTCTCTAAATACTCTAAGATGCCTGTGGGTGTTTCACAGACATTTGCTTGTGCGCCATATATGAAATTTTGTCAGTCCTTTTTTGTTAAATGGCTCACAATTTCCCACATGACGATGCCCAACTATCGGAAATGAACCATTCTACCATGCGAGGGCTTTATGCGCAAACATGATCATACTCTTTGGCATACATCAGCCACATGTTTTCCACATGTTCTAAGATGCCAGTGGGTGATTCACTGATGTTTACTTGTGGGCCATACATTAAATTCTTTCAATCATTTTGTGTTTAATAGCCCACATCAAAAATACTTCCCAATCAAATGCAGTCACTATTGTTCCTGTGGTCTTATTTTGTACCACATGAGAAAACACTTACATTCATGTGGGCGAACATGTACCACCTGTGCCAGCAGTTGGCCAACTGTTATCTGCTTGTCGTTTGTTACTTAGGTAGTAGCCGAGCCCTGTTACCGCATTTGGCCATAGAAAGGGTGAACGAATCATCTCTTATAGCCTCTCTCCAATCATGGCGACCCAATGCTCTTCATACCACCCCTGGGTAATGCAGATTAGGCTCCGCGTCCCATATCCCTATGGTAACCAGTTTCCTCGTGGCTGATAATGGGTGTCTGCCATGATGGCTTGGGCCGACAAATGATACCTAGGCCCGACCACTTGGCGGGGATGTTGGACCACTTGGCAGTCAGGCCGTTGGGACCCAATACTGGAATTTGATGGTGAAGAAATTCTAAAGTACGGTTATGGTCAGAGGCCGATGATGGCTCTTCTGGCTAGCTGCTTCACTGGTTGATGGATGTGAGGGTGATGGCATGGAAGCGATGATGATAACATGGAAAAACTCTGTAACCTATGCATACAGACCCTCGGAATTTGATAAAGAGGAAAATCTTCAATTTCAGAGCAAGAGCGGCTTTTCGCGTGCCTGCATGCCATAGTGGGTCCGGGAATGTCTCTCACTCCCTGTGATTCGCCATTTGCCTTCTATCTTATGGTGGGCAGTTTAGTGGTGGAATACTGGGCTGGCAACCGGCCTGTAATGGGTTTAAGGCTTATGCCCAGTGAGACCTTAAATTCTCCTCAACCACAACCAGAGTGGGTCCTAAGGTGGCTGTGGCACCTGGCTCACTAACGGGTGGAAGGGGCTGCCTCTGTTCGCCTGGCGCTTGCCATAGTTGGAGTGGTCGGTCATTGAAAACCCACTCGTCCCATGGAAAATAAGTGGGAGAACAGGCTGATCAGTTTGGCTCCATCAGAGGTTCTCTCTGGTGTACCGATAGCTAGAGGTTGGGCTCGTGCTGGTAGTGGTTAACTCCATATGCTGGAGGAGGTATGGAGAGATTCCCCCTCTAAAGGAAAGACCGGACTGTGAGCGGCGACCCACTCTGGTTGTTTCCTGGAGAGACACAAGGGATATGGCTAGACCACTTGCTTGGTATCTGAGTCAACTCAGGTGCTGAGCTGGGACACCTTCGATGGGAGGGCATTATCCCTGTCCCCCACCGATAGGGCGATCGTTGCCCGGGAAGGCCTAATGGCTAAGAGCACTACGGAAAATACAAAAGTGCAAGGGTTGGGAAGCCTTTCTACATATATTTATATATTATATTGTCTTTACTCATGGATCATCGGAAATCTTCTCTTCTCGCCACTTAACTGATTAAGTATAGTAATTTCAAGACTTCACACACATTGTAAACATTATTTTAATTTCATTAGATGTATGGAAGACTGGAGTTATTATTTGGCATCACGACCGATGTCACAGTCCTATATATAATCGAACCGACTTCACGTGTTCTGGATAGGTTTTTAAGGCCCGAAGGCCAGCATTCCCTCCATCCTCCCACACTAGGACTGTACTCTGATGAGTAAGCTAGTACTCAGCACTTTTTCTCCTATTCCGTTCTTCTCTTCTGCCTGTGCTTATATGCCTGTTCTACGGGTTTTCTCCCATTCCATTAAAAACCTGTCCTCCTCGCCATTATGAATAAGCTCATCCCTAGCTGTTTTGTCCTTACCCGAACTATTCATGAATGGTTCACTGGAAATTTTCTTGTTTCGAGGATCATCTGGTCAAGGGTATCAGAAGAATGAGAGTAACCTTCATTCATCAGTCCCCCCTTGACCCCCCCCCCCCCACAAGGAGGTGACTGAGATGTTCTTGTATCTTTAGCTCTCTCTGTGATGCGCTAGGTATCAGTAGCGCACCACCGTATAGCCAGTCAACGGAACCCTGTGGTTGAAGTACCTGTGGTCATAGGTTATAATTGCTTATTTTTGACACTTTTCCAGATCGAATTCCTCCCCTCTTCTTTTATGCACTTCTCTCAGAAGCTCCTTCAAGTCCTCTACATTTCTGGTCAGGTTAGATGTTGTGAGCAACATTCTATCCCTGTATTCAGGATAGGGGAACAGAATGTGGTTTCCTCCTTCCATACTCCTCATAACCTTGGACATGGCCACAGCATACAATGAAGGGTCTTCCATTTTGACCAGCCGGATCTTAAGTTCCATCTCTCTTTGGATTTATTTTATGTCTTCAACCGTGATACTGTGTTTATTGTGCACAGCGACATGCTCTTCCATCATAGAACCATCTTGCAGCTCTTCATCATTTTATTTCAGGTTGAACATTAATTTTCCCTCCACTCTTGTAACCTGATTCCAGAGACTGTTCGATGGCTCTTCCGACTTCCGATCCTCCGAGGCGCACTCAACACTTCCTGACACAGACAAGATCGTCTCATCCGGGATTCTCGCACATTGTAGTAGTTGTTCCATCTGCCTTATTCCGTTGATAGTTCGTGCATGTCTCGTATAATGCGGCTATCCGCTCCATGATGTAGATGACCGGCTCCCAGGAGAACGGCCATCTTCACATCCTGCCACTTTGATCTTGCTCTTGCATATCCATGACTCAGGTAATCGTCACTGTTACTATCATCTGCACTGTGTAGTCCCACTGCCGACTGGTCTTGGTCTTACTTCCAGGAGTCGAATTCCTCAAGTTGTCTTCCTACGAGTAGGGAGAATTCCTCGAAGATTCTAGCCATCGTGCTCCACTGAAGTGCCAAGTGACGATCTGATGTTTCTATTCCATAATCTGCCAGCCACGCCAGTAACATATCCTCAGGTCCTCTATTCTGCCACATTCAAGCAACTCATGTTGTACCGTGTCCTCCACTCTGCACACAGGGCATAGTGGAGATTCTACCAGCCCAAACTGTAATAGTTTTGCTTTAAAGTGATTGGCTGAGAGAGGTAATGTGTCGTTCTCAGCCATTTCTTCTTCACTCTGTCTCGGGCATCTGGAAACACTCTGAACACCTCTCTCCCTTTCTCAGTAGTGTCCCATCTGTAATGCCGGTTTCCCATAGAATGTTCCCTGTATTCTCTTTTGAGTGTTAGGGATGGTGGTCTTCCCCTCAGTTCTTCAAACATTTCTCCTCTCTCCCTAATCAACAGGTCGATTGGCAGTACTCCAGCCATCCCTGTTAGGGATTTTGTAGATACTGTTCAGTATGCCTTTGTTACTGTCAGTAGTACAGTTCTCTGTGCCTTATTCAGTTGCCTTCTCACCATTACTAAATTAGATCTTTGGCACCACACTGACACAGCATAGCACATTATCGACTCGAACACTGCTTGATACATAAATCTTAGCATAGCAAAATTAAATCCCATGTACACTGGCAAGGATGTTATCATTCTTGCAAACAAGACGACTGAATTACTACATATATGTTTAATATGCTCCGTGAAGGATAGCCCGCTGTCCAGGACGACTCCCAAGTACTTGTATTTCTGAACAAACCCCAAGGGGCGATCGTGAAATCTCAGTGTCGGCCATCTTCTGCCGAGGTCACCCTTTAGCATCATGCACACTGTCTTGTCCACAGCAAACTTTAACTTTGCTGATTTAGACCATCTGTCCAGTGTGTGCATGGTTTCCTCAGCTTTGCACTCTAACTCCTTTCTGGAGTTCGCAAGGATCAGTACTAGTCCATCGTCTGCATATCCATAGATGGTGACTTTATCTGGTAACTATTGCTCTAGTAAGCTGTCTAATACTAGGTTCCACAGCAACAGTCCCAGCACCGATCCCTGCGGGCAACGCTTTGTTAGTCGCATCTCTACCTGAGTGTCATCTGTGATGTAGACACACGATCGCTCCCTCAGGTAGTCTGCCAGTACGAGGTATATATTTTGTGGACATTTCTTCGTCAGCTGCCATAAGATTTCAGTCCACCAGGTGTTATCAAATGCTCCAGCAAAGTCCAGGAAGATTCCCATTGCATAAAAGCAGCCTGTGGTCTTTACCTGGGATACCATGTCCAATACCGCCAACTCTGTGCTTTTCACCCTTCTGAATTCATATTTTTGGTTGCTTATTCCTCCTGTTTGGTCCAGGAATTCAGTTAACGTTTAGTTAACTAACTTCTCGAATACCCTCGTGTGTCCTGAGGCTTGTTTCCACCGTTCGCAAGGGAGTTATCTCCCTCATCTTTCCAGCCATTACTCTGTACACCATTCCCTAAGTGTCCTCGTTACCATGTTCTTCAATAATTTTCCTCCAGGACTCTGATTTCCTCTGGCGAACTTCAGTGAAGTACTTCTTCCTGCTCCTTCTGTATTCCACAGCCAGTTGCTCATGGCTCCCTTCGTCCCTCTCTCGCTTCAGCCTTCAACGTTGCCGCCAAACTTCCTTCCTCATCTGGTCCAGTTCGTAGTCCCACCACATGTTGGAGGGTGTCCTTCAGGTTACCCTCCTCAATGTGGAGTCACACGTTGTCTGGATGGCTGTTGTTATTCTGTGAGCCCTTGCCTGTGGATCTTCCTCTTCCAGAAGTTCTTCCATCTTGTCCACCAGGAGATTATCAAGAAGTCTCCAATTTGCCCCTTGGATGTTAGTACCGAGGTCGGACTTCTGCTGGATTATGTCCGATGATTCGTGTTAACAAGATCTCATACAGGATCAGTCTGTGGTCACTACTGCTTTCCTCCACCACTTCCCAGTTCACAACTTGCTGACTGGCTTTGCTGGTCGCCAGTGTCACGTCAATGAAGGCCTCGGTGTCTTGCTGGAGACACATACATCGGTAGGTGTCCAGCTTGGTTGCAGACTCGCAGGTCTTGTGCAGTTATATACTATTCTACCAGAGTACCCTTCTCGTCCGTGTCTGGTGAATACCACAGCATTCATTTTGCATTCATGTCGCTGGCAATTACTGTTCCTTTATTATGTAGCTTGTCCAGGATCCTATCCCAACTCTCCAGATGGCTCTCCGTACTATCAGATAATTGAAAGTACGGAGATACCAGGTAGATTTGATGGTCTCCTATCATCAACTACACCACCAGATGATGTTCGTTGGAAATGTCCTCAAGGATCATAGGTGTTGCCTTCTTCCTCACCCACATGTCTGCCCTGGGTGTCTCTCCACTAGTCAGCACCATTCCTAGAATGTTCATAACCTTGTTATGCAGAACATAGGGTTCCTGGAACAAGACTACATCCGGCATGTTCTCCTCTGCCAGCTTTACCATTTCAGAAGTGACCACAGTTGATCCATGCATGTTAATATGTCCTCATTTAATGGTTTCAACAGCCATAGTCCACACGAGCTATTTCCATATCATATGCTCTGGTGTAAGCTGTACAGCCCCTGTGGTCAACCATGTGTAGATGTTCTTTGTTTTCTCCTTTGCAATTAGCACACTGTTCTTGTCATTTTTCTTTGCTATCCTTGTGATTATGCCCTTCCTGCGCACATATAGAGCACACCTCTTTCCATTTGCACTTCCTTGCTAAATGTCCGCACCTTTGGAATTTCTAGCAGCGTAAAGGGTCAATGAAATTCCTTTACTCGACAGCAGGCCAAACCTATATACAGTTTCCCTGTGTCGATAACCTGTTTCCTCAGTTGTGCTGTGCATTCGAAAACAATATGGACTGATCGGGAGGTTCTGTACCCCTTTCTCATTCTGGGCACCATATCCCTTTGCAGGGTATCCAGACCCGAGTCACCACAATTTTGCTAGTGGATTGTCTCCATCAGTTCATTTTCATTATCCAGTTCTCTAAGCACGTCATATACCATTATTCTTGGTCCACGACTGAGTGACTCTTCAAGTTATAGGCTGAGACTGCGAATCTTACTGGTTGTCTGTATTTTTCTCAGTGTTTGATCGTCTTCCGCCACTATCACTACACCACCATTCTGCAGCGGAGTACATGTTTTGATTCGCAGTCCCTCCTTGACTGGATTCAAGTTCTTTTGCAAGACCT
The DNA here is from genome assembly GCA_029891345.1 of Dryococelus australis. Lineage (NCBI taxonomy): Eukaryota > Metazoa > Arthropoda > Insecta > Phasmatodea > Phasmatidae > Dryococelus > Dryococelus australis. The sequence continues at coordinate 179,009,594 of CM056999.1, forward strand.
CTTTGGTCTGGTCTGGTCTGGTCATATCTGGACAAATAGGGACTATTCTATGTCGCAAAGCAGTCGATCAGTAAAGACCTGAAAAATACGTGTTATTTTATGACAGCATCATAACATTCACCATCTTACTCTTATTCGAATCCGTTCCATGTGTCCATTGACTCCTACAGCAGTCAGATCCATAGTTCCTTTTGACTTGGTTATACGTGATTGGGCCAGTCTCCCTTTAGTTGCATGTAATTGATCCAAAAGCGTTAGAGTGTGCCTGGACAAACTGTAGTCCAATTAGAAACGCTGTACAAAAGCTTAAGTGTTTGAAGTGTAGTCTCTCTTGAAATAATAACATAAATTTTGTAAGTCTATATCTATAAGATTCGAGGCCCTTTCAGTAATCGAGTTCGCTGTCAAGGAAGGTGCTGTCACGTCATGAATTTCCTGTTGTACGTGTGCACAGTAGTTGAGAGTCAGCAGTGGGAGTGTTGAGAGGGCATGACCAGTTGTATTCATCAGCCCTAGTGTGGGCTGGTGGTGTGGCAGCGAGGCACAGCTAGTCGGAAACAATCATGCCTGCGCACCACAGCACGGGGGGAACAAAGACAGCGCAGTTTGTCGACCAGCTTCACGGCACAGTGGCCGCCGGCGCGGGAGTGTAAAACGAGCCTAAACACTTTGTTCGAGCCGCCACGGGAGGAAGCTAGCAGGGCGGATGTGGTTAGGCCTGGTTAGCCTGCCCCGGGACACAATGACTGTAATTAGCGGCCGCTAGGTGCGCTCTCCGCGGCACGCTGGCGACGTCACGCTGCTACGACCGCCGACCTCGCTCTGTGTTACAAACGCTGACTAGGACAGGAGTCTTCTGCATACAACCCCGACAATGACTCGTCCAGGGGCCGCGGTGGTCTAGTGGTCAGACTCCCACATAGGCGAGCCGGGTTATATTCCCGGTGGGGTCGCTCCCGGATGTTCTAAAGCGGGAATCTTGCCAGAAGATGCCACAAATCGGCGCGCTTTCTCGGGGATCTCTCGTATCCCGAGCTATTGTATACTACTCTCACTTCATCCTCATCGGCTCTCAAGACCTCGACGTTAAGAGACGCCAAAATCTCTATACGGGGTTACTTTCCTATCCTATAATATCGTACTGCCATAACTACTCATAACTTCGGATTCTCACTGGAGATAACCACTCCGATGCTAGAGACCTGGAATTTAACGAATTCACTTGAGCACAAGTTATAATTCAAACGCGAGTATATTTAATTCTCTTCTCAGTATAATCGCAGTTTATAAACCACGCCCTGGACGAATTATAAACAATAAACAATGAGACGAGCACCCAATCCCCTGCTGCCTATAAGTCCGTGGTAAAGCTGGAGTAACAGCCAATGTGCGTACAACTGAGGCTCGAGTACACGAATGCTTGTGGAGTATAGTTTGTTCCCGCTAGATGAATCTGCGAAGTTTCTGTGTCTCTTGACTGTTGCAGAAGTCGTGGTGAGAGGACCAGCTTCGTGTTTCACACCAACTGTGACGTCCAACCAGGGACACAGGAGCGGGTTAGCGTCTCGCAGAGAACAATAAACACTCCTCGCGCAACGCCAAGTCGCCACTCGGCGTTTTCTTTTGTCCTTCTCTTCCGCTCCTTCACCCATTGTTCGCCGGTACTTTCGTCTTCGCCCGAGCGCGCCAATGTCAACCCCCGCAGCAGAACCCACGAGATAACTGGGTAATGGGGTTTCTGAGGCCTTACAAGAGAAGGGAGGGCAGAGAATAAAACGGAACCGGAAGCAGTTGATAATAGTGAGCTAAACGGCGCCATTTTCCTCGCTGCTAGGCATCTCGGCGACCGAGAACCTGGTGCCGACAAAGCGCAGTCCGGGACGCTCATGGCCGCCATGTTGAGTCCCGTGCGAGATTTAGCGCCTCTAAGCGCTTCCTGAGGGAGACAGCGCCCCATTGTCGCGCGACGACGAAGACTGTTGTAAGAAGGGAGATGAGGTCGTATCATGTCCTCGTGTGGAGTCACAAGACGGCTCGCTGTGACGTAGTTTAACTTAGTTCATTGGCCATCGCCATGGTATGTCGCCCAAAACACTGACCTAGTTGTTGCTTGATTACGTATGAAATGCATGTTTTACTTCGCAATTTTTAGATGAATTGAAAACTACTACAGAAATTATTTTTAATGTAAATCGTCAACGTGCACCAAAAATAATGGTTTCGTCGTAAATTTTACTTAAAAAAAATTAGTTGTCGCTTCGAGGCCACACACACCATGTGTCTAGCTTGGACGTCGATCAAGCAGTGTTACCATCCTAAAGACCAGGAAGGAGGTGACCTACATACGTTCGGATATCAGGTTACAAATGACAGAAATTAGCTACGCTCCATGCCCCAAGTACTTGCACATTACTGTTCAATACAACAGTAATTTCTATTGTTAATGTAAAATCTTAACACTCATTGATAAATAACTTAGCTGCACATTGTTAATTGTATAATTGAAAGAAGAAATGCAGGTATTTTCCAAAACATCGCGAGCATATTGTGTTACCATACTGTGAGAACTCTCTTCCTGAGAAGTTAACAACGTAAGTGGTGTATGTTACTGCAAAAAATAATAAATGTCATATCAAAATACATAAGTTACAAAAAATGGCCACATATTTATATGTACATTTATTTAGGAATATGTTTTTGTTGACTACACCTATTCTGCCACAGACGTACAATCAGGCTACTTTCTGGCAAACCTGGCTACAGTTGGAAGCACTGCTTGAACAGTCAGCTGTACATGGCTTGTAGGCCATGTATCTAGGGACATCTGGCTTCTAGCAGCGACACTCCCGGGTTTAACATGTGGGGAACATGCAGGATGTTGCCGCCCGTCGGCGGCTTTTCTCGGGGTTATCCCGTTTCCCCCGCCCTTGTATTCCGCAGCTGCTTTGTCCTAGCCTCATTTCAACCTCACCGGTGCTCAAAACCTTCAAAACAAACAATAGCCACAATTATGATAATGTGCGTGCCTACAAAATGTACAACAAACTCTATAAAAAAAACTTGTATTTTAAAGCTTCGAAAAACGAATTATATGTCATGTGGAACATTATAAACAACAAAATACAACTACAAGTTTATCAAAAATAAATTCTTCAATCTATAAATGGAAATATTATTGCAAATATGGCCGCCGCACAGAATAAACAATTGTATCGCTCTTAGCTTTTTTTTTTTTTTGCTTTTGTGTAGAAACAGCTAGTTAAATAGTTTTCCCGTTGCACAAAACTTATTTTTTAAAATTTTACATTAAATATTTAATAATAAATAGCTTAACCATTACATTATAATATTATGTGACTGTTAAATTTTAATGCTGCTTGTTTACATTTGATTGTTTGCAAAGTCAGTATCAAGGTCATCGCTCGTAATATTAGATTGCATTTATCTTTCTCATTAAGCACTGGAGTAAAGTTTTTATTATTTAATTTTTCATTATGTCGTTTGTGTACCTGTTTGCTTCCATTATTTTCTGCACTTATAACCTGGGAAGTGTTGTTTAAAATTAACCTCAGACATGGTCTCTGAAATCCATTTTCGCATCACCAGGAACTTTGATGTAGATCGTATTTACCAAATTGAAGCAGACCATATGAAATTGAAAAGTTTTGTTGAGATAAATAGTTGTAAACATTGTGAGGTATTAGTCGAAGAAGACATTGTTTGTGACTGTATCAATAAGTGGCTTCACTTCCCTTGTGCTAGCATTAATATCATTACTGTTCCTGAGGGTTAGTGAAAGTGTTTTCACTGCCAGTTTAAGGAAAGATTAGACGAAGCACAGCACCTGACTGCTATACTTCAGGAAAGATTGAAGCAAAAAGAGAGTGAACTTGAATAACTAATATGTGAATACGAACACTGGAAAATAGTGCGAAAGAACAGCTAATAGATTAGCTGAGGCAGTTAGGGAAAATGGAGAAAGACTCCGAGATTTCTGTTCACCTCCAGAAAAGCCATCTCAAAATGCCAGAGAAACGTACAGTGTCGTGACAAGTAAACATAGGAAAAATAAAAAACCCAGAAAATTATTTCCACCGCTAGTGTGCCCACAGGTTCCTGAGCCAGAATTGCGTTGCAGCAACAGTTTGCAGCACTCGTAGACCTGGAGAAGGAAGAAGAATCAGTGAACATCCCTCCTCCACCACCAACCAACCCATTAAGGTCCAGGAGGAGGAAAGTATTCATCCTCGATAGTAGCCATGCAAGAGGTCTGGGAAAGCACATCAAAGAAAATCTGGGTGAGGAAAACGACATTCTTTCTTTTTCTAAACCAAATGCTGGCCTTGGCAGTGTTGTGGAGGATATTAGTGGCCTTTCCAAAGCTTTTTGCACTTTTTGTTACTGTGGGGGATCTGGGAAATAGCATTGATAAAAATATATCAACAATATTGTCAGGGCCACCAGCCGCGCCCGTGTGCTGATATGTGAGACGCCCCAGCGGCATGACGAACCTTTCCTTCAGAGAAAGGTATAGGCAATAAACACCACCTTGTGGAGCTGTGCGAGGTCTGGAAGATTCTGCAACATCGGTGTGGTGGGGTTAGAGGAAATAACCAGGGCGGACCACATGAGACATGGCCTGCACTTGAATCATGCTGGCAAGAGGAAACTTGGTGACCTCATTGCGGCCAGGATTCTTGTTCAGAACATGGCTTTGTTCAGTAAATAACCAGGGCGGACCACACGAGACATGGTCTGCACTTGAATCATGCTGGCTAGGGGAAACTTGGTGACCTCATTGCAGGCAGGATTCTTGCAGAACATGGCTTTGTTCAGTAAATACGGGTGATTGTTGGAAACCGTCAACCTTTTTTAGGCTAAAGAAACCCATGACCTTCAGGCTAAGTAGTTGTTGTGAAGAAGTCCCACTTCAAATTTCAGCTACAGAAACCCCTCAAAAGTGCAAAAAAAATAAAAAAAACTTACGGAATATAATACAAATCAGTTATTTCTCCTTCATCAGAACATAAAAGAAGTATCTAGCAAAATCGATGAACTCTCTATATGTGTGGACTAGCTGTCTACGAAATGCAACCGGGACGTAAAAATATGATGTTTAACATAAACCCATATAACTGACACTTGTGCTAAGCAACTAACTTAGTATTGCTGGTTATTTCCTCTGTTCCACATACTGTACGGCAAGCATGAATAAAGGAGGTACTTGTATTTTTATAAAAAAATAATATTACTCCCAGTAATCATAACCTGCAAATTTCTTGTGAAGACCAGGTTTTTGAATGCTGTTCTGTTTGCTTAGAAATTAATTTAAAGAAAATTTGTGATTTTGAATTTATACAGGGCCCCTTATGCTAATTTTAGTCATTTTATCAAGAAATTAGAAATTACTCTTTGGTTCATATTCAGCCCTAAAGTAGAAATTATTTTATGTGGAGACTTCAATATTGATTACTTGAAATAAAATGACAGAAAAAAATCCCTAGACAATCTCCTTAAAACATTCAATTCGAAATCAATAGTCACATTTGCCACCATAATAGTATGAAATTCACAGACAGCCTTTGATAACATATTTGTTGACTTGAATTTGACCGGGCTGTGTCAGTGTTTCCCAGTTGTAAAAGGATTATCATATCACGAAGCACAAGCTTTGATAGTATCATCTCTTGCTGTAATTAATGAAGATCAGTACTTAAAAAAACCAGGCATTATACTTTTGAAAACATCTTAAATTTCACATGTGACCTCAGCAATGAACTGTGGCTTGATTTATACAACACAGCCGAAACAAACGAAAAGTACCATTCATTTCTAAATTCTGTTCTTGTTCTTTTTGAAAAAAAACTTTCCCTCTACACAAGTTCGTTGTAACATCATGCCAACTAAAACACTGTGGATGACGAAAGGAATAAAGATTCCTTGCTAGCACAAAAGATAATTGTACGAAATAGCCAGAGTAAGTATAGATCATAACGTAACAACTGACAATAGAAAATATTACAAAGTTCTGAGTAAAAAAAAATCATAAAATCAGCAAAAAAAGGTGAACTTCAGTTCTCTTATTTACAACTTAGGAAACAAACTCGAAACTACGTGGTCCATGATATAAAGTGAAACCGGAGAATCCTATGAACGAAATCCGGGGATAAATCTAAGAGTCAATGACGTGGACTTGTCACCTACTTTTTATTAATACTATTTAAATGTTGTAGATAACTTAATAAATAAAGTCCCTAATAATAATACTAATAATAATTTTTCAACCTCACCAAATAGAGATTACCCCTCTATGAAGAGGTTGTTTACAACTTCAGGAGAAGTGGAAAAAGTAATAAAATCATTAAAACCAAAATTATCTTGTGGCTATGACTTCATTAGTTGCAAATTAATAAATCAGCTGTGTGTAAATTTAGTTTCCCCTTAAGCCATATGTGTAATGTCATTTTTAACTCTACTGTTTTCCCTGACAGTCTCAAATGGACAACTATCATTCCGCTTTTCAAGACAGGGGAAAAAGCCAATTATAGGCCCATTTCACTACTGACTTCCTTATCGAGGGTGATTGAAAAATCATTTACAACAGACTCATGCAACATTTTGAAGAGTACAGAATCTTCTCAGACTCTCCATTTGGCTTCAGGAAACATAAATCAACAAGTGAAGCAATATAGAAACTGACGGATAATATCCTTAATGCTCTGGACAAAAAACTGTCAACAATTGGAATTTTATGTGATCTGACAAAAGCTTTTGACTGTGTGAATCCTGACGTACTCATTGACAAACTTAAACATTACGGAATAAGAGATTACATGAACAACCTAATGTGTTCATATTTATCAGACAGACAACAGTTTGTATTGGAGATTAGAGACAATGCGTGCTCTGTATATTCCAAACCAGGAAGAATAAAGCATGGTGACCCGCAGGGCTAAATTCTTGGACCTTTGCTTTTTCTTGTGTATATAAATGTCTTAGTTTGCCACCTTAATCCAAGCACCACTCCAATTCTTTTTGCAGACGACACCAGTATTGTAGTCTCAGCCAGGACAAAGGAAGCACTGGGACGGTTAGCCAGTACCACTTTGAGTCAGTTAGATACTTGGTTTAAAGCCAACAAATTAAGCGTTAACCTTGAAAAAAACACATTTTATCCAGTTACGTACTAAAAATAGAAAAGAAATAGACTTAGGCGTCCGCTATGATGCAGAAGAAGTCAGTGGAACTGAGCATACCAGATTACTAGGGGTGCATGTAGACAATCACATGAATTGGAAACTTCATTTCGAACAAATTTGACCAAAACTCAGCTCTGCCTGTTTTCCCCTGCGTAATATTGTAGACATTTTAAGCAGAGAGGCTGATGTAATGGTTTGCTTTGCATACTTTCACTCAATCATGACATATGGAGTAGTTTTCTGGGGGAACTCAACTGACAACAATAAAGTGTTTCGTATGCAAAAAAAAGGGCTTTAAGGTTATTATTTGGACAAAAAAGATCTGATTCTTGTAGGCTTTTGTTCAAAAGTGCTAGAATCCTACCACTATCATGTGAATATATTTATGCTTCAGTTATGTTCATTTCCAAAAACCACAGTTTGTTCCAGAAAAATGATACTCTCCATAAACATAACACAATAAATAAATAACTAATTCATTTATCTGTTATCAACTTATGAATGTCCCAAAAGGGGGCTTCTTACTCTTCAAGTCAGCTGTTCAACAACCTACCTCATTACATGCAGAAATTATGCTTTACAGATACGAAACTCTTCAAAAAGAACTAAAAGAGTTCTTAATAAGCACAACTTTTTATTCAGTAGACGAATATTTATCATAAACACTACTGACCACTACGTTATTTTAATCAAGACTAGAAACCCCCATGGATATTCAGTGTGAGGTATTGTGTATAGCCGCCAATGTAATGTGTACATCTGTTTTATATCTTTATAGATTGGAGTGGCCCGGGACGCAGCACAGATGTGCAGAAGAAATTGAAGAATGGAGATTAAATATTGAAAATTCAAGAAAATTTGTATTTTATGTTATATTTGTTTTAGAATTCGATAATATTATAATACTTTGATGTTTTGATATTGTTCTATAAATAATGTGTTCATGTTCTGACTTGTCCGATGTCTTCATCCAAGCTTGTATTCGAAAAAAAAAAAAACTAAATAGATGCAATAAATAAATAAATAAACAAACCTAACGCTGTGCACATTTCCAATGAATACTTCTGTATAGTTGCATTAAAACTCCCAGCTTCTTATATTACTGACATTAACCTTGAGAAAGGAACAACTTACAAGAGCATGCACAACAGTTTTACTTTCGCAAGCATGAATGAAAATTCTTGAACTGAGGTAACTAAAAGTCTAAAAAACAAGAACTCAGTATGTATTGATGATGTTCCAATACAGTCATTCCCCTTCATAGTAAATACAGTCAAACTGATGTAGGCAATTACAGTATAATCTCTATCCTAACTGCATTTTCCAGCATTTTGGAAAAAAAATAATATATAATCAGTTGTCAGCATAATTAAAAAGCAACAGAATTATTTCAAATAATCAGTTTGGCTTTCAGCAAAAGAAATTTACAGAGCAAGTCCTCTAACACTTTGTAAACAAGGCCTTAGGAAAATTAGACAACATATACTTTGTAGCAGGAACATTTGCCTGTCTAGCCAAGGCCTTCGAGTGGGTCAATCATACATAACTTCTTTATAAAACGATATGTTATGGTATAAAAGACTCTTCACTTTAATGTACAAATCTTACCTTTCTAATAGAACTCATAATTTTGCCTTTCTCAAAGTGTTAACAAAATTAATTTATTAATTGCAGATACAATACTGTTGATGTAAAAATAAGTGTATCTCAAGGCTCTATTTAAGGGCCAATATTATTTCCAATATTTAGTAATGATTTTCAAACTTGTTTAACAAATAATAATGCAATTATGTTTGCTGATGACACATGTACAATTATAAGTGAAATAAACCGTGAAGAGCTCCTTGCTAATAACAGAACTACTTTACCGGAAATGGTGACATGGTTTATAAATAACAAATTGAGTCCTTATATAGTGAAATCTTCACTTATTTATTTCTCTAACAAAACATCATCCTCCGACACTATTTCCATAGAAATCCCTATACAATATAAAAATTAAGTCCTACCCACTGTAAGAAATACGAACCAACTTGGCCTAACTATTTGAGACTGAATATTTAAATGGAAAGTACACATTGCAACTCTGTGCAGCAGATTAAGTTCTTTTTGCTTTGCTTTTTGCTCCAGTTAAAAAACATGTTCGCTGGAAGCAGTCAAATCACTATACAGTACTTTGCCAATGTCCACTCTATATTGAAATATGGCATAATATTTTGAGGTGTGTCACGATATTGGAAAAAGGTCTTCAAACCAAACATTCATACGTATTAAAGCCCAACTTTGTGCAAACCTTGCTTCATTAAAGCCCCACTCTGTGCAAACCGTGCTTCATTAAAGCCCCACTCTGTGCAAACCGTGCTTCATTAAAGCCCCACTTTGTGCAAACCTTACTTCATTAAAGCCCCACTTTGTGCAAACCTTGCTTCATTAAAGCCCCACTTTGTGCAAACCTTGCTTCATTAAAGCCCCACTCTGTGCAAACCTTGCTTCATTAAAGCCCCACTCTGTGGAAACCTTGCTTCATTAAAGCCCCACTTTGTGCAAACCTTACTTCATTAAAGCCCCACTCTGTGGAAACCTTGCTTCATTAAAGCCCCACTTTGTGCAAAACTTGCTTCATTAAAGCCCCACTCTGTGCAAACCTTGCTTCATTAAAGCCCCACTCTGTGGAAACCTTGCTTCATTAAAGCCCCACTTTGTGCAAACCTTGCTTCATTAAAGCCCCACTTTGTGCAAACCTTGCTTCATTAAAGCCCCACTTTGTGCAAACCTTGCTTCATTAAAGCCCCACTTTGTGCAAACCTTGCTTCATTAAAGCCCCACTCTGTGGAAACCTTGCTTCATTAAAGCCCCACTTTGTGCAAACCTTGCTTCATTAAAGCCCCACTTTGTGCAAACCTTGCTTCATTAAAGCCCTACTTTGTGCAAACCGTGCTTCATTAAAGCCCCACTCTGTGCAAACCGTGCTTCATTAAAGCCCCACTCTGTGCAAACCTTGCTTCTAAAAGCTTGACATTCTCACACTTCCGAGAATATACGATTACTGCATTATTATTTTGGGATTAACCAACTTAAATTTCTGCATTAAAAAAAACATACATTCTTACGACACAAGACAAAAGAAAAACATTCATACTGCATCACACCGAGCAAAGAAATTTGAACAAGCCCCATTCTTTCATCAATAAAACTTACAAATAAACTACGTACAGCACTGAAATAGCCTTTCAAATATTTATAAGTTGTCTGTTTCAAAAAACTAATTTTAAAAATTTTCTCGTCCAAAATGCATATTACAGTGCAGATGAATATGTTTAATGAACATAACGTGGTATAAATTTTGCAGCTATGTAGAGTTGTTAGTATTTGTATTGTAATTAGCAAGTTATTGTACTTATGTTTATATTGCAATATTTAATTTTATATTGTAGTGTTTATATCACACTTTTGTTTGTATTGTAACGAATATTATTTTCTTCTCTGATATTCAATTTGTGTTGTAATTAAGTATGTTACGAATCTGATTAACTTTAGAGAAAATTATATATATATAGCCAGTATAACTCAATGAATATAAATATGTGTAGTCAAATTAGATAGTGTGCATGTGGAAATCAGCACAAATCATAGCAATATGTACCACTTCTTTCCCATGTCATGATCAGGATAGTTGATTAATATACACACATTATTATAGAGTGCAGAAAAATATATACTTACTACTAACATAATACAAGAAAACACTTTGACGAAAGCTTAGGAAAAATGTAATTGAAGAAATAATGGAAAATCTCATTTTCTACTCACATGCAACATCTTTAGACCCTTTTTAACAGAAGACATCTAATATTTAAAGATACTGCTGGCAGTTGTAAAAAAAATTTGTTATTAAAAAAATAATCTGTGACAAAATTAACAATTAATTTCCCTCAAATATTCACACAATAGTTCTGATAAATAACCAAACATATTATTTGATTACTAAAATTAACTGAAGAATATTCTTATGTGGGCAACCAGTCTTAGTTCATCGGTTGAGCTTTAGAATCATTTATAGTCTTCATGGTAATTTAATACCACAATAAATTCCACATAGAAATTCATAGCAATATGTTGAATGATTAAATAGTAAAGAGAAACCTTACTTGAGGAGTTCTGCAGATAATAAGGCACAATAGCTGGCACGCCAGTCTGCCTCAGAACACCAACCGAGAAATGCATAATGAATAATCCTCCTGCAGTTAGATATTCTCCGGTGTGTTTAGCAACGATACTTAATACTGCTTAGCCTCAATACTTAAACATATTCATAATCTTCATTTAACATCGGGCACATTGGTTATAGATGCCACTTCTGCATGGAGGCCATTTTGTTCCTTCTTTAGAATTTTTTTATACAACATAATATTTTCAGTCAAATCCTTCCTAATAAACAAAACACATCTGCATTGCCACATTCCAAAACCACTAAATTTGTCTTCTGCTGGGCACACTTCCATATTCTCTTATCAATTAGAAACAGATAACACACTATTTAGACATTAATTTCCATTATTAAAATTATGCAGCAAAACTATCAATCTAGTAGAGTGTGGATAAAAGTTTTAGTATGTTTTTGACATAGTTAACATTGACTGGTTGTAAATAAATTACAATATGTGAAAATATATATTGATTAATGTGACATGTAAAAGAATTTAAATTAAATCATTCAAATGCAGTTAAAAACATATGTTCACAATATATAAATAACCATAAATGGCGTGTGTATAAATTTAGAAATAATAGTGTCACGTGAAGACTCGCTGTAACGAAGATCCTTTCAATGTGTACATTCTTACAAATAACGTATAGATTTGTATTTTTTTTTTTGCGAATTTTCTATGGAATTTTCGTATTTTATAAATATTCATATGCTTATCTTTATGACAATTCCCAGCACATATATTGTGTAAAAGTGGAAGCAAAACAAATACAATACAATAAAATACATTCAACTCGCAATTATTTTCTGACTACAGCTGAGCGTCTAACCAAATAAAATGTAAATTAATTTATACACACACACTCATATATATATATATATATATATATATATATATATATATATATATACAACCGCGATCTTGACCTAGTGATTCTTCTTGTGCCGTATAAAGAAATACACTTATTACCAAAACAGTACGCAGGTTTCATGTAAACGTACATAAAAAGGAGAGGTTGTGGAAACAAGTACGCTTATCTAGCTAAGTAATAAATTGATATAAGTATTTTTGCGTTAACGATAGTAATCATTAAGTTAATTAATTAATTAGAAGTTATCAGTATGCGGAGAAAAGTCCTAATGATACATTTAGCCGCGTGGCAGTATTATGTATGATCTTCAGAGCAAAGAAAAACTGGAATACACTGAAAGAGAACATTTCCTGAACCTGTGTAATAGCAGTTCACAACGTTGCGCTTGGGTTGTTCACGTCAGCTGCTACGCCACCTGAGTTTCGACCTGGACAAGGGACACAATCATGCTGCTGGTTTACTTCAGGTGCTCAGTACCCCAGATGGACTAATGATATGTAATGATTTCCGTGAATTAATATAAGTCGAGCCAGTGATATTTATAGCTAGTTTCTGGTTTATTGAATATTTTTTCAAGTAACTCTCTGGGTAAACGTTCCTGCCGCTAAGTAGATAATATTTAATCTAAATACTAACCACCATGTTACTAGTACATTTGGAGGAAGAAAAAGTGCCGTATCCTAACGTTTCCTCGAAAAAAAAAGAATAATGACGGAGGTTACGTGTTCATTTTCGCCAAGTATATGTGACGTAGTCCAGTTTTTCTACTTTCTGTATTATTCGTGTCCCTGAGGTACGCGATTGTAAGCTGGACGCCCGCTCAATCGGACGTGTGGTCCAAGTATCTGGTGGGTAAGTCGCGCGGAGGGGACAGGGAACGAACGGGCAGACTACCCTGGAGATACAGTTGGGTAGAGGTACGACGACTCGCTTCCCAGTAAGGCGATCCGGGTTCGAATCCCGGCGCCGGGGTTACCAGGATTTTCGCACGTGAGATACGCAGCGGACGTCGCTGTCAGCAGGCGGGTTTTCTCGAGGCTCTCCCGGTTACCGTGACATCGCATTCCATCGCTGCTCCAGCTTTACGACAGTCCACATTAAGACCTCACCGCGCCGAACAAAACCTCTGAAGCAAGCGCAGCACTGCGGTGGAAAAAATACCTAAATAGTAGACTACTGTTGACATCCGTGTCCTGTAATACAAACATACTTACTCAATGTGGACACTGTAACAGTTAGTGCAAGTTTCGCCCTTACACTTGTAGCACTTACATATTGCGATTGTCAATAACTGTACGGTGGGGTGGGTGTTGGACCTGGAATTGTATAGCATACTATTCTCTACAAGAACCTATGCAAAACATTCATTTTAGTACAGTGAACAGAAAATTATAAACATGTTTTAGATAACCTATCTACTAAGTCCTGGCATTCACATGTAATATTAACAATTTAATACTTACTGGAAACATGTGGTTTGATCATCATGGACTAGCCCCCTCCTTAATGAGTCTGTGGTTTCCGCCACTACCTTAGTGTACACCAAGGCTGGGAAGAACGGTTTTCAAGAACGACATAGAAACAATTCAATATACAAAGCTTTGTGGTACGAATGTAAAAATAACGATGTAATATGTGGTTGGAGTTAACCTTAAATGGTTACAAGCCCTCGCACATTAACGACTAACTAGAAGCACCGCACTTTACGGTATGCTAACAGCAATCTCTTTTGCCGGCGAGTGTACGGTTTATACTGTCACAATTCTGGCTGTAATAAGATGCAAATAAAATAAGCGCGCATCTTTTATTTTGCCGAGTGTCACAGTTTATGCCTGGTGAGCAAATGGCACCATTTTGTCCTGCGACGCCCTACACTGAATACAAACTAAGTACTTTTTATCTCACATTTTGTCAAATGAATGACAACACATGGGGAACTACCAACAAAAAGAAACCCTTTTTTTTTTGCATTAATTTGACAACATTTTTAACGAAAAATATTAAAAATTTAAGAGAAATGTATAATTCACATTTACAAAGGTAACTATAATTGATGTCCATTATGGAAAGCAATATTATGTAAATACATTATATTAGTAGTTAGAAGAACTTGCGCTGCACTTACAAACGGGCATGGCATCTGCGACACCCTAGTATCGTCGCCAGTAGGCTTGTATTAACAAACTGGCCCTCATGATGTCGAGTTCAGAAGTCGCGGGTTCGAGTTCCATCGCGTTCATTGGCGTGTGTAATTTCTTGAAGTTAAAACTAGCCGTTCAAAAGATACTGACACCCTCTTTACGAATTTCCATTTTCTTGGTTGCAGGCATAATTTTCTGCAATAAAGATACTTACACTTAATTACATGGCTTTAAATAGACTGTACCCATTGCTGAACAACAATAGATAGGCCATTTATATGGTTAAAATTAACTAACATCTACGAAACAAATTAATTTTTTCATTTGTACATTTGTACAAACGTACGATTTTCATAAATATCAATATGGTGAACAACAACGGTAGTTTGAAAACAATGTAGTGTTTTGAAAACAATGTAGTGTTTTGAAAACAATGTAGTGTTTTGAAAACAATGTAGTGTTTTGAAAACAATGTAGTATTTTGTAAAATACTTCGCAATTACACATATAAAGGTAGATTATTCTTATACACTACAAGGTGCTGGGTTCAGAACTTGAATAAGGCATCGTTTGAGGCGGCGATTTATCGATGGAAAAGGAATTGTGGGGGCTTTTTAAACTGTCATTTCACAACATCTGTGTGCAAAACTCTTTGCCTGCTTAACAAGCGCAGTGATAAATCGCCCGATTGGTTACTAAACATATGCATGATTCATCTGCACGAAAACAATATGGTTACCGTCCAAATATAAGAATAGGAAAACTCAAGGCCACCGTATTGAAAAATATGTTACCGTAAATGATTTTCTTGATTCACCACTCTTTCTGGGAATGGGAATATCAACTGCTTTTAAGTGTAGGTTATGTTTGGGTTATGATTCACTTTACCTACACCGGATTTGCTGGTAAAAATAATTAAATTCACAGTCCTAGTTACGATTACTATTTTGAAGAGGTTTTCTTGGTGTCAAAATGAACGGACATGGTCCACGTGAGGAAGTAGGAAGTACAGTACCAATATTGTAGAACAATCACATATACAGCAGACACATCACGTGATGACGTCATGTAAATGTACTCAGATATTACGGTAACAAATAAATATCAGGTGATAGTCGCCCTATATGGCAGGATGGGAACGCGGCAGCTGATTGATGGCCATGTGTTTGACAGGCACAGCCTTAATTTGGCCAGCAGGTAGCTGTCCGAAATATAGCTGATAGACAGCTGTTCAACACAGTTGTTTGAAAGGCCAGCTGGCCGACAAACAACTGACAGACAGGCAGCTATCCGAAACATGACCTGACAGGTGTGCAGCTGTTAGATGCGCAAACTAGCAGACAGTCATCTGACCGACCGCTTACTTGCACTAACAGTTCGACACGGCACCTAATAGATAGTCAGGTATTCAACAGATCAGCTGACAGGCAGCTGTCCGACACTTCAGCTGATCGAATAGACAACTCGAACAGACACATTCGACCAGGTGAGTGTAACTCGCGGTGATTCGATCCACAGTGTAAAAGTATTTCAATACGAGGCTTGGCTTTTACATGTTTGTCAACCCTAAGAAGTAACGACAACTGTATTGTACGAGAAGAGCTGCACCTAGGCTATATTTCAGTAGCCTACTCGCACACGTTCAGTCTTGGTGTGGCTTTGTAAGGAGACAGTGTGGCATGCGAGCGGGACAATCAGAATTAATTTCCTCTCTTTTGAAGGTATGTAATTCGCCAGAAGGCATCTAAGACGTGTAACAGTTAAATTAACCAAATCGCAAAAGTGGATCTGAGTTACAGTAATTCTGGAATATAGTTATACAGGAATTATTTTTGCGAAAATCGGATTTCTATACTGAAGGCTGACAATAATAGCAACAAACATGTGAATGCTCCAGTCTCCAGCGTTAGACATCATTGGAGAAGCGACATATTGTTCAATAATTATACGCCGGAAGCGTCATCGCCCGACACGATTCCCACGTGCGAGAAGCCGGGATCGACCCCACCAGGGATCGACCCGGTTCACCTATGTGGGAGGCAGCATACTTCCGGTCGGGATTGAAAGTGCTGTAACGATTCATCATGCAGTGGTGACTGCTGTTGTCTTAGCTTTCAAGAATGGCCCGCTTCTAGGTGGCACAGTGTACTCTAGTTTCACCACTGAGAAGATAAGAATACAGAGGCAAAATTACCGTGCAGTTTTCTTTCATATGGGCTTATTGACTGCGAGATTACAATTCTCATGCGCCTCTTCACTTTGTCCATGAGCCATCCAACCAAATCGGTGGAATTTTTAGCAGTGAACGTGTGTCACCTTTATGTAAACTCACATATATGTCGTCCATTCTTGAATACTTACAAAATGTGGAATTCCTGGCAAACTCCTACTTACAGGATATTGCCCCGCCTAATGGGAACACGGCTGGGAAATTACACCGAAGAGAGAACGCATTGCACTCGTGTGCGCTGTGTTTAGTAACAATTTGCATGAGAACTATTTCTGACTAGGCATTGCCAACACACCTATTTTCTCTCTCTGTTTATTCATATTAATATTAAATGAAATATTGTCATTTATAAATCAAACATAAGTGACATTTCAGTTTAACTGAAAGTTAGCTACTTTCATAGTAACAAAAGTATATAACGCTCGATAAATGTGTTATATTTAGAAAAAAAAAAAAAACAAAAAACGCCACACATGGGTGGTTTAGCAAACGTTGGATCCGAAATATGCGAAGAAACCGCGAATAGACTATAGTATGTGTATTAAACAATAAAAACGGGACACGGTGCTCACTAATTTAAAGATTACATTCGCAATATGTCAACTGTTAAGAAATATTTATATGTTGCCAAATAAACTGGAGTCTCCACATCACTGCACAATGTTATACATAAGCAGTTACTGATCAATGATTATTTTCCCAACAGTTAGTTTCAGAAGTGCTTACCGTGAATGAAACTGGTGTTATTGGCCTGTCTTGTATGGCATAGTCACCTGCAGTTGCCAGAAGGAACTAGCGTGGTGACACGACAGCGGAACGGACAATGACTGTGACAGGCTATGACAATGACGTCCTGTGGTGCAGGTTGAGATGACAACTAGTCTGGACGTGATCTAGTAAGTTCCGCCGACATTCGCAGTCGTGCGATACGAGAGCCAATACTTGTTCGTGCTCAGGACACGCATGAGGGATATGAGTGAGTCTCAGCAGATGGGACTGTTTTTTTCAATAACAGAGAATGTACCAAACAATTATTACGTGTTTGCTATGTAAAACAATCACTATGACAGTCGAAGAACGTAATTTTGATCTCTGGGGGGGGGGGGGGCGTTTATTGCAGGAAGGGAGGAAAACGACTAAGCTCAATATGTAGGTTGAGTTGAGTTGAGAGATTTGGACGGCTCTTAATAACGAGGTCTTGAGAGCTGATGAGTGTGAAGTGAGGTGAGCATGGAGCAGCGCCGGAATGCAGGAGCAGGGGAAACGGGATACCCCTGAGACATCCTGCCGACCAAAGACATCGTCCGGCCAGATTCCTACTTGCGAAAATCTGGAGTGACTCGACCGGGAATTGAAACCGGTTCTCTTTGGTGGAAGGTGAGCAGAGTAATCTCTCAGTCACCACGGCCCCTCAATATATATGTACTGGAAAATTTCGCGAATTCCTTTTAGGACAAGCTAGGCCTCAAAGACATGTGTGTTTCTGTCATGTTTGTAATAATATCACAGTATATAATATATTAGACACGCCCAGGAAACCTGACCTGCGAGGAAACTAGCAACCAATGCCGTACCACGTGGCCTGAGGTCCACACTCCCTATCTATCAATATGTAAACAGGTGAAGTAATTGTATGTAGCTTGAACACGCGTCCGCTCGTCACTTGCAGGATTGTCACTCGTAGCACAGCTACAGAATAGCTAGGGAGACCCGAATTTCGTAACAACATTTCTCAACCAGTTGTAGTCAATAACACTTCAGCTCAGATCCACTTTCGTCATTGGTTCGTGTCTTTAGGTGTCTGTCCGCGAATCAAAGACGCGCAGTATTGAAGTTACATCATTCTGATTGGCCAGTTAAGTAGGAGAAGATCTTCTCACAAAGGCACGCCACGCCGCCAATAAACAAAAGAAAACGTTTGGTATTCCCGTAGGGTATTGAAATCTAGCGTGTGCGCAAATCTTTTCGCGAAATTCGGGTGTCGCTAATAATAGGCAGTAAATCGGCATGGAGGTTCGTTCGAAATAGGCATACCCATTCGCAGAGCGGCTGGAACAGATCTCGTGTCTGATTGGCTAGCTGGTACTGCGATAGTGTGCCGTATTGGCCGGCCTGCTAGCTGGCAAGCATGTTACTAGGCGCCGACGGACAATCTGCGTTCTGGCGTGTAGCTTGTCAGTGACGTCACTCCACTGGCGGCGGAGTTCGTCGGGTGTGCACATACTGCATTCTTACCCTCGTATATTCTCGGGGAAATTTCTTTGTTCTTGAAGAAAACTCCCACTCTTTTATATGTTTGCTGTTTCGCTGGAATCATCGGAATCTAAATATAGTTACGACTATAACTAGTTTACATTAAAGTTCGAAATACTAAAACTTTTATTTTAATAATTTCTCAGGCGATTACGATGGCTTGTAAAACCTGTTACGTTTGTTGCGACACATTAACTGGTACAAGGTCAACGCGCGACTTTATAGGCTGATTGCAAGCCAATAATAAACGTTGCAAAGTACTGATTTAACCAGGATCAATAGAACGACTGTAAACAGAGACTCAAATAAGTGACGATAATAATTTGGTAGCTGTATAACTTACAGGCGACTTACTTCTAGATGACCTGGAATGCCTGCAAACATGTTCCACACTCAATTGGTAGGGGATGTATATACTCCAGTTGTTGAAACGAAAACTAATTCTAAGTATATACTTGTACTTGTATCGATGCGACGCTGGCTTGGACTTCAGAACTAATGGACACGTGTCTGTGTGTGTGTTGTCGATATTACTGGTTAATGATGCTCACAGCACGGCGGGTCATTCTTGAAAGCCAAGACAACCGCGTGATGAATCGTTACAGCACGTTTCAATCCTGACCGGAAGTATGCTGCCTCCCACATAGGTGAACCGGGTCGATCCCTGGTGGGGTCGATCCCGGATTCTCGCACGTGGGAATCGTGTCGGGCGATGACGCTTTTGGTTGGTTTTCTTGGGGATCTCCCGTTTCTCCCGCCCTTACATTCCGCCACTGCTCCATATTTCAATCGCTTTCATCGGCTCTCAAAACCTCGCTGTTACGAGCCGCGAAAATCTCTTCACTCATTCGGCGAGGACTCGCCGCTGAATTCCTCCGGATGTAGGAAGGGTTGCCTACTCACTAGGCCATGATATTCCTACCACTGTACCCTTCGTTTGCGATTTAACCAGAAACGATGGGTCCTAGAGAGCTGCAACTATGAAGAAAGCCTGGACTTGTTTGATAATTACGACCGCCTGCTTTATCCAATGGTATCCATAATCACTTTAACCTGACGGTGTAACTGTGGCATGCAATCACAGGGGGCCAGCCCCTATTATTTACATGATGGGAGTGTGTACGATGGACCATACCTTCCTTGTATGCAATATATTGGTTTATAGGCCGTTCACGGTAAAGTGAGCACTTTTGAAGCCATAGTTACTTTTTTCTTTCAGCCAAGTTATATCCTTCCACCACTTGTTAATGTAAACCCTGCCATGTGAGTAATAAACACAGTGTATACATTTACCATACCTAAAACCAAAAGTCCGAGGCCACAATGAAATGTATTTATTGGTTATTGTGTCTGATGAAACCTTCAAAAAGTGCTCTCTTTACCGTGAACGGCCTATAGTTAATCCGTATACCAATTCGTGTTCCTCTAACTTAAGTACTTTGCTTAATATTTCTTGTGATATGCTTGTCCCCTCCGGCTCTAGTGGATTCTACAGCTCTTATTATTTGAGATGGACCATGGGTGTCGTATATCAATCTTCCTAGTTTCCGGTCACAAATCACGTGCCTGAGTTTGTACACATGTTTCCTAAACACGCTGTATACGCACGAGTTTTTACAAAGTATTACTCCAGTCAACACGAAATTTACTGCAACGTCTGAATC
The DNA here is from genome assembly GCA_029891345.1 of Dryococelus australis. Classification (NCBI taxonomy): domain Eukaryota; kingdom Metazoa; phylum Arthropoda; class Insecta; order Phasmatodea; family Phasmatidae; genus Dryococelus; species Dryococelus australis. Next base: position 179,030,160 of record CM056999.1, read on the forward strand.
TTGAAACCTGAAGTCAACAACTCAGAGGCTACGGATAATAAGTAGAGCCAATGAATTTCAGCAAGATAATCAGACTGCCAGATGGTATTTAGAAAGGGAAACACACACGTGCAGTCTTTCTATTGCTGCTAGTAGGTCCGACCTTATAAAGCAATTCGCCAACATCACAGGACCCTTTCAGGACTTGCTTACGTATTCTTGTGATGTACGTGCACGAAACTACTGCTTTCGAAGGAAAACGTGAACCAACCATACATGTCGAACGAAGTTGTGAGTTCTGAAATATACGTAATCCCGAAAACATTTACCATAAATCACTCGAGTCAACAAGCCTCTAACTCCAGGCTTATGATTAAGAATACCATTTTGAGGTGTGTACAAATCTGTAAAAATTCAAGGCAAGCTAGAAATATATTGCGTTATCCACCACTTATTCATAAACACTAGATCTGTTGGTCTCTCTATTGTTACTTCCTCATGGTCGACAATACACAGGCTACGCTTAATGTACTGCACAGTAATTATTACTTGCAGGTTGTCAGACTATATAACTTTGAGTTGACAGTATCCCAATAAAGTATTATTTCCTACCGAACATAATACAGATTCCACTGTCTTCATTTGAGTAAGTTGTTTCGAGTGCTAAGGTGCAGAGAATTTCACGAAATCTGTTGGAACCTAATACTTCGCCGCCGCCAACCACGCCAAATAGCTCCACGTACGCAAGGGCCTTAAAAGATGTTCTCCCGAAGTTCTGCGCGATCACTAGCTATTCCCTGATACAGAGTAGCGACCACGTTTCTAACCACGTCTGTTTCACTGGCATTATTCTGTCAAGCGGCTGTGCTCATCTTGCAATTTGCGGCCGGACGAATGCAAAATACCTCTCGACATGTGATTTGCGGTCGTGCAGCATTTTATTCCGTCAGAAAGCTCGCGCAGCGCAGCCATTGTGAAGGATGGGGGAAGCAGGGGGTCGAGGAGGAAGGTGGTCTGAAACAAGCGGTGGACAGATGATGGGGAAATGAGGTAAACAGTTGGGCTGCGTTCAAGGCAAGCCAGGGCAGGGCATTGAGCTGTGTGACAGCGAGATTGACAGGTACATGAGCTGGCGCGACTGATACTGACGGACTATTGTCGACGAGAGTTTCTGTTCCAAGCTACTGTCTCCCCACGTAGTTGGCCTTCCGTCATGGATCACGCACCAGCTCACTGCAACACAAAAACACGCGCCAGCAACATGGCCGAACGTCGTCCACCTATTAGTGCATAGAGACTAACTGGCGGCAACCCAGCCAATCGGGGTTCTTCAACACTATGCAATAACACCCTTGCCGTACCTGTGGGTTAACGAATCGCAAACCGGCATAATGGTATGCTTTACAATTGGTTAATATAACTGTCGCCGAATATATAACCCTCAGCTCATTGGCTATGACAACGAAACAAGTGTCGTGTCCACTCAAGTACAGTACGCATCATAAAGTATTTTGTTTGCAACACCTGAAACAGTAAATTGAAGAGGGCCAGTGGGAGTTAAGGGCAATGCCTACTATGCCTGTGGTCACACAGATTAAGTGGGGTATCAATGTAAAAAAAAATTATTTTCAATTAATCAATTTTAAAGATAGCCGAGTCAAACAAAATATTTTCTAAGCGGGTTTCCTTAAGGGATACTTGCATTTTAAGAAATATAGCTAATTTTTGTGTGTAACATTTTCTCTAAGGTCGTACATTCAAATTTATAATTTTTTTTCTTTTTACTTTTTAATGCTGCTGTAATTTTTTTGAAAAAGTTGAGTTAGTTATGTTTTTTTAACAGATATATTAAAAATTGATGCATTTTGAAGTAATTTCCTCAACAATGATTCTCCATTTAAACTCCGTGGCCGGAGGTTTGGTAGGCAGAGACGGCAGGTATACAGAATGTAACAGCAGCTTTATGTTGCACACGCCAGTGGCATTCATCAGGTACATGTTGGACGCCGTAAGTCAATAACGCCTGGTTACTTAAAAGAATCATTTCCAACACATATGACCCAACACAACAAAAGACTAATGTCTACAGCCTCACGCAGGTGTTTGTCCACGGATTATAAGCATTCAGTATTGCAGCTACCTAATTCTGATTGGCACAGTAAAGAAATATCAGTTTTTTTTTTTTTTAAAGACACGCGGCGAAAAACCCAATGAAAATTACGATGTAACGTAGCTATGATATTTAAGTCCAGCGTGCATGAAATATTACAAAAAAAAAATAGATCAGAGCTACACGCTAATAAATGTGAAGTACGAAAACTAAAAAAAAAATATCAGGAAAGATTTTGAAAAAGAGATGGCTACCCGAGGAGCATAAATATATTTTATAATACATAACCTAATGATAAAAAATTATCAGTTTACGTTTGAGTGCATAAGACCTTGAAACGCTCAGCTAGTGACTAGAACTTGCAAAATTCGCTGAATTATCTAAAGAATGTGTACACATAAAATACCTGTGTTTGTATTCCTCTCATAACTGAACTACAGTTTGTATGACACGCTCTTTGCGGTTTTCACTAGCCGCAAACAATTTACATCAATAACGTCTCACCAAGTCTGTAGGAATTATTAGTCACCATTTCTTGCTGAAGTCGACAAACAAAGGACACCGACGAGAGTGTATATACAACTTGCGGCCGAATTATAACACAACTGTAGAGTGGAGAGACTGGAGATATTAGAGAGGCTCTTGTCATAGAGGCCGGCCTTGAGTGGAGAGACTGGAGATATTAGAGAGGCTCTTGTCATAGAGACCGGCCTTGAGTGGAGAGACTGGAGATATTAGAGAGGCTCTTGTCATAGAGACCGGCCTTGAGTGGAGAGACTGGAGATATTAGAGAGGCTCTTGTCATAGAGGCCGGCCTTGAGTGGAGAGACTGGAGATATTAGAGAGGCTCTTGTCATAGAGACCGGCCTTGAGTGGAGATACTGGAGATATTAGAGATGCTCTTGTCATAGAGGCCGGCCTTGAGTGGAGATACTGGAGATATTAGAGATGCTCTTGTCATAGAGGCCGGCCTTGAGTGGAGAGACTGGAGATATTACAGAGACTCTTGTCATAGAGACAGGCCATGAGTGGAGAGACTGAGATATATAGAGAGGCTCTTGTCATAGAGACCGGCCTTGAGTGGAGAGACTGGAGATATTAGAGAGGCTCTTGTCATAGAGACCGGCCTTGAGTGGAGATACTGGAGATATTAGAGAGGCTCTTGTCATAGAGGCCGGCCTTGAGTGGAGAGACTGGAGATATTAGAGAGGCTCTTGTCATAGAGACCGGCCTTGAGTGGAGACACTGGAGATATTAGAGAGGCTCTTGTCATAGAGACCGGCCTTGAGTGGAGATACTGGAGATATTAGAGAGGCTCTTGTCATAGAGGCCGGCCTTGAGTGGAGAGACTGGAGATATTAGAGAGGCTCTTGTCATAGAGACCGGCCTTAAGTGGAGAGACTGGAGATATTAGAGAGGCTCTTGTCATAGAGGCCGGCCTTGAGTGGAGATACTGGAGATATTAGAGAGGCTCTTGTCATAGAGGCCGGCCTTGAGTGGAGAGACTGGAGATATTAGAGAGGCTCTTGTCATAGAGACCGGCCTTGAGTGGAGATACTGGAGATATTAGAGATGCTCTTGTCATAGAGGCCGGCCTTGAGTGGAGATACTGGAGATATTAGAGAGGCTCTTGTCATAGAGGCCGGCCTTGAGTGGAGAGACTGGAGATATTACAGAGACTCTTGTCATAGAGACAGGCCTTGAGTGGAGAGACTGGATATATTAGAGATGCTATTGTCATAGAGGCCGGCCTTGAGTGGAAAGACTGGAGATATTAGAGATGCTCTTGTCATAGAGACCGGCCTTGAGTGGAGAGACTGGAGATATTAGAGAGGCTCTTGTCATAGAGACCGGCCTTGAGTGGAGAGACTGGAGATATTAGAGAGGCTCTTGTCATAGAGGCCGGCCTTGAGTGGAGAGACTGGAGATATTACAGAGACTCTTGTCATAGAGACCGGCCTTGAGTGGAGAGAGTGGATATATTAGAGAGGCTCTTGTCATAGAGGCCGGCCTTGAGTGGAGATACTGGAGATATTAGAGAGGCTCTTGTCATAGAGGCCGGCCTTGAGTGGAGAGACTGGAGATATTAGAGAGGCTCTTGTCATAGAGACCGGCCTTAAGTGGAGAGACTGGAGATATTAGAGAGGCTCTTGTCATAGAGGCCGGCCTTGAGTGGAGATGCTGGAGATATTAGAGAGGCTCTTGTCATAGAGGCCGGCCTTGAGTGGAGAGACTGGAGATATTAGAGAGGCTCTTGTCATAGAGGCCGGCCTTGAGTGGAGAGAGTGGATATATTAGAGAGGCTCTTGTCATAGAGACCGGCCTTGAGTGGAGAGAGTGGATATATTAGAGAGGCTCTTGTCATAGAGACCGGCCTTGAGTGGAGAGACTGGAGATATTAGAGAGGCTCTTGTCATAGAGGCCGGCCTTGAGTGTAGATACTGGAGATATTAGAGATGCTCTTGTCATAGAGGCCGGCCTTGAGTAGAGATACTGGAGATATTAGAGAGGCTCTTGTCATAGAGACCGGCCTTGAGTGGAGAGACTGGAGATATTAGAGAGGCTCTTGTCATAGAGGCCGGCCTTGAGTGGAGATACTGGAGATATTAGAGAGGCTCTTGTCATAGAGGCCGGCCTTGAGTGGAGAGACTGGAGATATTAGAGAGGCTCTTGTCATAGAGGCCGGCCTTGAGTGGAGAGAGTGGATATATTAGAGAGGCTCTTGTCATAGAGACCGGCCTTGAGTGGAGAGAGTGGAGATATTAGAGAGGCTCTTGTCATAGAGGCCGGCCTTGAGTGGAAAGACTGGAGATATTAGAGAGGCTCTTGTCATAGAGGCCGGCCTTGAGTGGAGAGACTGGAGATATTAGAGATGCTCTTGTCATAGAGGCCGGCCTTGAGTGGAGAGACTGGAGATATTACAGAGACTCTTGTCATAGAGACCGACCTTGAGTAGAGAGAGTGGATATATTAGAGAGGCTCTTGTCATAGAGACCGGCCTTGAGTGGAGAGACTGGAGATATTAGAGATGCTCTTGTCATAGAGGCCGGCCTTGAGTAGAGATACTGGAGATATTAGAGAGGCTCTTGTCATAGAGACCGGCCTTGAGTGGAGAGACTGGAGATATTATAGAGGCTCTTGTCATAGAGGCCGGCCTTGAGTGGAGAGAGTGGATATATTAGAGAGGCTCTTGTCATAGAGACCGGCCTTGAGTGGAGAGAGTGGATATATTAGAGAGGCTCTTGTCATAGAGGCCGGCCTTGAGTGGAAAGACTGGAGATATTAGAGAGGCTCTTGTCATAGAGACCGGCCTGGAGTGGAGAGACTGGAGATATTAGAGAGGCTCTTGTCATAGAGGCCGGCCTTGAGTGGAGAGACTGGAGATATTAGAGAGGCTCTTGTCATAGAGGCCGGCCTTGAGTGGAGAGACTGGAGATATTACAGAGACTCTTGTCATAGAGACCGGCCTTGAGTGGAGAAAGTGGATATATTAGAGAGGCTATTGTCATAGAGACCGGCCTTGAGTGGAAAGACTGGAGATATTAGAGAGGCTCTTATCAGAGAGGCCGGCCTTGAGTGGAGAGACTGGAGATATTAGAGAGGCTCTTGTCATAGAGGCCGGCCTTGAGTGGAGAGACTGGAGATATTAGAGAGGCTCTTTTCATGGAGACCGGCCTTGAGTGGAGAGACTGGATATATTAGATAGGCTATTGTCATAGAGGCCAGCCTTGAGTGGATGGAATAGATATATTTGAGTGGCTCTTGTCATAGAGACCGGCCTTGAGTGGATAGAGTGAATATATTTGAGTGGCTCTTGTCATAGAGGCCGGCCTTGAGTGGATAGAGTGGATATATTTGAGTGGCTCTTGTCATAGAGGCCGGCCTTGAGTGGAGAGAGTGGAGATATTTGAGTGGCTCTTGTCATAGAGGCCGGCCTTGAGTGGAGAGAGTGGAGATATTAGAGAGGCTCTTGACATAGAGGCCGGCCTTGAGTGGAGAGAGTGGATATATTTGAGTGGCTCTTGTCATAGAGGCCGGCCTTGAGTGGATAGAGTGGATATATTTGAGTGGCTCTTGTCATAGAGGCCGGCCTTGAGTGTAGAGAGTGGAGATATTTGAGCGGCTCTTGTCATAGAGGCCGACGTTTAGTGCAGAGACTGGAGAGGCCCCGGGAAGAGCGATAAAGGCGACACTGCCACGCATATCAAGTGCCCCATCGCCCCCGCGCAAGGCTTTGAAAGGTGCACAGTGTTCTCGTCGTGTACTCACATTACTTTCGGCGGTTAAGCTTAATTTTGTTGATGAAAAGTGTGAAGGAAGGTTCAATTAAAGGCCCTTGAGTAGTTTAGTGTGTATCTCACATGTATATTCTATGATACAATGGTGTTTCTAGTGTACGTGACGTCTTGACAATACTCAATAGCCATCGTCCCATATGTGTGTTCTTCTCGTAGCGATGCAGTGGACGCACGTCACATTTTCCTAGAAAAACGAGTAGTCCAGACTCTCTGCAGCGCAACTGAATTACCCAGGTAGCTAGGCGGGAGTCTTGACCATGAGGTCTTGAGAGCCGATGAAGGTGAAGCGAGGTGAGTATGGAGCAGCACTGGATTACAAGGGCGGGGTAAACGTCGACCAGCATCATCGTCCGACACGATTTCCACGTGAGATATATCCGGGAGCGAACCCACCGGGATTCGAACCCAATTTGCCGCAATTAACGCAAATGTTTGAGATATCTATAGCATAGGCTGCTCATGGCTAAGCACGTCTGAAAGAATTGCTTAAGATCTACTTGTATGCACATTGTGTATTCTTCCGCCATATGTAAAACTAACATTAATATGGGCTTTATCACTATAGTAATGCGTCGGTCAAGTGAAACTGTGGCATTACAAAAGTAAACATTTTACTAATTTACCTACTCGTACTTTTGTTTTCATTTAATAAACAGAAATGAAATTAAATCATTTCAGTAATAACAAATGTTTACCTAATACTTTTAATACAAAGTAAGAACGTGGATCTACTTCCCGTCGCGTCGTTGCGTACTTAACTGGATGCATGTCAGCCAGTGTACCCGCTAAAATACACGGAGGTCGGAGCACTCACATTTTTCTAAGGTTGATTTCAAAAGTGCTATATTAACCGCGGAGAGGCTAAACTAATGATATGGTAACACATAACATGTACTTGAGCTCTTCCTCTTGTCTGCCCATAAGCCAGACCGGCTCTTTGGTTTCATAACTGCGCGTTATTTGTTCAATTGTTCTGCTGAGAGATGTGCCATACCGTCACGCTACTTAGTAATTCATAATCGAGTGAAATTTGTTCTTTACGTGTACACGTTGGCTGTTCAAAATACTAGTCGCAATCACTGTCGAAATTGCTGTTATTACGAGGCAAATCACGTTTTCCGGTGTTCATAGCGTCCGTTTCAGTCATTTTGTCCTGAGCGCACTTAAAACATTGTGAACACAAATAGTCTTGTCAGCGTGGTGTGACCAACCTCAGTGTCGTAAACTGGTAAGTCACGTGTACAACATCGCGTCGCTGACTCTCAAATTGGAATACAATTTACTCTCTGATAAAGTAGAGAAAAATTATTGTTATTAGGATGGTAGGATAGAACTGTGTCCATTGCCGACCATGACAATAAATAAAAATTGTACACACACACAGAACTCGCCAAGGCAATAAACGAAAGAACCTTTTACAACACCACAGACTGATGATTAGGAAAAAGCGGTTTCCTTGCTTTCCTTGAACTAGGCCACGTAAATAAAGAACTGCTCAGCGATGGCTGTCCACACAAATTCATTAAATGTATGAAATATCCAAACTTTCGTTAAAAAAAATTTTTTTCAACATACATTTCTAACTACAGCGTTTTTCCTCGTTTATAATAGGATAACTTAGTATCACTCATTCGTTTTAACTGTTCACAGACAAATTACAAGAGTTCTGCATTAAAGTAACTGGAGTATTGTCGGTTTTCGACTCAGTCAAATGAGGAAACAGCTACACATTCAGATGACAGCCGAAAACTACAGTTTATCTTCTGACATTTTGTAAACACTCTGAAAGCAATATACTCGGTCCATCCCGAATTCATTTACAAACTCAAGTGTGGTATTCGTTTAATTTTTACTGTGCACTGTACTTGTGTCTCGCAACAAAAGAACAATGTACAGCGCGTTCGTAGTTGACCAATGGCAAATGTGGAGCGCAAACAAGCAATCAGAAGGAAGATGCCCAAGACACCAGCAGGCTCTGAGTTCTTCCGGCTATACATATCCTTCTGCCTCCATCATGTACGTATATGGAGACTAAACTCGTTATCTTTACCTCAGTGTATCTGCTCGGAGAACAGGTTTTCACATAAAATATGTACGCGAAGGTTCAAGTTCAATATTCTACGTGCACATTTGCCGACCCCGTGTCTTTGTGAGATTTTTTTATTTATTTTGTATTACAGAGCCAATAAGAATGTTGGAATCTACTCTGGTACTGAACATCTGTGATTGATTGTAAGACACCCAGGTCTCGGTTAAAGCGTTTTGAAATAAAAATATTAGTTAAATCGTTTTCAGAAATAAAGTGTTCAGAAATATACTTTCTTAAACTTTTTTATAAAAATTATAATTACTACATTACGTTTCCCGTATTTGTGTTTAATATATTCTATGATTGTTGGGAGCCACATATGTGCGAAAGAAAACATTTTAAAATACTTTCAGACTCAATTTCATGTACTATTTCAGTCGTTGCGAACACTATTTTTTTTATCCATGCTGTACTTAAGAAGACACGACACTTCTTTTATTGCCACACCGAGTGTGCTATAGGCTTCGAGTTCAGATAGTAATATGAATAATTCATAATGTAGACCAGTTGCAGAGATAAAGAATGAGCCCCGTGGAAGGTGGTTGAACATCGCTCGCAGTGTATTAAGCCGACCAAAAACAATCTTCTGGAGCGTTTTTACTGAGCACTCTACTTCAGAATCAGTGAGGATTTCACTGTTTAAATCAGGCAACATCATCTGACTTGCTCAATAGTAACTTCAGTCTATTTAAATTATGTGTAATATACTGCTGCTAATGATGTGTATGGTGTGTATATTATAGGTATGCTAATGATGTGTATGGTATGTATATTATAGGTATGCTAATGATGTGTATGGTGTGTATATTATAGGTATGCTAATGATGTGTATGGTGTGTATATTATGTATATTATAGGTATGCTAATGATGTGTATGGTGTGTATATTATAGGTATGCTAATGATGTGTATGGTGTGTATATTATAGGTATGCTAATGATGTGTATGGTGTGTATATTATGTATATTGTAGGTATGCTAATGATGTGTATGGTGTGTATATTATGTATATTGTAGGTATGCTAATGATGTGTATGGTATGTATATTATAGGTATGCTAATGATGTGTATGGTGTGTATATTATAGGTATGCTAATGATGTGTATGGTGTGTATATTATAGGTATGTACATTATAGGTATGCTAATGATGTGTATGGTGTGTATATTATAGGTATGCTAATGATGTGTATGGTGTGTATATTATAGGTATGCTAATGATGTGTATGGTGTGTATATTATAGGTATGCTAATGATGTGTATGGTGTGTATATTATAGGTATGTATATTATAGGTATGCTAATGATGTGTATGGTGTGTATATTATAGGTATGCTAATGATGTGTATGGTGTGTATATTATAGGTATGCTAATGATGTGTATGGTGTGTATATTATGTATATTATAGGTATGCTAATGATGTGTATGGTGTGTATATTATAGGTATGCTAATGATGTGTATGGTGTGTATATTATAGGTATGCTAATGATGTGTATGGTGTGTATATTATGTATATTATAGGTATGCTAATGATGTGTATGGTGTGTATATTATAGGTATGCTAATGATGTGTATGGTGTGTATATTATAGGTATGATAATGATGTGTATGGTGTGTATATCATAGGTATGCTAATGATGTGTATGGTATGTATATTATAGGTATGCTAATGATGTGTATGTTGTGTATATTATAGGTATGCTAATGATGTGTATGGTGTGTATATTATAGGTATGCTAATGATGTGTATGGTGTGTATATTATAGGTATGCTAATGATGTGTATGGTGTGTATATCATAGGTATGCTAATGATGTGTATGGTGTGTATATTATGTATATTATAGGTATGCTAATGATGTGTATGGTGTGTATATTATAGGTATGATAATGATGTGTATGGTGTGTATATTATAGGTATGCTAATGATGTGTATGGTGTGTATATTATAGGTATGCTAATGATGTGTATGGTGTGTATATTGTAGGTATGCTAATAACCACTGCCACCACGTTGGGTGTCCAATAAGAAATATCATGTAATTTTGAATATTCGGCTTGTAAATAATCATTACCTGCTGAGATTACTGTTTACTGAATATTTATTAATTTTGAGATTCGAATAATTCAGTCGGTTTCCTCAACACCAGGCATATGGCACTCGCGAGCAGTTTTTCATATAGGTTAATGTCAGTGTAATTCCCTTGTTGATATTCTCCACTCCACTGTAGTTTACATCCTCGATAACACTCAAGCGACCAGGCTACACAGCTGACTTGTAATACATCAGTGGGGAAGGATGTGATCTTACCTGGGCTGCCTCTGTACAATAGCGAGGTGCAGTCCTGGGCCGGTAGGGGAACTAGTTTAGCTCCCTCTAGAAACTAGCATTTGGCCCGTACACCATTCGTGCACGATGTCACAAAAAGGCAGACAATTGAAAACTCTAATGAACACGCATGGTAAGAAATAGGTTAACTTGACACTACAGTAGAGAAAACGACAAACAGATACGCCCTCTGGATATCTTTCATATATTTAATGTTTCGTTTGTTTTTTTCATTGTAATTGTTTAGTATAAGAAATAATTAATAACCCTGATGGCAATCTATGAGAAAAGCTATAAAGACACAACACTATCCTACAAGCGTTAAAAGTGGTCATGCCTAGCCTACGTGAACCCCTTGGTTACGTGACATAGCTTGCCAGAGTCTGAATATAATTGTTTCAAAAATAAATAAATTGAACTGTTCTATGTAGTAAATATTACTTTAAAACAAATTGTGCTCTCACTAAATAGTTTAGCTCTGTTAGAAACTACTCTTATCACAGGTTTTGCAGTGGGCGTATGTGTGCTGGAAACTTACTTATTACAAAAGTCCAGATGGCGTCGCTTGCGTGCTGACGCTAACGGATATTCAGCTGATCCAAACCGTAAATAAAATGATGTCCAGATGAAAATGTCAGATCGTTGTGTAGTTCTTATCTTGTCATCACCAAATTGATTGAAGGTAGGATGCTTTCGCAGTAAAATGGCGTAGCAGCATTAAGTTTGAGATACATGGCGCTCCGCTCTACACGTACATAGACATCGTATTTGAACTATCTATCTCCTGACCTCTATACCTCGCCAATGGGCGACCAGTGACTTAAGCTCCATTGCTGGTTACTAAAATTACTTAAACTCAGTTCCGGAACACGTCTACACACCCTAAAACTAATTTAAAATCCTACCTCTCCGTCCACTTCAGACGGGAGGTCCTGCCCTAAGTCTGACGTCGTTGAAGGCTGCTAACGAAGAGAGAGTAAGCTCTGCCGGCTGGCAGTAGCTTTAGGGGGCCTATAGAGCCCGCCAATCAACGATCAGGATTTAAACCTGCGGGCCAATGGGGATGCTAACTATTTAAACCCCACCAACATGAACCACTTCTAACGGCCTAAATGCTGAAAAACTCAAGAATACGTGACCTTGGAACTGAAATATAATAAAATAAAAAGTAGAAACACTTACAAAATTGAGATCACCCCATAAATGAATATTAGTTATATAAAATTAAATACACAATGAAAAATGAACTAGCCTATCCAAATTACGCATAAATATCATTCCCACCATACATATATGTTTTAAAAATCTTACCTGTTAAGAAAAATAAAATTGATAAAAAATAAATAAAATTTTCATACACAGTTGAAATCATATAAGTGACAGGTGTGAAAAATATTACATAAAATGTTGCATTACACTAAGTGCAGCAATAAGAACAGGAAAAATAATATAAGTTGATTGTATACAGAAAAACCCTATTTTTATGAATTAGGGGTGGAAAAATGCCAGTTTCCTTTCATTTATTGATTTAGTCACATTCTACACTGATTTATTAACCATTTAATTTTCTGTTTTTCGTTAATTCTTTTTTTACTAATGTGAAAATTAAACAACGCAAATCAAATGACAAATAAATAAAGTAAGTGAGTGAGTGAAGATATTTGGGCGGCTCTTAACACCGAGGTCTTGAGAGCCGATGAGGGCGACAGAGGTGAGTATGGAGCAGCACCGGAATGAAAGGGCGGGGAAACGGGAGATCCCCGAGAAAACCCCCTGACCTGTGGCATCGTCCGACATGATTCCCACATGCGAAAATCCGGGGATTGAACCCGGTTCGCCGGGGTGGGAGGCGAGCAGGCAAACCGCTCAGCCACCACGGCTCCAATTAAATAACGTGTTTGAAATGAAATAACAACTCATAATCTATTGCACCGAATAAAAATATATAGCATATATTTTTCTTATGTGAGTTTGGGATTTTTATAACAACATCTTACGAGGCAACGGGATCATTCAGTCTTTCATTCCTTTTTTACGTATTTCATTTCGTTTTTACGTAGTCGTGATAGCGCTCGGTTTGAAAGCATAAGATGCTTTAAAGATGTGGTGGAGTGCATTGTGTTTTTTGTTTTATTAATCCTAATGTTTCCAATTAAACAAAAAACTTAAACGAAGAGCATACAATTTAAAGCTATATATTTTCGATAAAGAAATGTGTAACACATATTTTTCCCTTTACAGTCAGCGTTGACCTGATTGCATAGTTGGTAAAAAAAACCCGTTTCGAAGTAGCAATCTTAGACACCGCGTGTATTTTTTACTTTCTTTAAAATACCTTAAATTACACAATAAGAAAGTTATTATGGGAAATACGTTTATTTCTCGTAATTATTTTTGGCTAAATTAAATTGAAACAATATTCAATTCGCCGCATGTATTTGTCTGTCACTTATTAAATCAGTGAAATTGTTTCACTGAAAAAAAAGCGTTGTTTCTCACAGATTTTAAGTGAAACCATTTTCACCGAATCGAGTTGTATTTCACTGCGAATCAACAGTTTTCCATTGTTAGAATTTGCAGTGTTCACTAGCTATGAATCTGGAAGAGAAGCTGCTGCCAAATCTGTAACACTATGTTCATCTCGATTGTAACACTATGTTCATCTCGATTGTAACACACGGATAAGACTCATGGGTTATAGCATGAAAGCAAATAAAAGCAGTTCTACCAAAAATTGTTTTTATCTTCAGACGTGTGAGTTAGGTATAAACGGATTTTCCCGAATAATTCTGACCAGTTTGAAGTGAACTCAGTTTGATTGTTGGTAGGGAATGGAAAATTACACAAATTCACTTTATAACAAGCTAGACTTCAAACTCAAATACACTTCTGTTATGTTTGCGATTATATGACAGCTGATTAGACACTTCCAGGTGAACTCCTGGCCAATAACACAGCTGGAAGAAAACACACACCCAATACCATGCTGCCACGTGGTCTGAGGTAAAACTGTCTACAACTGGGACAACAGCAGCCAATCAACAGAAAATTCAGGCTCGAGAAATACGTAGGCCAGTAGACAGCTTACAGGTCGTTATGTTGAAAAACGTATACACAAATGAAGTTTTATATATCTCGAGGCTATAACGTTTAATATGCAAGTGTCTATCAATGCTGGATGCAGCACAATTATTGTACAATAGCTTGAATTCTAGCCTGGTAGCAGATCAATTACCAGAGACACCCGATTTCTGGGAACATCATTCCGCGCAGGATATATTTCAACTGCCCGTGGTCTAAAAATTTTACTTTGTTATATTTACTGTAACTGAATGAACCAATGTTTGGAGGTTTACTACAAGCACTAAAAATGGTAGTTACGTCGCAAAATTATATAATGTGTGGCAGCTATTGTTTTCAGAATAACGGACAAAAATGTCCTTGGCAGCAACCAGAGATGCCAATTGCTTGTGTATAGAGACATTTAGGAAGTTCCAATGGCCATGGAATATGTTTGAAGCATATTTGTCCACAATTTTCTTCCGTGCACAGCTGCACTGAAAGAAAAGATTTGTTAGTGGCTACAAAAACTGTTTGGTTTGTTATTTCCGAGGTGAAATGTTGTTGCTTGTAAAAACCAGATTGTGGTGCCCAATAACACTTAGAGTGACAACTACCAACGCTATTTAGTGCTCACTTACACATTTGTTTACTAACAATAGATTAATTGGCTGCCACCAAAACACTTAGTATGCAGCAATAGCAATAATGCCAACCACAGTAACAAAATGTTGTTGTGACTGCAAAACGACATGCATTATATTCTGCGCGTGCACTCTGGCTGGCATATACGAAGTGGCTGGCCACCTTTTTTTTGGCCATCACAGTCATATTAACTTCCCATAAGGTGTAGTATGCAGACCTTGTCGTGTGTGCAACATATTTGACTTGTGTTATCTACGTGCACCAGACGGTGTATCAACGTTGAGCAAGGGGGTATAGTCTGTTTCATATAACTTTCCATAAGGTGTAGTATGCAGACCTTGTCGTGTGTGCAACATATTTAACTTGTGTTATCTACGTGCACCAGACGGCGTATCAACGTTGAGCAAGGGGGTATAGTCTGTTTCATATAACTTTCCATAAGGTGTAGTGTGCAGACCTTGTCGTGTGTGCAACATATTTGACTTGTGTTATCTACGTGCACCAGACGGTGTATCAACGTTGAGCAAGGGGGTATAGTCTGTTTCATATAACTTTCCATAAGGTGTAGTATGCAGACCTTGTCGTGTGTGCAACATATTTGACTTGTGTTATCTACGTGCACCAGACGGTGTATCAACGTTGAGCAAGGGGGTATAGTCTGTTTCATATAACTTCAATAAAATTTGACAGACATTGTGACCAACCTACACAGCGTGTAAACAGTAAACGTCGCCATTTGCAAAGTACTGTACCAGCTGATGGTTGTTGCAGGATACGAATTATTATGTTGGTACACTTGGCAATGATTGCGAAAGATAATAGTACTCGGAATTAAAAATTATAACGTGGAAAATTCATTATAATTGCAACATTTATGGTTATAATTACGCTCATAGACTAATAAGCAATTTTCCTGAGTTATAGAGCAAGGACTTTAAAGATATTTACGAATATTATGGTAGAGCATGCGAACATGACTGTTATGTGAAAGGTTTCCACCAATCTCCGTTAAGTCTGTTGTCTATGGTCTCCACCCGCCCGGTGAAAAGCCATTATTGCCATTGTGCTCTCTTCCGTCATGATTTATCAATATGCGCGGATTCTTTGCTGGTGAAGTCGGAATATTATATATGCAGTTAATTAATTTTGTATTTGCGTATTTCATTAAGTGTAGTTCGTCGTAGGTGCCTTTTTATAACAGTCTCCTCAGTGAAATGAACTATCGACACTTGTCTGCCGCTTTGTAAAAGGGTTCATTGTGTGCTGTGGTCCGCCATCTTCTGTGGCCATCGCGAACCGCAAGCGAAAATTTATTTTCGTTGTGAAGTGTGAATTTGTTGGCTTCAAGAAATAGTTCAAGTGTTTTGTTAATTGCATAAGTCAGTAAATAAATTATTTCGTATCAGTAGCCGACACGTGATTAACCAACCAGAGTTCTGTACGTGTTTAGGAATTACGAAGTGAACAGTAAGTTTGTGTGTTTTGTAAATAATGTTTGCTTAAACTGTTGTTAGAATATTTTTAATGTATTTGGACTTTAATTTGATTGAAACTCTAACGATTTTTACGTAGAAGTTAAATTTTCTTAACATGTTTACAATGTGCATTTCGCACATCGGTATTAACTGTGACGTATTTATTACGTTTTGTTCTTGCTGGAGGTTTTCAAATGTACGTGGCCTAAATAAGCGCCCTCTTAGTGTACCGCATTATATAAAACATACAATGATATTTATTTGTTGAATATCTCTCGCATCGGTATGAACAGCGACACATTTATCGTATTTAGTTCTTTCCATTAAGTTAAAACTTTTGAGTTATAGTAAATTGATTGCTATTTCCATACGAACAAAATTTTCCAATGCTTCATCGAAACAATGCAAGTTCCAAGAGCCACTCTCTTATAAGAAGAACCATAAATAAATCGTCTCCTGAAAGACGTAAAACTATAGTTCTCCTCCTCACCAATAAAACAGAGCCCTAACTAGTATATTATGTGATCATAACAAAAATAAAACAGTTGGGAATGACAACCAGCTATAGTAGCCTAATTACTGGACAGAAGTTGTCAGTATTTCAATGCTTGCCATTAGATTATTAGTTTGATTACAAATATCGGTTTCTTCACCGACAGAACAGCTGTGGCGGAGGGATACATCGTGGCCGCACTTATTTTCGAGAACTGTCAAAATTTATTGAAGTTATACGAAACAGACTATACAATGGTAACACCACATTGAGGTTACAGGTGAGAGATCCAGGGTTCGAGTCCCGCCCCTGGCAACGTTTATTTTAGTTTTTTTAATGTTTGTGACCACAAACGTCATTTTGTAGTTGCCACTAAATACTGGAATAACGAAAAACTTTTGTTGGTGCTACAAAATATGTTATGATTGACAAAAAATTTTGTGGCTACCAATAAACTTTTGGTGGCCAACAAAAAACCGGTTTCCAGCTTGTGGAATTACTGGCATTTGTAGATTCACAAGATCAAACTGTATACAACCAGAGTAGTTTATATCTTACAAGAGTAGCAACACTGTAAAAAGTGATCTAAAGTTGGCTATGTGTTTTTGAAGAGATTCACTGAACAAGTTAAATAATCTTAAAAATAACCATTTTCTCGAATTCCACATTCTGAGGGTGGTTGAAAGATCACTAATACTTCTGACCTAAAAGGGTTGCATTTGTCTTACTATAGAGGCCGTGATTGGGTACCGAAGTTGATTCACTTTAAATACTCGTATAATGGTTTATAATTTAATACATTTAGAACACTTTGAGTGCGTGGAAATCTGGTGACAATTTAGACGCAAGTTCTCTATATTCACGACACCATCATATTGGTCCCTACAACATTGCACACACATACTTTGCTGTACAATGTTCAATAATATCTGGCAATATAATACCCAGTTGAAAGTGTCTCAGTAACAATTTCAGTCATAAGTAGAGGGGGCCGCGGTATATGGGAGGTTAGACTGCTCGTCTCCCAACAAGGCGAACCGAGTTCAATGCCCAGCCGAGTCACTCCCGAATTTTCGCAAGTGGGATCGTGCCGAACGACGCCGCTGGTCGCCTGATTTTCTCGGGGATCTCCCGTTTCCCCCGCCCTTGCTTTTCGATGATACTACATCCTCACATCATTTCACCTTCATCGGCTCTAAAGATCTCGATGTTAAGAGCCACCCAAATCTCTCTACTCCCCTCTCAAGTAGAGTAATGTTCAATTACACCCGGTTCATTTGAGAATTTGCACTTGGATTGTTACTGACGTTAATACTACGCTGCAGAAACTTCTGCTGGTGAAGTGATAGTTCCTCGCTAAGTGTCTTCAGAAATACGGCTGTATAATTTACGGCAAACGCTATGCAACTCAGTTAAATTAAGGCGGCAACATATGACGTCAGTAGCACTGAAATGTGTGAGAAAAATAAAACATTATGAAATGTGTATATTTTAAAGTCGTTTTATAAAAATTACTCGACCACTTGTTTACAAATAAAAAGTTGCTGTGTGCACAATTTTATATTTAGGCTGGTCTGGAAGTAATAAGTTTGAAGGTCCGGCGACTACCAACCATAGACTACAGACAACGTAGGCCGATTTACATTGCACAGGCACCCAACACTGACCTACCCCACATCAATACAACTGCCAGTCACGTGATCAACACTGATGAACTGTTTGTTTTAAATTTAAATTTTGAACAGATTCAACAATTTATGTTGTTGAAATACCTTGACTAAATTGAATATATATTCTAGTTGCATTAATACAAAGTTAGATGAAGTGTACAAGCATATCAAAATATGTATTAACATAGAAAGTGTTCTAACCTCAGATATTCTAGTTGCATTAATACAAAGTTAGATGAAGTGTACAAGCATATCAAAATATGTATTAACATAGAAAGTGTTCTAACCTCAGATAATACCCACGTATTTTTTGATAATACTATTGAGAGGAACACGAGGTATGGTTACTACGAACTCTACGTCTACGCTAGCAGACAGACACACGTCTGCTACGACGCTCACGTGTCGACGCTAGCAGACAGCCAAACATCTGCTACGACGCTCACATGTCGACGCCGGCAGACAGCCACACGTCTGCTACGACGCTCACATGTCGACGCTAGCAGACAGCCACACATCTGCTACGACGCTCACATGTCGACGCCGGCAGACAGCCAAACATCTGCTACGACGCTCACATGTCGACGCCGGCAGACAGCCACACGTCTGCTACGACGCTCACATGTCGACGCTAGCAGACAGCCACACATCTGCTACGACGCTCACGTGTCGACGCCAGCAGACAGCCACACGTCTGCTACGACGCTCACATGTCGACGGTGGTCAAACAAGTAAAGGGAGAGCACTAGAAGTTGTTAACGACAGGGAATGGACGGACTTGAATAACGGCCGCGCTCATTGGCTGTCTTACGCCCGACGTGCGCACACGTTATTTATACGTAGTAAACCCACACTCACGGGCGCACGCACGCACGCACGCACACGTAGAAGAAGATACAAGAAGGAGCCGCCAGTTATCTTCTCCCGAGCGGGACCATTCTCGTGCGCACGAAATTACAACCTTCTTTCAGATTCATGTATTCAAACATGGCGTCAATCGTACGAAGCCCGGTGATTGGTGGGGGTGGATCCCGGATGGTAAGATGGCCGACAAAGATAGAACCACGATATTCGCTAAGGGTCAGTAAGGAAAATAAAAATAACATGACGAAACTATCACGCAGGCGAGTAATGTTATTCCTAGGGTTACTCTTTCTTATTTCTCCCCCGGACAAAAATGTTTTTTTGCTATTATTTTAGGAAATTGGTACCTGTGCCGGGCTTGAGCGCAGAGCGAGGAAACATTTTTAAAGGCAGCAATTTATTGTCGGCTGTGTATTACTGACATTATGTCCGCAGATGGGATTGGCTGCTTGCAGTGGTTTAGGCTCCGAGCTCGACTTGGTGACCGGGCTTGCTGCAGCTCAGTGCAACACTGTGCTATGGCACGACCCATCTTGCTCGTCTACACAAACTGCGACATTGTGGAAACATCTTTTGAGATAACAGTATTTCGAACTGCTGTAGCATGATGTGATTTTTATATACTCCGTCCACGGTTATTTCAAACTTTCCTGAAGTCCTGCTAAAGTTCTGCTTCCGGTGTATTCCTCCGCCTCATGCAAACAAAGCTTAGAAAATTACACCAGAGAGTCTACGCATTGCATTCGTGCGCACTCAGTATAATCATATTTCGTTTAAGAATTATTTCTTACTAGGAACTACCAATACACCTATTTTCACTCTGTCTTGGTTCGTATTAGTTATATATGAAATATTATAATTTTCATATAAAATAAGTCGAAGTCCGATTTAACGAAAAATTAGGTAGTTTTGTGTTTTATCACGAGTGTAAAATGCTTATGATACACGCAACACTTTTTAGTAACTAACCAAACAGGTTTATAATGGGGGGGTTTTTCAAAGGTTTGTTAAAAAATTTGTGAAGAAATCGTGATTAGACTATAGCTGAATGTTGTAATTTTAGGGCAGTTTAACTTTCTCCAGATTAATCAGAGACGTTCGATTAGATTAGCAAAATTCTTAAAATGGTACAGTCAAGTTAGCAAATCGCTTCACTTCCATTACTAGTGAAGTATTTTGGAAGCTCAAGAATTTCCGAGATGAGTTTTAGATTATGTGTTTGTGATTGTGGTGAAATGTTATCAGAAACACTCTGGAGAACTATGACTCTATAAACATTCTGCAAGGAAACAGGGGTAGAATGGTGTTGCTACTGAGTCAAAAACAAAACTGGCTACGCACTGAGACACCAAACAATGGACTACTTTGACCAATCGCGCTTACAGAGAACTGGAATCCAGCATACGGAGGACTGGAGTCCAGCATACAGGCCACTTTCCCCGTTCCTACGCATCACACTACAATAAACACTCTTCAATACACCGACGTTTCATTAATCCCGAAGTTATATTTTTCTACAAACACTGTTTGCTGAAGTTGTTTTTTAAAAAATTCTTCACACATTGAGGCAGATATAAAGGATGTACGTTTGTGTGCGACAGTACCATTCAGGAAAAATTACTCTTTATATAAAAATAAATTATTTCGGACTGAGAAATTCTATTTGCAGAAAACCTGTCATTGTAAAGATACCAGTGGGTTTGTGAATGGAATGCATTTATAATCACCGGATGTTAAATGATTTACCTTTAATTCCTAAAGTTATTTATTGGGGAGTGATTCCAGTCAAAGCAAGTATTCTCTACTTCAAAGTGAAATATATCTGATTAAAATAAATCTAAGCTTCGAATTTCATAGTTTTGATCAGTTACGAAACCTCTGAGGACTACGCTTAAGTGTAGCTTGAAACAAGCTATCGTGAAAATGTTTTACTGCCTCTGAACAGAAAACTCACATCAATATAGTTAAGGACACCCGAATTTAGCAAAAAAAATATTTAACGACCAGTTGTGTTTTATAACACTTCAGCTTAGATCCACTTTCGTGATTGGATGGTTTCCGTGTTACGTGTCTTTAGGTGTCTGTCCGCGAATCAAAAACGCGCAGTATTGACGTTACCTAGTTCTGATTGGACAGTCAAGTAGGAGAAGATCTTGTCACAAAGACACGCCGCCAATAAGTACAAGAAAGCTGTTGGCATGCCTGTAGGGTATTGAAATCTAGCATGTGAAAAAAAAAAAAAACTGTTCGCGAAATTCGGATGTCCCTAGATAGATGTATAGTCAATTGTTTTACAAGAGTGTAAAGTTACTAGATATATCAGGTATAACAAAGCTCCATCAGAACTAAATTTCGTAATTAAAATGTGTGTCCTGTAAGTGCTGTAATAAACGCGCAGAACTTTAGAGCGTATTAATATTCACGTGGTTGTTTTCCCAGTCCTATACGTTTAGATCCACTTCTGCGACCGTATCATGTCAAGTGTATGTCGTCCAATGTGTTTCGAAGTATAGTAATTCTGACTGACTAGTTCAAAAAACAAAGTATTTAGAAGAAAAAAAAAACAGACAGGCAATATTTAGAGCTAGTGATTTTCCGCGAAAATATATGAGTACACGGTAGACTTGAATACTGTATGTGCCCTACAGCAGTTTGTGCAGTGCCCTTAATTGCTGTCTACTTGAGAAGTCGTTCTTATACTTTCATTTAAAAAAATAAACATTTTTCTCAGTGCACTGCACATTCATGACAGCCAGGCTGTCGAAACTGCTCTGCTTGAATCAGTCAAATTCTACTCATCATTTAAGCTGCTGAAAATCACTTACTAAAGGGGTCGCGGTGGCTGAGTGGTTAGTACGCTCGCCTCCCGCCAAGGCGAACCGGGTTCAATCCCCAGCCGAGTCACCGGATTTTCGCAAGTGGGAATAGTGCCGGACGATGCCGCTGGTCGACGGGTTTTCTCGGCGATCTCCTGTTTCCCCCGCCCTTGCATTCCTGCGATGCTTCATACCTCGCTTCGCCCTCGTCGGCTCTCAAGACCTCTATGTTAAGAGCCGCCCAAATATCTCTACTCGATCTCTTGTCTGCGTACACTTATTTCCTCTATCTATGGTGTAACTAAAGTAAATTGTAGTATATGTGTAGATATGGGATCGGTTGTTGGGGGGGGGGGGGGAAGGAGGGGGGGAGGGTGTAACTGTAGGAAAGTAGCCGGCGCGGCAAGCCCTCGTGTGTACGTCCTGCAGACTGTCGGTGATGACCCGAGTGTACGAGCCGCACAGAGCAACTGCTGTAGCAGGGAGGCTGTGCTGTGGAGCTGGAGTAATGAGCAGTGTTGAATCTCTACGACCCGCAATCAGGGACCCAGCTCGTGAGATCGCCTCAACGTGACCCCGCGGACACTCTAATTACACGCTCGCCTCCCGACACGAGTTAAAATAATGAAATGGCCATTTTATTTCTGTAAAGGCTCGCCTTCTTTTATTTATCTGCGCTCCTGACGAGCAGCTACGTGTCCGGACGCCTGTTGTTACCTACAGGTACACCGCAAACTGCAAGGACTCGCCGCCTCGTCTTGCTACTCGCACATCACACCACCCTTCCTTTCTCAAGGTCGAGGAATCACATACAACTTGGATTATTATTTTATCAAATCTTCGATATCTAACTTCAAGACTCTACATTAAGGAGCCTGCCTAGTCGTCATATGACTCACATTCTAACCATTTGTGTCTGTTTTCATTTTGAACAAAACTATGAAATGTTTAAAAGTAAAATAATTTTTTTCAGGATAGAAATGAAATTCGATGTTTTGTTGCTATTCCTAAATTAGTTTACTGAAATGTATAAATGTGACCGTTGAGAAGTGTCGCACTCAGCTATAACCGCTGTAAGTACCTCTCCCTCTCTCTCTCTCTCTCTCTGTCTCTCTCATCCTTTGTAAAACAGAGGGGCCGCGGTGGTGTAGTGGTTAAACTACTCGTCTCCCACCCAGGGCGAACCGGCTTCGATTTCCTGTGCGTTGCTCCCGGATTTATTCACGTGAGAATCTTACAGGACGGTGCCGCTGTTGAGCGGGTTTTCTCGGGGGTCTCCCGTTTCCCCCACTCTTACATTTCGGCGCTGCTCTATACTCACCTTGCTTCACCCTCATCGGCTCTCAAGACCACGATGTTAAGAGCAGTCCAGATCTCTCCACTTTACTTTTCTGAACAGAGTGCTGTATGAAAGCCATATAGTCGCCGCTTAATATACCGAGGAAACAAAGCATACGCGAGGCTCGCTTCTTCTGATTGCCATCGCCTTCGCAATGTGACCTTGAGGCGGTCAATATTGTTTACTGCAGATACCCATTCATAATCAAAGCGTGCAATGCTACTACTTAACATAATATTTGAAGTTTTGTGGTTTCAGGTATGTTCGTGTTTTACCATGTGGAAGCAGAATTAGCAAACAAAGAGGGAACATGTCAATGCGGTTACAGATGTGGAACGAGTAACGGGAGAAAAAAAAACTTGTATTTCAAGGTAACTGTTGAGATGTTTCCTGTGCCTTGACAATATACGTTATTCCAAGATGGGGCCGGGATCTCTCTACCTTGGCTCTATTCGGCCTCTTCTCTGCATGCACTTTAGATTCAACGCACGCAGAATTCAAGCTTTCATTTGGAATGGTGACCAATAACAACATGAGGAAATCCTACAAGAACGATACAGATAAAATTGACTTCGAACACTTTTATGTTTATCTTATTTCCGACTACTGTTTGCTCGACACGACTTGGACAGTTCTGAGCCAAATGGAAACAACTAACGATAGGTTGACCCAAACCCTACCAATAAAGGATGGTCATATTGTATATTCTTAACAATTGTGGCAGCCTTCGCACATCAAGAATTGGCCTAAGTTCACCTCACCTTGGATTGCTGTTTGTACGTGAGGTTCGTAGGCAATGGCTGGTGCGATGGGACCCACTTGACTGACCATCTCGCTACTGCTGCCTGCATGAGAGCCGAACGGCGAATGGCGCGCGATCCACTAGTGACTAGTGTGCTGTTTCGGAGATTCCCCCCCCCCTTTTTTTATCTCCTGAGCGTCACCATGACAACGTGACGCCGGCCAACCACGACGCCACCAGGGGGCGTTTCCACTCCGTGAACATCGGAAAATGTTCGAGAAGACAACAAATTTGTAGAAAAGGCTGGTATTCTCCCCTGCTCGGAGAGACAGGTCAGCGACTTCTTAAGGGAAGGAACTGCTGTTCCTTTGTTTTAAATGGGGAGAGGGGTTTCTTTGCTCAGTAGTCAAAAAACATATAATAATTATTATAATAATTATTTTGTATAAAATAAATTAAATATTGTGTCTTTGTAGGGTATGTAAAGTCAAGGGATTTTATTAAAGAGTTTTACTAGATTTTGTAATTCCATATTGGGAATTGACATTTCGTATTTCAAAAAGAGGGAAATATATCAGAGTTATGAAACTATTTATTTTTCTGTGCAAACCCAAAGTCAGTATTATGATACCCTTTGATACCGCACTAACCGGGGTGGGGGGGGTGTAATTAACATTGCCGTGGATCTGCTCACTCCATTCATGCGTCGGTAAAATGAAACTGTGGAATTATTAACTATGTAAATATTCTATAAATATGCTAATTCTTATACTATGCATTAAAAACAGAAAGTAAAATAAATAACTCCAGTACACACAAATGTTAACCTAACACTAATGTTAACCTAACACTAATGCGACGTAAGACGTTGAGCTGCTTTCTCCCAGTCGCTGCCAGCATTAGTGGGCACATACCAGTCAGTGTGCTCGTTAAATAAACGCAGGTAGCGGCGGGCAGTGACCTTTATAAACTCTTCCTGACCCCCTTTAACCCCTTCACTTACACGTACACTCCAATTTTTAGTTCCAAATGTTGCGAAAGAAGGAATTTGCTTTGTGAATAGTACTCAGAATTTCGTATAACTACTGATACATTCGAACCCACATATGGAGAGGGTTGCAATAGATTCATGGCGTAAAAGCAATCAATTGTAAAATAGTTGGTACGCCAGCAGAAGCCAATAGCGCATTTAAGGCAGCTTCTTACCTTGCACAGTTCCAACCACGACTTCACCTAGGCTGCAACATGTCGGACGTGAACGAATATACTAGAGAGAATATCTTAAGGGGTAATTTACGGTCTCATGTGTTCCAAATAAAAAAAATTGTGTGATGCGTGCTGTACTTAAGTAGACACAGTCGTTGCCTTGGTCAATGAGCTGCAGGCTATAGGACAATGTCCGTCCTTAAATAGTGAGAAGGTTTGAGGACCATTTACCAACAGTTAAGATCATTGGTCACTGATCTTCGCAGTGTACAGTATATATCAGAAATTACCTACACGTTCGTAAACTACATATAATGCACAGTGGGTCTGATTGGGAGAGTGCACAAATATTTACGGACAGAATAAACTTCATTACTCTAAGAACACACTTTCAGCTTTCCGTTGATCACTGGCCATGTGTCTTAGAGAGAAGACATTATTTTATCTGAATGGACCAACCAGAACTATTTACTTCGACACTGAACTTCCGTTGCTGGTGAGGATACATCTGAGACGTGTCGCAATTAAAAATGTTCAACCACAAAAATGGATCCGAACTAAACTGCTTTGAAGTACAACTAGTCCCGGAGTATTTTAGTAAGCAACATGTGACGGCATCCCAATACAACCCCGTTTCAACACGTCGTAACGGACTAAAGTGTTCGTTTCCACGGAAAATAACCGCCTACTCCTACACGGCAATATTGCAATTCAGCCTAAAATTGCTGTCAGCATACCTGTTTCTTCGATGTCTGGACGTTCTGGGTCGCTACAACAAAACCTGATTCGTCATGCAAATTTGTTAACCGGACCCGGCACTGTCTTATCCTGCAGTTTTTCATCAGCACACATGGCGCATGTGGTAGTCAACTCTCTCTGCGCCACATTTAGGGGTGCGGCTAATTGCTCTAGCAGGGCGCTGGTGTGTCTTCTCCACCTGCAGCACATGCGCACAGGGATACCAACTTTGCAAAAACATGGCTGCCCACGAAGTCGCTTCCTGCAAGATCATCTGGTCGCCGGAAGTGTGTCGACCAGATGATGACGTGGATAGCCATGTATGGACATTATTGCTGTTATATGTCGTCAAATCAAGATCCCCCTATAAGACCTAAATGAACCGTTTGTCCCAATAAGATCATGTGTTTTTTTTATTGGTCGAACCTTAATTGTTTTTGTTACTTGGCCCCGATTGGCCATTCTTTCTATGTAACCCTCTAAGGGGAAATGAACTCAAATGTGTATATAATGGAGTGCACGAGCTCAGTTCGGGATCGATCATGGTCCCGAAGAAGCTCCACCTGCACTGAGTTAAGCAGCCCAACATTAAAACATGACACAACTTTTAACTTATGCCTTAATTGCTGGTTTAGGTCAGGCACACTTGGTGCTCTAATAGTTTTAGTAGGCGCCATGATGGCGAAATTTGCTACTATCATGAGAATACTTTGAATTTGGCATTTTGGCAATATATAACATAATTTAACACCAAAGTTGCCTGCCAAAAAAATTTAAAATTTATTTTTTTAAGAAATTTTAATGGCTTTCCTGGAAAACAATGAAACTATATTCCTTCATGGCCTCTGCGTTAATTTGAAACTGAGGTGCAGTTTTCTCAAATCCTGGCCTTTGTTCAGCCATATGTCCAGTAATTTCTAGTAAGTGTTTTGAGAAGTTGAAAAATAAAAGGAACTTAGTAAAATGAATTCTAGTTCTCCGAAATTTCTAGCCGCTGTTCGGCAATATAGCCAGTACTGTTCATTTAAATTATATCAAGTATTCATTTAATAAGGAATCAGTTAAACACTTAAAATGTTGAAAATAGCATTTTCAAATAAAGGACCTTGTCGTTGGCTATGTTAATGTCATAATATTAGAAAAATAACATCCATTAAATAATTTTTAAGGCTAGCCATAACTGCGAGTTTGGCTAAACAATCGATATTAGATTTGGCCATGTACTATTCCAAGGTGGGAAACATAACTCTAAAGTGAAAATAGTTAAAACTGTGATTGAGTCTGAATGGCAATGTATTTTACATACCAATAATCTCAATATAAATTGTGAATAATGAAGAACCTGTGGTTTTTTGGTTCTGGCCAAAAATAATGTGTATTTAGCTTGGCAATTATTTATAACTAGTATAACAACCTTTCCATAATACTTATATAAAATAGTTTTAATTTTTATTGGGTGAAATAATATTGGTAACGTTAAGACCTGAGCATGATAAGTGCAAAATTGTATCAGGTTTCTTTAATTAGAAAAGGAAATTTTAATGACACTTTGAAAATACAAAATTAATCAATTTTTAAAATAAAATTGCTATATGCTATTTTCTGGAATAGTTGAAACTTCTAGAGTTAAGTGTAATAAAAAAAATTACATGAAAAAATTAATTAATAAAATAAAATCTTAAATCATATTTCATGTGTTCTTTGTTCATGTCATAAGTACTCAATATATTATGCACTTTCTGTGCCCTGTTCAATAAGGGTTTCTTCTAAACCTGTTGGAAAATTAAATTTTTTTCTGGAAGTCCACTTTGAGTTTAAGGACATAGCAAACAAATGCCCTTACCAACAACTAGGGTGTGAAAAATTTTGCGAATTAATTTTATGACAAGCCAAGACTTCAAACACGTGTGTATTTGTCCTAGTTTTGCAAATGGATCACAGTTTATTAGACACGCCCAGGTGAACTCTGAGCCAATAACAGAGCTGATCTGACTGGCTGGCGCACTGAAGCATCAGCCGACGAAGAAAAACAGGCTGCATCTAAATACACAGAGTAGTGGAGCCTATAGCGTTTAACACTAGAAATGTTCTTGTCTCTACCAATAAAATATTAATGAATGCTATAGAAGTGCATTGGAAGTTGATATGCAGTCAACTTTTCCATCTATAGAAATAACTATACTTAACAACGTGGGCAGAAGTTGTTGAAACCACAGTGGCTCGAGTACAGAAAGGCTGGTGAAATTTACTCCGCTGCCAAAGTAATTCTGAAATACTCCGTCTTCTGGACAAGAGGATACGCACACATCTGCAATACGCCATTCCTCGCTGGCTTCTTACTTAGCCTCAAAAGTGCGATATATACACCGTAATGTTGCAGCCGTCAAAAATCGAAGATTGACACTCCCAGCTCGGTTCACTCACTCGGCAGACTCATGAGTCGAGACCTGCAAAATTAGCGTTATTGTTTTGAGGGCTCGTTGAACTTTAAAGACGTGTAACTTTGTAGTAAGTGAGTCATTGGAGCATACTTTATATGACACACGTTGAGTAATTCTGCGCCAATAAATAAACACTTCACAATTGTGTGCCCCAATCACGCGCAGTTCATTCCGAAAGGGCGTGGCTTCACATCTATGCAACAGCCAATGGAAAAACGACGCTGGCTCCAGGACAGACAGTATTGTGAAATTTAGCCTTATTCCGAATAATAACACGAATTTTGCATGTCTCTACACGAGAGAGACTTAAATAAGAGGCACCTTAAAAAAAAGAAAACACAAACAACTTCCTCAGAGGTTTACTCAGGTTTGTACAGTTGAGATACTTCATACAGCGGACATGAAACAGTTGGCGATACAAAGAACTAGGTAGATTACGAAAACAGCATTGCAGAGTTAATTAATTAATTAGGCCGCATGTCCATCACGGCGACCGCAGCCCTGCACAGTGGACAAGCAGCCGAACTGACTAATGCGAGGTCCAAGTTACGAATCGTAGATGCGGAGTGGGAACTCGCGGCCACAGTTCATAACATGAGACCTGAAAAATTCGCAGTTTCATTTCGAGTCAAGTTGGAATTCACAAACTTGTACGTTTACGTCACGTTTGCCTTTTCCAGTTAGTCAACGCGTTGTTTGACACTCCTGGAGGTGAATGAGCCAATAATAAACATTCACAAAACTATAGGCCTTATTATTGCGATGTACTGCCACAACAAGCAACCAAAGAACAGCTGCTATCTGCATGAGTTCTTATAAGATCGTGAAGCCTACCCTACAGGTCATTGAACTCACGAATTTTTCAAGTCTCTACTCATAACGCCATCCCTCATATCACTATACCCAGAACATAACCAAATAAGGGCATCGCGCAGTGCTACTCTCATCATGCGCGTCCATTGCTACTTAAAAAGGTGTCCATGTGGACACTGGTTCGAAACCTGTCGCAACCACTGTGCCATACGTGCCAAACTGCGCCTCCAATTGCTGACACAACATTAACTACGACTTTAGGTAAAGCAAACTGGTGACAAATACACAAACTAACACGCCCAAAATGTCTGAAATACTGGTAAACAATTACATTTGCTCGCGAAACAAAAGAAAATAATCTGAATATACAATAGGATAAACTGTACCATTAAAACGCTTTAAATAATATATTGCAACGCCACTAAGTAGTTGCATATGAAGGAAGTTAGCTGGGATAGTGATCGACTTGCAATAATACACTCGTCAGGTTTGACGTGGTATTCATAGAGCTAGAAACTTTTTGCGAAAAAATAGTAGACTTCAATACTATAAGCACCCTGTCTGTTGCCATTCGTTGCTGTCTGCAAAAGAAGGTGTTTTCATATTTGACTGTGCCACGCAGAATTCGGCAACATCAGCACGGATTCTACATGATTCGTGTGTAGACAGTTAATACGTTTCAAGAAGTAATTCAGCCAACCGAGATAGGTGAACGACACTTCAGTGTTTTGAAGTATAACTTGTCTTGAGAAATATGTTCGTGAAATTTCACTACCCCTAGGTATTCAGTAGGATATGAGACAGTGCAGTGTATTTTTCATCTCGGACTTTCTCTTGGCTCTCGAGCAAATTAGCAAGTTAGAAATACCGGTGGTGCACAACTTTTCTGTGGACACAGCGTCCATTCTGCACTCTAGACAGATCTGCTGCGACACCATTGTAAGTGTTGATATGTATCGTTACGGCGTCTGGTGAGACGATCTGTGTGCGCTAACGTTAGTCTCAGAGCTCCAGTTGCAATACCACAAAGCACATCTCCTTCCTGAGGACACTCCTTCCTGAGGACACTACTGAGGCATCAAGTTGTTTTTCTTCCGCAGTACGGTGAAGAGTGAACCTGCCATACGGCGACGTACGATGAAACCTGTCGTGAACTCTCCGTTGGACGGAATCACGTACGGCAACGTCTTAAAGGCAATACAATGTTTTGTTCGCAGACCAGGTGTAGTCATAGCACAAACACTCACTCGCACGGCCTTGTCTTGAATGAGGACTTCGCCTGCTGGTTATCTTTCTATATCTTAAACACGCTGTTAGCATCATCGGCCAATAGATGATGGACCAAACGTGTAACATCAACATGTGCATCTGGTCGGCACGTTTCATGACATTGCACTCACGCCTTCATAGTTTCTTTTCCAAGCAGTGCATGCAACATCACAGAGCAGATCAGTACACAGGGGTGAGGTGGGGTTGCTCTTCCTTTCATTTGAGCCTACCCATTCTCTGATTGGCTGCGGGAGGTTCTGGAAACAGGCGTTCTGTCTGATTGACTGCGGAATGTTCCCTGTCGGCTGGGCTACCGGTTGGCGTGTGACTTACCAGGCGCTGATTGGCGAACAACGTTCTAGCATGTGGCTGCCATGTTGCTGGCATGTGCATGTTGCTACTGTAGTTCGCGGTATAAGCTGCTGTTACACCTCGCTATTCTTAAGTATATGCTGTTCACGATTATTTAAGCACGTTTGAAATCACCCAATGAGAAATGTCACTGCATATATAGAGTTAGTGACGTTTCGCGAAAAAATATGAGTACACGGTAGACTCCAATACTATAAGTACCAAACAGCAGTTTGTATATTGCCATTGGTTGCTGTCTGCTCGAGAAGCAGTTTTCATATTTGACCGGGCCACTCAGAATTCAGCAACGTTAGCAGGGCTCCTACGTGATTCGTGTGCAGACAGTTAATACGTGTCTAAAAGCAATTCAGCCAATCAAGTTAGGTAAACGACCCTACAGTGTTTTGAAATATAACTTGTCTTGAAATGTTACTACCCCTATGCAGCATATATAGGAACGAGCACACTGACATTGTGAGCCCAGTAAAGTTGATAACGCCGACGACAAAGTAGGTCCATGTCACAACATTGAATTAAAAGAGTTTAAAAAAAAAAAATTCATTAGTACTGAAATGACTTCTTCTGTTTTATACTTTTTTCTTAATGGATGTAAGTGCAAGAAGATGCCAATTGGTAAAATATTTGCGCTGCTAATAATCGCGCAGTCTCACTTGACCAACACATGAACAAAGTGATCAGGCCAATGGAAATGTTAAGTGTATATATTGTGGAAGAATACACAGCGTGTATACAAGTAGATTATAAGTAGAGCCTGCGAAAGTGCACAGTTTACCGTGAACACACTTTACTATGTGGGTAATGTTTTGCAGCCTAAGTACTGTGCAGCAGATGCAGCCTAAGTACTGTGCAGCAGTTGCAGCCTAATTACTGTGCAGCAGTTGCAGCCTAAGTACTGTACAGCAGTTGCAGCCTAAGTACTGTACAGCAGTTGCAGCCTAAGTACTTCACAGCAGTTGCAGCATAAGTACTGTGCAGCAGTTGCAGCCTAAGTACTTTACAGCAGTTGCAGCCTAAGTACTTTACAGCAGTTGCAGCCTAAGTACTGTGCAGCAGTTGCAGCCTAAGTAATGTACAGCAGTTGCAGTCTAAGTACTGTGCAGCTGTTGCAGCCTAAGTACTGTACAGCAGTTGCAGCCTAAGTACTTTACAGCAGTTGCAGCCTAAGTACTGTGCAGCAGTTGCAGCCTAAGTACTGTGCAGCAGTTGCAGCCTAAGTACTGTACAGCAGTTGCAGTCTAAGTACTGTACAGAAGTTGCAGCCTAAGTACTGTGCAGCAGTTGCAGCCTAAGTACTCTGCAGCAGTTGCAGCCTAAGTACTGTGCAGCAGTTGCAGCCTAAGTACTGTGCAACAGTTGCAGAAGCTACAGTCTCGTGGGACCCTGGCGCGACAGACATAGGTGGGGGTAGGTACATATTTTTGCGAAAAGATTTCAACACAAGTTGTGTTCCAACGCACTTAAACTCAGAATCACGTTCGTGATTGGATCATATGCATTGTTGCCAGTCCTACCTGTCTGCCTGCGAATTACGGATCTCCAATATCGGAGAAACTTAATTCTGATTGGTACCAGACTGTCTTTACACAAAGACAAGGTGTCAATAGCCAAATAAAGACTGCAAGTGGGCACATATAGGATACTGAAGTCTAGCCTCCGCATTAATGCATGGCTAGAACCCAGAGTATTAATTGGATTGAGTTGGCAGCAAGCTAGGCTGGACAGTCTTCTATACACTCGAGACATATCGTTTGTTTATTGGTTGCTGTGATCAAGTGAGGCTTCTGTACAGGGATGTTAAACACTCACCCACACTACTGCTTCCTGCCTATCAGTGACTCACATGTCGTCCAATCCTACAATAGGAGAAAATAACAAGTCTACCTCGCCTCCGAATGAATTCGCGAAATACTCATGGCTCTATCAATGACGAGGGCTCAGCAGCTGGAAGTTTGCGGTCGACCTGTAGCTGTAATCGGCCATAAAAGTCTCGCTTTCTCGTGGTGTGTCGTTGTAGCGGCCGGGATGCTGGAACGACAAGCCCCGTCTTAGTAGGGGAGGGGGAGGTTTGTGCGCTCTGCGGCGATGCACGACTATAAGTCGCTCATTAAAGTCATTACAGGTTCGTGCGCGGACCAGCCGAGCCCTCGGACAGCCAATTGCGCTTCAACTCTTTTCACGAATGGTACCGCCCACTCCGGCCAGCCATGGCGGGCCCTCTACCACTACTACCCGATGTGAAAACATCAGCTCACGCCCTGTACTATAACTCTGTCGGTATAGAGCTGCACACGCCTACAAGACGGAGTTACTGTCCGCCAAAATGTTTAAACGCAGTTAAAAAATCTGAACTTGGTAGCCTACTTGCCAGGAGGCAGCCAGCCAATAGGAAATCTTTCGCAGCACGCAGCAGCCACTCATACACAAGAAGAAGCTCGCCCAGGCAATCAGAGAATGGGTGCGCCAACTTCAAAGTAACCGCCACCCGCCCACCAATCACAGACGTTCAGTTCCAGTGTAACTAGTTCCGATTGGCCCTGTCAAGTATCCAAGTGTCTTCGCACACAGACACACTGCCACTCAATAAGGGAAAGTTGCAAATGTGCATGTGAGAGATTGCAGTTTAGCTTGCAAGGAACTCATTGCGTTAATAAAGTGTCTCTGGTGACATGACGTCGTCGTGTTGAATCTGAGAATAGTCATTATGCGGGGATAAGTAAGGTATCGTATCGGTAGGGGCCTGCAAAATTCGCGTTATTGTTTGATGACACATTAAACTTGAAACACTTTTACCTTTGCAATGCGTTTGTCATCGGACCATACTTTAGTTGGCACGCCCTGGCCAAATCTGCACCAATAAATGTTCACTTCACAATTATGTGCCCCAATCACGTGCAATTCAGTCAGAAAGGTAGTGACTTCACAACTATGTAACTCCGATATGTACAATACTAATAATAACGCCAATTTTGCAGGTCCCTAGGTATCGGTCGAACGTAACGCACAGCTGCATCCCTCCAGCAGAAATTTTTCGTTGTTGGGTCGTAATTTTATATGAATATTAATTACTGACAATGCATGATTATAGAAAATCTACGTTCTACGAGCTGTTTAAATTTTTGTGCGTAATTTTAATTGTGTGTTAAGTACTTGTAAAATGTCGAGACCAAATTTATATTTTATCAATAAGTTCCTGCCTTTTTGCACACAGGAAATAACAAACAGTGAAAATAGATACAAACGTAATAAGCAACTAGTGAATTCTAAATTTTCTATAAAAAAGCATTTCCAATAATACCTCTGAAACTGAAATGATGACACGAAAGAGAAGAATTTCCAATAATACCTCTGAAACTGAAATGACACGAAAGAGAAGAATTTATGCGAAAATGGTATGAAGTGGCGCGTTAACACTTTGAGTCTTTCTGACGTAACAATCCGTCGCCTGACTGTAGCACTAACAACACTTTGCTCTAGTGTAACAATCCGTCGCCTGACTGTAGCACTAACAACACTTTACACAAGTGTAACAATCCGTCGCCTGACTGTAGCACTAACAACACTTTGCTCTAGTGTAACTCGGGCTGCACTAAAAAGGAAATTTTTTTCTCTCCATGGAACATAAAATCGCATGGACGTAGTTTCGTAGGGACCAAGGTGGTATAGTGGTTTCACCACTCGCCTCCCACCTAGGTGAACAGGGTTCGACTCCGGCAAAGTCACTCCCGGGTTTTCGCCCGTGGGAATCGTGCCGGAAGATACCACTTGTCAGGGTCTCTTCTCCGGGGTTTTACTTTTATCCCGCTCTTACATTCCGTTTTTGCTCCATACTTACCTCACTTCACCCTCATCGGATCTCAAGACCACAATGTTACCAGCCGTCTAAATCTCTTCTCTCTCCACTCCATTATACGTGACACTAGCGAGTAGTTGAGAAGAGAAATTACTGAAGATGAGAGATTGGAAATATTTGCCGATTTGAATGATACCAGGCCCAGCTTCGAGTACTTTTGTCATTACATCTCATTTTATTGTAAACTCCCTGGAGGTCTGTGAGTATGTGGCAGAGTTTCTTATATGTTCTATACTTCACACGCCTGATTCATTCTCACCCAACCTGACTTAAGTTCACAGGATTACCACGCAGTACCCTGCGGAAAATAGTTCTTTTATAAAAATGGATGGCCAAAACTCCTCCCGCATTTCGGCTCCTACATATGAATTTTCATAAACTGTGTTGTCATGGGTGGAACTATTTGTAAAGGTTTACAAATTTAGAAAAGTGAAATTATCGAATGGGCGCCATGAGATAGAACCTGTATGTGTTAAATGAATAATAGTGTGAAACGAAACATAGTATTTGCACTGAACCTTATTACCATTCACCTTAGGTAGGACACTTTATAGACTCTGGAACTCTGCGATGTTTAGGAAACACAACGAACTCGTGCATATGAACACTAGGGTAATATAAGCCAGTAAAATAAACCTCTGGGATAAATGGATTTTAATTAAAGAAATATTTAACCATAAAAATAAGCATTAATAATTCCAATGACGTTGCGCGAAAAATACTTTAATAAATAAAAATAATGTGTCTGTCCAAAATTAATTTGTTGTGACAAAATTCGATCAATTAATGTGTAAGCAATTAATATTTACTGTGTATCAGATTTTATACCACCGTCCTTTTAAGGACGAAAAATTAAATGAAACTTTAAGTGTTAATTAAGTTGAAAAATAAAATATTAAAATCCCATCTCCCAATATAAATGCAGTACACGGATGTTAATGTGTGATATTCCCATCTCCAAATATAAATGAAGTACACGGATGTTAATGTGTGATATTCCAATCACCAAATATAAATGCAGTACACGGATGTTAATGTGTGATATTCCCATCTCCCAATATAAATGCAGTACACGGATGTAAATGTGTGATATTCCCATCTCCAAATATAAATGCAGTACACTGATGATAATGTGTGATATTCCATCTCCCAATATAAATGCAGTACACGGATGTTAATGTGTGATATTCCCATCTCCCAATAAAATGCAGTACACGGATGTTAATGTGTGATATTCCCATCTCCCAATAAAATGCAGTACACGGATGTTAATGTGTGTATCCATCTCCAAATATAAATGCAGTACACGGATGTTAATGTGTGATATTCCCATCTCAAATATAAATGCAGTACACTGATGTTAATGTGTGATATTCCCATCTCTAATATAATGCAGTACACGGATGTTAATGTGTGATATTCCCATCTCCCAATATAAATGCAGTACACTATGTTAATGTGTGATATTCCCATCTCCCAAATAAATGCAGTACACTGATGTAAAATGTGTGATATTCCCATCTCCCAATATAAATGCAGTACAGATGTTAATGTGTGATATTCCCATCTCCAAATATAAAAAAATGGATACATAGATGATAAGAGTAAGTGTGATATCATCCCATAATGTCAACAATATATAAATGCATTACACGGAATGTTAGTATGTGATTTTATCATCTCCAAATAAAATGCAGTACACGGATGTTAATGTGGATTCCTCTCAATATAATGCTGTACACTGATTTAGTGTGTGATATCCCACTTAAATATAATGCAATACACGGATGTTAATGTGTGTAATTCCATCTCCCAAATTAAATGCAGTACACTATGTTAATGTGTGATATTCCCATCACCAAATATAAATGCAGGACACGGATGTTAATGTGTGATATTCCATCTCCCAATATAAATGCAGTACATGATGTTAATGTGTGATATTCCAATCTCCAAATATAAATGCAGTACATGGATGTTAGTGTGTGATATTACCATTTCAAAATATAAATGCATTACACGGAAGTTAGTGAGTGATATTCCCATCTCCAAATATAAATGCAGTACACTGATGTTAATGTGTGATATTCCCATCTCCCAATATAAATGCAGTACAAGGATGTTAAAGTGTGATGTAACCATCTCCAAATATAAATGCAGTACCCGAAAGTTAATGTGTTTATATTCCCATCAACAAATATAAATGCAGTACTCGGATGTTAGTGAGTGATATTCCCATCTCTAAATATAATTGCAATACACGGATGTTAATGTGTGATATTCCCATCACCCAATATAAATGCAGTACACGGATGTTAATGTGTTATATTCCCATCACCCAATATAAATGCAGTACTCGGATGTTAGTGAGTGATATTCCCATCTCCAAATATAAATGCAGTACACGGATGTTAATGTGTTATATTCCCATCTCCCAATATAAATGCAGTACATGATGTTAATGTGTGATATTCCCATCTCCAAATATAAATGCATTACACTGATGTTAGTGTGTGATATTCCCATCTTAAAATATAAATGCAGTACATGGATGTTAGTGTGTGATATTCCCATCTCCAATATAAATGCATTACACTGATGTTAGTGTGTGATATTACCATTTCAAAATATAAATGCAGTACACGGATGTAAATGTGTGATATACCCATCTCCAAATATAAATGCAGTACATGATGTTAATGTGTGATATTGGCAATCTCAAATATAAATGCAGTACATGGATGTTAATGTGTGATATTACCATTTCAAATATAAATGCAGTACACGGAAGTTAGTGTGTGAATTCCATTCAATATAAATGCAGTAACGAAGTTAAGTGTGATTAACAATCTCAAAAGTAAATGCAGTACCCGGAAGTTAATGTGTTATATTAATCAACAAATATAAATGAAGTACTCGGATGATAGTGAGTGATATTCCCATCACCCAATATAAATGCAGGACACGGATGTTAATGTGTGTTATTCCCATCTCCAAATATAAATGCAGTAAACGGATGTTATTGTGTGATATTCCCATTTCCAAATAAAAATGCAGTACGCGAATGTTAATGTGTGGGATAATCATCCCCAATATTAATTTTAGTACAAGGATGATAATGTGTTACATTCCCATCCCAATATAAATGCAGTACATGATGTTAATGTGTTATATTCCCATCTCCAAATATAAATGCAGTACATGATGTTAATGTGTGATATTCCAATCTCCAAATATAAATGCAGTACAACGGATGTTAATGTGTGATATTCCCATCTCCAATATAAATGCAGTACACGGATATTAATGTGTGATATTCCCATCTCCAAATATAAATGCAGAACATGATGTTAGTGTGTGATATTCCCATCTCCAAATATAAATGCAGTACACGGAAGTTAAAGTGTGATGTAACAATCTCCAAATATAAATGCAGTACCCGGATGTTAATGTGTTATATTCCCATCAACAAATATAAATGCAGTACTCGGATGTTAGTGAGTGATATTCCCATCACCAATATAAATGCAGGACACGGATGTTAATGTGTGATATTCCCATCTCCAAATATAAATGCAGTACATGATGTTAATGTGTGATATTCCAATCTCCAAATATAAATGCAGTACATGGATGTTAGTGTGTGATATTACCATTTCAAAATATAAATGCATTACACGGAAGTTAGTGAGTGATATTCCCATCTCCAAATATAATGCAGTACACTGATGTTAATGTGTGATATTCCATCTCCCAATATATATGCAGTACACGGATGTTAGTGTGTGATATTCCCATCTCCAAATATAAATGCAGTACACGGATGTTAATGTGTGATATTCCCATTCTCCCAATATAAATGCAGTACACCGATGTTAGTGTGTGATATTCCCATCTCCAAATATAAATGCAGTACACGGATGTTAATGTGTGATATTCCCATCTCCCAATATAAATGCAGTACATGATGTTAATGTGTGATATTCCAATCTCCAAATATAAATGCAGTACATGGATGTTAGTGTGTGATATTCCCATCTCCCAATATAAATGCAGTACACGGATGTTAATGTGTGATATTCCAATCTCCAAATATAAATGCAGTACATGGATGTTAGTGTGTGATATTACCATTTCAAAATATAAATGCAGTACACGGATGTTAATGTGTGATATACCCATCTCCAAACTATTAATGCAGTACACGGATGTTAATGTGTGATATTCCTATCTCCCAATAAATATGCAGTACACTGATGTAAAGTGTGATATTCCAATCCCCAAATATAAATGCATACACTCATGTTAATATGTGATATTCCCATCTCAAAATATAAATGCAGTACACGGATGTTAATGTGCGATATTCCCATCTCCAAATATAAATGCAATACACTCATGTTAATGTGTGATATGCCCATCTCCCAATATAAATGCAGTACACGGATGTTTGTGATATTCCCATCTCCCAATATAATGCAATACACTGAGGTTAATGTGCTATATTCCCATCTCAAAATATAAATGCAGTACACGAATGTTAATGTGTGATATACCCATCTCCAAACTATTAAAGCAGTACACGGATGTTAATGTGTGATATTCCTATCTCCCAATAAATATGCAGTACACTGATGTAAATTGTGATATTCCCATCTCCCAATATAAATGCAGTACACTGATGTTAATGTGTGATTTTCCCATCTCTTCCATATATAAATGCAATATACGTGTGTTAAGGTGTGAAATTCCCTTCTCCAAATGTAAATGCAGTAGACAGATGTTAATGTGAGATATTCCCATCTCCATATATAAATGCAGTACACGGATGTTAATGTGTGATATTCCATCACCAAATATAAATGCAGTACACGGATGTTAGTATGTGATATACATATCTCCAAATATAATTGCAGTGCACGGATGTTAATGTGTGATATTCCCATCTATAAATATAAATGCAGTACACAGATGTTAATGTGTGATTTTCCCATCTCCCAATATAAATGCAGGACACGGATGTTAATGTCTGATATTCATTTCTCCAAATATAAATGCAGTACACGGATGTTAATGTGTGATATTCACATGTCCAAATATAAATCAAGTACTCGGATGTTAATGTGTGATATTCGCATCTCAAATATAATTGCAGTACACGGATGTTAGTGTGTGATATTAACATCTCCAAATATAAATGCAGTACACGGATGTTAATGTGTGATATTCCCATCTCCAAATATAATTGCAGTGCACGGATGTTAATGTGTGATATTCCCATCTCCAAATATAAATGCAGTACACAGATGTTAATGTGTGATTTTCCCATCTCCCAATATAAATGCAGGACACGGATGTTAATGTCTGATATTCATTTCTCCAAATATAAATGCAGTACACGGATGTTAATGTGTGTTATTCCCATCTCCAAATGTAAATGCAGTACACGGATGTGAATGTGTGATATTCCCATCTCCAAATATATTTGAAGTACACGGATGTTAATGTGTGATTTTCCCATATCCAAATATAAATGCAGTACACGGATGTTAATGTCTGATATTCCCATCCCCCAATATAATTGAAGTACACGGATGTTAATGTGTGATTTTTCAACTCCAAATATAAATGCAGTACACGGATGTTACTGTGTGATTTTCCCATCTCCAAAAATAAATGCAGTACACGGATCTTAATGTGTGATATTCCCATCTCCCAATATAAATGCAGAACACGGATGTTAATGTGTGACATTCCCATCTCCCAATATAAGTGCAGTACACGGATGTTAGTGTGTGATATTCCCATTTCCAAATTTAAATGCAGTACACCGATGTTAATGTGTGATATTCCCCTTCTCCAAATATAAATGCAGTACACGGATGATAATGTCTGATATTCCCATATTCAAATATAAATGCAGTACACTGATGTTAGTGTGTGATGTTCCCATCTCCCAAAATAAATACAGTACACTTTTGTTATTGTGTGATATACCGATCTCCAAATATAAATGCAGTACACGTATATTAATGTGTGATATTCCCATCTCCAAATATAATTGAAGTAGACGGATGTTAATGTGTGATTTTCCCATCTCCAAATATAAATGCAGTACACGGATGTTAATGTGTGACATTCCCATCTCCCAATATAATTGAAGTACACGGATGTTAATGTGTGATATTCCTTTCTCCAAATATAAATGCAGTACACGGATGTTAATGTGTGATATTCCCATCTCCAAATATAAATGCAGTACACGGATGTTAGTGTGTGACATTTCTCCAAATATAAATGCAGTACACAGATGTTAATGTGTGATATTCACATGTCCAAATATAAATGCATTACCCGGATGTTAATGTGTGATATTCCATCTCCAAATATAATTGCAGGACACGGATGTTAGTGAGTGATATTCCCATCTCCCAATATAAATTCAGTACACGGATGTTAATGTGTGATATTCCCATCTCCCAATATAAATGCAGACAACACGGATGATAATGTGTGATATTCCCATCTCCAAATATAAATGCAGTACACGGATGTTAGTATGTGATATACATATCTCCAAATATAATTGCAGTGCACGGATGTTAATGTGTGATATTCCATCTCCAAATATAAATGCAGTACACGATGTTAATGTGTGATATTCCCATCTCCCAATATAAATGCAGGACACGGATGTTAATATCTGATATTCATTTCTCCAAATATAAATGCAGTACACGATGTTAATGTGTGATATTCACATGTCCAAATATAAATGCAGTACCCGGATGTTAATGTGTGATATTCCATTCTCCAAATATAATTTGCAGGACACGGATGTTTGTGAGTGATATTCCCATTTCCCAATATAAATGCAGTACACGGATGTTAATGTGTGATATTCCAATCACCAAATATATATGCAGACACGGATGTTAAGTGTGATATTCCATCTCCAAATTTAATTCAGTACATGGGTGTTAGTGTGTGATATTCCATCTCCAAAATAATTGCAGTACACGGATGTTAATGTGTGATATTCCATTCTCCAATATAAATGCCGTACACGGATGTTAATGTGCGATATTACCATCTCCAATTATAATTGCAGGTACATGGATGTTAATGATTGATATTCCCATTCTCCAAATATAAATGCAGTACAATACGTGGTTTTATGTTAATGCGTGATTTTTTTCCCATCTACCAAATAAATGGAGGACACGGATGTTAATGTCTGATATTCATTTTCCAATATAAATGCAGTACTCGGATGTTAATGTGTGATATTCACATGTCCAAATATAAATGCAGTACCCGAATGTTAATGTGTGATATTCCCATCTCCAAATATAAATGCAGAACATCGGAGTGTTATGATTGTATATTCCATCTCCCAATAATAAATGCAGTACACGGATGTTAATGTGTGATATTCCCATCTCCAATATAAATTCCCGTACACGGATGTTAATGTGTGATATTAACATCTCCAAATATAAATGCAGAACACGGATGTTAATGTTGATATATCCATCTCCAAATATAAATGCAGAACACGGATGTAAGTGTTTGTATATTAACATCTCCTAATATAAATGCAGTACACGGATGTGAATGTGTGATATTCCCATCTCCAAATATATTTGAAGTACACGGATGTTAATGTGTGATTTTCCCATATCCAAATATAAATGCAGTACAAGGATGTTAATGTCTGATATTCCCATCCCCCAATATAATTGAAGTACCCGGATGTTAGTATGTGAGGTTTACATCTCCAAATATAATTGCAGTACACGGATGTTAATGTGTAATATTCCCATCTCCAAATATAAATAGAGTACACAGATGTTAATTTGTGAAATTCCCATCTAAAAATATATATGCATTACAGTGATGATAATGTGTGACATTCCCATTTCCAAATATAAATGCAGTACCCGGATGTAAATATGTGATATACCCATCTCCCAATATATATGCAGTACACGGATGTTAATGTGTGATATTCCGATCTCTCCAATATAAATGCAGTTCAAGGATGTTAATATGTGATATTCCCATCTCCAAATATATATGCAGTACACGGATGTTAGTGTGTGTTATTCCCATCTCCTAATATAAATGCAGTACACTGATGTTAATGTGTGATATTCCCATCTTCAATATAAATGAGTACTCGGATGTTAAAGTGTGAAATTCTCATCTCCAAACATAGATGCAGTACACGGATGTTAATGTGTGATATTCCCATCTTCAAATATAAATGCAGTACACGGATGCTAATGTGTTATATTCCCACCTCACGATTTAAATGCATTACACGGATGTTAATTTGTGATAATCCAATCCCCAAATATAAATGCAATACACGGATGTTAATGTGTGATTTTCCAATCTCCAAATATAAATGCAGTACACGGATGTTAATGTGTGATATTCCCATCTGCAAATATAAATGCAGTACACGGATGTTAGTATGTGATATTCCCATCTCCAGATATAAATGCAGTACACGGATTGTAGTGTGTGATATTCCCATCTCCCAATATAAAAGCAGTACACGGATGTTAATGTGTTATATTACCATCTCCAAATATAATTGCAGTACACGGATGTTATTGTGTGATATTCCCATCTCCAAATGTAAATGCAGTACACGAATGTTAATGTGTGATATTCCCATTTTAAAATATAAATACAGTATACGGATGTTAATGTGTGATATTCCCACCTCCAAATATAAATGCAGTACAAGGATGTTAATGTGTGATTTTCCCATCTCCCTATATAAATGCAGGACACGGATGTTAATGTGTGATATTCGCTTCTACAAATATATATGCAGTACACTCATATTAATATGTGATATTCCCATCTCCAAATATAAATGCAGTACCCGGATGTTAATGTGTGAAATTCCCATCTCCAAATATAAATGCAGTACTCGGATGTTAGTGAGTGAAATTCCCATCTCCCAATATAAATGCTGTTCACGGATGTTAATGTGTGATATTCCCATCTCTAAATTTAAATGCAGTACTCGGATATTAGTGAGTGATATTCCAATATCACAATATAAATGCTGTACACGGATGTTAGTGTGTGATGTTCCCATCTCCAAATATAAATGGAGAACACGGATG
Organism: Dryococelus australis; assembly: GCA_029891345.1. Lineage (NCBI taxonomy): Eukaryota > Metazoa > Arthropoda > Insecta > Phasmatodea > Phasmatidae > Dryococelus > Dryococelus australis. The sequence continues at coordinate 179,073,901 of CM056999.1, forward strand.
TTAATGTGAAACATTTCCTTCTCCCAAAATAAATGCAGTACACCGGTGTTAGTGAGTGATATTCCCATCTCCCAAAATGAATGCAGTACACGGATGTTAATGTGTGATATTCCCATTTCCAAAAATGAATGCATAAAACGGATGTTTGTGTGTGATATTCCCAACTCCAAATATAAATGCAATACACGGATTATAATGTGTGATATTCCCATCTTCAAATATAAATGCAGTACCCGGATGTTAATGTGTTATATCCCCATCATCAAATATAAATGAAGGACTCGGATGTTAGTGAGTGATATTCCCATCTCCCAATATAAATGCAGGACACGGATGTTAATGTGTGATATTTCCATTTCCAAATATAAATGCAGTACACGGATGTTAGTGTGTGATATTCCCATCTCCAAATATAATTCCAGTACACGGATGTCAATGTGTTATATTATCATGTCCAAATATAAATGCAGTACACGGATGTTAGTGTGTGTTATTCCAATCTCCAAATATAAATGCAGTACACGCATGTAAGAGTGTGTTTTTCCCACCTCCAAATATAATTGCAGTACATGGGTGTTAATGTGTGAGATTCAGATCTCCCAAAAAAAATGCAGCACACGGATGTTAATGTGTGATATTCCCATCTCCCAATATGAATGCCGTCCACGGATGTTAATGTGCGATATTCCCATCTCCAAATATAAATGCAGTACATGGATGTTAATGTGTGATATTCCCATCTTATAATATAAATGCAGTTCACGGATGTTAATGTGTGATATTCCCATCTCCAAATATTAATGCAGTACACGGAGGTTAATGTGTGATATTCCCATTTCCAAAAATAAATACAGTTCACGGATGTTAATGTGTGATATTCCCATCTCCAAGTATCAATGCAGTACACGGATGTTAATGTGTGATATACCCATCTCCAAATATAAAATCAGTACACGGATGTTAATGTCTGATATTCCCTTCTCCAAATATAAATGCAGTACTCAGATGTTAGTGTGTTATATACCCATCTCCCAATATAAATGCAGTACACGGATTTTAGTGTGAGATATTAGCATCTCCAAACATAAATGCATTACACGGATGTTAGTGTGTGATATTCCCATCTCCAAATATTAATGCATTACACAGATGTTAATGTGCGATATTCCCATCTCCAAATATCAATGCAGTACACGGATTCTTATGTGTTATATTCCCATCTCACGATTTAAATGCATTACACGGATGTTAATTTGTGATATTCCTTCCTCCAAATGTAAATGCAGTACACGGATGTTGTGGTGTGATATTCAATTCTCCAAATATAAATGCAATACACTGATGTTAATGTGTGATATTCCCATCTCCCAATATAAATGCAGTATACGGATGTTAATGTGCGATATTTCCATCTGAAAATATAATTGCAGTACACGGATGTTAATGTGAGATATTCCCATCACTTAATATAAATGCAGTACACGAATGTTTATTTGTGTTATTCCCATCTGCAAATAGAAATGCAGTACACGATGTTAATGTGTGATATTCCCATCTCCAAATATAAATGCAGTACATTTAATGTTAGTGTGTGATATTCCCATCTCCAAATATAAATGCAGTACACGGATGTTAGTGTGTGATATTCCCATCTTCAAAAATAAATGCGGAACACGGAAGTTAGTGTTTGATATTCCCAAATCCAAATATAAATGCAGTACACGGATGTTAATGTGAGATATTCCCATCACTTAATATAAATGCAGTACACGAATGTTTATTTGTGATATTCCCATCTGCAATAGGGGGGGGGGGGGGGGGGGGGGGGGGGGGGGGGGGGGGGGGGGGGGGGGGGGGGGGGGGGGGGGGGGGGGGGGGGGGGGGGGGGGGGGGGGGGGGGGGGGGGGGGGGGGGGGGGGGGGGGGGGGGGGGGGGGGGGGGGGGGGGGGGGGGGGGGGGGGGGGGGGGGGGGGGGGGGGGGGGGGGGGGGGGGGGGGGGGGGGGGGGGGGGGGGGGGGGGGGGGGGGGGGGGGGGGGGGGGGGGGGGGGGGGGGGGGGGGGGGGGGGGGGGGGGGGGGGGGGGGGGGGGGGGGGGGGGGGGGGGGGGGGGGGGGGGGGGGGGGGGGGGGGGGGGGGGGGGGGGGGGGGGGGGGGGGGGGGGGGGGGGGGGGGGGGGGGGGGGGGGGGGGGGGGGGGGGGGGGGGGGGGGGGGGGGGGGGGGGGGGGGGGGGGGAAAAAAAAAAAAAAAAAAAAAAAAAAAAAAAAAAAAAAAAAAAAAAAAAAAAAAAAAAAAAAAAAAAAAAAAAAAAAAAAAAAAAAAAAAAAAAAAAAAAAAAAAAAAAAAAAAAAAAAAAAAAAAAAAAAAAAAAAAAAAAAAAAAAAAAAAAAAAAAAAAAAAAAAAAAAAAAAAAAAAAAAAAAAAAAAAAAAAAAAAAAAAAAAAAAAAAAAAAAAAAAAAAAAAAAAAAAAAAAAAAAAAAAAAAAAAAAAAAAAAAAAAAAAAAAAAAAAAAAAAAAAAAAAAAAAAAAAAAAAAAAAAAAAAAAAAAAAAAAAAAAAAAAAAAAAAAAAAAAAAAAAAAAAAAAAAAAAAAAAAAAAAAAAAAAAAAAAAAAAAAAAAAAAAAAAAAAAAAAAAAAAAAAAAAAAAAAAAAAAAAAAAAAAAAAAAAAAAAAAAAAAAAAAAAAAAAAAAAAAAAAAAAAAAAAAAAAAAAAAAAAAAAAAAAAAAAAAAAAAAAAAAAAAAAAAAAAAAAAAAAAAAAAAAAAAAAAAAAAAAAAAAAAAAAAAAAAAAAAAAAAAAAAAAAAAAAAAAAAAAAAAAAAAAAAAAAAAAAAAAAAAAAAAAAAAAAAAAAAAAAAAAAAAAAAAAAAAAAAAAAAAAAAAAAAAAAAAAAAAAAAAAAAAAAAAAAAAAAAAAAAAAAAAAAAAAAAAAAAAAAAAAAAAAAAAAAAAAAAAAAAAAAAAAAAAAAAAAAAAAAAAAAAAAAAAAAAAAAAAAAAAAAAAAAAAAAAAAAAAAAAAAAAAAAAAAAAAAAAAAAAAAAAAAAAAAAAAAAAAAAAAAAAAAAAAAAAAAAAAAAAAAAAAAAAAAAAAAAAAAAAAAAAAAAAAAAAAAAAAAAAAAAAAAAAAAAAAAAAAAAAAAAAAAAAAAAAAAAAAAAAAAAAAAAAAAAAAAAAAAAAAAAAAAAAAAAAAAAAAAAAAAAAAAAAAAAAAAAAAAAAAAAAAAAAAAAAAAAAAAAAAAAAAAAAAAAAAAAAAAAAAAAAAAAAAAAAAAAAAAAAAAAAAAAAAAAAAAAAAAAAAAAAAAAAAAAAAAAAAAAAAAAAAAAAAAAAAAAAAAAAAAAAAAAAAAAAAAAAAAAAAAAAAAAAAAAAAAAAAAAAAAAAAAAAAAAAAAAAAAAAAAAAAAAAAAAAAAAAAAAAAAAAAAAAAAAAAAAAAAAAAAAAAAAAAAAAAAAAAAAAAAAAAAAAAAAAAAAAAAAAAAAAAAAAAAAAAAAAAAAAAAAAAAAAAAAAAAAAAAAAAAAAAAAAAAAAAAAAAAAAAAAAAAAAAAAAAAAAAAAAAAAAAAAAAAAAAAAAAAAAAAAAAAAAAAAAAAAAAAAAAAAAAAAAAAAAAAAAAAAAAAAAAAAAAAAAAAAAAAAAAAAAAAAAAAAAAAAAAAAAAAAAAAAAAAAAAAAAAAAAAAAAAAAAAAAAAAAAAAAAAAAAAAAAAAAAAAAAAAAAAAAAAAAAAAAAAAAAAAAAAAAAAAAAAAAAAAAAAAAAAAAAAAAAAAAAAAAAAAAAAAAAAAAAAAAAAAAAAAAAAAAAAAAAAAAAAAAAAAAAAAAAAAAAAAAAAAAAAAAAAAAAAAAAAAAAAAAAAAAAAAAAAAAAAAAAAAAAAAAAAAAAAAAAAAAAAAAAAAAAAAAAAAAAAAAAAAAAAAAAAAAAAAAAAAAAAAAAAAAAAAAAAAAAAAAAAAAAAAAAAAAAAAAAAAAAAAAAAAAAAAAAAAAAAAAAAAAAAAAAAAAAAAAAAAAAAAAAAAAAAAAAAAAAAAAAAAAAAAAAAAAAAAAAAAAAAAAAAAAAAAAAAAAAAAAAAAAAAAAAAAAAAAAAAAAAAAAAAAAAAAAAAAAAAAAAAAAAAAAAAAAAAAAAAAAAAAAAAAAAAAAAAAAAAAAAAAAAAAAAAAAAAAAAAAAAAAAAAAAAAAAAAAAAAAAAAAAAAAAAAAAAAAAAAAAAAAAAAAAAAAAAAAAAAAAAAAAAAAAAAAAAAAAAAAAAAAAAGGATGTTAATGGTGATATTCCCATCTCCAAATATAAAATGCAGTACACGGATATTAATGTGTGATATTCCCATCTCCCAAATATAAATGCATTACACTGGATGTTAATGTGTGATATTCCCATCTCCCAATATAAATGCATTACACGGATGTTAATGTGTGATATTCCCATCTCCCAATATAAATGCAGTACACGATATTAGTATGTGATATTCCCATCTCCCAATATAAATGCAGTACACGGATGTTAGTGTGTGATATTCCCATCTCCCAATATAAATGCAGTACACGGATGTTAGTGTGTGATATTCCCATCTCCAATATAAATGCAGTACACGGATGTTAATGTGTGATATTCCCATCTCCAAATAAATGCAGTACACGGATTTAGTAGTGATATTCCCATCTCCACAAAATAAATGCAGTTACACGGATGTTAGTGTGTGATATTCCCATCTCCAAATATAAATGAGTACACGGATGTTAATGTGTGATATTTTCCCCTCTCCAATATAAATGCAGTACACGTGTTAGTGTGTGATATTCCCATCTCCAAATATAAATGCAGTACACGGATGTTAATGTGTGATATTCCCATCTCCAATATATAATGCATAAACGGATGTTAGTGTGTGATATTCCCATCTCCAAATATAAATGCAGTACACGGATGTTAGTGTGTGATATTCCCATCTCCCAATATAAATGCAGTACACGGATGTTAATGTGTTATATTCAGATCTCCCAAAAAAAATGCAGCACACGGATGTTAATGTGTGATATTCCCATCTCCCAATATGAATGCCGTCCACGGATGTTAATGTGCGATATTCCCATCTCCAAATATAAATGCAGTACATGGATGTTAATGTGTGATATTCCCATCTTATAATATAAATGCAGTTCACGGATGTTAATGTGTGATATTCCCATCTCCAAATATTAATGCAGTACACGGAGGTTAATGTGTGATATTCCCATTTCCAAAAATAAATACAGTTCACGGATGTTAATGTGTGATATTCCCATCTCCAAGTATCAATGCAGTACACGGATGTTAATGTGTGATATACCCATCTCCAAATATAAATGCATTACCACGGATGTTAATGTGTGATATTCTCATCCCAAAAAAATTAAATGCAGTACACGGATGTTAGTTGTGATATTCCCATCTCCCAATAAATGCAGTACACGGATGTTTGTTTGTGATATTCCCATCTCCCAATATAAATGCAGTACACGGATGTTAGTGTGTTATATTCCCATCTCCAATATAAATGCAGTACACGATGTTAGTGTGTGATATTCCCATCTCCAATATAAATGCAGTACACGGATGTTAATGTGTGATATTCCCATCTCCCAATATAAATGCAGTACACGGATGTTAGTGTGTGATATTCCCATCTCCCAATATAAATGCAGTACACGGATGTTAGTGTGTGATATTCCCATCTCCAAAAATAAAATGCAGTACACGGATATTAATGTGTGATATTCCCATCTCCCAATATAAATGCAGTACACGGATATTAATGGGTGATATTCCCATCTCCAAATATAAATGCAGTACACGGATATTATGTGTGATATTCCCATCTCCAAATATAAATGCATTACACTGATGTTAATGTGTGATATTCCCATCTCCAAATATAAATGCATTACACTGATGTTAATGTGTGATATTCCCATCTCCAAATATAAATGCAGTACACGGATGTTAGTATGTGATATTCCCATCTCCCAATAAATGCGTACACGGATGTTATGTGTGATATTCCCATCTCCCAATATAAATGCAGTACACGGATGTTAGTGTGTGATATTCCCATCTCCCAATATAAATGCAGTACACGGATGTTATGTGTGATATTCCCATCTACCAATATAAATGCAGTACACATATGTCAGTGTTTTATATTCCCATCTCCCAATATAAATGCAGTACACGGATGTTAGTGTGTTATATTCCCATCTCCCAATATAAATGCAGTACACGGATGTTAGTGTGTGATATTCCCATCTCCAATATAAATGCAGTACACATTTGTTAGTGTGTTATATTCCCATCTCAAAATATAAATGCAGTACACGGATGTTAGTGTGTGATATTCCCATCTCCAATATAAATGCAGTACACGGATGTTAATTGTGATATTCCCATCTCCCAATATAAATGCAGTACACGGATGTTAGTGTGTGATATTCCCATCTCCAATATAAATGCATTACACGGATGTTAATGTGTGATATTCCCATCTCCAAATATAAATGCATTACACGGATGTTAATGTGTGATATTCCCATCTCCCAATATAAATGCAGTACACGGAGGTTAATGTGTGATATTCCCATTTCCAAAAAATAAATACAGTTCACGGATGTTAATGTGTGATATTCCCATCTCAAGTATCAATGCAGTACACGGATGTTAATGTGTGATATACCCATCTCCAAATATAAAATCAGTACACGGATGTTAATGTTGATATTCCCTTCTCCAAATATAAATGCAGTACTCAGATGTTAGTGTGTTATATACCCATCTCCAATATAAATGCAGTACACGGATTTTAGTGTGAGATATTAGCATCTCCAAACATAAATGAATTACACGGATGTTAGTGTGTGATATTCCCATCTCCAAATATTAATGCATTACACGGATGTTAATGTGCGATATTCCCATCTCCAAATATCAATGCAGTACACGGATTCTTATGTGTTATATTCCCATTCTCACGATTTAAATGCATTACACGGATGTTAATTTGTGATATTCCTTCTCCAAATGTAAATGCAGTACACGGATGTTGTGTGTGATATTCAATTCTCCAAATATAAATGCAATACACTGATGTTAATGTGTGATATTCCCATCTCCCAATATAAATGCAGTATACGGATGTTAATGTGCGATATTTCCATCTGAAAATATAATTGCAGTACACGGATGTTAATGTGAGATATTCCCATCACTTAATATAAATGCAGTACACGAATGTTTATTTGTGATATTCCCATCTGCAAATAGAAATGCAGTACACGATGTTAATGTGTGATATTCCCATCTCCAAATATAAATGCAGTACATTTAATGTTAGTGTGTGATATTCCCATCTCCAAATATAAATGCAGTACACGGATGTTAGTGTGTGATATTCCCATCTTCAAAAATAAATGCGGAACACGGAAGTTAGTGTTTGATATTCCCAACTCCAAATATAAATGCAATACACGGATTTTAATGTGTGATATTCCCATCTTCAAATATAAATGCAGTACCGGATGTTAATGTGTTATATCCCCATCATCAAATATAAATGAAGGACTCGGATGTTAGTGAGTGATATTCCCATCTCCCCAATATAAATGCAGGACACGGATGTTTAATGTGTGATATTCCCATCTCCAAATATAAATGCAGTACACGGTTGATAATGTGTGATATTCCCATCTCCAAATATAAATGCAGTTCACGGATGTTAATGTGTGATATTCCCATCTCCAAATATCAATGCAGTACACGTATGATAATGTGTGATATTCCCATCACCAAATATCAATGCAGTACACGGATGTTAATGTGTGATATTCCCATCTCCAAATATCAATGCAGTACACTGATGTGAATGTGTGATATTCCCATCTTCCAATATAAATGCAGTTCACGAATGTTAATGTGTGATTATACCATCTCCAAAAATAAATGCAGTACACGGATATTAATGTGTGATATTCCCATCTCCCAATATAAATGCAGTACACGGATATTAATGGGTGATATTCCCATCTCCAAATATAAATGCAGTACACGGATATTAATGTGTGATATTCCCATCTCCAAATATAAATGCATTACACTGATGTTAATGTGTGATATTACCATCTCCAAATATAAATGCATTACACGGATGTTAATGTGTGATATTCCCATCTCCAAATATAAATGCAGTACACGGATGTTAGTATTTGTGATATTCCATTCTCCAATTAAATGCGTACACGGATGTTAGTGTGTGATATTCCAATCTCCCAATATAAATGCAGTACACGGATGTTATGTGTGATATTCCCATCTCCCAATATAAATGCAGTAAACGGATGTTAAGTGTGTGATATTCCCATCTACAAATATAAATGCAGTACACATATGTCGATGTTTTGTATATTCCCATCTCCCAATATAAATGCAGTACACGGATGTTATGTGTGTTATATTCCCATCTCCCAAATAAAATGCAGTACACGGATGTTAGTGTGTGATATTCCCATCTCCCAAATATAAATGCAGTACACATTTTGTTAGTGTGTATATTCCCATCTCCCAATATAAATGCAGTACACGGATGTTAGTGTGTGATATTCCCATCTCAAAAATAAATGCAGTACACGGATATTAATGTGTGATATTCCCATCTCCAATATAAATGCAGTACACGGATGTTATGTGTGATATTCCCATCTCCCAATATAAATGCATTACCACGGATGTTAATGTGTGATATTCCCATCATCCAAATATAAATGAAGTACCATATGTTAGTGTGTATATATTCCCATCTCCCAATATAAATGAAGTACACGGATGTAAGTGTGTGATATTCCCATCTCCCAATATAAATGCAGTACACAATGTTAGTGTGTATATTCCCATCTCCCAATATAAATGCAGTACACGGATGTTAGTGTGTGATATTCCCATCTCCAAATATAATGCAGTAACATATGATTGTGTGTATATTCCCATTTCCCAATATAAATGCAGTACACTGATGTTAATGTGTGATATTCCCATCTCCAAATATAAATGCAGTACACGTATGTTAATGAGTGATATGCCCATCTCCCAATATAAATGCAGTATCACGATGTTAAGTGTGTGATATTCCCATCTCCAAAATAAATGCAGTACACGGATTTAATGTGTGATATTCACATCTCCCAATATAAATGCAGTACACTTATGTTTAGTGGTGATATTCCCATCTCCAATATAAATGCAGTACACGGATTTAATGTGTGATATTCACCATCTCCCAAATATAAATGCAGTACACGATGTTAGTGTGTGATATTCCCATTTCCCAATATAAATGCAGTACACGGATGTTAGTGTGTGATATTCCCATCTCCCAATATAAATGCAGTACACGGATGTTAATGTGTGATATTCCCATCTCCCAATAAAATGCGTACACGGATGTTAATGTGTGATATTCCCATCTCCCAATATAAATGCAGTACACGGATGTTATGTGTGATATTCCCATCTCCCAATATAAATGCAGTACACGGGTGTTAATGTGTGATATTCCCATCTCCCAATATAAAAGCAGTACACGGATGTTAGTGTGTGATATTCACATCTCCCAATATAAATGCAGTACACGGATGTTAGTATGTGATATTCCCATCTCCCAATATAAATGCAGTACACGTATGTTAGTGTGTGATATTCCCATCTCCCAATATAAATGCAGTACACGGATGTTAGTGTGTGATATTCCCATCTCCAAATATAAATGCAGTACACGGATATTAATGTGTGATATTCAAATCTCCAAATCTAAATGCAGTACACGGATATTAATGTGTGATATTCCCATCTCCAAATATAAATGCAGTACACGGATATTAATGTGTGATATTCCCTCTCCAAATATAAATGCAGTACACGTATGTTAGTGTGTGATATTCCCATCTCCCAATATAAGTGCAGTACACGGATGTTAGTGTGTGATATTCCCATCTACAAATATAAATGCAGTACACAAATGTTAGTATGTGATATTCCCATCTCCAAATATAAATGCAGTACACGTATGTTAGTGTGTGATATTCCCATCTCCCAATATAAATGCAGTACACGGATGTTAGTGTGTGATATTCCCATCTCCAAATATAAATGCAGTACACTGATGTTAGTATGTGATATTCCCATCTCCCAATATAAATGCAGTACACGGATGTTAGTGTGTGATATTCCCATCTCCAAATATAAATGCAGTACACTGATGTTAGTATGTGATATTCCCATCTCCCAATATAAATGCAGTACACGGATGTTAGTGTGTGATATTCCCATCTCCAAATATAAATGCAGTACACGGATGTTAATGTGTGATATTCCCATCTCCCAATATAAATGCAGTACACGGATGTTAGTGTGTGATATTCCCATCTCCAAATATAAATGCAGTACACGGATATTAATGTGTGATATTCCCATCTCCAAATATAAATGAAGTACACGGATATTAATTTGTGATATTCCCATCTCCCAATATAAATGCAGTACACGGATGTTAGTGTGTGATATTCCCATCTCCCAATATAAATGCAGTACACGGATGTTAGTGTGTGATATTCCCATCTCCAAAAATAAATGCAGTACACGGATATTAATGTGTGATATTCCCATCTCCCAATATAAATGCAGTACATGGATATTAATGTGTGATATTCCCATCTCCAAATATAAATCCAGTACACGGATATTAATGTGTGATATTCCCATCTCCAAATATAAATGCATTACACTGATGTTAATGTGTGATATTCCCATCTCCAAATATAAATGCATTACCCGGATGTTAATGTGTGATATTCCCATCTACAATATAAATGCAGTACACGGATGTTAGTATGTGATATTCCCATCTCCCAATAAATTCAGTACACGGATGTTTGTGTGTGATATTCCCATCTCCCAATATAAATACAGTACACGGATGTTAGTGTGTGATATTCCCATCTCCCAATATAAATGCAGTACACGGATGTTAGTGTGTGATATTCCCATCTCCCAATATAAATGCAGTACACATATGTTAGTGTGTTATATTCCCATCTCCCAATATAAATGCAGTACACGGATGTTAGTGTGTGATATTCCCATCTCCAAATATAATGCAGTACACGGATGTTAATGTGTGATATTCCCATCTCCCAATATAAATGCAGTACACGGATGTTAGTGTGTGATATTCCCATCTCCCAATATAAATGCAGTACACGGATGTTAGTGTGTGATATTCCCATCTCCAAAAATAAATGCAGTACACGGATATTAATGTGTGATATTCCCATTTCCCAATATAAATGCAGTACACGGATATTAATGGGTGATATTCCCATCTCCAAATATAAATGCAGTACACGATATTAATGTGTGATATTCCCATCTCCAAATATAAATGCATTACACTGATGTTAATGTGTGATATTCCCATCTCCAAATATAAATGCATTACACGGATGTTAATGTGTGATATTCCCATCTCCAAATATAAATGCAGTACACGGATGTTAGTATGTGATATTCCCATCTCCCAATAAATGCCGTACACGGATGTTAGTGTGTGATATTCCCATCTCCCAATATAAATGCAGTACACGGATGTTAGTGTGTGATATTCCCATCTCCCAATATAAATGCAGTACACGGATGTTAGTGTGTGATATTCCCATCTCCCAATATAAATGCAGTACACGGATGTTAGTGTGTGATATTCCCATCTCCCAATATAAATGCAGTACACATATGTTAGTGTGTTATATTCCCATCTCCCAATATAAATGCAGTACACGGATGTTAGTGTGTTATATTCCCATCTCCCAATATAAATGCAGTACACGGATGTTAGTGTGTGATATTCCCATCTCCCAATATAAATGCAGTACACATTGTTAGTGTGTTATATTCCCATCTCCCAATATAAATGCAGTACACGGATGTTAGTGTGTGATATTCCCATCTCCCAATATAAATGCAGTACACGGATGTTAGTATGTGATATTCCCATCTCCCAATATAAATGCAGTACACGGATGTTAGTGTGTGATATTCCCATCTCCCAATATAAATGCATTACACGGATGTTAGTGTGTGATATTCCCATCTCCCAATATAAATGCAGTACACATATGTTAGTGTGTTATATTCCCATCTCCCAATATAAATGAAGTACACGGATGTTAGTATGTGATATTCCCATCTCCCAATATAAATGCAGTACACGGTTGATAGTGTGTGATATTCCCATCTCCAAATATAAATGCAGTACACGGATATTAATGTGTGATATTCCCATCTCCCAAATATAAATGCAGTTACACGGATGTTAATGTGTGATATTCCCATCTCCAATATAAATGCATTACACGGATGTTAATGTGTGATATTCCCATCTCCCAATATAAATGCAGTACACGGATGTTAGTGTGTGATATTCCCATCTCCAAATATAAATGCAGTACACATATGTTTGTGTGTTATATTCTAATCTCCCAATATAAATGCAGTACACGGATGTTAGTGTGTGATATTCCCATCTCCAAATATAAATGCAGTACACGGATGTTAATGTGTGATATTCCCATCTCCCAATATAAATGCAGTACACGGATGTTAGTGTGTGATATTCCCATCTCCCAATATAAATGCAGTACACGGATGTTAGTGTGTGATATTCCCATCTCCAAAAATAAATGCAGTACACGGATATTAATGTGTGATATACCCATCTCCCAATATAAATGCAGTACACGGATATTAATGTGTGATATTCCCATCTCCAAATATAAATGCAGTACACTGATGTTAGTATGTGATATTCCCATCTCCCAATATAAATGCAGTACACGGATGTTAGTGTGTGATATTCCCATCTCCAAATATAAATGCAGTACACGGATGTTAATGTGTGATATTCCCATCTCCCAATATAAATGCAGTACACGGATGTTAGTGTGTGATATTCCCATCTCCAAATATAAATGCAGTACAACGGATATTAATGTGTGATATTCCCATCTCCAAATATAAATGAAGTACACGGATATTAATTTGTGATATTCCCATCTCCCAATATAAATGCAGTACACGGATGTTAGTGTGTGATATTCCCATCTCCCAATATAAATGCAGTACACGGATGTTAGTGTGTGATATTCCCATCTCCAAAAATAAATGCAGTACACGGATATTAATGTGTGATATTCCCATCTCCCAATATAAATGCAGTACATGGATATTAATGTGTGATATTCCCATCTCCAAATATAAATCCAGTACACGGATATTAATGTGTGATATTCCCATCTCCAAATATAAATGCATTACACTGATGTTAATGTGTGATATTCCCATCTCCAAATATAAATGCATTACCCGGATGTTAATGTGTGATATTCCCATCTACAAATATAAATGCAGTACACGGATGTTAGTATGTGATATTCCCATCTCCCAATAAATGCAGTACACGGATGTTAGTGTGTGATATATCCCATCTCCCAATATAAATGCAGTACACGGATGTTAGTGTGTGATATTCCCATCTCCCAATATAAATGCAGTACACATATGTTAGTGTGTTATATTCCCATCTCCCAATATAAATGCAGTACACGGATGTTAGTGTGTGATATTCCCATCTCCCAATATAAATGCAGTACACGGATGTTAGTGTGTGATATTCCCATCTCCAAAAATAAATGCAGTACACGGATATTAATGTGTGATATTCCCATCTCCCAATATAAATGCAGTACACGGATATTAATGGGTGATATTCCCATCTCCAAATATAAATGCAGTACACGGATATTAATGTGTGATATTAGCATCTCCAAATATAAATGCATTACACTGATGTTAATGTGTGATATTCCCATCTCCAAATATAAATGCATTACACGGATGTTAATGTGTGATATTCCCATCTCCAAATATAAATGCAGTACACGGATGTTAGTATGTGATATTCCCATCTCCCAATTAATGCCGTACACGGATGTTAGTGTGTGATATTCCCATCTCCCAATATAAATGCATTACACGGATGTTAGTGTGTGATATTCCCATCTCCCAATATAAATGCAGTACACATATGTTAGTGTGTTATATTCCCATCTCCCAATATAAATGAAGTACACGGATGTTAGTATGTGATATTCCCATCTCCCAATATAAATGCAGTACACGGATGATAGTGTGTGATATTCCCATCTCCAAATATAAATGCAGTACACGGATATTAATGTGTGATATTCCCATCTCCCAATATAAATGCATTACACGGATGTTAATGTGTGATATTCCCATCTCCAAATATAAATGCATTACACATGTTTGTGTGTTTTTTCCCATCTCCAATTAAATGAGTACACTGATGTTAATTGTGATATTCCCATCTCCAATATAAATGCAGTACACGATGTTATGTGTGATATTCCCATCTCCCAATATAAATGCAGTACACGGATGTTAGTGTGTGATATTCCATCTCCAAAATAAATGCAGTACACGGTGTTATGTGTGATATTCCCATCTCCCAATATAAATGCAGTACTGGATTTAATGTGTGATATTCCATCTCCAATATAAATTCAGTACACGGATTTAATGTGTGATATTCCCATTCCCCAATATAAATGCATCACGGATGTAATGTGTGATATTCCCATCTCAATATAAATGCAGTACACAATGTTAGTGTGTATATTCCCATCTCCAATAAATGCAGTACACGGATGTTAGTGTGTGATATTCCCATCTCCAAATATAAATGCAGTACACGATGTTAGTGTGTATATTCCCATTCCCAATATAAATGCAGTACACATATGTTAGTGTGATATTCCCATCTCCAATATAAATCAGTACACGTATGTTATGTGTGATATCCCATCTCCCAATATAAATGCAGTACACGGATGTTAGTGTGTGATATTCCCATCTCCAAAATAAATGCAGTACACGGATTTAATGTGTGATATTCCATCTCCCAATATAAATGCAGTACACGGGTTTAATGGTGATATCCCATCTCCAAATATAAATGCAGTACACGGATGTTAATGTGTGATATTCCCATCTCCAAATATAAATGCAGTACACGGATGTTATGTGTGATATTCCCATCTCCAATATAAATGCAGTACACTGATGTTAGTGTGTGATATTCCCATCTCCCAATATAAATGCAGTACACGGATGTTAGTGTGTGATATTCCCATCTCCAATATAAATGCAGTACACGGATGTTAGTGTGATTATTCCCATCTCCCAATATAAATGCAGTACACGGATGTTAGTGTGTGATATTCCCATCTCCAATATAAATGCAGTACACGTATGTTATGTGTGATATTCCCATCTCCCAATATAAATGAGTACACGGATATTAGTTGTGATATTCCCATCTCCCAATATAAATGCAGTACACGGATGTTAGTGTGTGATATTCCCATCTCCAAATATAAATGCAGTACACGGATGTTAGTGTGTCATATTCCCATCTCCCAATATAAATGCAGTAACGGATGTTAGTGTGTGATATTCCCATCTCCAAATATAAATGCAGTACACGGATGTTAGTGTGTGATATTCCCATCTCCCAATATAAATGCAGTACACGGATGTTAGTGTGTGATATTCCCATCTCCCAATATAAATGCAGTACACATATGTTAGTGTGTTATATTCCCATCTCCCAATATAAATGCAGTACACTGATGTTAATGTGTGATATTCCCATCTCCAAATATAAATGCAGTACATGTATGTTAATGTGTGATATTCCCATCTCCCAATATAAATGCAGTACACGGATGTTAGTATGTGATATTCCCATCTCCCAATATAAATGCAGTACACGGATGTTAGTGTGTGATATTCCCATCTCCAAATATAAATGCAGTACACATATGTTAGTGTGTGATATTCCCATCTCCCAATATAAATGCAGTACACGGATATTAGTGTGTGATATTCCCATCTCCCAATATAAATGCAGTACACGGATGTTAGTATGTGATATTCCCATCTCCCAATATAAATGCAGTACACGGATGTTAGTGTGTGATATTCCCATCTCCCAATATAAATGCAGTACACATATGTTAGTGTGTTATATTCCCATCTCCCAATATAAATGCAGTACACGGATATTAGTGTGTGATATTCCCATCTCCAAATATAAATGCAGTACACGGATGTTAGTGTGTTATATTCCCATCTCCCAATATAAATGCAGTACACGGATGTTAGTATGTGATATTCCCACCTCCAAATATAAATGCAGTACACGGATGTTAATGTGTGATATTCCCATCTCCAAATATAAATGCAGTACACGGATGTTAGTGTGTGATATTCCCATCTCCAAATATAAATGCAGTACACATATGTTAGTGTGTTATATTCCCATCTCCCAATATAAATGAAGTACACGGATGTTAGTGTGTGATATTCCCATCTCCCAATATAAATGCAGTACACATATGTTAGTTTGTTATATTCCCATCTCCCAATATAAATGCAGTACACGGATATTAATGTGTGATATTCCCATCTCCAAATATAAATGCAGTACACGGATGTTAGTGTGTGATATTCCCATCTCCAAATATAA
This sequence comes from Dryococelus australis, assembly GCA_029891345.1. Lineage (NCBI taxonomy): Eukaryota > Metazoa > Arthropoda > Insecta > Phasmatodea > Phasmatidae > Dryococelus > Dryococelus australis. The sequence goes on from CM056999.1 coordinate 179,090,580, forward strand.
ATGCAGTACACGGATATTAATGTGTGATATTCCCATCTCCCAATATAAATGCAGTATACGGATGTTAGTGTGTGATATTCCCATCTCCAAATATAAATGCAGTACACATATGTTAGTGTGTTATATTCCCATCTCCCAATATAAATGCAGTACACATATGTTAGTGTGTGATATTCCCATCTCCCAATATAATGACGTGCTTTACTTGCTAATACTCAGTCACTCTGAATTTTTAAATTAGTTAAAAATATTGTTGAATGCAGTAACCTACTACTAATAGTAATTTTTAATCCAAAATAGTGAAATAGCAAAACAATTCGCGGAGGTTGTATTGGTAGTTTTACGCAATTACGGCTTAATTTACCGCAAATAACCTATTTAACTTTATGTGGGTAATATTCACGTTGGCATTACACACATTCAGAAAAATATATTAAAATCAAAACGAAAGACACACGCATGATGTTTATCAATAAAATTAATACCCAATTGTGTTTAACTATTTGACTTAATATTTGTTCCATTCTCAAGAGAAAAATATAGTTTTCAACAGTCTAATCATGAATTAGTCAAACCGTTTGCTTATTTATGACAACAGTGAAAAGAGCTCTAATAGTAATCGCCAGCAGCCTAATAAATAATTATAATAAGAAAATGATGAGGCAGAATGATACTTGTCTTCTGCCGATTAGAGTCAACAACACTGACATGTGCATTAATAGCAGAAAAGTTGACACCACGTGGTCGAACAATAACAGGAAGCTTTGTTTACATTTTCTTTTCCAGTATATCCATGCTTACACAAAAAATTCTTTCCGTAGCTGGCAAAAAGCAGTCGGATGTTGGAAGATGGAGATTGGGTACCGCGTAACTTGTATACTCATTGTTTCACTTACTATTCTGTCTCGGAATGACTGTTCAGTGTTCAGTAATGTTCAGTGTGACTAATGTATTGTCCATTTCATATAAGTGGTCTCTAATTTGACAGACAATGTGACCAACCTGCAAATTATGTAAACAGTTAATGCTCTCGTTCCGCCATTTTCCTAACCGCCTTCCACAATTAAGTGACACGAATATAATTTCCGTATATAAGTTTATGTTTGTTTGTATCAGGAAACGTGCACAGTGTTGATTTCAGTGAATGATTTTGCAAATAAATTCATTCATGCTGGTGATGAACAAACGTGATTTTAATGAAGTAAACTCACAAGGATTACCATAGAAAAACACATGTTCAAGAGGTTACAACAGTAAGTTTGCGTTGTTTTGTAAATGTATTTGTAAACCGTCAATATAAATATTGAAATGCACGTGGCCTGAGATATACCGCACTTTCCACACTTTTGTAGTAAGTGAAAAATATTTGTTTGTCTACATCGTAAATCCGAGTGTAAGGTTAACTTGAGTCAAAGTGTGCGCGTGTATATATAGCTGCATCTGTCCGAATACGAACAGCGACGTATATATCTCGTTTTGTATTTTCATTAAAGTTATAATTTTCGAAGTTAAATAATTTGAATGTTATTTCCATACGAGCAATATATTCCACTGCACCATCAAAACAATATGCAACTCGAAATGCCACACACTCATGTCGGAATCTCTCAGCCCCGACCAACACAGCACGATACGACCAAAAACGCAACCACGACACATTTCAATGTGACTACTTGAATGTAAAGCACGACCGACACCACGCTCTCGGCATTTAACCTAACTATTTAGAAGGCGCTGATATACTACGTTAGTCTCAAAGGCAGTGAACAAGAGGGAAATTGTAATACATAATGGTATCACATTGGTATCGCTAATGCATACAAAAGTAAAATTATTATTCTTAAGAGTAAGATACGGTAGTTTTCAATTTATTTTTCTTTTAAGCTGCGTATTTACCATTGTAGGGAAAGCTTGCAATACAATTTCATTTTGCAAGGTTGTACATTCTGTGCGTCGTGCCGCACGACTCCACGAAGAATAGAAATCATTTCGAATCCAAAATTACTGGTCGGACGACAGAATCGGTCGCTCTTACGACGATCTATCTTGTATTTCATTGGCTGTTGGCCGTCGTGTCGTGCGCGTTGGGGCTATGTAATTCCGGCATTATAAGAACGTCAAAATAATCCTGTCTCACGAAAGGCGATAAACTAAAGAGCCCCCCCCCCCCCCCACACTACCCTTTTTTCTGCACATTTTTTTTTACTTTTTCCCTCGAAATATAATAAAGATGATACCTTAATTTGGCCCACATTTCATTGCTGTGAACATTTCTCTGTGTTATTATTGATTGAAACTCTAACACTCTGGCTAGGAAGGGTTTCAAAATGTAAATCTTATTGGCCATACAAACTTGTAAGTTGTATCACTTGTATTTTTTTTAGAACGTATATAAAAATTTATCAAGCTTGTTACGCAGGGATACTTGTTAGCAAATAAATTTAAAGGTAATTTTTTTCTGTTTTTAAAAGCTGTTTTGAAAGTAAAATAATGGCATGTAGGTTTCAACGTTGGAGTCTTTAATAAACGTTTGGAGCATTTTTGTTTTTCAAATTAAAAACACTCATATGCTTTTAACATATTTTTGTTAATAATATTGTCAGAGTAACAGAAGAATAACTCACATAAACAGGATTTGCATTGGACAGACAACTTTTGATATTAAGTGAACTACAGCATGTTTATCAAACAAAATTCTTTCAATTGAAGCATCCAACGAAGGTGCTCCAACATCATAAAGAAGTGTCTCATGCATCAGCAGGCACTGCGACATCCAACGAAGGTGCTCCAACATCATAAAGAAGTGTCTCATGCATCAGCAGGCACTGCGACATCCAACGAAGGTGCTCCAACATCATAAAGATGTGTCTCATGCATCAGCAGGCACTGCGACATCCAACGAAGGTGCTCCAACATCATAAAGAAGTGTCTCATGCATCAGCAGGCACTGCGACATCCAACGAAGGTGCTCCAACATCATAAAGAAGTGTCTCATGCATCAGCAGGCACTGCGACATCCAACGAAGGTGCTCCAACATCATAAAGAAGTGTCTCATGCATCAGCAGGCACTGCGACATCCAACGAAGGTGCTCCAACATCATAAAGAAGTGTCTCATGCATCAGCAGGCACTGCGACATTCCAAAACGTATCGCTAAGGAAAATTAACTTTATGATGTCTTCAATCTTGGGTGGTGGAGCATCTTTTTAATGTGTAAGTAACATGTTCCTTTGATATATTGTTGCTGTAGGTCACATCTGCATCTCTAGAGCGCTTTGTAACATCTCTGAACTGAAATACAGTTTTTCATTAGGTACCCGAGAACAAGCCTAGGGCTGTATTCACAATTTTGAGGAGAGAGGTTGTGTGACTGAACTTCAGTGTAAATATCAACACTGAGTTAGTCAGAAAGTTTTTATTCGCAGCATGACAATCTGAACACATAGGTATTTGAGAAAAGTTATTAAAGTATTTTGTATGTAGACCTGCAATACTTAACATTTGAGTTACTAAATGAGAGTTATTAAAATTACTGAAATTACCTAACATTAGCTTAGATATTATTTCGGCTATCTACATACTTTAACATCCTGAGAATTATAACCGCCATAAAAGTATCAGGCTGTACAGAGACTGTTGTCATATCATACTACAAAGCTGAAGTATGTACGTTTAATGCAATAGTAGGCATAGCCTGTATGTAAGAATGTATACTGTCTTTGAAAAGATGGTTAGGGAGGGAGCGGCGGTATTTCGGTATTTGTGCATTCCTAGGGGGGGGGGGAGGCAGTGGTATTTGGTGTTCGTGGAAACCATGCTTGATTTTTATGTTTACAAGAACTTACTTCAGGTAAGTGTGACAATATTAGTTGTCATTAATATATTTAGAGTGTATTCAAAAACAGTAAAATATCTTCTATTCATTTGACAGTCAAAATACAATTTCATTTTCGTGCATCCTGGTATTTCTTGCCAGGTAAAAAAAAAATATCAATTTATAGACTTATTACATGGGCTGTTAGTCATTTAGATAAAATACTTATAAACTAAAAAAAAAATAATGCGAAAATTGCCAACCTGCAACTGTTTAAACAGCCCTTTACGGCTTCTGAAAGGTCATTTGGGAGGAGGCACATGCAGTTTGTTTACAAAAACAAGCAGTCATACGTTGTTTGTTTAGAAATACTGGCAGTCACGTGGTGTTGGTTTGCAAACAAGAGTCGCCTTCAATGAGAGTTAAGCTGTGGCGGAAGGATACATAGCCACCCAGATGCCATTGGCACTACTTTCCTAGAACTGTCAAACTTGAGAGCACTTATATGAAATGGACAATAACCATAGAGTAGTTGCGAATACAGAGGTGAAACGCTGGCTTGTACCAGCTTGTACCAGTAACACGAGACAGCAATACGGCGGGACATCGCTCACCAATCCCGGCCAACAGGAAATATTTCATAACGTAAAATAACAAATCAGACCAAATACGTGCTGTCACAGATTCTCGCAGCCAATGAGCTACCGAGCTCGCTCACATCAATATTCTATCACACAACTCACCTTCCACCCAAGCGAACCGGGCTCGATTCCCGGTGGGTTCACTCCCATATTAGCGCATGTGGGAATCGTTCTGGACAATGCCGCTGGTCGGCGGGTTTTCTCGGTGATCTTCCGTTTCCCTCGCTCTTGCATTCCGGTACTACTTCATACTCAACCCCGCTTCACCCTCATCGGCCCTCAGGACCTCGGTGTTAAGTGCCTCCAAAATCTCTTCACTCACTTTTTTCCTCTTAAATATATTTGAAGGGAGAGTGGAAGTGGTCCAAAACAGAATTCATATGGTTTTCTTGCGTAGTTTCGTTGAAGGAGAAGACAATTGTAGGAAGTTGGCAATTATAGAAAGTTGGCAATTGTAGAAAGTTAGCAATTGTAGAAAGTTGGCAATTGTAGAAAGTTGGCAATTGTAGAAAGTTGGCAACTGTAGAAAGTTGGCAATTGTAGAAAGTTGGCAATTGTAGAAAGTTGGCAACTGTAGAAAGTTGGCAACTGTAGAAAGTTGGCAATTGTAGAAAGTTGGCAACTGTAGAAAGTTGGCAATTGTAGAAAGTTGGCAATTGTAGAAAGTTGGCAACTGTAGAAAGTTGGCAATTGTAGAAAGTTGGCAATTGTAGAAAGTTGGCAATTGTAGAAAGTTGGCAACTGTAGAAAGTTGGCAATTGTAGAAAGTTGGCAATTGTAGAAAGTTGGCAACTGTAGAAAGTTGGCAATTGTAGAAAGTTGGCAATTGTAGAAAGTTGGCAATTGTAGAAAGTTGGCAATTGTAGAAAGTTGGCAACTGTAGAAAGTTGGCAATTGTAGAAAGTTGGCAATTGTAGAAAGTTGGCAACTGTAGAAAGTTGGCAACTGTAGAAAGTTGGCAACTGTAGAAAGTTGGCAATTGTAGAAAGTTGGCAGCTGTAATTTGTAATGGATCGCAATTCGAAGGCATATAGTAAAAAGGATCTTTCAGTTTCTACAAATCTCAAAATTTAAATCTTTTAAACCAGTAGAGTAAAGTTCAACACTAGTGACTGTCAGGTGGCGGTGAAATCAATAGCCTATAAACAGGTAGTAAATGTCTGGTATGTGAAGGATAGCAAATTTTGTATTCTTTAGTTTCAAAAGACTTTCTGCTTGTATAAAGTCGTATTTTCTGAAGAACAGATCTTATACTGAAATCATTTCACAAAAAATGTTTTAACTTTTAAAATTTAATTTTCAATGTGAATAGATACTCAAATAAACGATGGTAAAAATATTTTAAAAATTACATCAAAATATTATTTTAAAACTTTTAAGCCTTTTTTTTTTTTTTTTTTTTTTGTAAATTTTCCCCATTTTATTACGAGGAGTCTCCCCTTGAAGTCTGTCTAAAGTTCTCTGGACCCCTACTTCAGAAGTTCAGGAAGCAGTATTGTATCAAGAAAGACGGTGTCTGTGTTCACGAGGACAGCGTTGCCACTACGACACAGCGCGTGTGTTCAGTATAACGCTGCCACTGCGACACAGCGCGTGTGTTCAGTATAACGTTGCCACTGCGACACAGCCCGTGTGTTCAGTATAACGTTGCCACTACGTCACAGCGCGTGTGTTCAGTATAACGTTGCCACTACGACACAGCGCGTGTGTTCAGTATAACGTTGCCACTACGACACAGCCCGTGTGTTCAGTATAACGTTGCCACTACGACACAGCGCGTGTGTTCAGTATAACGTTGCCACTGCGACACAGCCCGTGTGTTCAGTATAACGTTGCCACTGCGACACAGCGCGTGTGTTCAGTATAACGTTGCCACTGCGACACAGTGCGTGTGTTCAGTATAACGATGTCAATACAGCAGCCAAGACCTCTGGCGGCGCCCCCACACGTCTTAATTGAAAACATGCAGGTTGAGCCACTGACACTCAAGACTGGAAAACCTAAAAAAAAAAAATAAGTAGAGAAATCTCCAGAAGGGAGATTGTCCACCTGAAGGTCCCCGATGTAAGTACCAAGGTGCCCCAGAGGTGAACTTGGAACTCCAACTTCTACAAGCGTGATTCCTCAGGAGCCAACACAGAACATATTATTTAACAAGTGGCTACCAACATTTTAAGATTGTAATGCATCGACTACACTATTTCCATTTAAGAAATTTACAATTTTATAAACCATCATTCCGTATGAGGTTTTTCACATAAGTATTAAGGTCAAAATAATATTTCTGCAACAAGCATAATCTTAGAGTATTAAGAAGGGTAATATTAATAATAAAGTTGACACGAATAGATATTAATATTATTTTTTGCTTTTATACTTTTTCTCAGATGTGGTCAGGAAACCACATGCCTCAAAAGAAGGCACAAATATAACAAATATGAGACAAATCAGCTCATCGCCTGCATAATATAAACAAAACCTGGGTGTTATGGGATATTTAAAACAATGAATTAAACGCTGGGTGCACCTGCCATACCTCCTATATACAGGGTGTCTAAATTCCCGTTACACGCTGTAAGGACTTGTAGCGGGGACTAAGACGGTTACGTTTTGTATAGGAACTTATGTACGGAAACGTACCGTTTCCCCGCGACAAACAAGACACCACCACATCACATGTTGACCTCTTCCACGTCTGTAACAGACTGTACGTTGTTTATATTCTGGGTCCACTTACTAGAAGGGCTCAATGTGACGACCAGCGACGTCTTACACAAACACGGTTCCCTACATACCATGTTCTGGTACACACGATCACCAATACCTCGAAGTCCAAGATCCGCCGCAGCCATAATCCGCGCCAGCAGGTCTTCCCCTGATACCTTCCACAGGGGTCTCGTATATCACGCCCTTCATGTGGCCCCTCAGGAAGTAGTCTAGCAGAGTCAAGTCGGGCGAACGTGCAGGCCAAGCAATCGAGCCACCTCGACCTATCCACTGTTGGCAAAAACGAATCCGCTAGACTACTTCATGTGGGGCCACATGAAAAGCTTGATTCACCAGACCTCTGTGGAATCAGAGGAAGAACTGCTGGTGTGGGTTATGGCTGCGGCAGATCTTGTACGTCCAGTTATTGGTGATCGTGTGTACCAGAACATGGTATGTAGGGAACCGTGTTTGTGTAAGACGTCGCTGGTCGTCACATCGAGCCCTTCTAGTAAGTGGACCCAGAATATAAACAACGTACAGTCTGTTACAGACGTGGAAGAGGTAAACATGTGATGTGGTGGTGTCTTGTTTGTCGCGGGGAAACGGTACGTTTCCGTACATAAGTTCCTATACAAAACGTAACCGTCTTAGTCCCCACTACAAGCCCTTACAGCGAGTAACGGGAATTTAGACACACCTGTATTGAAGTTTTTTTATTGTAATATTTTATACTATACCAAAAAAAAAATTTCCTTTACTGATAAACATAATTTCATATGTGTATATTATATTTTACTAAGAAATAAGAAAAGACTTGTAGGATAAAGAGTTTCCTAAGAGGATTTGTAAATGTCCAAGTATTTAAATTAGGCTGTAAGCCAGCAGGACGCAATGCTGCAAAGACTCCAGTCCAAAGACATTAAATGGTAGATACATGACAAGTAATAAAAACACGGGATGACCAAAAATAAAATATAACTTCCAGACTCCACAACAGCGAGATCCATGACTCACCTAAGCCCAGGAACAGAGTAGACTCCCAGCTAAGCCCCAGCAACAGAGCAGCCTCGCAGCTAAGCCCCAGGCACAGAGCAGCCTCAAAGATAACCCCAGGCACAGAGAAGCCTCGCAGCTAAGCCCCAGGCACAGAGTATCCTCGCAGCTAAGCCCCAGGCACAGTGCAGCATCGCAGATAAGCCCCAGGCACAGATCAAACCCGCAGATAAGCCCCGGCACAAAGCAGTCCGGCAACTAATCTCCAGGAAGATAGCAGACCTGTAACTACGCCCCAGGCACAGAGCAGTCTCCCAGCTAATCCCCAGGCACAGAGCACCCTCGTAGCTAAGCCCCAGGCACAGAGTAGCTTAGCAGATAAGCCCCGGACACAAGGCAACCTCGCAGCTAAACACCAGGCAAAGAGCAGCCTCTCAGCTAAACCCCAGGCTCAGGTAAGCCTCGATGCTAAGCCCCTGGCACAGAGCAACCTCGCAGCTAAACACCAGGCACTGAGCAGCCTCGCAGCTAAGCCCCAGGCACAGGTAAGCCTCGATGCTAAGCCCCTGGCACAGAGCAACCTCGCAGCTAAACACCAGGCACAGAGCAGCCTCGCAACTAAGCCCCAGGCACAGAGCAACCTCGGAGCTAAACACCAGGCACAGAGCAGCCTCTCAGCTAAGCCCCAGGCTCAAGTAAGCCTCGATGCTAAGCCCCTGGCACAGAGCAACCTCGCAGCTAAACACCAGGCAAAGAGCAGCCTCTCAGCTAAACCCAGGCTCAGGTAAGCCTCGATGCTAAGCCCCTGGCACAGAGCAACCTCGCAGCTAAACACCAGGCACAGAGCAGCCTCGCAGCTAAGCCCAGGCACAGAGCAACCACGCAGCTAAACACCAGGCACAGAGCAGCCTCTCAGCTAAGCCCCAGGCTCAAGTAAGCCTCGATGCTAAGCCCCTGGCACAGAGCAACCTCGTAGCTAAACACCAGGCACAGAGCAGCCTCGCAGCTAAGCCCCTGGCACAGAGAAACCACGCAGCTAAACACCAGGCACAGAGCAGCCTCTCAGCTAAGCCCCAGGCACAGGTAACCTCGATGCTAAGCCCCTGGCACAGAGAAACCACGCAGCTAAACACCAGGCACAGACCAGCCTCGCAGCTAAGCCCCAGGCACAGAGCAACCACGCAGCTAAACACCAGGCACAGAGCAGCCTCTCAGCTAAGCCCCAGGCTCAGGTAAGCCTCAATGCTAAGCCCCTGGCACAGAGCAACCTCGCAGCTAAACACCAGGCAAAGAGCAGCCTCTCAGCTAAACCCCAGGCTCAGGTAAGCCTCGATGCTAAGCCCTGGCACAGAGCAACCTCGCAGCTAAACACCAGGCACAGAGCAGCCTCGCAACTAAGCCCCAGGCACAGAGCAACCTCGGAGCTAAACACCAGGCACAGAGCAGCCTCTCAGCTAAGCCCCAGGCTCAAGTAAGCCTCGATGCTAAGCCCTGCACAGAGCAACCTCGCAGCTAAACACCAGGCAAAGAGCAGCCTCTCAGCTAAACCCCAGGCTCAGGTAAGCCTCGATGCTAAGCCCCTGGCACAGAGCAACCTCGCAGCTAAACACCAGGCAAAGAGCAGCCTCTCAGCTAAGCCCCAGGCTCAGGTAAGCCTCAATGCTAAGCCCCTGGCACAGAGCAAACTCGCAGCTAAACACCAGGCACAGAGCAGCCTCGCAGCTAAGCCCCAGGCACAGAGCAACCACGCAGCTAAACACCAGGCACAGAGCAGCCTCTCAGCTAAGCCCCAGGCTCAAGTAAGCCTCGATGCTAAGCCCCTGGCACAGAGCAACCTCGTAGCTAAACACCAGGCACAGAGCAGCCTCGCAGCTAAGCCCCTGGCACAGAGAAACCACGCAGCTAAACACCAGGCACAGATCAGCCTCGCAGCTAAGCCCTGGCACAGAGCAACCTCGCAGCTAAACACCAGCACAGAGCAGCCTCGCAGCTAAGCCCCTGGCACAGAGCAACCTCGCAGCTAAACACCAGGCACAGAGCAGCCTCTCAGCTAAGCCCAGGCACAGGTAAGCCTCGATGCTAAGCCCCTGGCACAGAGAAACCACGCAGCTAAACACCAGGCACAGACCAGCCTCGCAGCTAAGCCCCAGGCACAGAGCAGTCTCGCAACTAAGCACCAGGCACAGAGCAACCACGCAGCTAAACACCAGGCAAAGAGCAGCCTCTCAGCTAAGCCCCAGCTTAAGTAAGCCTCGATGCTAAGCCCCTGGCACAGAGAAACCACGCAGCTAAACACCAGGCACAGAGCAGCCTCGCAGCTAAGCCCCTGGCACAGAGCAACCTCGGAGCTAAACACCAGGCACAGAGCAGCCTCGCAGCTAAGCCCCTGGCACAGAGAAACCACGCAGCTAAACACCAGGCACAGATCAGCCTCGCAGCTAAGCCCCTGGCACAGAGCAACCACGCAGCTAAACACCAGTCAAAGAGCAGCCTCTCAGCTAAGCCGCCAGGCCAACTCACGTAAACCCTGCACAAGAGACCTCGCAGCTAAGCCCCTGCACGGCACGAGTAACACCAGGCAGCACTGCTAAGCCCCTGGCACAGAGCAACCTCGCAGCTAAACACCAGGCACAGAGCAGCCTCGCAGCTAAGCCCCTGGCACAGAGAACCCGCAGCTAAACACCAGGCACAGAGCAGCCTCGCAGCTAAGCCCCTGGCACAGAGCAACCACGCAGCTAAACACCAGGCACAGAGCAGCCTCGCAGCTAAGCCCTGCACAGAGAACACGCGCTAAACACAGGGAAGACAGCCTCAGCTAAGCCCTGGCACAGAGAAACCACGCAGCTAAACACCAGGCAAGAGCAGCCTCTCAGCTAAGCCCCTGGCACAGAGAGCCTCGCAGCTAAGCCCCTGGCACAGAGCAACCACGCAGCTAACACCAGGCACAGAGCAGCCTCGCAACTAAGCCCCTGGCACAGAGCAACCTCGCAGCTAAACACCAGGCACAGAGCAGCCTCGCAGCTAAGCCCCTGGCACAGAGAAACCACGCAGCTAAACACCAGCACAGAGCAGCCTCGCAGCTAAGCCCCTGGCACAGAGCACTCGCAGCTAAACACCAGGCACAGAGCAAGCCTCGCAGCTAAGCCCTGGCACAGAGCAACCCGCAGCTAAACACCAGGCACAGAGCAGCCTCGCAGCTAAGCCCTGGCACAGAGCAACCACGCAGCTAAACACCAGGCACAGAGCAGCCTCCGCAAGCCTAAAGCCCCACTGGCACAGAGCAGCCTCGCAACTAAGCCCCTGGCACAGAGCAGCGCACTACCGGCAGGCACTCGCAGCTAAGCCCCTGGCACAGAGCAGCCTCGCAACTAAGCCCCTGGCACAGAGCAGCCTCGCAACTAAGCCCCTGGCACAGAGCAGCCTCGCAGCTAAGCCCCTGGCACAGAGCAGCCTCGCAGCTAAGCCCCTGGCACAGAGCAGCCTCGCTACTAAACAGTTGGTATCACGTACTCATTATCACGGTAGTCCTCTCGGCAACTACTTCGACTGCTCTGTGCACATACTTTATACGAAAAAACTAGTAATATGTGATAAACATTATCACAAACATTAATTATAATACTGGAGTAAATATTCTGCCGAAATTACTCACCTATGGCGGTCAAACAATATGTATGACATCGTGAAGTATGAATTCTCCGCTACGAGAAATTATACAACTTCACTAAATGGTATGTTTGGAGCAAGAAGACGGAGTATTCATTTTTTTTTCTGCCAGAAGGACAAAATTTGGGTTCTTCCGCGGTGAAATGTATAAATTCACACTGCGCGTTCTTAGAAATTTTACATATAATTTAAATAAAGTATAAATATAACTACGTATTCATACAATTGGAAAAGTTAAATATGTAATATTCCACATAAGAAAAGGCAATTTCATGATAACGATGACTTGAATGACATCTGTCTGGCAAATATGAACTACAAACAGAAATACAATAGAGACCGATCATATCAAGAGACTCTGAGTAACAGCCCAAGAAACGAAATTAATGAAAGTTATTATTAATGGTGTTCCGGCGTTTACAATTCACATCATTACAGACATTACAAAACACTCTAGGTACTCAAAATAAAATTATTATTTAACCTTTATATGACACAAAATCAGAATTAACTAACTTAACAAAAATTAAAAATATAAGTGGTATCTTCAAAATAAATATGGAAAGACGACAAATGGCTTTGCAGGGGAAGGTAAATCGCTACAAAAGCAATTTAAGAGGAAGAAAAAATTTAGATAAGAGAGAGAATGCCATAGCATGGCACAAGGTACTGTACATTTCGTTTTGTGTTACTGCCGTCGCAAGTTTAATCCATCGGTTTACACCGTTATCTAATTTGCGATAACTGCATGTTCCTTGGAATGCATAGCACAGAGGATCTCTCACGACGCTTCCTTATCACCAAACGTGACATTAAGGAGTTTACAAATTTTACTGGGGATCCCCTAAACATATGTCAGTTGAGAACGAGCCAACCAGCAAAGTTCATATGAAATATGTGTTTTGGAATACAACTAGACGGAACAACTTTTCGCGAAAATCGGGTGTCCCTAATCATTGCTATGATCGTGTTGTGCAGGTGGCTATTACAAAAAAATTGTTATGAAAGTTGTTGCAATATACAAAAAAACCCGTGAGCGACGAACTCAACAGAAATTGTCGCTCAGCACTCGCTGGCGCGAGGTTATGTGGTAAGTAAGTGCTATGCTAGACTTCAATATTCTACGTCCTCGCCACAACTTCATGTTGTTATTGGCCGCATGTCTACCTGAGAAGACTTGTTGTTATTTGACTGGGCCAATAACGTCCATGATTCGCGGATAGACACCTGAGGCACGTGACATTTAACATCATCCAATTACGAAAGTGCATATGAATAAAAGTGTTATGGAGTACAAGTGGTCTAGAAAACTTTTCGCAAAAAAATTCCTGTCCCAAACAATTGGCCACTTGCCTTTGTGTGAAGACAGCCAGTTACGTGAGACATAGATAAGACGCGTAACAATTCAAGTTGTTCAATTACGAAAAAGTTTCTGAACAAGAGTGCGTTGGAACACAAATTGTTTTCAAATCTAAACACCTACCCCCACTGAAAAGCTGCAATTTTCCTTATATAATATTAAAATTAAGATTGTGTTTTCTTTGTATTAAATTTTTAGTATTTAGTTTCAAATTAATCATTTTATGCTAGGTTCCCGAGAATTGAATTAGAGGTACGAGCTTTCTTCTATAAGAGATGAAAAAAAAAAGAAAATTCGTATGTGAACACCTAACACTTATAACTTTCTTCATATCATCGCCTACGTCACAGAATGGGCTGCGCGGTAGATCTCACTTGAGAAATAAAAGACTGTATGTACAGATGTAGCCAGCGGAGATATTTGGGCGGCTCTGAACATCGAAGTTTTGACAGCTGACGAGGGTAAAGTGAGGTGAGAATGGAGCAGTGCCGGAATGCAAGGGCAGGAGGAACGTGATATCCCAGAGAAAATCCATTCTTGATACGTCCAAGTAAAATGTATAGGTCTAATTACTTTGATTTTTACTTTTTTTAAACATTAACACATTCCAACATTTTAAGTAACGCGTTCTTCAAAACGCCTTCTTCGATAACGAAAGTAATTTTTTTATATTATTTACTTGCTGATGAACGAGAAACTTATTAAAGATAATTATCATTTACCGACACAGACGTGCGTAATATTACAAGTTCGTATTTAGACGAGAGGAAACCATACTGGGGAGACTGAGATACTTGGGAGCAAGATAGCGCAATGTTTGTGTCTGTATGTCAGAGTGAGCTACAGACAGTGATGCCGTGCAATGAATGGAGTTTTTAATACGCAGTAATCTACAACAATACTCGAACATGTGAAGTTTTTTGGCGTCAAGTGGTACAAATTGTTGAACCACTCTTTTCTTCTGCATACTTCTGTGATTCAGGACTTAATAACGCTATTACAGTGCAGCCTTACTTTATGAACACCGGATGTTGCTTAGTGTAGATAGTGTAGGAACTCCGATTGTCCCTCACTAAGCTCAACTGCCGCATCATCATTGTGATGATCTTATACAACGGCATTTTTAATATAATAACGTAATAGACATCTTCTTCACATGAGATCAGAAGTCATTGCTGAGCAAATACTCTTCGTGGCTGAGGGGATTTAATTATTGTTGATTACTACCTCCACCTGAAGGCCGTACATTAAACGGCTCGCAAACAATTTTAAATGATACCTTGCTCATTATCTCGGAAAAAAGCGAGTCTCAGTAATAACTTACTGGTTTCGCTATACTTGCATGGATTTACCGTTCACATGGGTTCAAAGAGAGAGAGAGGGAGGGAGTGTGTGTGTGTGTGCGAAAGCAAGTGTGTCAACGTTCACAAAGGGGGAGATCTTCGCACGTTCCCTTGTTAGCATTTCCGTTTCAATTATGGTTTGTTAAAAAAATGACACGTTAATGCGATTCATGATAAATCTAAACATCCCAACATGAACTCCCTTTCTTTCACCACCCCGTGTACTCTCCCACAGAAAAGGCATCATTAGTTAACACATATTAAGTTGACAAGGAAAACTTTTTTAGTTCAGGCTTACTTAAAGCTAGGTCGCACTATACTCAGATATGGTTACCAATCGCGAACATGTTCAACAGTCTGTTAACGTCCTCTGCACCCGTATTTTACCTCACTGGCTGCAGTATAGTAGGCTGCTATTTCCTTGTTTCATTAGTCCAATAAGTCCTCAATTGCTTTCACACTGAGAGTACATAATACCCCTGTGTAAAATGTAAGAACGTAGTCAATCAGTTATAAAAAGTTAGGCAACCGTAAAGGTCTGGTTACTTTCTTGGTACGAAATATCACCGTAGCTAACCATTCTTCACACTTTCACTTCTGCCTTACTTAGGAGTTTGAGAACTATGGAAGACATTACTAGAGCTAGTGTCTTTCCGCGAATAAATATGAGTAGACGGTAGACTTCAATATTATGTATAGGCACCCAGCAGCAGTTTTTCTGCTTGAGAAGGTATTTTCATATTTGACCGGACCACTCAGAATTCGGCAACATCGACACGGCTCCTACGTGATTCGTGTGCAGGCAGTTAACACGTGTCAAAAAGCAATTCAGCCAATCAAGTTAGGTAAACGACTCTAGTGTTTTGAAATATAACTTGTCTGGAAATAGTTTCGCAAAATTTCAGTATCCCTAGACATGACCGTAGAGATTTTGTTATTTACCCTGCCCTGGAGTGTATATATAAGATTATAATTACTAACTCATAAATATGTAACATTTTATACAGTATAAAATCTATCTACCATTGTGTTCCCTGTAGTGTTACAACTACCAGATAACACACAGTAAAAGTGAATTAAAAGTTATGTAACACTGTAAATTGTATAACCTATATTGTAAGTCTTTGTGAAAAAATTCCATCTTCAGCTGTTTATACATTGGCTGCTACCCATGTGAGTAGCGAGTCTAATTAGCACTAAATTCCTGTCTTTCATTTTTACTGTTGTGCACTTAATCGAAGCACCTGGCGATTATTTCTATCACTGCATACTGTTGGCATGTGGTGAAGTGTTGCAAGGTAAGCTGGTGCTTGCTCAGTGCTGTACACACTCGGCGCACGCAGCAGGAATCAGTAACCAGAGAGGAGCCGCGAGAAACTGAATGTACTGCGGCCACTCACAAGAGAGCGGCGAGGAACACATCACACACGTGCTGTGACGTCAACTGCACTACAGCGCAGAGTAAAACACAGCTTACCTTGCAACAGTTCACCACATGTCGCTTCAGCTGGTGGATAGACTGTCTTTGATGATATGCGTTCTTTGGGAATCCATTTGAGAAAATATTTGCTTTAAAACACATTTATATATGAAACTGTGTTGCATTTGATTAAACATGCCCTGAATGACTTTCATCAAAAGTACAAGAAAACAAGGATGTATTTCCGGGCTCCCTAGTCAGAGATGAAACCTGCTGCTCATTGGAGCAGCAGCTACAGAAGAAAAAACTCAGACTCATGTATAGCAGAGACTTGACTCGCAAAATATTACTGTCCAGACACTACTAACACTTCGAAAACGGTACAAATTTACTGGCACTGAAGACAAGATTGAAGTGAGCTGTCTATATTCTCCACTACCGCAGTATAAGGTGTGTTAGTCTCTGTGTTCCCACTTAGTCCTGTTGGTCCTGGCTACACCGGACACGCCCACTGTATTCTGCGACGTCTATTATTGGCTGGCCGCCAGCCAGTCAAGTCGCACGTTAACTGTGTGCGTATTAATGTGTCGCGACAGGTTTTACAATACATCGTGTCCATTTGAATAATTTCTTAAAATAACTATTTTATAGTTTCAAAATTAAATGTTGAATGCTTATGTTTTTTTTAGCCTATATTCCGATAATATCCAGCCACAGAAACAGTGAAAATATGATTGAGTTTGGTCTTCAAGATCAAATATATGTCGATATAAACGTAACCCCGTGTATATACGTGCATACTCCGCAAGGGGTTGGATATTTCTCGTAATTTAACAGGAATTTCAATGAAAGTATGCTGCTATAATATACATACGTTGAAATACAGAACGTCTACCTGTTCGCTGAAGTTTAGGGCGACCAGAATAAACAACATGAGCCAGTTTCTTCGTTACTGTACCAAGTAAATAATAGTATCTGAGGCACTACTTATGTGCATACCTACACCTTCAAACACCACAGGTTAGTGCAGCCACTCGTAACAGGCTGTGACACTTCAAACACTCCAGTAATTAAAAACAAACCGAAACTATAACTTTTCTGTAATTTACGTGTAAATGGTATTTATTTTTGACACATTAACGCAGTATTCGAACGGATAAGGCCAAAGATCATTAAAACTATGGATAGTGCTTGAACCCAGCCATAGAACCAAACTCTAAAGCTGTTTAAATTTATTTTTCTCATCGTTAAAAATGTAAATCAAACACAAATAACATGATGTTATTTTCATAATGCCACTTTAGAAACACACAGCACTATAAAAAAAACAGATTAACTGAAAGTTGCCTATAATCAAAGAAAGTTCCATGGAAATATCGGAAAATTGGTCATGTGCGTAATTTTAAAAATATTTCTGAATAAAAAAAAAAATTCCAGAATTTCGCCGCAATTACTCGGAAAACCTTTTTACAGTGTACTAATCTGCAAGCGTCATTTGGGACACACGCTTTTCACGAAAATAGTTCCCCGCAGACTAGACACAAATTAACTATGGTTATTGGCCACCTGTCTTTCTGAGAAGATATTTGGTATTTGGCTTGGCCAATCAGAATGAAGTTACCTCCATCTGTGATTCAGGACAGGCATTTAAGACACGTCACAATTAGTCCTCTAGATCACACGTCAATTTCCAAGTTCAAACGTTGCACTCGCGTAATATTTAGTTATGCACAGTACATGTGTTCAGTACATGTGTTCTTGCAGCCAATGACAACGGGCTGCGGACTCGGCGATGTTGACATTAACCTCTCGGTCAAAGAGATACAGAATATTCTACAAACCAGATAAACCATGAGGAAGTCTCTTAAAATACTCTACACTAGTGCTTTTCTGTGTTTTCTACCAGCAAAAAGTATTATTAATGGGCAACGTTTTCAATATGGTGAACATGGTGCAAATAACCGAGCAAACACCGTCGATTCGCGGAAATGAATAGCTCCATAAGTGTTTTGAAATGCATCTTATAGACAGAATTTTTTTTTTTTTTTTGTCAATAGAAATTAGGAGTCCCTAGAGGTGTGGATAAATTACAAGATTGCTCGAACTAAACTCCACAGTTGTCTACATTCTCTCCAACAGAGGCCAGTCATCTGTTTAATGGTTGTCGCCACATGGCGGACTTTCTCTCCTGTTCAATCTGGCCGCACAGAATGAAGCTGCAACACTGATACGTGTTTACTATTGGCTTTGAGTAGTGCAGGCGTGTTGATTGAGCTCATCTCCAATGAAACACGAGGAACTAACACATACTTGAATTCAGTATAGCTTGGCACTGAATTATTACTGCATGCATAGAGGTCCGTGAACTTTACAAGTTCTTTCTGCGGCAAGTTTAACTTCAAGAATATATAAATACTCGTGTGCTCATTTGATGAGTTTTTACCCATGTTTGGAGTGTTTGGTTCTTTACAGAAGTATTACAAGGTTGAGATAATTGGCGCAGTTAGAAAACAACCAAACGTGTCATACATGGGGGGGGGGGGATTTTTCAAAGGTTTTATTAAAGAAGAGTGAATATACTGCATTAAACCATATACAACTAAAGAGAGTAGCAGTTGAAACCAGTTGGATATATATCGGAGGTAAGGTGTTCTGAAGCAGAAATAAATAAAATTTCGTATCGAGGAGATCAGGAATCACTACACTCTTTCAAAAATGTCGAACTATTTTACAGAAAATGTGCTGGTTAAAAAATTCTCCAGAACTCTGTCATATTACCGACACGTCATTATTTTTTTCAATAACTGACTTTCCGTAAATTACACAGAACTCCTCATGAATTAACGGAGCCTCAAAGTAAATTAGCCAGCGAGTTAGTATTCTCTACTTCCTATAAAAAAGAAGAGATTGGGGAAAAATATCTTCAATTTTCATTATGCTGTTTTTTCACTGTGTATAAAACAGAAATGCGAAGAACTACTTTGTTCTGGAATAAGATTTGATTCTTGTCATTCATTTACGAACTGTCTGTGACGGTGATAACTTTCACAGGTGCCTGATGCTACTTTCAAGCGACTAAGTGTCGAATAAAACTTCATATAAACTCGGTGTTTTTTGCTACTGAGATCTGAAACTATAGGAAATAAGAATACGTGGCGTATTTTGTATTTACAGACCTCAGATCCGTTTTTTCATTACGGTTTGTATTTTCGTATATTAAATGTAAATTTCCTTAAAGAAATTCAGTCAATGTATGCAAATTTTTGACAGAGTAACGTTACTAGAAATAATGATTATTCACAAAATTATTTCCTGTTAAGGTAGTGTCTAAACCCATACGGTTTCCTAATGCTTTAATGTTTGGATTATACATTCGCAGCTTTTCACAGGAGAATCATGTATGTGGAACAGATGTCTCCATATGGCCGGTCAAACAAGGATATAGTAAGCCTACCTTGCATGTAGAGCAGCCAGTGCAGATATCTGCATAGGACGTTGAATTAGTCATATATTGTATATGAGTGCTACAACAATAACTCTGATCTTCCTCGCCAAAAGCATGTCATTATTGTAACAATTTTTTAATCTGATAAAATTAAATCCTTGTTAAATTTTTTATATAACTTCAATATTTAGTTACTATCGCCTTTCCCCAGTTAAAGAAATATATATTTATATAACATTCAGTTCGCCATTTTTGCGGTAATTCACAATCTGTAAGTGTTCCACACGAAAGGGAGACATATTGAAGGTGGGTAGTAGGAGCTGACACTGCATGCATGAAGGCAATGGCGATCCGCGACACTACCATGAGTGTAGGCTCGCCTCAGGAGTCAACAAGATTGCATGTCTTGAGCAGCTCGTGTGACGGGCCACTAACACGTCATCAGCACCCCGAGCTAACTTCATACTCACATGTAGTAAATAGCATCTTTGCAACGTGCCTTGCCTTACAAAACCTGCTCCACACCCGCCACTGCACATGTTCCTTAGGCCGGTATTACACGATAACTGCTGCCTCCGTACTTAGTTTTGCACAGAGGCCTGGCTGCTATGCGAGCTGACGTTGACACGACAGCAGTTGGCATACTAGCATTGGTCTGTTCAAAACGATGACATTTGAATATTGCTTTATTGATTTTGGCTGGTAGAACAGTTTAATCAGTTCTGATGGACGTTCAATATTTGAAAAATGATAACGTGAAGCTATGACAATACATTTTTTTCAAGTATTCACGTAATTGTAAACATTTTGTTTTGTAGGCCTATAGTTTGAAACCCACAGCATGAGGCGACTGGGGAGAGTCAAGACGACCTCACTCTTATGGTGTTTCACAATCACAATATATTGATTTGCCCTCCCCCTACATCTGCGGCACTTCCGCAAACACTATCCAAAATCCGTAAACTGACTAGTAACGGCCATCGAGCGCAACTTGCCCAGATTATAATAATAGAACAGGTGGTCAGTACCTTCAAATTTGAGGACGTAGAAAAATGTGCAGACGTAGCGCGCCTCCACACAGGCGCCCGCAGCTCGTGGATATTTACGAACTGCAAACCGCCGTCCAGGAAATGCAAAGGCGAAAGTCCCCGCTGATCGCGCAGGCAGCTCCCAGGCGATAACCCACAGCAGAAAAGTACGGCTTGGGAGTTCGGCAGCTCATACTGTAGCCCACTAGGCAACGTCATACCAGAACTGGGTATACTACAACTTCACACATGTTACCTTACCTTGTCTGCTGCTGTTACAAGACTTCTGCAGCCCCGCATGGCCTCTACCACATGTGGCACACTGGCAACTCCCAGGCGATAACCCACAGCAGAAAAGTACAGCTTGGGAGTTCAGCAGCTCATACTGTAGCCCACTAGGCAACGTCATACCAGAACTGGGTATACTACAACTTCACACATGTTACCTTACATTGTCTGCTGCTGTTACAAGACTTCTGCAGCCCCGTGCGGCCTCTACCACTCGTGGCACACTGGCAGCTCCCAGACAATATCCCACAGCAGGAAAATACGGCTTGGGAGTTCGGCAGCTCATACTGTAGCCCACTAGGCAACGTCATACCAGAACTGGGTATACTACACCTTCACACATGTTACCTTACCTTGTCTGCTGCTGTTACAAGACTTCTGCAGCCCCGCTTGGCCTCTACCACATGTGGCACACTGGCAACTCCCAGGCGATAACCCACAGCAGAAAAGTACAGCTTGGGAGTTCAGCAGCTCATACTGTAGCCCACTAGGCAACGTCATACCAGAACTGGGTATACTACACCTTCACACATGTTACCTTACCTTGTCTGCTGCTGTTACAAGACTTCTGCAGCCCCGCATGGCCTCTACCACATGTGGCACACTGGCAACTCCCAGGCGATAACCCACAGCAGAAAAGTACGGCTCGGGAGTTCGGCAGCTCATACTGTAGCCCACTAGGCAACGTCATACCAGAACTGGGTATACTACAACTTCACACATGTTACCTTACCTTGTCTGCTGCTGTTACAAGACTTCTGCAGCCCCATGCGGCCTCTACCACTCGTGGCACACTGGCAGCTCCCAGACAATATCCCACAGCAGGAAAATACGGCTTGGGAGTTCGGCAGCTCATACTGTAGCCCACTAGGCAACGTCATACCAGAACTGGGTATACTACAACTTCACACATGTTACCTTACCTTGTCTGCTGCTGTTACAAGACTTCTGCAGCCCCGTGCGGCCTCTACCACTCGTGTCACACTGGCAACGCGCACATGCTCTGCTGGTTTTCTACGGTACTCGGCAACCATACCAAAACCCTATAAAATTAGTAACTGAACTATAACATATTACACAGTGCTAAAGTAGAAATACTAAATATAAGTATAATGCTAAGCATATTTAAAAATGGCTGGCCGGCCTAACCATACATTTAATAACACAGTAACAACCATTAAAAAGTACCAACTTCTGCATAACTTTTATTTCTTAAGTGACGACTCACTCGCCACAAGTTACTGCTTAACGTAAAGTCGTAATCCGTTTTCAGTAGGATAAAACATGCACTCTACCTACGTCTGACAGAGTTTTGAACTGACGCCCAAAATTTCATATTTACGTTGTCTAACCACGATTCTTCTCTTACATCATCAGTTCACACGTGCACTGCGTTTCTTAGATATGTATGTTATAAATACCATTATTTGAAAAAGCACTCTTATTAATTTTTTGTTACCAAATTAAAGTTTAAGATTTTTGGTAGGATTCCCGAAAGTAATTATTCCTTAACATACTACACCGAGTATAGTAGATCACGTCTGACTGACATGTTTCAGCATAATGAGTGAAAATGATAGTCGGTTCCGTACAAGTTCAGATACCAGCAGCAATACAATATAGGCAGGAAGCGGCTGTTACTGTCAATAACTTACTGGCTGTTGCTGTCAATAACTTACTGGCTGCTACTGACAATAACTTACTGGCTGCTACTGACAATAACTTACTGGCTGCTACTGACAATAACTTACTGGCTGCTACTGACAATTCTAATACTTTATAATTGGTCGTTTCTTGTGTACTGGTTCTACTGAAACCCTTTCCATAGGTCCCAAAGTGTTAGTTGATATAAGAAATTCGTAAGTACCTATTTTCCACAACATAAATGTCTTCCTTTACAAAACCCGAAATAAAAAATTAATGTTTGCGGTAAGGGGCTAAATTAAATTTTGTCGTTATCAATATTATTTGTCTATGTTGTATATTGACCCATTCAAATAAATTTGAACTTCACGGAAGTAGGGGGCCGCGGTGGCTGAGCGGTTAGCCCGCTCGCCTCCCATAAATGCGAAACATGTTCGATCCCCGGCCGAGTCACTCCCGGATTTTCGCATCTGGAAATCGTGCCGGACGATGCCACTGGTCAACGAGTTCTCTCGGGGATCTCCCGTTTCCCCCACCCTTCATTCCAGTGCTACTCCATACTCACCTCGCTTCACCCTAATAGGCTCCCAAGACCTCGATGTTAAGAGCCACCCAAATCTCTTCACTCATTCACGGAAGTATAATCAAGATGGAGACATCCTTTTTGGTTTCTTCATCAACATGTTTCATGTAGTGGCTATTCGGAGCGTCCTGAGCTCTGGTACTGCTGCAATGTGATTGGCCAGGTAAGAAAGCTTATACAGAAAATAGGATAGGTCCGAACCGGTACTATATCCAGTCGTACAAGGCCCCAAATGCCATAACGGGTGTCGAACAAGCTGGTATAACGGCCGTTATAGCAGACCTTACACAAGTTTTTACGGAATCTCGTACCGTGTAATGTAGCCTTAATGGTAATCTTCGTCAACTGTGGAGCGCATTGCACCCGACAGAAAATGACGGCAAAACTCTCTATATTTAGAGATATAGGTAACTTAGTTGGCAGATTTATTTAGGGACAATTTAAAACTGACAGACTCGTGCTTTCATGTTATGTTTGTAATTGGTTGATGAGTTATTTTGCACCTGCTGGAGAAACGTAAATAAATAAACGTGCAAAAATCTGCAGTTCCAGTCATCTCCTTATCTGTGTCCTATCCATTTAGTGTATGAAATGATTCCCTATAGACAGCTGTCTTATATACACTTTTCTTGTGTGGTTATTTTGTAAATTCGCGCAACTGCTAAAATATTCATTTAAATTTAACACAAACTAATATTCAATTTAAATATGTTTTGATTTACTATCATACCACTGAACCGTCCAACAATTTTTAATAATTGTAGTATTATTATTGTTTTGCCACAGTTTTTGTTGGGCTGAAAATAACATTTCAAAAGTAAAATTATCAAAGTAAGGTAAGATTACAAAAACGCAATAAATATAAAATTGTACATTTTTCATATGTATCCGGCAACCTAAAATTGTTATTGTATAAATACAACAACGAATAAATTAAGAGAAAAGGGGAAATTATCCGATGTTATAGATTAGGAAGTGTGTTAGGTTTTTTTTAATTAACAGAACTTTGTAAATTCATCAATTTACCGTAGTCAAAAAAATCATCTACACCCCACAAAATATATTCTTTGTGCCTCCTGCTTGAATTATCGTGAGCGCAGTTTATTGCGAGTGTAGCTATGGAAACCGAACAACTTTATACATAAACTAATAGCTGACAGCACATCCGGAGATTGAATGAGAGCACAAGAACGCAATGATGAGTTTCCAGGCTCCAAGTTGCATTGTATGGTCGTTGGTGAGTATAGTATATTCTCGGCATATTCACAAGTTTTGAACCTAACCTTTGAAAAGTCGCCCCTTGATGACGTGTTTGATTATTCCCTAAATATGCCACGTATCACAGAATTGTTATATTTCTTTTTACACAAAAGCACCTTATTTGTGGTTAAACATAAATTTAACATATATTTTATTGATAAATTATAATATTTAATATGTAATCTATGTAAATGAAAATCAATGGGAACACGGGTGTGTTGGTAATAGCTAGTAACAAACCGTTTAATGCAAAATATTATTAGACTGAGTGCGCGCGAATTTGGTGCATTGTCTCTCTGGTGTAATTTCCTATACTCGGCTTAACTCAGTTGATATGAGGCGGATGAATACCATGGAAGTAGAACATTAGCCTGTCTTCAGACAAGTCGTTAGTAGCCGCGAACAGCCTATAGCAGAGGATGACACGGAGAGCAGGCAGGCAGGCAGGTACAGCACGTCATTTGTTCCCACACGGGATGACTATGCAGGCGGGTCACCTCAGACAATAACTCTAAGGTCGAGTTATTACAGCCGTCCTCCTTAATTGCACCCTTCCTTCCCCGCCACACCACAGTGAAAAGGTCTTAGCAGTAATAACAGTGGTGGCTGAGAGTTGCGGCCCTCTGAGTGTACCTGCGGTCCTGGACTTGTCACTGTACGCGACTGTACCGCACACTACAACACGAACATTCCACAGCCTCCCTGGTCCGGCTAATATCACACTGACTCTTCGTACTTTGACATCACGTTCTGCGGTCAGAGATCAACTTACAATTACAGCCACCTGTTTTCACGCGGAGACTAGACTTTGATATCATATGTGCACACTTGAGACATCCTTTGACTATTGACCACTTGTCTTTGTGTGAAGACAGTCTGTTACACAAGTGAGCCAATCAGCATTAAGTTTCTCTAGATACTGACCCTCCATGATTCGCAGTTGGGCAGATAAGACGCATAAATATTCAAGTATTCCAATCACGGAGATGGTTCCAAACTGAAGTGGTTTAGGAAAAGCTCGACCTGAAATCTTTTCGCGATAGACAGGCACGCCCAGTTGTAATACAGAATGTTGCAATTTATTTACTCCATGTCTGTTGCTGCACTTGTGCAGTATACAGAATGTTGCAATTTACTGACTCCATGTCTGTTGCTGCACTTGTGCAGTATACAGAATGTTGCAATTTACTGACTCCATGTCTGTTGCTGCACTTGTGCAGTATACTGAATGTTGCAATTTACTTACTCCATGTCTGTTGCTGCACTTGTGCAGTATACTGAATGTTGCAATTTACTTACTCCATGTCTGTTGCTGCACTTGTGCAGTATACAGAATGTTGCAATTTACTTACTCCATGTCTGTTGCTGCACTTGTGCAGTATACTGATTCTTTGAGCTCCTAAATCATGTATTGGATTCTGTTCGACGTCGGGCAGTAAATGTTTGTAAAAGGTAGGTTTTCCTGCCAGAATCTCTACTGATATACGTGTATCCACAACCATCGCTCAGCAACTCTCACTTCTGACAGGCGTAAATGGTTTATCATTAGAGACCTGAAAAGTTCGCGAGTTCAACGACCTGTGGGCTAGGCTTCACGATCTTATATAAACTCATGCAGATATCGTATGTTCATTCGTTGCACGCTGTGGCAGTACAAGGCGGTGGTTGGGCCTACATTTTATTGCATGTTTGTTATTGGCTCATTCATTTATATCCAGGAGATGTCCAACAACGCGTCGACCAACTGCAAAAGTAACACGAACATATAAGTTTGAGAATTATAACTTGACTCGAAATGGATCCGCGAATTGTCCAGGTTCTTATGTATCACTTGAGGTAGCTACGTGAATTTCCCATTTTCTTTTAGCAGTAGCCTACGCTGTTCAGTTGTTTACCTCCATTCTTCGACTACACCTGATTACCCACCAGTAGTAGGGGCGGAAGCGTTCTAGATCAAAGGGATGCCGCCTTTATTGATATAAAAGGGTTAAATTGATTGAAAGAGTTAATTAAATTGATTGGAGGGGTTAATCAAATTGAAAGAGTTGACTGTATTGAAATTGTTAAATTCATTGAAAGGGTTAACTGTATTGAAAGGGTTAAATTTAATCTGATTTTTCGTGTTTGGTGCAAGAGTGTACTAAGGTATAATTTTCTTTTTTTTAGGGTTGGGAAGCAGCTCTGGTATGTCCTCACCCTTGGAGCTCTGGGACTTGGATGAGGTGTGGGGTGTTGGAGACAGGGTGTATATATATGGCGAGTTTTGTGCAAGAGTAGCATAAGTGTAAATTATATGTCGCGTAGATGGTGTTGGTAGATAGGCGACTTTGAAAGATAGTATTATAATTCCAAATGAATAACAGCATTGCACGAGAGAAATCATTTCCGAGTGTTTAAACGAGTTCTGTCTATGAATAAATTACACGAAGGACTCATCGACAGCAAATTTAAAACTAACACAACTACATTAATAACATCTGGTGTCGACAAGTGGTAAACGATAACAATTATGTGACTCTCCATGTGTCATAAAATGAATTAATTCATTAATTTACAAATCAAACAAATTTCCCTATAAGTGAAATA
Organism: Dryococelus australis; assembly: GCA_029891345.1. Taxonomy (NCBI): domain Eukaryota; kingdom Metazoa; phylum Arthropoda; class Insecta; order Phasmatodea; family Phasmatidae; genus Dryococelus; species Dryococelus australis. Next base: position 179,117,360 of record CM056999.1, read on the forward strand.
GCAGTCTTCCTAAATGCACAATACATAAAGTATGTGACACTACTTGACACCTCTCGCAAATACCAGATATGATTTTAAAACACATATATCTGCCTGTGAGACTGGTGAGGAACTTAAGAAACGGAATACACACTTTAAAAGAAATTAATTGATTAACACACGCAAAAAAAGGAAATGTTTAATATTGTACATTTGCTCGGGAGGTCGCTGCAGCACTGACTTGGATATAGCACTTATGTCAACTGATAAGCTATGTTGAGAGCAAAAATAACCTGCGTCGGCCTACATTTGATTATAGACTGAGGTGACAAACTCTAAAATTTTAATGAAAATACTAAACGAATGTTTCCCAATAAATTAAACGGCTAATGAATACAAGTGCATGAAAATGACTAAACGAATTAAAAAACACGTATTGAAATCGCACCAGGAGCTCTACAAAACACATCCGTCTGCCTCAGAGGCTGGTGAATGAATGAGTAGAGCTTAAGTCGAGAGCCGGACATGGAGTACATCTGAGTTGAAATTTACGACTGACGGAACCTACTTCTCTACCAAGCTACTATTAACAACTTGATTACACTATTTGTCCTACAGCAGACAATGAAATGATAAGTAATTTTTTTTTTAAACTTACCTAGAATTTTAAAGCAAGTTTCACTATTGTAAGAATAATTCCCTTTCAAACACATATTTTTTGCGTTCAAGTGTAGGGACACTCGGATTACTTAATCCCGCAAAGCATAATCCTGTAACACTTTATATAAACTTACCATATTTTATTTAAAATAATGGACGCACTACACATTTTTTTCCGTTAAGTTAGTGAAATTCACCGCACTGGTTAGCGAAACGATAGTTGAAAATGCTACCACATTTTGTCGACCGAATTCAGAAACGGCGTTTACAAGAAAATTATTTTATTCCCTATAAGTTAAAACATGTTATAAAATTATTTTTATTTTAAAACAATTATCATGGCTAACACTCAGGTGTATTATATGCCTACACTTTTCGAAGCCCGCTGGCTGCAGAAACCCTTGGACGTGGCACAAAGCCCGCTGGTCACCACGCCCGGTGAAGTTGGGTGAGCTCGTGTGTACATCTATCCACGGTAAGTATTTGCGAAGAACTAACATGGTGCCAACCCACAAGAATGGTTCACATCGGTGCTGCCTGCAACAGACCCCCTCACCCCACCCCTTGCCAATAAGATGACTTTGTGTGAAAAGACAGTTTCTATCCAAGGACATGCAGCCCCCTCCCCCGCCAATGCAGAGCGTGTTTTTTGGCGATGCATCCCTCTTCCCGTACACCAACCCAGAGTTCGTTTCCGGAGGACTGACCTTTCCAAGGCCACACAGCCTGCTATCGATCCAACACTGCAAAAACCTGTTTAACACCAACCATCCCCTCTGCCTACACCAGCCCAGAGTGTGTTTCCAGAGGACTGCGCCCTTCAGATGCCATGCTTTGCAAAACCTGCCCACGGCCCCTTCAAGGTCAGAATGTGTTGTCGGATGACTGCCCTGTCCACGGAGGGCACTGTACAGCCCCCGCTATCTATCCAAGACCTTCCCCTTACACCAATCCAGAATGTCTTTTTCCGTACAACAGGAGAACTAACCTGTTCATGGAGCCCCAGCCCCCTCCCTTCACCACTCCTAGAGCCAACATTTTCCGACACGAGAGCTGCCTCGGTCAGAAACAGAGAAAGGTGTTACGGAAACATTATATTTTCAAAGCAAAGCCCTCCCTGCCCTGCACTCATCCGATGTGGGTTTAATCTATGATGATGATATCATCCCTTATCTCACACAAAGGCTTGAGGAGTTTAGTGTGTGAGGATCTGACTGGAGTCTGCATATATTGACACGCATGGATGTACATGTTTCCCAATACTGGCCTTTCACTCTTGGTGCTCCGCATACTAAATTACCAAAGTTTATTTCTGATAGGAAAGCTTGTGTCGATGTACACTGCCCGGAGGGAATGTGTTTCCACTATGCTGTACTAGCATCTTTGTTTCCTGCCACACAAAATGTTTGCAGAATTGCTCCATATCCAAATCCTCACGAGGTTTTGAATATTCAAGGTCTGTCGACACCTGCAGTCATACAGGATATTCGCAAGTTTGAGGAGAACAATTTTATTTCTATCAATGTCTACTGTGTGGTTGACAAAGATAGCAATATAATTGACGAAACTTGTGAAAAAGGTGGGGCTGTAGTACCCATGCGTATTTCTCCTGTACATCATGACAAACATGTGAATATTTTGGTGATCCATGCGAGTGTAAATTCTGCTCATTTGCATTTTGCCTGTATTAGAAATTTGTCCTGGCTGGTTTGTAGTCAGCTGAGTAAGAAACATCAGAGAAAACATATTTGCGATCGTTGCCTCCAATACTTTGTTAGTGAGGAGAAACTCGCAAGTCACACTATTCTTTGTCAGCAACAAAAGGCTGTTCGTAGTACTTTCCCCACTGGGCATTACAAGTTCTTGGAATTTAAAGACTACAGCAAACAGCGAAGATTGGGATTCGTTGCCTATTGCGACGTAGATGGTTGCTTGAAACCCATGTCTACTTGCTTGCCTAATGATGAAACTAGTAATACAACCACCATCAACCAACAAGTTCCATATGATTGTAGCATTTTGTTAGTTTGTTCATACAATCCACGTTTATCTCATTATTTCGAGTTTGTGGGTGCTGATTGTATCTGCACATTAGTTGATAAGTTAATTGAACTTACAAAGTGTATTGCAGGAATTTACAGTGTCATTGTTCCGATGAAGCCAAAAAGCCTCTGCTGATAAAGCTAGGTTGGCAGCTCAGAAAAGATTGCCACAATTGTAAAAAAAAAAAAAAAAAAAAAAAGCTCGCCACAGATGAAATTGTGGTTGACCCTGACCATCTGACGGGTGAAATCAGAGGCCGTGCACATAATAAGTGCAACTTGTATTTCAGACTGCCTAAAAGACTTGTTGCCGTTTTTCATCACCTGCAAAACAGTGATGCTCACTTTCTTATAAAGCCTTTGTCTGAACGTCATGTACCATACCCCGACAGAACCAAGGTAATACAAAACCCAAGCGATTGGAATGACCCTTGAAAAATACAACTGTATTACCAAACAAATTCCCAATGGGATTGATTTCAATTGAAAGGCGCAATATTTCAAATTACGTTTTAATGATTCATTCCAATTAATGAGCACCTCTCCGAAAACTTTGGCAGGCAATTTACTACCTGTGCAATTGAGTATCACCCGCTCGATGTTTCCAGATAATATCCTATTCGAATTGGCCAAACGGAAAGGAGTTTTTTCTTATGACTTTGTTAAGTCGCCAGACAGTCTGATGTGCAAGTCACTCCCACCAAAGAACACATTTCATAATGTGATGAGAGGCGATGACATTGGCGATGAGGATAACTCTCACGCCCAAGCCGCATGGGAAGTCTTCAACTACATAAACTTGCTGCAGTATTCCATTAAATATCTACATGTAGACACTTCTTTGCTGGCTGATGTTTTTGAGAATTTCAGGACTGTATGTTTGGCTCATTACGGTCTTGACCCCGTCATGTATGCCACAGCTCTGTCTCTTTCATGGGATGCTTTATTGTCAATGACATGTGCACAGTTAGAGCTGTTGACTTGCCCAGGCATGTATATTTTTGTAGAACATGGGGTTAGGTGTGGCATTACCCCAGTTTCAAAAAGAAGTGCAGAAGCCAACAATATTTATTTACATGGGTGAGAAACTGCGACCCCAGTGTGGCATCTAAACATATATGATATTTCAACGTCAACAGGCTGTACAGTCATAAGATGTGATCAAAGCTTCCAATTAACAATTTCGAATGGGTTGAGACTGGCATGTTTTCAGCATGGGATTTTTTTAACACGGTGAATGACTGTGACACTTGTTTTTTCGCAGAAGTTGAACTGTCTTTTCTGAACGGATGTCATGATATACTATCTGATTTGCCTTTGGCCCCAGAAAATAGCATATCTCGAACAGCTTCCATGAGAAACTTCTTTCAATACTCGCAGAGCAAAATTAATATGTTATTCACTGGGAAACACTGAGGCAGTCCTTGATGTATGGAGCCACACTTGACTCTGTTCATCACGTTTTGCGCTTTGAGCAGAAGGCTTGGAGGGCTCTGTATATCGAGTTTAACAATTAGAAACGTGCCCAGGCTGCAAACGCATTCGAAATATTGTTTTTCAAATTGATTAATAATTCAGTATATGGAAAAACTTTGGAGAATGTCCACCAGGAAAGGGACATAAGAGTCGTTTCAATGCATGACACGATGTACGGGGCCCTTATCGAGATGTCAAAGAGTTCTGTTGCGTTCAACAAACCTTTGTACGTTGGTGTTGACATTCTTTATCTATCAAAATTAACCATTTACGGATTCCATTATCAGTACATGCGTACGAAATTTCTTCCGCCAGCCTTGCACCTCCTCTATTGTGACACCGATTCCTTGGTATTTTCTGTTACTTGTGAGGACATCTTTAAAGCAATTACTCCAGATTTAAAGGCACGGTTTGATACATTTAACTATGCACTCGATAACCCGCAGGAGTTCCCTCATGAGAAAAAAGTCAGTACCGAGGTTATGAAAGATGAATGTACTGGGCACCTCATCGCACACTTTGTAGGTATACGTCCTAAGATTTACACATCATAGTAAATAAATTATGATATAGCCTGTTATCTGAACTAGCATATTAACGCATTAAGTCTTTTTGCGCATAAATTAAGTGGCAAAAATCCAGTCGTTACAAACTTAATTTGCATACGCCCTTCTGCAGGACCTGGTAATAGGCGAAACGGTCACCTCTTCATACATTACACTCACTTTGAATATTGAGGTGTTGTGAACAAAAACTAACATCACCTGCATCAATTAAGCACAACATAACGATCATTTACTCAACCTGAGAAACAATAGTACCTGATTGCCCTCACGCTCAGGGCAGCTGATGATGATGAAGTATGACACTCGCCTTGTTGATATCCCTGCCAAGACACGAACCATTCTTCTGTGAGCTGAACTCTCAACACAACCAATTTAAAATAAAAGAAACAGGTTATGCCATTTCCTAGAGAAGGGCGGGGTTAAACGTCAACACATACAAGAACATAACGCACAATATTTAAGTTTCAGATTTTGAACTTTTATTTCACTTACTTTTTATCATAAGCAAATTTATTATGTGCTGAAACAATAGTAATATATGTAGAAGACCCTGGATAGCGATAAGAACCAAAGTATTTAAAGAAATACTCTCTGCCGTTAGGTAGTGGTAGTCACTACAGACTATTCACGCTGAAGTGAGCACTTTTTAAAAGCCCTCTCATTTGGAATAATAGCCAGCAAATTTATTTTATTTTAGCCCTAGACGTTAATTTCAGAGTCCTATATAATATAAACTCTTTGCTTATTAAGAGCATGGAAATATTTATTTAAAAATGTGCTTTAACTATAAAACAAAATGGCTGAAAGGAAAAAATAACTAGGCCCTCAGAAGTGCTCACTTTACCATGAACAGCCTATACTAGACGCTGTACCCATCTGCGTTACGTTAAATACGAATAAAAATGTTTCTGACTTGGAACTCAACAAGTGAATAGTTCCCTAATAAACAGACACTAGCTTAAAACTTCAAAAACCTGCGTTACTGACTTCCCCTTAATCGGTGAGACATTAGAATTATTATTAGGGCATTTGGGTTAAAGTACTTGAATCTACGCTTATAACGCGTTTCCAATATGGCGCCTGTTCAAAATTTCTTGAAGAAATTCCATGACATGCTACACAATAATAATGCAAATGTAGAATACCAATACTTTCAGGTGTAGCGGGTCATTGCACTCGAAGGAAATCCAATTTATTTGGTAGGAAGAAGGGAAGGATGGTGTCTCAAACTGCCACTATAGTGGATGGTCTTCTCTTACGTGAGTCTACCACTCACGCAAGTACGTTGTCTAACAGTCTATATATCGCCTCCATCAGCAGCTCGGAAGGGAACTCTCTTCTCTTACGTGAGACAGCCACTCACTGACGTACGTCGTGTAACAGTCTATATATCGCCTACACCTGCAGCTGGGAAGAGAACTCTCTTCTCTTACGTGAGACAGCCAATCACGGACTTACGTCGTGTAACAGTCTATATATTGCCTACACCTGCAGCTCGGAAGGGAACTCTCTTCTCTTACGTGAGACAGCCACTCACTGACGTACGTCGTCTAGCAGTCTATATATCGCCTCCATCTGCAGCTGGGAAGAGAACTCTCGTCTCTTACGTGAGACAGCCACTCACGGACGAATGTCGTCTAACAGTCTATATATCGCCTACACCTGCAGCTGGGAAGGGAACTCTCTTCTCTTACGTGAGACAGCCACTCACTCAAGTACGTCGTCTAGCAGTCTATATATCGCCTCCACCTGCAGCTCGGAAGGGAACTCTTTTCTCTTACGTGAGACAGCCACTCACGGACGTACGTCGTCTAGCAGTCTATATATCGCCTCCATCTGCAGCTGGGAAGAGAACTCTCGTCTATTACGTGAGAGAGCCACTCACTGACGTACGTCGTGTAACAGTCTATATATCGCCTACATCTGCAGCTGGGAAGAGAACTCTCTTCTCTTACGTGAGACAGCCACTCACTGACGTACGTCGTGTAACAGTCTGTATATATCGCCTACACCTGCAGCTGGGAAGAGAACTCTCTTCTCTTACGTGAGACAGCCAATCACGGACTTACGTCGTGTAACAGTCTATATATTGCCTACACCTGCAGCTCGGAAGGGAACTCTCTTCTCTTACGTGAGGCAGCCACTCACTGACGTACGTCGTGTAATTGTCTATATATCGCCTACACCTGCAGCTCGGAAGGGAACTCTTTTCTCTTACGTGAGACAGCCACTCACGGACGTACGTCGTCTAGCAGTCTATATATCGCCTCCATCTGCAGCTGGGAAGAGAACTCTCGTCTCTTACGTGAGAGAGCCACTCACTGACGTACGTCGTGTAACAGTCTATATATCGCCTACATCTGCAGCTGGGAAGAGAACTCTCTTCTCTTACGTGAGACAGCCACTCACTGACGTACGTCGTGTAACAGTCTGTATATATCGCCTACACCTGCAGCTGGGAAGAGAACTCTCTTCTCTTACGTGAGACAGCCAATCACGGACTTACGTCGTGTAACAGTCTATATATTGCCTACACCTGCAGCTCGGAAGGGAACTCTCTTCTCTTACGTGAGACAGCCACTCACTGACGTACGTCGTGTAATTGTCTATATATCGCCTACACCTGCAGCTCGGAAGGGAACTCTTTTCTCTTACGTGAGACAGCCACTCACGGACGTACGTCGTGTAACAGTCTATATATCGTCTACACCTGCAGCTCGGAAGGGAACTCTCTTCTCTGACGTGAGACAGCCACTCACGGACGAATGTCGTCTAACAGTCTATATATCGCCTCCACCTGCAGCTCGGAAGGGAACTCTCTTCTCTTACGTGAGACAGCCACTCACGGACTTACGTCGTGCAACAGTCTATATATCGCTTACACCTGCAGCTCGGAAGGGAACTCTCTTCTCTTACGTGAGACAGCCACTCACTGACGTACGTCGTGTAACAGTCTATATATCGCCTACATCTGCAGCTCGGAAGGGAACTCTCTTCTCTTACGTGAGACAGCCACTCACGGACGAATGTCGTCTAACAGTCTATATATCGCCTACACCTGCAGCTGGGAAGAGAACTCTCTTCTCTTACGTGAGACAGCCACTCACGGACGTAGGTCGTGTAACAGTCTATATATAGCCTCCACCTGCAGCTGGGAAGAGAACTCTCTTCTCTTACGTGAGACAGCCAATCACTGACGTACGTCGTGTAACAGTCTATATATCGCCTCCACCTGCAGCTCGGAAGGGAACTCTCTTCTCTTACGTGAGACAGCCACTCACTGACGCACGTCGTGTAACAGTCTATATATCGCCTACATCTGCAGCTGGGAAGGGAACTCTCTTCTCTTACGTGAGACAGCCACTCACTCAAGTACGTCGTCTAGCAGTCTATATATCGCCTCCACCTGCAGCTCGGAAGGGAACTCTTTTCTCTTACGTGAGACAGCCACTCACGGACGTACGTCGTCTAGCAATCTATATATCGCCTACACCTGCAGCACGGAATTGAACTCTCTTCTCTTACGTGATACAGCCACTCACGGACGTACGTCGTGTAACAGTCTATATATCGTCTACACCTGCAGCTGGGAAGAGAACTCTCTTCGCTTACGTGAGACAGCCAATCACTGACGTACGTCGTCTAACAGTCTATATATCGCTTACACCTGCAGCTCGGAAGGGAACTCTCTTCTCTTACGTGAGACAGCCACTCACGGACGCACGTCGTCTAACAGTCTATATATCGCCTACACCTGCAGCTGGGAAGAGAACTCTCTTCTCTTACGTGCGACAGCCACTCACGGACGTACGTCGTGTTACAGTCTATATATCGCCTACACCTGCAGCTGGGAAGAGAAATCTCTTCTCTTACGTGAGACAGCCACTCACGCAAGTAAGTCGTCTAGCAGTCTATATATCGCCTACATCTGCAGCTGGGAAGGGAACTCTCTTCTCTTACGTGAGACAGCCACTCACGGAAATACGTCGTGTAACAGTTTTATATCGACTACATCTGCAGCTGGGAAGGGAACTCTCTTCTCTTACGTGAGACAGCTCCTCACGGACTTACGTCGTGTAACAGTCTATATATCGAATAAACCTGCAGCTCGGAAGGGAACTCTCTTCTCTTACGTGAGACAGCCACTCACGCAAGTACGTCGTCTACCAGTCTATATATCGCCTACACCTGCAGCTGGGAAGAGAACTCTCTTCTCTTACGTGAGACAGCCACTCACTGACGTACGTCGTCTAACAGTCTATATATCGCCTACACCTGCAGCTCGGAAGGGAACTCTCTTCTGTTACGTGAGACAGCCACTCACTGACGTACGTCGTGTAACAGTCTATATATCGCCTACACCTGCAGCTCGGAAGGGAACTCTCTTCTCTTACGTGAGACAGCCACTCACTGACGTACGTCGTCTAGCAGTCTATATTACGCCTACACCTGCAGCTGGGAAGAGAACTCTCTTCTCTTACGTGAGACAGCCACTCACAGACGTACGTCGTCTAGCAGTCTATATATCGTGTACACCTGCAGCTCGGAAGGGAACTCTCTTCTCTTACGTGAGACAGCCACTCACGGACGTACGTCGTGTAACAGTCTATATATCGCCTACACCTGCAGCTGGGAAGAGAACTCTCTTCTCTTACGTGAGACAGCCACTCACTGACGTACGTCGTCTAACAGTCTATATATCGCCTACACCTGCAGCTCGGAAGAGAACTCTCTTCTCTTACGTGAGACAGCCACTCACTGACGTACGTCGTGTAACAGTCTATATATCGCCTACACGTGCAGCTCGGAAGAGAACTCTCTTCTCTTACGTGAGACAACCACTCACGGACGTACGTCGTCTAACAGTCTATATATCGCCTACACCTGCAACTGGGAAGAGAACTCTCTTCTCTTACGTGAGATAGCCACTCACTGACGTACGTCGTCTAGCAGTCTATATATCGCCTACACCTGCACCTCGGAAGGGAACTCTCTTCTCTTACGTGAGACAGCCACTCACTGACGTACGTCGTCTAACAGTCTATATATCGCCTCCATCTGCAGCTGGGAAGAGAACTCTCTTATCTTACGTGAGACAGCCACTCACAGACGTACGTCGTCTAGCAGTCTATATATCGCCTACACCTGCAGCTCGGAAGGTAACTCTCTTCTCTTACGTGAGACAGCCACTCACGGACTTACGTCGTGTAACAGTCTATATATTGCCTACACCTGCAGCTCGGAAGGGAACTCTCTTCTCTTCCGCGCAGAAACATGTTAGAATTCCTTGCGTAAGTTGTTGACTTACGAACACCTGAACAAACTATGTAAGATGGCGGCGGAGAGAGCGTTCGTCCTAACTGACTGGTCCAGGTTACCCTATGCTAACTCTCTCCTGCCAATGGAAGTACAGGATTTGAACCTGCCAGCCAACCGAAAGGCTTACTATTTTAACTATCTAAAAACGACTCACACCAACGGCCTAATATAAAAATACCATAGAGTATGTATAATGACTCGAAACGGAGGTAAAATACATAAAATTCCCTGAAGCATTATAATAATATTAAACCAAAAATAGAAATAACCTAAGTATTAGTTCATATAATCCTAAATACAAAAATTAAATATATCTAATAAACCCATTTAAACATTAAATATTGCCATCCGTATATCTAAGATTAAAAATCGTATCACCAGAAAAATAAAATTAAAAAGTAAAAAATTTGGAAATTATCAATAATTACATACGTGAATGTATTACGTGACAAACGTGTAAAAGAGTGCAAAAATTAAACATATAATTATTAAGACGTGAAAATGACGGTGCTACAATTTAAGTACTTACCACACACGAAATATATTTTTTACACTGCTAGGTTGCCCAAGTCATGAAATATATATCCTTTTTCCACTGAGTCCAGTGTTAAAATATATATTTTCCTCATAAAATGCTAGAAAGACAGCACTTTCAAATCGACAAATCAATTTTAAATGTTATTACCGGAATAACAAATTTGACCATGTTTTTAAGAAAAATCATAATGTCTAACCACCTGACTAGCAACAATGTAATGGAAACAAACATAATCGTTCTCTTTCTATCGTTCTGACACTAGGATGCAGCGAAAGTACTTCAAACGAATTTTATGGTCTCGGGGTAACGGTATTGAGTTGATACGTTCTTATCAAAGATATTTCTTCGCTTATGTACTTTAATATTTTGCTAATTTTTATACGCTAAACATAAAACAAAACACAAAATAAACAGTAAACTATTGCTTGCCGTGGTTCATTTCTGTCTGCTTTGTTACCTCTAGCCACTTTTCTGCCTTCAATTTCGATCGCAAATAATCTCCATGGCTTGTATCGTATAAGATAGTTGTTATTCGCACAGCCTCGATATGTTCCTCCTCTAGTCACTACAGGAAACTCCGAACCACGTGGTACAGTGTCACGCCACGATGTACTTCAACTTGTCAGTATGTGGCTTGAAGAATCCTGAGGTGAGACATCCAGCGCCATGTCTTACTTAGAGTGAATAATCTCCATGGCTTGTATCGTATAAGATAGTTGTTATTCGCACAGCCTCGATATGTTCCTCCTCTAGTCACTACAGGAAACTCCGAACCACGTGGTACAGTGTCACGCCACGATGTACTTCAACTTGTCAGTATGTGGCTTGAAGAATCCTGAGGTGAGACATCCCGCGCCATGTCTTACTTAGCGTGAATAATCTCGCACTGGCATTCTCAGGTTTCCCTCTTCGTCGTCATACGACAAGCATCGCGACCAGAGAACCTGTTATTGTTAGTGGCAGTTGTTACTTTCGCTGGTTCATGGCGCGTTATGATGACTAATTCAACAACTAGATGTTTCCTTTTTTAAACTGAGATGGATGATACTGAGAGAGGAAATAACCATTCGCCACCTAGTTCTGTTTAGCAAAAACTCTCCAGCTATCTATCTATCTATCTATCTATCTATCTATCTATATATGCTACGAATAGGATCACTTGTTCCACGAGTACAGATTTCAGGACAACTTGTGTTCTATTATTAATTGGATCATTTGGCTGGTTACGCGTATTATCTGTCTGACCGTGAATCACAGACGGTCAGTATCTAGAGAAACTTAATTCTGTCACAGATTGCCTTCACTCAAAGACAAGCAGTCAAATGAAGATTGTAAGTGTGCCATAGGATGTTGAAGTCTAGCCTCTTCGCAAATATTTCCGCGAGTAATCCATCAATACAGAAGTTAAAATTGATGATTCGTAAGTAGACTGGCAAAAATGTGTAACGTTGGTAAACGGTACACTTAGGTCTAGTCGCAGCAGAAGTACAATGACCTGGTAGTTCCTTTAATGTGAGTGTATCCTTCACTGATTGGTTGCACGAGGCTGATAGAGCGAAACATGTTATCATTATTGCGCGGGAAACCGGGTCACGTGACCATTTTTTCCCAATGAAATCAGTCATAATTGAAGATGACGTGTGAGTTCCCCATGTCGAACAAGGCGTATAGTTGGCCAACAAATCTCGTGTTACCCACGCCAACGCGGAATTTTTCTCCGGAAGGGAAACCACATGTCAGTGTTCGCCATATAGGCTACTTTTAGCAGTTAAGTGAGCGCATTTTGAATCAGCCTTTGAAAATATCACTGCCCTACCTGCGTCTGTTGTAACAGAGACATTATCTGGCATGTGGTCTACACTAAAGTAGATGAAAAAGTAGATCCACGTTATAGCGTTCAATTAACTGTGTTGGGTTAACATCTGTGAATATAGAATTATTCCTTTTGCCGACTGTTTATAACGCGGAATAAGTGTAAAAATGAGCAACATTTTAGGCCTATAAATTTGCTTATTTAGAAAATACATTCCGTTGAGCCTTTTATTGTGGTATAACCATAAGGATATGAAATATGTCAAAATACACTTAACAACAAAAAGTAACTAGTAAATGCTTCAAATAAACATACATATTGCAATAGTATAAAAGAGTAATAACTTAAAACCACATAAAAAAAATAAAATAAAATATATATTCGAGTACAATAAATTCAGAAACAGTATAAAATGAGCGGATTATCGTAATACATGGTTTAATTTAATTTTAAAAGCTTTCTGTCTGTCGTAAATGTCAAAATTAAAAAAAAACTTTTTAAATACTATCATCTAAATATTGAAAAATTTTCTGAAAACATTTTCATATGGGCTGAGGGTTTATGTAGATTATTTATGCTCCAAGTATTATAATCGTAAATACATGAATATTTTACAATTTCATTTGAGTTATCTATAATAAAACACATTTTCAAGTATATGTACTGACTTTACAGAGTTAAGTTTTAAAATTTTATGAAAAATCCTCTACACGAAAATAACTTACTTTCTTGTCCAGAATTTGTTATCTCCCTCTTTTGTATTTTAAATAGTTGACACTTTGCAGTAGAATTACTCCAAAAATAACACCATAAGAAATTAAAGAATGGAAATATGTAAAATAATCCATTGTAGGTTTATTTAAAACCAAGTACATTTACAGTATATTTTAGGGGAATATGCTTTAATAAGCTTTGGTTTCAAAAAAATTGGCATAATCTTTTCGGCACAAAGCTGAAACAATAATAAAAAAAGTTAAGTCAGGATGACTTCTTGAGAATTAACCTTTGAGAAAATATAATTTACAATATTAAGACCCTGTTTTAAGCAACAAAATACATGAAGGTAAATATGTTGAGATTTAAGGGTAGATGATTGCGCCCTCAAACAAATAATTTAACTTTTATAAACTAGTGATTGCAGTGCATTTGCTTGTCTACAAACACCAGCTAGTGTCTTCATCAAAAAGTACAGTGTATACTTGTGGAACGACAAACAGGGGCAAGTCATTTATAAACAGGAAAACAACTTCCACAGCCTGATTTGAAAGAGAGACTCTTTCTAATTAATTTGTTAATTTTTAATCTCAACATATGACAGTAACAGTCGTCCCCCCCCCCCCCCAGATTTACCACTTATTCCATAATAACTTATCAAAGAGCAGGGAATGATTAACGCATTCTAACTGTTTAGGATAATCACCAAAAATTATGAACGGGGAATTAAGTGCAATTAAAATATCATTAGTTGGTTCGCATGCTGCATCATTTGTTGACAATTTTGCCATGAAATCAAATTGAGTCGTGACAAAGACATTATTTGTATTTAAATGACATAAGATGTAAAAGTAAAATATTACTTGTATAATAACGTCAACCAAAGTTGCAATTGAGCGACGTATGAACGAAGGGATCAGGTCCATGTGAATATGAGGTAGGAAGTGCAGGTATATGAAGAGAGGTGAGTTGACCGTGGGCAGAGTATAGGTGCATGGAGCAGTGACTGACACGAATGTAGAGTGGTGCTGTAATTACACACGCTGAGCAGGAGTAATGTGACGTTTAGGCAGGGGGTTGGAAGAGCTGAAAGGCTGTTGGCCAGGAAGCAGACCGCAGACTTGCCCCCCCCCCCCACCTGCTGACGTCACACTGCCACCACTTCCCGCCAGATGTCCGTCCGTCCATCCTGCCTGTAGCGTTATACCAGCAGGTGCTCAGTGCCGCCCATGTCGCCCTAGGATTACAACAGCCAACTAAGTCCTCGTTAAAGATCCGGACACTTCGTGAGTTCAACCGAGGGCAAGATAAACTTCAACTTTATATGCATTTGAGTTTGTGATTCTATTGGACCTCAGTTTGTAAGGCACGCACAAGAATTTCAACCAATAACGGACTTGCAAGTGCAACAAGAACCGAATCCCATGCTACTAGGCGTAAAGTTAAACTGACGTGAGTGAGTAAAGAGATTTTGGCGGCTCTTAACACAGAGGTCTTGAGAGCCAGTGAGGGTGAAGCGAGGTGAGCATGGAGCAGTGCCGGAATGAATTGGTGGGAGGCGAGCAGGCTTACCGCTCAGCCATCGCGGCCCCTTAAACTGAACAGTCAATGAACTACCAGTTGATCCTCAAATCGTCTAAGTACTGTGGAGTGTAGATTGTTGCCGAATGAGACTGCGAAATATCCAACCTACAGTCATTGTATTGGAGCGCGGGTTACCAACGCTACACGAGGTAGCACTGTTCTGTAAACCTGGAACAGTCAACATGAAATTAGTTGCAAAGTACTGATTATTATGTTGGCTGAATGTCACTGTGCACCCCCAGTGGTCTAGTGGTCAGACTACTCGTGGGGCATGTTGGCCAGCGAGTTTTCGCGCATCACTCCCTTGAATTCCACCGCAGCTCCTTCCTCACCTCATTTCGCCCTCAGCGGCGTTCAAGATCTCGCTGTTAGGTTTCGACCTAAACCTCTCAACAACTTTGAGTTCCCTGATTGACAGTTTGCTTCGCGGTGGATAACTGTGAACAGATCAGCCCTATACTTTGCCACTGTGAACAGATCAGCCCTATACTTTGCCACTGTGAACAGATCAGCCCTATACTTTGCCACTGTGAACAGATCAGCCCTATACTTTGCCACTGTGAACAGATCAGCCCTATACTTTGCCACTGTGAACAGATCAGCCCTATACTTTGCCACTGTGAACAGATCAGCCCTATACTTTGCCACTGTGAACAGATCAGCCCTATACTTTGCCACTGTGAACAGATCAGCCCTATACTTTGCCACTGTGAACAGATCAGCCCTATACTTTGCCACTGTGAACAGATCAGCCCTATACTTTGCCACTGTGAACAGATCAGCCCTATACTTTGCCACTGTGAACAGATCAGCCCTATACTTTGCCACTGTGAACAGATCAGCCCTATACTTTGCCACTGTGAACAGATCAGCCCTATACTTTGCCACTGTGAACAGATCAGCCCTATACTTTGCCACTGTGAACAGATCAGCCCTATACTTTGCCACTGTGAACAGATCAGCCCTATACTTTGCCACTGTGAACAGATCAACCCTATACTTTGCCACTGTGAACAGATCAGCCCTATACTTTGCCACTGTGAACAGATCAGCCCTATACTTTGCTACTGTGAACAGATCAGCCCTATACTTTGCCACTGTGAACAGATCAACCCTATACTTTGACACTTTGAGTGCTGCAGACGCAGTACGACGTCGCCTGAATCTAACAGAGTTGTATGGAGTTCGTTGTAACAGTATGACATCGGAATTCTTAGGAGTCACTGACAAAGCAATGTTACTTCGCCAGCATCGTCCATAACGTGTTCCGCAATGAAGTTCTACGCGCTCATCTCTCAAAGTGTGAATTTCTCAGACGAACAGAACGTACTATATATCATTCTACATAGGAAAGGATATTTCATTCGGCATTACATTGGCTGAAAGTCGGCCAATAATGGTTGTTGTTATTTGTCATATAACCGCCACTTAACTGTCAACAACAAGTATGTCACTGACAGCATTTTCCCTTCCAGACCACAGTCGAGCCTCACCTGAAGACGGGAGCAGATGTCACATATTTTTCGACTCGATGTTTTTTCTTGATCGTTAATTGTACTTCTTGATTTTATTGTATTTTGTGTTGCCATTAACTAGGAGGTATTTATTCTTCTAGTTTACTTAGGTAGTTCCTCAGACGCAATATACATACACAGTACTGTACGATATACTTAGAGAGGTTTTATTTGGCCAGTACTGTCCACGGATGGGTGTGGCAAACGAGACTTTACAAACAAGTGTTCGCCCGGAATATTTTTACTGCGATGAGTTTCGAAACTTAGAACATTTTGAACGATTTGAAATTGCTACAGCACTAGGGTACCCATTTTACTATATTCCGTATTACAAGACATACACTGGTAGTCGTTAGTACCTGCATCATACGAGATGGGAGTTTGTTTCTATCGAAACAACTTAAAATCTTTCAACATCTCCGCAATTTTCAAACCTGGATGCAAATATGTTCGATATAACGGTGAAGTGTTGTAGTAACTGCTCCGTTTTATAAAAGTCATGCGTCCGGGAATAAAGACCGGATACTTGATGGCTACAGCTCCCATTTATCGCTGCAGTAGTTCAACTTGTAACATTCTCAATACGGTCAATTGAAATACAAGATTTTGAAAATCAAGTCGTATAAGGGGAAGTTTAGCTATGTTCATTTATACCAATGGGATAGAGGGCTCCATTATGATTCGGCGATGCGCTACGAATAACATCAAGAAGAAACGCCTCATCTACAAGATGAATGACGGCCAAATAAAGGATGGCGTGCCGATCAATCGTTTCCCAGAATCTTGGCTGTGTATCCCGGTATAGTCATTGTTTGGGTCAGTGTCTCATTGTCGAAACGATTGGAGCCAAGCAATAGTCGCGCTGGAAAAGTATTCGTTCAAAGAGCGTTGGTGCAGAGAACGAAAGAAAAAAAATACTATGATAGAATTTGGAAAAGTATAGTTGTTCGAGTATAAAAACAAAATGGGTACTATTCAGATGAACCACAGATGTTCGTCTGATACGAATTGTCACAGACCTCACCTCGAATGCTAGTAAAAGTATTAAAAAAACTACAATCGTGCTATAGCAAACGGGAAACGTTTGTTTAGAGCGATATTCTAAAATTTCTCGCAGACGAGCTGTGTATAAACTGTATTCAAACATCGTTACTAAAACGAGTAAAAAAAAAAAGGCCTGGGAAACTGTGGTGTTTTTCGGCAATTGTAACTTATCAAAAAATGAGTTTACTGGCAAAAACAAATGGTCACCGTGTTCCATGTTATGGGAAACTTTAGAGCACAACAAAAACTGCAAGGCCTGTTACATTGACGAGTACTTGACTATGTAATCATGTTCTGTTTGTCTCAAAAAAATTAAACTAACACCAACCCCACCGAGCATAAACGAACACCGGTTACAATGTTGTCGAAACTGCAATATTGTGTCGAGCTGGGACACGATCTTCCTACGCAATCCAACTTCATCTTGGTTGGATTGCGTATCATCAATAACCATCACGTGTTAGATCGACAATCTCCGAACGAACGTGTTTGTTTGGCCGGATATCGACCATTGCTCATAGAGTCGAAACTCGTAACTCTTGGTTGGATTGCGTATCATCAATAACCATCACGTGTTAGATCGACAATCTCCGAACGAACGTGTTTGTTTGGCCGGATATCGACTGCACATAGAGTCAAAACTCGTAACTCTTGGTTGGATTGCGTATCATCAATAACCATCACGTGTTAGATCGACAATCTCCGGACGAACGTGTTTGTTTGGCCGGATATCGACCATTGCTCATAGAGTCGAAACTCGTAACTCTTGCAGTACCTCTCAGAGCAGTAAAGGGTCAAGTGATTTTTGAATAGTTTGACACGTCTTTGTTTACGAGAGCTGGACACTGACCAACGTGGATTTATCCAGTAGGACTTAAAATTATATTTTGGGATAGTAATTGCCGAGTTGGTACCTGTATACAGACCGTCTCGATGGAGACGAAGTCGCGTCAGCTATAGCAGAGAGAAGCAAGGATGTGAGGTCGCTATTTGTGTTAACGAAACAGGTTAAGCAATTCCTCGTTAGAATGATTGGGACTGTATATTTACACTACTCTATATGCCATAGCATCTATCTCACAGAATCAGTCAAACAGATGAGTCTGCGGCATTAACGAGAATGCCTTAACAGAGAACAGAATCTACCAGACTGTCAAGAGATTACAGATTTTCGATGTATTAATTTAGAAAAGCTAAGCCGTCGATTTATTATTTTTCTTTATACCAGAGACGATATAAGATTTTCTCAGAACATTTTCTAAACTCCATCTTGGATTAAGTTGAACAGAGCACTGCAAGTTTTAAACAAATACCCTGGCATAACTTCAGTGCACTACCAAGAGATAGATTTTGAGAAGTAATAAAATATTTTTCAAAAGTTTCAAATTAATTTTGCGAAAATTTAAACTATTGTAATTGTCACATCACAAGAGGAGCTAGTGTTACCTGAGTTAATTAAAACTATTGTAATTGTCCCATCACAAGAGGAGCTAGTGTTACCTGAGTTCATTAAAACTATTCTAATTGTCCCATCACAAGAGGAGCTAGTGTTACCTGAGGTCATTACAACTATTGTAATTGTGTCATCACAAGAGGAGCTAGTGTTACCTGAGGTCATTACAACTATTGTAATTGTGCCATCACAAGAGGAGCTAGTGTTACCTGAGGTCATTAAAACTATTGTAATTGTCCCATCACAAGAGGAGCTAGTGTTACCTGAGGTCATTAAAACTATTGTAATTGTCCCATCACAAGAGGAGCTAGTGTTACCTGAGTTCATTAAAACTATTGTAATTGTCCCATCACAAGAGGAGCTAGTGTTACCTGAGGTCATTAATTAAAGGACTGCTATTATATTCTGATTGTAATTTTGAGCCCCATTGTTTCCGAAACATTTATGATATTTTCAGTTGCACACATTTTGTAATTTTATTTGCAAGTATTCAGTTGAAAAGTTAATTTTTTTCTGCAACGTTTCTGATCCGTTTTCACGATTTCTTCACACTTTTTGAACCAAACTTTTGAAAAATGACCCCATGTGTATCGTGTTCCGTTGATTCCTAAATATGCGGTATATTACAAGCGTTTTATACTTGTGTTGTCATAAAAGTAACTTTATTTTTTTTTAGTTAAACTGAACCTTTTATTATATTCTATCTATAAATGATATTATTTAACTTACAAATAAAATGAATACAAACAGGTATAAGATATGTGTGCTGGTAACTCCTAGTAAGTAATGGTTCTTATGCTAAATACTATTACATACATTGAGAGCCCGTATCTGGTGCGTTGTCCCTGCAGTGATGTCATTTTCTATACTCGGTTAAGTTTTGTTTGTATGAGGCGGAGGAATACCCTGGAAGTAGAACTATAGCAGGGCTTTAGAATAGTGGATAGTAACCATGAACAACCTATATGTGCCTGTGTTACCCCTGTGTATTTTTGTATAAATTCCAGTTCTTTATTTTTTTTGCAATTATCTTGATTTATAGTATTTTCACAGACTTAATAAAAATCTTTCTAGCCTTATCCCATTGCCGTTGCTGAAATTGTTCAGAACAAAATCTATACGAAGATACTGCACGTCAAACAAGAGAGTATTGACTAGTGTATGAAATGCGGGAGCTACATGATCCGAGCTAGAGAATTAGAGGAAGAGAGAGAGAGAGAGAGAGAGAGGAGAGAGAGAGAGAGAGAGAGAGAGAGATAACTACCTAGCACTAGAGTGTTGCTCTACTTAATAGTAACATTCACAGTTCACCGCCGAGCTCAAGCGCACATTATCTGTGAGTGAGATGATTATTTAAATGACAGAAACATCGTACTTACAACAACGAGACTTCAACATATCACAGGATAATGTTGTGAGCTTGCATAGACCTCAAACACGTGTATTCTACAGGTTCTGTATTGTAAAACAACAAATTATCAAAATTAATTTCTCAACTCCCAATTAAAAATTACTAAACAAAAATAATTGTTTAAATTTGGGCATAGAAAATTTAATAAAATTGCTTAATAAAACCGTGCAGAAAATTTATTCAAGTTCGATCAACAAAATTTCAACCAGCATTTATCCTCAAAACTCAAGTTTTTGAGTTTAAAAAAACCGCTTTGAGGTGACGACATCCACTCTACGTATGTCTTTACTGAACGAACCTGCATGCAGCCGCTGTTGAAAACGTTATCTGTAGCTATAATTATCTGTTAGCGTGGAGCCCGCCAAGTGTAGCAAGCATGGGGAAGGGGGGGGAGGAGGGGGTTGCGCGCACATAACAATTAACCGGCCTGCCTTATCTACCCGGAGACAATGGCTTGTACAACAGTATCCTGCTGTTAGGTGGAAAAGTAGGGCCACTTGCTGGGGAGGGTAGACGCTAGATTTGGTGATAATCGTGCCGCAGATAGCATCGCCAGCTGCTGCAGCGGCGAGACAAACAATCGAGTGTCGACCATAATGATATTTATTAAACACGGTGCCCACGCGAGGGTGAGGGAGGGGGCGGGGGCGGGGGCTATGAAGGGCGGTAAGGAGCAATCACGAGTGCTATAGGCGTTCTGTTCAGCAGACAGGCAGAGGGCTTCGTCCTTACACACATCCTTTATTATCTTTTAATTAAGACCTTTGAGTACCGCAATGTACTTATTTCATATTTGTGCCAGGACTCTTCAACTTCTATATAATATAACAAATAATATTCTCATCATAGTTTTTTACTAACTCACAAGTCAGTACCACAATAATAGGCTAATAATTTAAAACGCTCATTTGGAGAAATGAGATAATTTTCATGAAAAAAATTATGTGAGGTACCAAAACAAAGGTAGTGTGTGACAAAAATGGCCACCACACAGTAGATGACACAGTGCGTTGATTGGACCGCTGGACCGCTGGACCGGACACGCGGTCCAGCGGAAATTTTGGGCGAGTTATAGGAGCAAACAACAGTCGCGCTAGACCGTCAGAGAGTGCTACAGATGTTCAAGGAAACTGGACGGGCCCTGGAGAAGAAGAGTTCTGAACGAACGAACACTGGTACTACAGGTATATCTCCGGAGCACGATATCAGCCCATGGTGCTTCTTTTACACTTGCCACGACCATGGTGCTGCACAAGAAACTGCAGCTGCGTACTTACAAGGTGCAGCTACTGCAACCTCGTGATTGGCCGAGGCGCAAGTTGTTCCCTCTTCAGATGCTGAGCCGCATTGACGAATACCCAGACTTCCTGCAGAGGGCGATGTTCATGGACGAAGCCTGTTTCCATGTGTCCTGGAAGATAAACCGCCACAATGCCAGGAATTGCACTGAAAAAAATATTTTGTGGCCGTCACAAAAATATTCTGTTGGTATTCACCAAGTCAAATTTGTTGTGGTGTACACAAAAAATTTTGTAGCTGCCACAAAATAAGTTTTCAGTGGCCACGAAAGTTTAGTGGCCACTGAACACGTATTCAGTTGCAGCTATTACAAAGTTTTTTGTGTACACCACTAAAAATTTGACAGGATGAATACCAACAAAATAATTTTGTGGCCGCCACAACATTTTTTTTTCAATGTGGGGCTCGGAGAACCCCCACTTCAGCATGGAAATTCTGCGAGGCAGTCCGTGATCTGCTTCAAGACCGTTTGGTGGGGCACTTGTCCTTTGCAGAGGCCTCAATAACGTCAGTTGTTTACCTGGACACGTTGTAGCAGTCTGCACTTCCACAGGTCGAAGACATAGAACCTGACATGCATCAACACGATGATGTTCCTCCTCACTGGACAACTTTGTACGACAAATTCCCTGGTCGCTGGGTTGAGGATCTGTCACCTGACCCTCGAGATCTCCACACATAACCCCCATAGATTTATCCTACGGGACCTTGTGAGAGACTAGATCTGCAAGACCCCAGTGCAGCAGGATCTAGGTACTCGCAGAATTGCAACATGCTGGCGTGTAACTACTATGTCGGATGTGGGAGAAACTGGAATATTGCCGCGATATCGTGCGTGTTAGCGATGGAGCACAAATTGAACTCTGTTAGCTGGCTACCAGAACCTTAAGTATGTGAGAACATTTTGCAGCTAACGGCACCTTTATAGTATTTCAAACCGTTTCCAAGCTATTAGCAATCAAAGATGTAAACATAATTTTAGAACATTCTGTATTTTGTTGGCCATACAAAATTTGAAATGTAACGAAACCAAACATGCATTTCAATTTATGAAACTCCTTTCTTAGGGGAGGGAGGAGGTCTCTATACATCCTGGAGTTAGGAGTCACCCAAATCTCTCCACTACTTTGTATGGTCTGTCTGAAAATAAAATTAATAGGTTTGCTCAATTCTAATTTTGTTTCGCAGTCACAAGCAACTGGTGATATCTTCCCCTTCGTCTGATGGCGCCCGTCTACCTGGGCATATTTTCCCCTTTTTGAGGTAGGAAAGCAAGGAGGTGATAAGGGCGATACTGATAGGCGCATCAAGTGCTCCGTCGCCTCTACGCGCAAGGTTTCCAAATGGCCTGCAGGTTTTCCGTCCTACAACATTTACCATGAAACTTAAGGCGTTGAACCTGTAATTTTATTGGCGGAATGTTTGCAGTAGATGGCGCTATTCTAGTTCCGCAAGTATTCACTCTGGATATTTTACACTATATCAGACTGGGGATGTCGTTTTTGGCTATCTTGAAAACCTTCCAAGAAGTGTTTGCAATATGCGTGATAGGTTATGTTGAAAGTTTTTCCAGGCATAGTACGAAGTGATATTTCTATTCGCGTGGAGATATCATGCAAAGGTAAATAAGTTTGTTTGATAGGCGTATATTACAAACACACTGCAATCCAGTTCAAGTGTTGGCTGGACGACTGCATTGTTGTCTGTGGAATTAGTGTATGCGCGTATACGTGCTTCTCAGTAAATGAATGTTCTGGGAATACAACTTCTTCCTAGGAAAGGTAGACAACAACAATCTACATTCTCCATTTTGTAATTTTACCGAGTTACAGTTACAGTTTTACCGAGCCAGGAATGTAACATGAGCCAGGAATGTAACAAGATCCAGGAATGTAACAAGAGCCAGGAATGCGACTAGAGCCAGGAAGGTAACTAGAGCCAGGAATGTGCCTAGAGCCAGGAATGTGACTAGAGCCAGGAATGTAACAAGATCCAGGAATGTAACAAGATCCAGGAATGTGCCTAGAGCCAGGAATGTAACTAGAGCCAGGAATGTAACAAGATCCAGCAATGTAACAAGATCCAGGAATGTGAATAGAGCCAGGAATGTAACTAGAGCCAAGAATGTGACTATAGCCAGGAATGTAACAAGATCCAGGAATGTAACAAGATCCAGGAATGTGCCTAGAGCCAGGAATGTAACAAGATCCAGGAATGTAACAAGATCCAGGAATGTGACTAGAGCCAGGAATGTAACTAGAGCCGGGAATGTAACTAGAGCCAGGAATAAGTTTTTGAAGAGTTCTTGCAATGGGGCTAACACATCAAACGAAATAATGTTTTTGACATGCTCAATAGTAGTGCGTCAAGTAGAAAACTAGAACATTGTGCAGAGAGAACAACATTCAGTGCCTTTATGTTGTCCTCTGTACACATTGTTCTGGTTTTCTACGAGACCCACAGTACAGAGTTTGTCCAAAATTATGTTTCGTTTGATAGAAGTAGGAAAATCTCGCGGGCTCAGTGACATTTAGTTTGTATAGTAAAGTATCAGTCGAGTGGCTGCTGTCACTAAGAGTAGCCAGATATATCCGTCACCAGGTAACACTGAGTTTTGTCCTAGCGCTCTGGCAAGACTGTGGTAGACACAAGTGTCTCCCAAGGCATGTTTTGTAACCTGCCCTCCGAGTGGTAGAGAAACATGGAAACTTTAAGGTTTTCGAAGTCTGGATTTTTCTGAAATAAATGCGGGAAATTTTCTGAAGCTTAGTTACGCGTGTCCTGCCAAACAAAGGAAAACGCATACACCACACATCCGCCCAATATCCACCTCGGCAGGGGCAAAACACGCCCACCTGGAACCCCTCATCTCCTGCACGGGTTAGTACATACACTAGACATGAGGTAGACGGCTCTGCACATGTACCCAACACTGACCAACCGCAAACACCACACATCCGCCCAATATCCACCTCGGCAGGGGCAAAACACGCCCACCTGGAAGCCCTCATCTCCTGCACGGGTTTGTACATACACTAGACATGAGGTAGACGGCTCTGCACATGGACCCAACACTGACCAACCGCAAACACCACACATCCGCCCAATATCCACCTCGGCAGGGGCAAAACACGCCCACCTGGAAGCCCTCATCTCCTGCACGGGTTTGTACATACACTAGACATGAGGTAGACGGCTCTGCACATGTACCCAACACTGACCAACCGCAAACACCACACATCCACCCAATATCCACCTCGGCAGGGGCAAAACACGCCCACCTGGAAGCCCTCATCTCCTGCACGGGTTTGTACATACACTAGACATGAGGTAGACGGCTCTGCACATGGACCCAACACTGACCAACCGCAAACACCACACATCCGCCCAATATCCACCTCGGCAGGGGCAAAACACGCCCACCTGGAAGCCCTCATCTCCTGCACGGGTTAGTACATACACTAGACATGAGGTAGACGGCTCTGCACATGTATCCAACACTGACCAACCGCAAACACCACACATCCGCCCAATATCCACCTCGGCAGGGGCAAAACACGCCCACCTGGAAGCCCTCATCTCCTGCACGGGTTTGTACATACACTAGACATGAGGTAGACGGCTCTGCACATGTACCCAACACTGACCAATCGCAAACACCACACATCCGCCCAATATCCACCTCGGCAGGGGCAAAACACCCCCACCTGGAAGCCCTCATCTCCTGCACGGGTTTGTACATACACTAGACATGAGGTAGACGGCTCTGCACATGTACCCAACACTGACCAACCGCAAACACCACACATCCGCCCAATATCCACCTCGGCAGGGGCAAAACACCCCCACCAGGAAGCCCTCATCTCCTGCACGGGTTAGTACATACACTAGACATGAGGTAGACGGCTCTGCACATGTACCCAACACTGACCAACCGCAAACACCACACATCCGCCCAATATCCACCTCGGCAGGGGCAAAACACGCCCACCTGGAAGCCCTCATCTCCTGCACGGGTTAGTACATACACTAGACATGAGGTAGACGGCTCTGCACATGTACCCAACACTGACCAACCGCAAACACCACACATCCGCCCAATATCCACTCGGCAGGGGCAAAACACGCCCACCTGGAAGCCCTCATCTCCTGCACGGGTTAGTACATACACTAGACATGAGGTAGACGGCTCTGCACATGTACCCAACACTGACCAACCGCAAACACCACACATCCGCCAATATCCACCTCGGCAGGGGCAAAACACGCCCACTGGAAGCCCTCATCTCCTGCACGGGTTAGTACATATACTAGACATGAGGTAGACGGCTCTGCACATGGACCCAACACTGACCAACCGCAAACACCACACATCCGCCCAATATCCACCTCGGCAGGGGCAAAACACCCCCACCTGGAAGCCCTCATCTCCTGCACGGGTTTGTACATACACTAGACATGAGGTAGACGGCTCTGCACATGTACCCAACACTGACCAACGCAAACACCACACATCCGCCCAATATCCACCTCGGCAGGGGCAAAACCCCACCTGGAAGCCCTCATCTCCTGCACGGGTTAGTACATACACTAGACATGAGGTAGACGGCTCTGCACATGTACCCAACACTGACCAACCGCAAACACCACACATCCGCCCAATATCCACCTCGGCAGGGGCAAAACACGCCCACCGGAAGCCTCATCTCCTGCACGGGTTAGTACATACACTAGACATGAGGTAGACGGCTCTGCACATGTACCCAACACTGACCAACCGCAAACACCACACATCCGCCCAATATCCACCTCGGCAGGGGCAAAACACGCCCACCGGAAGCCCTCATCTCCTGCACGGGTTGTACATACACTAGACATGAGGTAGACGGCTCTGCACATGTACCAACACTGACCAACCGCAAACACACACATCCGCCCAATATCCACCTCGGCAGGGGCAAAACACGCCCACCTGGAAGCCCTCATCTCCTGCACGGGTTAGTACATACACTAGACATGAGGTAGACGGCTCTGCACATGTACCCAACACTGACCAACCGCAAACACCACACATCCGCCAATATCCACCTCGGCAGGGGCAAAACACGCCCACCTGGAAGCCCTCATCTCCTGCACGGTTTGTACATACACTAGACATGAGGTAGACGGCTCTGCACATGTACCCAACACTGACCAACCGCAAACACCACACATCCGCCCAATATCCACCTCGGCAGGGGCAAACACGCCCACCTGGAAGCCTCATCTCCTGCACGGGTTAGTACATACACTAGACATGAGGTAGACGGCTCTGCACATGTACCCAACACTGACCAATCCGCAAACACCACACATCCGCCAATATCCACCTCGGCAGGGGCAAAACACGCCCACCTGGAAGCCCTCATCTCCTGCACGGGTTAGTACATACACTAGACATGAGGTAGACGGCTCTGCACATGTACCCAACACTGACCAACCGCAAACACCACACATCCGCCCAATATCCACCTCGGCAGGGGCAAAACACGCCCACCTGGAAGCCCTCATCTCCTGCACGGGTTAGTACATACACTAGACATGAGGTAGACGGCTCTGCACATGTACCCAACACTGACCAACCGCAAACACCACACATCCGCCCAATATCACACTCGGCAGGGGCAAAACACGCCCACCTGGAAGCCCTCATCTCCTGCACGGGTTAGTACATACACTAGACATGAGGTAGACGGCTCTGCACATGTACCCAACACTGACCAATCGCAAACACCACACATCCGCCCAATATCCACCTCGGCAGGGGCAAAACACGCCCACCTGGAAGCCCTCATCTCCTGCACGGGTTAGTACATACACTAGACATGAGGTAGACGGCTCTGCACATGTACCCAACACTGACCAACCGCAAACACCACACATCCGCCCAATATCCACCTCGGCAGGGGCAAAACACGCCCACCTGGAAGCCCTCATCTCCTGCACGGGTTAGTACATACACTAGACATGAGGTAGACGGCTCTGCACATGTACCCAACACTGACCAACCGCAAACACCACACATCCGCCCAATATCCACCTCGGCAGGGGCAAAACACGCCCACCTGGAAGCCCTCATCTCCTGCACGGGTTAGTACATACACTAGACATGAGGTAGACGGCTCTGCACATGTACCCAACACTGACCAATCCGCAAACACCACACATCCGCCCAATATCCACCTCGGCAGGGGCAAAACACGCCCACCTGGAAGCCCTCATCTCCTGCACGGGTTAGTACATACACTAGACATGAGGTAGACGGCTCTGCACATGTACCCAACACTGACCAACCGCAAACACCACACATCCGCCCAATATCCACCTCGGCAGGGGCAAAACACGCCCACCTGGAAGCCCTCATCTCCTGCACGGGTTAGTACATACACTAGACATGAGGTAGACGGCTCTGCACATGTACCCAACACTGACCAACCGCAAACACCACACATCCGCCCAATATCCACCTCGGCAGGGGCAAAACACGCCCACCTGGAAGCCCTCATCTCCTGCACGGGTTAGTACATACACTAGACATGAGGTAGACGGCTCTGCACATGTACCCAACACTGACCAACCGCAAACACCACACATCCGCCCAATATCCACCTCGGCAGGGGCAAAACACGCCCACCTGGAAGCCCTCATCTCCTGCACGGGTTAGTACATACACTAGACATGAGGTAGACGGCTCTGCACATGTACCCAACACTGACCAACCGCAAACACCACACATCCGCCCAATATCCACCTCGGCAGGGGCAAAACACGCCCACCTGGAAGCCCTCATCTCCTGCACGGGTTAGTACATACACTAGACATGAGGTAGACGGCTCTGCACATGTACCCAACACTGACCAACCGCAAAGGAACATGACTGTCAATGTCACATGCTCAACAATGATGAGTGTGTTGGTTTATATCCTAGTTTTTAAAAGACAGTCACAATTTTATTAAAAAGAAATTTTTACCAATTTCAGTTTGATCAAACTACATTACAAATTGGCTACAGGAAGTATAGAACATCTGCGAGCACTTGTTTACTAGTCAGTGTTCTAACCTCAAATCCAATCCGCGCGATTCTTGCAAGACGAGTTGGTAAGTGAGGTTGGGACACGCAGACTGGTTGTCCGCAGTCAGCGAGATACGTAGCTCTACCTCGTCAATTGTCTACAGGTTAGTTAGTTGTGGACAGTACAAGGTGCTCACTTGGAATAACGGCCGTCAGAGGCGCCACTACCGCCTCGCCCTCCATCGCGCCGACAGAGGCTGTTCACGGTCAAGTGTGCACTTTAGAAATAAACGTTTGGGAAATTGCTGTTAACAACAACATACAATATACATTAACATGCAGGCACCCAATTAAGTTGGCAACGAATTAATAAAAACAATTCTTAACTTTTTATGACACAAGTATAGCGTTTAAATTTATGCCAACTGAAGTTATTATTTCTATGTCATACAAACTTAATATCTATTAATATGCATATTTTTGTTCCTAGTAACTCCACGGCTATACTTGGCTGGTGCGCGTATGCAGTGATTAGGACCATTGTAATGTTAATGTTACGTATGCGGAAGGATACAAAATTGACAGAGAAGTAGATTATAAGAAAGTGTTTCGAAAGTGCTCAGTTTACTGTGAACAACATATACCTACCAACAGTCCAGTTAGGCGTGCCGAACTTTACCGAATTAGTCGATTTCTTGGGTCGATCTAGATCGTGGCACAGGATATCGATGCCGATAGAAAATGCTACGAAAAAAAAATCTACTTTACAAAAATTAGATTTTCAATATTTTAAGCGCCAGTTGTACGATAGTAACATCAGTTCTATTTGCTAGGTTGCCCAATGGCGTTGGAACAAACTTATACTTACAGCCAAAAATAATACTAACCAAAAACTTCCAGTAAAAACATTCTAAAATGGTCGCATTTTCAAATACAGTCAAAATTATTTAATCAAATTTGTTGAACGGGAAAATTTAGTGATCATATTTTTCTTTGAATTTTATTCTCAAATGTAAATTATCTGAAGGCGAAAATTGGACGTAGTGACACGGGCTTAAAGCAATGGGTTTTTGTGCCAAACGGATATATATCGTGAGACAGTGTGATGGAATAGATAAAAATTTTGTCAGGTAATAACTGAAATATATGTAAGTTAACTGAGCTTAGTTTATTTAAGAGGTCTTAAATTGTATTCTAGACTGTTCGAATATTACCGAGAAGAACTGAAGTGGGTGGAATGTCCTAACTCTAACTAAACGACGTAAGTGTACTGTCTTCCAGCTCGTCGGGAGAGGTAGACGAGACGAAGAAAATAATAACACACTGACAAGCCGGCCACCCAACCGAACATTATACTGTGAGGAAGCCCGAAGAGGCCAGAGAACCCGCAATAAACAAAATAATAACACACTGACAAGCCGGCCACCCAACCGAACATTATACTGTGAGGAAGCCCGAAGAGGCCACAGATCCCGCAATAAACCAAATAATAACACACTGACAAACCAGCCACCCAACTGAACATTATACTGTGAGGAAGCCCGAGGTGGCCAGAGAACCCGCAATAAACAAAATAATAACACACTGACAAGCCGGCCACCCACATGAACATTATACTGTGAGGAAGCCCGAAGTGGCCAGAGATCCCGCAATAAACAAAATAATAACACACTGACAAGCCGGCCACCCAACTGAACATTATACTGTGAGGATGCCCGAAGTGGCCAGAGATCCCGCAATAAACCAAATAATAACACACTGACAAGCCGGCCACCCAACTGAACATTATACTGTGAGGAAGCCCGAAGAGGCCAGAGATCCCGCAATAAACCAAATAATAACACACTGACAAGTCGGCCACCCAACTGAACATTATACTGTGAGGAAGCCCGAAGAGGCCACAGATCCCGCATTAAACCAAATAATAACAAACTGACAAACCAGCCACCCAACTGAACATTACACTGTGAGGAAGCCCGAGGTGGCCAGAGAACCCGCAATAAACAAAATAATAACACACTGACAAGCCGGCCACCCACATGAACATTATACTGTGAGGAAGCCCGAAGTGGCCAGAGATCCCGCAATAAACCAAATAATAACACACTGACAAGCCGGCCACCCAACTGAACATTATACTGTGAGGAAGCCCGAAGTGGCCAGAGATCCCGCAATAAACCAAATAATAACACACTGACAAGTCGGCCACCCAACTGAACATTATACTGTGAGGATGCCCGAAGTGGCCAGAGATACCGCAATAAACCAAATAATAACACACTGACAACCGGCCACCCAACTGAACATTATACTGTGAGGATGCCCGAAGTGGCCAAAGATACCGCAATAAACCAAATAATAACACACTGACAACCGGCCACCCATCTGAACATTATACTGTGAGGATGCCCGAAGTGGCCACAGATCCCGCATTAAACCAAATAATAACACACTGACAAACCAGCCACCCAACTGAACATTTTACTGTGAGGAAGCCCGAGGTGGCCAGAGAACCCGCAATAAACAAAATAATAACACACTGACAAGCCGGCCACCCAACTGAACATTATACTGTGAGGAAGTCCGAAGTGGCCAGAGATCCCGCAATAAAGGAAATAATAACACACTGACAACCGGCCACCCATCTGAACATTATACTGTGAGGAAGCCCGAAGTGGCCAGAGATACCGCAATAAACCAAATAATAACACACTGACAACCGGCCACCCATCTGAACATTATACTGTGAGGATGCCCGAAGTGGCTAGAGATACCGCAATAAACCAAATAATAACACACAGACAAGTCGGCCACCCAACTGAACATTATACTGTGAGGAAGCCCGAAGTGGCCACAGATCCCGCATTAAACCAAATAATAACACACTGACAAACCAGCCACCCAACTGAACATTTTACTGTGAGGAAGCCCGAGGTGGCCAGAGAACCCGCAATAAACAAAATTATATCACACTAACAAGCCGGCCACCCAACTGAACATTATACTGTGAGGATGCCCGAAGTGGCCAGAGATACCGCAATAAACGAAATAATAACACACTGACAAGTCGGCAACCCAACTGAACATTATACTGTGAGGAAGCCCGAAGAGGCCACAGATCCCGCATTAAACCAAATAATAACACACTGACAAACCAGCCACCCAACTGAACATTTTACTGTGAGGAAGCCCGAGGTGGCCAGAGAACCCGCAATAAACAAAATTATATCACACTAACAAGGCGGCCACCCAACTGAACATTTTACTGTTAGTAAGCCCGAAGTGGCCAGAGATCCCGCAATAAACCAAATTGTAGTTTGGTTCCGCGATCTTCTTTCTTCCGCCGTTTACGTTCCCCAATTCGATTTGTTTTGAAAACGTATTTATGGAGAGAAAAATTACTTACAAATTATTTTGTGTGTGTAACTGTCTTTTAGCATTTGATATTTCCACAGTCAATTATTTTTTTTTAACGATGATATACTTTGCATCAATTCATAGTGATCTGTAATGTCCCTAGTCACTGTTAGTGTGTTCCAGTGACTCACTAGGAAAAGCCGCAATATAAATAACCTAATATCTATTATCAGTGCATCTAATACCTTGGTCAAGTTTAGAACGTGACATCTGGTACTTACATTCATGCAGTTACGTTAAAAAAGCATTTAAATTACATTCTCAGAGTAACACACGAGTTTTTACGCAACGTGTTGAAAGAATTTAATATGAAAGCTTAGAAATGTTATGAACACTAACGTAAAACTCTACAATAGCCCCATTGTGTCCAGTATTTTCACACCAAATGAAACTCTCGAAATAAGACAGTGGCAAAAAAATTACTCTTGGTTTTGATTACAGTTCAATAAATGTTAGAGCTCGACAGGTCATTCCCACCGATAATGAGAGTAATGCCCTTTCAGGCATACTGTACCGGCTTGCCATCCTCACTAAGCCAAGCACTCATATTTACTGAAGACATACTGTTCCGGCTTGCTATCCTGACTAAGCCAAACATCATATTTTACTGTAGACATACTGTACCGGCTTGCCATCCTGACTAAGCCAAACACTCATATTTACTGAAGACATACTGTTCCGGCTTGCCATCCTGACTAAGCCAAGCACTCATATTTACTGGAGACGTAATGTACCGGCTTGCCATCCTGACTAAGCCAAGCACACATATTTACTGTAGACGTACTGTTCCGGCTTGCTATCCTGACTAAGCCAAGCACTCATATTTACTGGAGACGTAATGTCCCGGCTTGCCATCCAGACTAAGCCAAGCACACATATTTACTGTAGACGTACTGTTCCGGCTTGCTATCCTGACTAAGCCAAACACTCATATTTACTGTAGACATACTGTTCCGGCTTGCTATCCTGACTAAGCCAAACACTCATATTTACTGTAGACATACTGTACCGGCTTGCCATCCTGACTAAGCCAAGCACACATATTTACTGTAGACATACTGTACCGGCTTGCCATCCTGACTAAGCCAAGCACTCATATTTACTGGAGACGTAATGTACCGGCTTGCCATCCTGACTAAGCCAAGCACACATATTTACCGTACACATACTGTACCGGCTTGCCATCCTGACTAAGCCAAGCACTCATATTTACTATAGAGGTAATGTCCCGGCTTGCCATCCAGACTAAGCCAAGAACTCATATTTTCTGTAGACGTACTGTCCCGGCTTGCCATCCTGACTAAGCCAAGCACTCATATTTACTGTAGACATACTGTTCCGGCTTGCCATCCTCACTAAGCCAAGCACTCTTATTTACTGTAGACATAATGTTCCGGCTTGCCATCCTGACGAAGCCAAACACTCGTATTAACTGAAGACATACTGTTCCGGCTTGCCATTCTGACTAAGCCAACAACTCATATTTACTGAAGACATACTGTTCCGGCTTGCCATCCTGACTAAGCCAAACACTCATATTTACTGAAGACATACTGTTCCGGCTTGCCATCCTGACTAAGCCAAACACTCACATTTACTGTAGAGATACTGTTCCGGCTTGCCATCCTCACTAAGCCAAACACTCATATTTACTGTAGACGTAATGTACCGGCTTGCCATCCTGACTAAGCCAAGCACTCATATTTACTGTAGACATACTGTTCCGGCTTGTCATCCTGATTTAGCCAACACTCATTTTACTGTAGACATACTGCAACGGCTTGCCATCCTGATTAAGCCAAACACTGATATTTACTATAGACATACTGTACCGGCTTGCCATCCTGACTAAGCCAAGCACTCATATTTACTGTAGACGTACTGTTCCAGCTTGCCATTTTGACTAAGCCAAGCACTCTTATTTACTGTAGACATACTGTTCCGGCTTGCCATCCTGACTAAGCCAAGCACTCATATTTACTGTAGACATACTGTACCGGCTTGCCATCCTGACTAAGCCAAGCACTCATATTTACTGTAGACGTACTGTACCGGCTTGCCATCCTGACTAAGCCAAGCACTCATATTTACTGGAGACGTAATGTTCCGGCTTGCCATCCTGACTAAGCCAAGCACTCATATTTACTGTAGACATACTGTACCGGCTTGCCATCTTGTCTAAGCCAAGCACTCATATTTACCGTACACATACTGTACCGGCTTGACATCCTGACTAAGCCAAGCACTCATATTTACTGTAGACGTAATGTCCCGGCTTGCCATCCAGACTAAGCCAAGCACTCATATTTACCATAGACATACTTTTCCGACTTGCCATCCTGACTAAGCCAAGCACTCATATTTACTGTAGACGTACTGTACCAGCTTGAAATCCTGACTAAGCCTAGCACTCATATTTACCTTAGACATACTGTTCCGGCTTGCCATCCTCACTAAGCCAAGCACTCATATTTACTGTAGACTTACTCTTCCGGCTTGCCTTCCTCACTAAGCCAAGCACTGATATTTACTGTAGACATACTGTACCGGCTTGACATCCTGACTAAGCCAAGCACTCATATTTACTGTGGACATACTGTTCCGGCTTGCCATCCTGACTAAGCCAAGCAGTCATATTTACTGTAGACGTACTGTTCCGGCTTGCCATCCTGACTAAGCCAAGCACTCATATTTACTGTAGACATACTGTTCCGGCTTGCCATCCTGACTAAGCCAAGCACTCATATTTACTGTAGACATACTGTTCCGGCTTGCCATCCTCACTAAGCCAAGCATCATATTTACTGTAGACATACTGTACCGGCTTGACATCCTTACTAAGCCAAGCACTCATATTTACTGTAGACATACTGTACCGGCTTGCCATCCTCACTAAGCCAAGCACTCATATTTACTGAAGACATACTGTTCCGGCTTGCCATCCTGACTAAGCCAAGCACTCTTATTTACTGTAGACATACTGTTCCGGCTTGCCATCCTGACTAAGCAAGCACTCATATTTACTGGAGACGTAATGTTCCGGCTTGCCATCCTGACTAAGCCAAGCACTCATATTTATTCTAGACATACTGTACCGGCTTGCCATCTTGTCTAAGCCAAGCACTCATATTTACCGTACACATACTGTACCGGCTTGACATCCTGACTAAGCCAAGCACTCATATTTACTGGAGACGTACTGTACCGGCTTGCCATCCTGACTAAGCCAAACACTCATATTTACTGAAGTCATACTGTTCCGGCTTGCCATCCTGACTAAGCCAAGCACTCTTATTTACTGTAGACATACTGTTCCGGCTTGCCATCCTGACTAAGCCAAGCACTCATATTTACCGTAAACATACTGTTCCGGCTTGACATCCTGACTAAGCCAAGCACTCATATTTACTGGAGACGTAATGTACCGGCTTGCCATCCTGACAAAGCCAAGCACACATATTTACCGTACACATACTGTACCGGCTTGCCATCCTGACTAAGCCAAGCACTCATATTTACTGTAGACGTAATGTCCCGGCTTGCCATCCAGACTAAGCCAAGCACTCATATTTACCTTAGACATACTTTTCCGGCTTGCCATCCTGACTAAGCCAAGCACTCATATTTACTGTAGACGTACTGTACCGGCTTGACATCCTGACTAAGGTTAGCACTCATATTTACCTTAGACGTACTGTTCCGGCTTGCCATCCTGACTAAGCCAAAACACTCATATTTACCGTAGTCATACTGTTCCGGCTTGCCATCTTGACTAAGCCAAACACTCATACTTACTGTAGACGTACTGTTCCGGCTTGCCATCCTGACTAAGCCAAGCACTCATATTTACTGTAGACATACTGTTCCGGCTTGACATCCTCACTAAGCCAAGCACTCATATTTACTGTAGACGTACTGTTCCAGCTTGCCATCTTGACTAAGCCAAGCACTCATATTTACTGTAGACGTACTGTACCGGCTTGCCATCCTGACTAAGCCAAGCACTCTTATTTACTGTAGACATACTGTTCCGGCTTGCCATCCTGACTAAGCCAAGCACTCATATTTACTGTAGACATACTGTACCGGCTTGCCATCCTGACTAAGCCAAGATCATATTTACTGTAGACATACTGTTCGGCTTGACATCCTCACTAAGCCAAGCACTCATATTTACTGTAGACGTACTGTTCCAGCTTGCCATCCTGACTAAGCCAAGCACTCATATTTACTGTAGACGTACTGTTCCGGCTTGCCATCCTCACTAAGCCAAACACTCATATTTACTGTAGACATACTGTTCCGGCTAGTCATCCTGATTTAGCCAACACTCATATTTACTGTAGACATACTGTACCGGCTTGCCATCCTGACTAAACCAAACACTGATATTTACTGTAGACATACTGTACCGGCTTGCCATCCTGACTAAGCCAAGCACTCTTATTTACTGTAGACATACTGTTCCGGCTTGCCATCCTGACTAAGCCAAGCACTCATATTTACTGTAGACATACTGTACCGGCTTGCCATCCTGACTAAGCCAAACACTCACATTTACTGTAGACATACTGTTCCGGCTTGCCATCCTCACTAAGTCAAACACTCATATTTACTGTAGACGTAATGTACCGGCTTGCCATCCTGACTTAGCCAAGCTCTCATATTTACTGTAGACATACTGTTCCGGCTTGTCATCCTGATTTAGCCAACACTCGTATTTACTGTAGATATACTGTACCGGCTTGCCATCCTGACTAAACCAAACACTGATATTTACTGTAGACATACTGTACGGCTTGCCATCCTGACTAAGCCAAGCACTCATATTTACTGTAGACGTACTGTACCGGCTTGCCATCCTGACTAAGCCAAGCACTCATATTTACTGTAGTCATACTGTCCTGGCTTGCCATCCTCACTAAGCCAAGCATTCATATTTACTGTAGACATACTGTTCCGGCTTGCCATCCTGACTAAGCCAAGCACTCATATTTACTTTAGACATACTGTTCCAGCTTGCCATCCTGACTAAGCCAAGCACTCATATTTACCGTAGTCATACTGTTCCGGCTTGCCATCTTGACTAAGCCAAGCACTCATATTTACTGTAGACATACTGTTCCGGCTGGACATCCTCACTAAGCCAAGCACTCATATTTACTGTAGACGTACTGTTCCAGCTTGCCATCCTGACTAAGCCAAGCACTCATATTTACTGTAGAGGTCCGGTCCGGCTTGCCATCCTCACTAAGCCAAACACTCATATTTACTGTAGACGTAATGTACCGGCTTGCCATCCTTACTAAGCCAAGCACTCTTATTTACTGTAGACATAATGTTCCGGTTTGCCATCCTGACTAAGCCAAACACTCATATTAACTGAAGACATACTGTTCCGGCTTGCCATCCTGACTAAGCCAAACACTCATATTTACTGAAGACATACTGTTCCGGCTTGCCATCCTGACTAAGCCAAACACTCATATTTATTGAAGACATACTGTTCCGGCTTGCCATCCTGACTAAGCCAAGCACTCTTATTTACTGTAGACATACTGTTCCGGCTTGCCATCCTCACTAAGCCAAACACTCATTTTTACTGTAGACGTAATGTACCGGCTTGCCATCCTGACTAAGCCAAGCACTCATATTTACTGTAGACATACTGTTCCGGCTTGCCATCCTGACTAAGCCAAACACTGATATTTACTGTATACATACTGTACCGGCTTGCCATCCTGACTAAGCCAAGCACTCATATTTACTGTAGACGTACTGTATCGGCTTGCCATCCTGACTAAGCCAAGCACTCTTATTTACTGTAGACATACTGTTCCGGCTTGCCATCCTGACTAAGCCAAACACTCATATTTACTGTAGACATACTGTACCGCCTTGCCATCCTGACTAAGCCAAGCACTCATATTTACTGTAGACGTACTGTACCGGCTTGCCATCCTGACTAAGCCAAGCACTCATATTTACTGAAGACATAATGTTCCGGCTTGCCATCCTGACTAAGCCAAGCACTCATATTTACTGTAGACATACTGTACCGGCTGGCCATCTTGTCTAAGCCAAGCACTCATATTTACCGTACACATACTGTACCGGCTTGACATCCTGACTTAGCCAAGCACTCATATTTACTGGAGACGTACTGTACCGGCTTGCCATCCTGACTAAGCCAAACACTCATATTTACTGAAGACATACTGTTCCGGCTTGCCATCCTGACTAAGCCAAGCACTCTTATTTACTGTAGACATACTGTTCCGGCTTGCCATCCTGACTAAGCCAAGCACTCATAGTTACTGGAGACGTACTGTACCGGCTTGCCATCCTGACTAAGCCAAACACTCATATTTACTGTACTCATACTGTTCCGGCTTGCCATCCTGACTAACCCAAGCACTCATATTTTCTGTAGACATACTGTTCCGGCTTGCCATCCTGACTAAGCCAAGCACTCATATTTACTGGAGACGTACTGTACCGGCTTGCCATCCTGACTAAGCCAAACACTCATATTTACTGTAGACATACTGTTCCGGCTTGCCATCCTGACTAAGCCAAACACTCATATTTACTGTAGACATACTGTTCCGGCTTGCCATCCTGACTAAGCCAAGCACTCTTATTTACTGTAGACATACTGTTCCGGCTTGCCATCCTGACTAAGCCAAGCACTCATATTTACTGTAGACCTACTTCGGTAAACAAAGCTTATTAGATTTATTTTTAGAAATGTAATGAAAAGTTATACTTTTTCTATGTGGTCAAAATTTTGTGTATAGTCCACTTTGTAAAGAACTCATTAAATAATCAATAAAATATTTTAAATGGAGCATTGTATATGGAAAATTAATTTTTCACACTAAAGTGAACACTTTTGAGGTAGCAGTTACTTTTTTCCTTTCAGCCATATTTTATCCCCCTTTTTTTATTTTTATTTTTTAATCTCTGCACTAACATTCTCTCATAGTCGATCCAAGTGATCAAATACTGTAGTTTTACAACGTGCGGTATCTTATATCTAAAAAAGTCAGTAAATGTATGCTACTACACAGTGAACTCGAATCAGTAATATCAGTCAGTTACACTACAGAGTGTCCAATCAGTCGAATGAATGTGGAGACAGTGTGTGACGGGCGAGCCGTCACCGCTCGTCAGTGATTAATTTTCAATTTGCAAAACCATTAAAAACACTCGTAAAAGTTAGGGGGTTGTGACCGTGTAGTACAAAATGAACTTACTGTGTCTGGCTGGTAACCTGTAGAATTGTACAGTGTACGACCCGTTACGCACGAACTATCACACATGTTGTTACGAGGTCTTAAAACTTTCCTACGTGGTTTAGAACACTAATAAAATAGAATTGTGATGATCTTGCCAGGTTCACGTTACTACAAAATACTTTTCAAATATCTGAGGTACCAGGAAAATAAATGTAAATGTCCGTGTCTATTTTTCACGTGCAGCAACACAAAGGCCTGGCAAAGAAGTGTGCAGCAGAGTGAAGTTTCCGTGATTTGTCGTGGGAGCGCAGCACAGTCGACGACTAGCTTGATAACCAGCTTGGGAAGGTGCGCGCGCCACCGTAAACGTGACGATGAGGACGGAAGTTGAGGACATATTTGTAATCTGATAGGATGTTTTAAATTTCATTGCATTATGCACCCTAAGGGAAATTGATGTCCGCTGCGTCGGTCACCATAAATGGTAAGGTTTTCAGCAATTGGCTGTGAATTGGCCGAACCCTTCCAGGAGTAATCGAAAACCCCACGATTTCTTGGAAAAACAGCTTTTTTGAGGGGAAAATTAAATTGATTGGTAGCGCAAGTAGGCGAAGCGCTGTATTTAATGTCATTATGTGCTGCTCTCTGTGTCAGTTCAGCGACCTCGAGGGGGCAAGCTTCTACAATGAGATAAGTAGTACTTTATTTGAATCACCAATGTAGGCTCCTAAAGCGAACAGATCACTTACGTCACTACGGTCATGATGGCCGTAAAATAATTCAAAGTTTTTTTAATTTTGCGAAATGTTGGCCTTTTAGCCAAAAATCAAGTATTATTACTTTGTAACCAAGTACTATTACTTTGTAACCAAGTATTATTACTTTGTAACCAAGTTTTAGTGGCTATGTCGTCACCAAGACGTAAAGTGGTGGTAACCACTAGGAACCATGGGTAAACTTTTGCGACCACTACAAAATATTTTTCAAACATTTTTAAACTATTGCAAACTTTGGTGAACATTTGTAAACACTTGCCAATAATCGTTGATTATGGTCTCAGCCTCTGGTATTAAGTAGGAGCTCTGCGAAACTCCTTGTTCTATGACCTTTTCATAGAAACTTTACGAAGTTTAGGACTTGTTCAAAAATCCAATTTACTCGCTGGAGTTAAGGCTGGCATTGCTGAGCAGTTGTTCCCATCCACTTGGGATTGCGAGCAAATTAAAACATAATTATTGTTTGATGACCGGTAATGTGTTATCAAAATGGGATCTTTCCTAGTGTAGGAATTAGACATGATGTAATAATGTCAAAGGTAAATGTAGGAGCGACAGAAATATAGTAGCCATTTGTAACTATGATAAATTGTGGCCACCTGCTCAATATATTTTACGATGGCCTTTGGCAGTTTGTATTTACTTATTAATATAGCCAGTAAGGAGCATAAATATAACCTGTATAAGCATTAGCTGAATACCAGCGGAAGTATTGGTGCCTGAATTTGGTTGCATTTTATTCTATATTTTTGACAATCTGGGTTTTATGTAAATGTTTTTAAGTATAAATTTGTTATGTATGGGAAAGGAAAATAATAATGTTACCCTTCAATATGAATGTAAGAAAGCTAACCAAAGAAGTTTTCCATGTGTAATATTTGTAAAACAAATGTGAATGAAAAGAAAAAATTGAAAGACGTTCTTAAAATAAAAGAACATGACCACACTTCTTTGTTTATATTACAAATCGTTTCAAACATTCAATTACCCTTACATTGTCCAGAAAATTGTTTTTTATTTTTTTATTTTTTGCATGGCTTTTGCCATTATTAGTGTTCTGATTGGTTTTGCTAGGTTTCTATGATATATCCTGCCTTGCCATGCCCTTGGTTTAAGGACACAGCAAGGTCAGAAGTGTCACGGTATGGTATTCACCGTCATGTATAAAGACATAAAAATTACTTCATTTCATCTTTCACTCGTGCTTCATATGGCGATTTTGATACTTTGTACAGAATAAATTACGTGAAAAATAATTCTTACGATATTAAAACCAATATTTGTATTGTTACAATTTCTCTCTCAAAATTCACTAGGTTAAACCAAGTTCGTTAATGGATGGACGGTTTGATTAAATAAAAGAGTTAATTATGATTTCCTAATTTTATTTATAATAAGTACAAACAGAATTCTCTCGACTCAACATCTCACAATAAATTAATAACACTTACTCTTTACAATTAATGACTTCAATTAATACCATTTATAACTATCTCAAAGATATCACTGGAATTTAATAATAATTAAAAATCAGTCCCAATAGACAGTGTATCAATCTAGTCAATTATTCTATAATGTATGCGTCCATATTTTACAGTCCCAATATTTACAAAAATACCCGTAATACATGTCCACTCAGTCCCACATCAGTTCAGTCCATGTCCCGCCAGTCCGCACTGTTCTAGACTTCTCTGAGCGCCCTTACGTACAGTAGGTTTCACTCACCGGGTTTCGCGTCCTTTCGTTCATTCACACCAAGAACACCTCGTCCCCAGTCGTACCGCTCTTCACTTCACGCCCGCGCTCAGCTAGATGGCCTTCGCCAGAGACTGCTGGCCGCTGGACATCAACAGTAGTGTCGTAGCCCGTCACCCAGAATTTTCTCTAACTTGCGCACTGCGCTGAGCGTCCTAATTCCCAGGATATGCTTGCTCCTCCTATAGGTGTCGGCTTCTTCAGCGGAGGAAGGAGGATGGCATGTATGACGCCAGCCAGTCAATGTGTACAACTTTATACTTTTGTTTCCAGGAGTCTCGGCGACAGATCTGGACGAAAGTGACACTTACTTAATTTAAAATTTCGTAAGTGCCTTCCCAACATCTTTGGCATTGAGATGTATTCTCTCGAAGGTTATTTTTTTTCATACAGCCACACTAGCCGTCCTTCCTTGAATGCATCATCTGCAGCTCTCGGACAACATCGAGTATTCGTCTTGATGCCACTAGACACTGGGATATGTTAGTATCCTGGCCACTGGCCGCCTTTCTTCATCTGTAGATGCACATGTGCATCTCCATTTGTAAACTGGACTTCTCTCGTTTCCTCGCCTGCATTAACTGCAGGGTAACTTCTTATGCGGTTAGACTACTATACCCTTGTTCTTCTTACCGCCATATAGCGATCTATATCCGTTCCCTCAGATAGGATGTTAGCCAGTTGTTTCTATGGGCCTGTGATTTGAATAGGTCAGTTCCAATTGATCGTGCAGCTGTTCCTGGCCCGGTTCCGTGATGACTAGTCTCGCGTTGCACCCTTGGACACGAGGTTCGTAAGTGTCCCTCCTTTCCACAGTTCCTGCAATCTCGGCGCCTCCGTCGATGAAGGACAGGTGTCGCCGCCTCTGCGGAGTTCAAAACTACCTCTATCGCTGTCTCCAGTCTTCTTAACAAGCTGTCAGTCATACTCAGTTTTGACTGCCAGGTCCTGCAGTTCCTTTGTGGGCATTGGATTCTCAAGTGTCCTCTCTGGCCACGCTCCCAAACTTCTTGATGTTTCGGTGGACACAAACTGGGTTTCCTAGCACAGACTCTATCCGCAATGTCTTTCGTTATGGTCTCCAACTTTCTCAAGACGTCCAGGATGCTATCTCCATCGTCGTCATTGCACTGGGTAGCTGCCTGTACTACATGCCAGAATGTCGGCTTCTGCTTCGCTGACTCTACCTCCTATGCTCGGGCCAGGGCATCCTGCATGCTGTGTGGCGATGCCAGGCGTACAGCTCAGAGCACATCTGTATCAGTAACGAAGAAGCCGACTGCGATGACGTCTCGTGCCTCCTCCGAGTATCCCTCTAGAGACAGGTGTGTCAGCCTCTTGTAGGTCCCCTCAGTACACCCGATGCTCTTCAGTACAGCCATTTAGGGCAGCGACGATCTCAAACTGGCGGCAGTATTCGCACCAAGATGTCTGTCTATCGTAGGTGGCGGGTTTAATTGTGACATCTTTACCCACCCCTGGCTGAGGCGTACCCACAATGCAAAACTGCTGGGCTTCTGAGATGGCTGTATTGGAGGCGATCACTACCTTCTCCTTGCTCTCCACATTCACCGGCTTGGGGTTGGTCGATCTCTGCTCCTCCTCAGCCGATGCATGTCTTCTCTCCTGCTGCTGCAGGAATTGCTATCATTCATTTTTGAGGGTGCTTACTGCGTGTTTCATTTCCTGCTCAACAATGTCCATCCTTTCATTCACATTGTCCCTCACGCTATCAATTTTCTTGTCCACGCAGTCTGTTTTATTGTTCACTAACTCGCTTATCTTTCGGTCTACATTTTCGTCCACACTGGCTATTTTTCTGTCCAGTTTGTCAACTAATTCGCTAACACTGTCTATTGTCTTATCTACAAGTTCACCGACACTAATAATTTGGATATTTACAGATTCACTAATACTACTAATTTGACTACATACAGTCTGCATTTTGCTATTTATCTGATCAATTAAACTTAAACTTAAAGAGTGGAGTGCTTCTATGTCTACCAACATTTTTCTAGTTAGCATTCAAAAAGTGCTAAACAGTTACTTGTCATATTAGTAGAACTATTATTATATTTACACATTTCACTTACTATTTAATATCGTATTGTTAATTAAAATAATGTTATTCACTTTTGTAATAAAATGCCTCCATACCACTTTTGACACCAGTGTTACAACCTCTCACTCGAAATACAGTGGGATAAACCAAGTGAGTTAAGGGATGGAGGCTTTGATTAAATAAGAGAGTTAACTATAATTTCCTTATTTTATTTACAAGAACTACAAAAAAATCTCACATTAAATTAATATCACTTACTGTTTACAATTAATGATTTCAATTAATACAATTATTTTATAGATTGCGTGTCCATATTCGACAGTTCGAATATTTAGAACAAAATCAGAATTACACTTCCATTCGGTCCCATCTCAGTTCAGTCCATGTCCCGCCAGTCGCAATGTTCTAGAGTCCTCCAAGCGTCCTCACGCACAGTAGGCTTCACTCGTCGGGTTTCACGACCTCTCGTACATTCACACAGTTCCTGGTGGAACTGGCGCTTACTTTACCAAACCTCCCCTCTAGGTGGTCGATGCCTATGAAAAGGTCATACCTAGATCACTGTTTCCTAACTTTACGTTAACTCCCGCAAGCAAAGATCAAAATCGGCTCTTTTTTTTCTTCAGGATCCAACGGGAACTTTGCAATTTTGAAACCACCATGCTGTCTGAAATATTTAAAAATAACTACACTATACTATTCACTCACACAGACTAACTACCATGACCGCGCTTTTCCTTCTTTCACGTTTAAAATAAACATGACGGTAACCCCTTATATATGTTACGTGGCCCAGTGCGCTCGAATGCGGATGGGACTTTGGTTTTGGGGATGACCAGCAAGCCAGAATAATTCCCCTCCTCCTCACCCCCCGGGCGCAAAGGTCTAGTCGAAACCCCACTGCAGACAATCGAAACGGGACACATTCACACACACCCACTTATTCAATACATCTCTTCTGTTGGCCTCATAAAAACCCGGTACTCACTCTCCCGCCTTCTTGATTCGCGTTCCGGTGCTTTTGCCTTTGTCGTCATCAGGTTTTCTCTGGAAGTAGACTACCCACCTCCATAAAGGTCATATTTGGTGATGTCAGGTTCGTTGAGTTGGAGCAAGGGGGTGA
The DNA here is from genome assembly GCA_029891345.1 of Dryococelus australis. Lineage (NCBI taxonomy): Eukaryota > Metazoa > Arthropoda > Insecta > Phasmatodea > Phasmatidae > Dryococelus > Dryococelus australis. The sequence continues at coordinate 179,162,197 of CM056999.1, forward strand.
CGGTTCAATAATTATGGATGATTTCCCCTTCAACGTTCACCCTTTCCAATGATGGTAGCAGCCGGGGTGTCTATGGAACCCTTTTCGATCCCCCCCCCCCCACATTTGTACGTCATTGAAACATTCCCCTTACGTGGAACTGTGTCGTCTCCGTGGATGTTATGATGTTAGAATACCGTCTGATGTATAGGACTAGTACCTGACCAAAGTACCAATACCCCGTGAAGTGCTTACTGTACTCGAAGGTTCCCTTCTCGTATGAGCGGATGGCATCATTAAAGATTTCGGCCTCCGAGAATGTTTCCTCTGGTCGCCAGTAGCACTCCTCTAACAAGTGTAGGAGCGCTACCTTGTATGTTGGCAGGCCCGCCTCGACGACAACGAGTCTTCCCCCTCCATCTGACTGAGAACCAGATCCAGGGTGGCCATCAGGATGTTCGGTTCTTACAATCTCGTGAGATATGCTCATCGTATAATTTCATCATACATCTATAATGGTTTGTCAGGATGCGCTCCTACAGGCCATGCCTGGACAGCGACACTCGTCCATTCACACCAAGAACACCTCATGCGCAGTCGTACGCACTCCACTTCGCGCCCGCACTCTGCTAGATGGCCTTCGCTAGACTGCTGGCCGCTGGACAGCCAGCAGTAGTTATATAGTGTCGTAGGCCATTACTCAGATTATTTTCTAATTCGCGCACTGCGCTGAGCGATTTAATTCCCAGAATATTCCTGCGCCTCCCACAGGTGTCGGTTTCTTCAGCGGTGGGAAGAGGCGGGTCTGGGACGCCAGTCAATATCACCAGAATATTCTTGCGTCGTCGCTACATCTGTCGTCATCTCCAGCAGAGGAGAGGAGGGGCTGTGACGTCAGCCAGGAGCCGAGCAGTGCGACAGCTTGACCGCTACTCTCAATCATCCACGGGCTTCCCAGGAGAAGGGAGGCAACAAGGCAGCGAGCGTGTCAGTCCGGGGGAGGGGTGGGATGTAGTGGGTCACCCTGAGCAACATATAACGGGAGCAGGCGGTCGGTGCCAGCTGCAGTGCGTAACAATATTATAACTCTTAAATTTTTGTGGGTGATGGGTGAGACTGTACCAAAACATTCTACACAGTAATATAGTTCTGTACCTGCCGCAAACAATTCTCTGGAAACAGGTTACCAGAGATTTTCTTGAAGCCCTACAGCTGTAATGTTGTGTATTTACAACAAATTGTATTAGAAAATACAAAGTTGTTTATGTAGGGCGCAATGTTTGTAATAAACTTGATGTCTTCAAAACTGGATTTTTTTTTTTTTAATTCAAAGATAGCTTTATACAATCTGCAAATAAAAATTTTGTGTAAAATTTTCTCTACAATATTTGCAGTTTTACAAGATACCTTTTGGAATTAGTTACCAAAAAATTCCTAGTAAAAATTCAGAAAAAGTTTTACATTGTAAATGATCACTCGTTCATAAGGCGACCACTGCACTGTGCGCCCATTCGACGCTGCGTAACAGAATGCAATGCCAAACAAACTGCAATCATCTCGCCAGGAAAAATTATTTCATTTTCAATAGCAATTGTGTATTGTGCATTTAAACCGCTTTTCACTTATTTAAAAATATAACCTGTTCACAAGTATCCGCCACTTTACTACGCCATGAAACGACCTTTAGATTAGGGAAATTCGCCCACCTCAATAGTAAAGAATTTTAAACTAATTTCGAGTAGGCATTTGAAATAGTTATCACTGATTTGGTTGCAATTTGTTAAGTTAAAAGAGAATAATAAGTCAGTTCCACGTACAAGACACTTCGGCAGGTAGTTGGTTCGTTTCACTGGACATGCCGAGGACGTTAAAAAATGCCGAGTAGGCAAAATGGCGGTGGTGATGGCTGAATGCTTAGTAACCTGCGTAGATGTCGCTCTCTCTGCGACAAGAATAAAGCCACAAGTGTTGGCAAATAATTCCGCACTAACACAAGCACAGCGCTTACCAAAAATCACGTGATTACAATACTTGAACTTGGAAATGAATGTGTAGCTGAACGGGTTCAGTACATTTCTTAGTGTGGAATGTGGAAAACTAGTGTTGTAGTTTATACGAGTAAGTGTTGCTTTCTTACAAACAGTAAGCTACATTAACAATGTTTTGTGTTCTATAACACAGGACTAATGTATAGTAGACATAGACAGCAAAGTTACAAGAGAATCTATAGCTAGAACAGCCCTTCACAAACAGTTGTTTCTAACCAGTACAAGAGTTTCTTGCTGTGTATGCACAAATCCAGCGTACACCAATGAAACTGCCTCGGTACAAACAAACACATTGACCTCCATACAATATGGAATGGAAGACAATAAACAACAACTCGTCAAGAATGACGGTGCAGTCAGATAATCGTGCGATAACGAAACAAAACACACAACACAATTGCAAACGAAACATGAGACAACGATGAATGTGAGAGAACAAAACACCTCACTTTTCCACAACAGCGACCTCGTTTTTATTTCATTTTTTGATTAAAATATTTTTTCGACCACTAGTTTACTCGAATAAAAAATCACGCCTTTTTTCTGTTAGGCCTACTATTTGTATGTAAATAGGCTGGAGGATTTATTAACATAGTTTTACAGTACGGCTTGTATAGGCATATTAAGCAATTAACAAAGTTTGTTTCAATTCAAATTGCAGCCTAATACAACTACATAATTGCAGCTACACTAATTGAATAACATCTCAAAGCCTTTGTAGATTGGCTTCGTAGATTGGCTTCGTAGATTGGCTTCGTAGATTGGCTTCGTAGATTGGCTTCGTAGATTGGTTTCGTAGATTGGCTTCGTAGATTGGCTTCGTAGATTGGCTTCGTAGATTGGTTTCGTAGATTGGCTTCGTAGATTGGCTTCGTAGATTGGTTTCGTAGATTGGTTTCGTAGATTGGCTTCGTAGATTGGCTTCGTAGATTGGCTTCGTAGATTGGCTTCGTAGATTGGCTTCGTAGATTGGCTTCGACTTGAAACTAACTTCACACAGACGATACCTAGGTATAGGTACGCTGCTTTTAAAACTCGAGATCGTGGTATCCGTTATCGTTGTCCAGCGAGATTTCAGAAACTTGTAACAAATATTTCCCAGTTTTTTTAAGCATCTAATTGTTTATTTGCACCTTAGCCCACGCCTCTGAAAAAACTATTTATTCACACTAGGTAGCTACAGACAAAATCATGTAAGAATAAAGTTAAACAGAAATTTCTGTGACAAAATTATAATTTATAAAACAATAATATAGACCATTATGTGGTAATATTTTACACTACAGAACATTCAGTACTCAGTGTAAAAATTAAATAAGTGAAATGTTCATAATCATTTTATTGTGGCTTTAATCACAATTATAACATCAAATATGGTAAAATAAATATTTATACTCTGTCTACTATTAATAGGAATTATTACAAATATAAACTGATATGAAGTTAAGAGTAGATCAGAATATATACTTTTACTGGGTGTGTATTTTTCTCAACAGCAACATTTAAACAGGCAATAAAATTTAACTCAAACAAAATTATTTTTTTAAATGATGTAGAGTCAAAATAGCATAATCGCTGAAGGTACATTTAAATACTTATTATTGAGAAACGTGATTTTATGATTGTTATGTACGTATAGGTTTATATTTGTATGCAAACGAAAATCATAGTTCATTAATGCAAATTCTGTTTCTTTCGTATAAAGTTCTACAGGTAGTTGAGCTCATTTACACCAAATGAGCTCGTACAAACCCACTGTTTAACAGAACACGTATAATAAGGTGAAATTACAAAATTAATGCATTCTAAAATAAATCCAGTCCATGATTTCAATCACTATGACTGAAGTTTCAGACGATGCGTTGTTGTCTACTGACGAATAAGCGAGATGCACTAAGGTTTCACTGCCAGTCTAGGGCAGTTCACTGCCAGGCCAGGCCAGGGAAGTTCACTGCCAGGCCAGGCCAGGGAAGTTCACTGCCAGACCAAGCCATGCCAGGGCAGTTGACTGCCAGGCCATGCCAGGGTAGTTCACTGCCATGCCAGGGCAGTTCACTGCCAGACCATGCCAGGGCAGTTCACTGCCAGACCATGCCAGGGCAGTTCACTGCCAGGCCATGCCAGGGTAGTTCACTGCCATGCCAGGGCAGTTCACTGCCAGACCATGCCAGGGCAGTTCACTGCCAGGCCATGCCAGGGCAGTTCACAAGGAATCAGTAGTAATCACCTTTTAATAAGTGAACACCAGCAACTAAAATTGTCAGAAGTGTTTTACTGGTGTTTTAGTGGAGCAGTGAGAACAAATCTGCAGTCAACATTTGCTGACTCGGAGCTGTTTCAACTATTTTGAATTCAGTGTATGTGTGTGTGTATACAGTTTCGGTTAGGTATTTCTAATGTTTTTATACTCAGAATGTTAATATAAATTTACTCGACCAGATTATTGTAAACTTACACTGTACCTATATTATGCACAACTATGATTATGTCTACATGAGCGTGTATACAATGACAATGGTAACAAAATGTAGGCTTTTCAGTTAAGATTTCGCTTCTTAGGGAAGGTGTAATTCAAGCACGAACCTAAAACTTAAGAAACTCAATATCTACACTAATTTTAATAAAGTAATAGAAAACTATGTTTCTCTTTGTCTCCGATTTGTTAAACTTTTTTTTCGCCAAGAAATTTAGAAATACTGTAGCCTAACCTTCATCTTCCCACAGATTGCTATGTTGTGTAAATTGACACATGAACTATTTCCATAGAGTCATTTTAGTCTGGGTGTAACGTGAATGTACACTCGAAACTTGAAATCAGTGAGAATTGAGCAACTGATAAACAGTGCCTGATAACTAATTAATACAGTGTTTGTATTTCACTGATTTATTTGTGATTTCCCGCTGAATATCCAGAATGTCACTGCTATAAATCACTTGTTCACAGTTAATTTGCTTGATTCGCCAGTCAGCAGTAGCTTGTCAAATGACTTTTAGTGAACGTCATTTCACTGATTTATAGCACTGATTCGGACTCAGAGTTTACAAATCTGTGTTTTGCATAATGATACGCCTACAATTACGCAGGAATGCGTTGTTAATAAACACTTGGTGTTAAACTGGACACTTGGAGTTGGTGTGTTTTTACATCCTACTATTTCAAAATGTGTACATGATCGCCAACATTGCTGTTAATACATAGTTATATATACATATACATGAAACAATTAAACTCAAATCACAAACGAATCAAATTGTACGTGGTATACAATTTTCACGAGATCTAGTTGTTTGCTCAAATTACGCACGAGGAATGTAAAATTAGCCAAAATATGAATGTTTCAGTCTACGCCAAATTTGTCAGAGTGTGTAATACTGGTAGGATGAATCTCGACTTTTTAGAAAGTCATTCAAGTTAAAAGTTCTTAAACAAATAGATAGGTACACTCCGGTGAAAATAAGGCTATATTGTTACGTACTGTATAATTCCCTATCACAGGCTATAAACTTTCTCAGTTCATATGAGTGCGATGGACCCCGCGCGCGCTTCTTGTACAATAGTTGTTTCAGCGTATCTCGGTAAATAGATGTTCGGCCAATACGACTTTCTGTCAGAAAATATTCTAAACTATTATCTACGGCCCTATTTTTTTACGTTTGTCATATTAAGTGTATTTTTGGAGAAAAGAATTCGTAAAAATGGTCAAATATGGCATTTTTACAGCTTGCCTATGCAGTTTCCTTCATCGGCAAGAGAAAAGTACAAACATACGGGCGTAGTTTAATCCGTGGTCTTTCATCGCGTGTAATAAAACCCTTATCTTAAGAGATATAATTTACACAGTAAAAAAACGTTAGGTGCACGCCTTGCGTGTAAGAGCGATGAGGCACTAGGTGTGCGTGTTAGTGTCGCCCGTATTGCTCGCTCGCTCGCTTCTTGACCTTGGACACGGGGGTCCATATTACTTTTACCAAACTGTCCAAATTACGCCTTTATAAGCAAGTATAAGAATACACCTGAGTACAGGCAAAAGTACGCTGGTATTTTCCAGAAGTACCTACAGTAGGTCTACATGTGACGAAAGAAAAATTATGTTTACAATTTTTTGAAAATACTGACAAGAACAGTAATAACTTTTATATATTTATGCGAAAATTACGTAGATGTACGTAATATTTCGCCATTTTTGCAGACACCATACAGTGGCGTTATTACAGAACATCTTATAACGATGGATTTGTTGTTCATGATGTGTGGATATTTCCTTCACACTGAGAAGTAAAATCACAAACTTCAGTGTTTAATGTTGTTTTTAAATCAAATATACACTGTAGGCTTTAAGCGTTTCTTGTTAACGAGAAAGAGGACAGAGTTGACAAAATTAGGCTAGTTACGTTTCTAATTTACAAATTATCCCGCGGCAATAAAAGTTGTTTCAAAGTTGTACAATTTATTATTCAGATGTTTCAATTGAAGGTTTTCTCATGCTATTAACAAAATGATAAAGTCTAATGTTCAGTCATTTTATCAGCTGTAAGCTAGTGTTGCCAAAAGAATTTTGGACACGTTTTATTTTGAAGTACCTCACGAATGGATAATCCGCTTCACTTTTGTACTTCCAATCATAAAACTATAGCCAAATATATGTATCATGAGGAGGTGCTTAAGAAACAGTACACAAACGCTAGAAGTGATATTAAAATTTTGCAAAGGAAAAACGGAATAGTAAACAATAATAATAATAGAATATGTCTTTTGGAATAAAAAAAAGTAGTGTGTTTGGTTTTAGAGTTTTATAAAAGAAAGAATTACACCAAAAAAAACTTAAAGAGTAGGCCTACCTTACTTCTCACAAGGATTGCCACCCCATTCTTAGGATGGGAACATAATCTATGGAGTCGACTTTGATTTTCATTTTAGCAGGCTCAAGCCAAATGTGTTAAATTTTAAGATTATTGAGTTTTTATGAGGAAATAAGACACGTTGTACTTCCCCCAAAAAAATAAAAGCTTAAAAATTAGTTGCCAAAATATTTCTGCCAGGTAATATAATTAAAAATGTACAGTTTGAAATGTTACTAAAAATATTTTTCAAGTTTTCAGTATCTCATAAAATTGAAGATAATTTTACCTACATTAATGACATTTAGGTTTGGTTTCTGGTCTTGTGTAAGTCAGTTATATACAACCGACTACCAGCGAATGGCTAGAGATCTGAGAAGTTCGCGAGTTCAACGACCTGTGGGCTAGGCTTCACGATCTTATATAAACTCATGCAGATATCGTATGTTCATTCGTTGCACGCTGTGGCGGTACAAGGCGGTGGTTGGGCCTACATTTTATTGCATGTTTGTTATTGGCTCATTCATTTATATCCAGGAGATGTCCAACAACGCGTCGACCAACTGCAAAAGTAACACGAACATATAAGTTTGAGAATTATAACTTGACTCGAAATGGATCAGCGAATTGTCCAGGTTCTTACAAATGGCTTATTGTTAGGAAAATGTCATAGGCCCAGTGTACAAAATCACTTGTTTTTACGCCACTGATAATCAGCAGATACTGTATATAGGCTAAGTCTTCAACAACCCCTAAATGGTTGGAATTGCCATAAATGGCGACTGATAGGCATGTTTTATGAATGTTTCTTACAGCCATGAGTGCAACAGGCCTGCTCATGCGCCTAAGTCAAATGATAATATAACTGACATTTACAAAGTGCGGTATTGCAAAGCAACGGAAGTCTCAATGTGTATACATCCGGTTACAGAACTTTTTTACTATGTTGGAAGTGAAAGATTACTTTTCACAACTCGAAATATTTGTGCTATGATTTGCTATTTCTACGGCAGTGTACGCCGTCTGAAATTAAGAGACTGGTGATAAATACAGTATTTTGTTGCAGCCTAGTAAAGTACAAGCTCTATCTGCTGGAGCTCTATTCTACTTAAATAAAGATTTCATTGTAGTTTTCCATCTGCTGACGTGTCAAATTTGAATAAACGTTCTCGCTGTCTGAATATTCAGTCAGCTCACCATCAATGCAGATCCATCGTCTTTGTACAGCTGGAATTTAACTTCTCTCATTTTCATTAATTTGCTTTTTTGTAGTTTCACTAAGTGTATTTTGGGAAATAATTGACCAGAAATTTGTTCGGTACCTAAGGGTCAACACAACAGACATGTATTACTTGTGTTTATTATATTTAGTTAGATAGATGTGACATAGAGCGCGTGCTGCTAATAGGTGACATGTCAAGAAGAGAATACAAAGTTAGCTCACAATTATCTGCACACATATCTCAGCACAATAAACAACCAATCAAACATTACAATCCAATACCTGAAATAATGTATATATACAGTGTTTTGCAAGTCACTGATAAATATTTATAGGGATGATGTATACAGCCTATAATTAGTATTTGTAGACTTACATTTCAATATACTAATCAATGAATTGGAAGGAATGCAATAAATTGTACACTTGCTATTTAAAAAATTTACAACAAAAAAATAATAAATGTAAATTACTTTCAGCAGTTTATTGGACTTAAGCGTCAGTGTAAGTAATTTACATGTCCGGTGGGGGGGGGGGGAGGACAATTGCTACTTTTGCAAACGTGTGCACGTGAGATTTTCATGATTATTTTTTGCGGAGTCTGAGATAAGGCCTGTATTATCACAAATATATTTTCAGTTCCATTTATAATGTAATAACATTTAATTGAGGGTTTGAATTTCTTCCCTTCCATTATAATTATTATGTTGTCCCAGTTGTCACGTGCGAGTAGGTGTATTTTTGTAGGCGGCTTGTTGCAGAATATTTGTACTTGTGTATTAAACCTCTACTGGATTCAAACCTGCAAGCAAGGCCGTGTGTTTTCAATGTTTTTTAGTAAAAATTGTAATTAAATGTTTTAGTCTAAATATAATAGGACATGAAAGGCATATTCTTGTTAAACGTGGGAAGAATTGTAAGACGGTTACATTTCTAATAGAGACTTAAATAGTTCATGTATTAAATGTATCTATAATAACTTTAATAGTACATGTATTAAATGTATCTATAATAACCAATGATACTATTTTTTGGTTTATTTTATCCTGTAGGCCTACAAAATATCCTATAGGCCCTACCTAGCTCTTAAACAGTGGCTAAATATGCCTAAACGTACTGAACTTATTTGAGTTGTAACAAGTCCATTCCAAAGTAATATATTTGCAAAAAGTATAAATTCAGGAATGTAAGGTGTATTCGCTGCATGGATTCCAAAATGCAACAGGATTTAAGTGATAAGTTAGCACTTACTCGATATTCACTTAAGGTGTCAGAAAATTCGATAAAGAAACTTTGATAAATAATGTTTATCAAAACAAAGAATTCTTCTATACATAAAAAAAAATACGATAAGTGTATAGGCGTGAATTGAAATCACAACTCAAGAACGTTCACATTTGTGTAGTCAAACATAGGAAAACCTCGTTACACCTGCACGCAATAAACGTAATTATGAGAGGACAAACTTGAACGAAATTGGCCTTAATTGGTAAATTTGTTAGCATTAAAATAAATACTAATGGTTAATTAGCCTAAACATGATCACATTACGCCACCTGAGAAGCAACAGTAATTTATTACCTATGTTCGGGGGAAAAAAGTATATTTCGATATATTGCGTGCATGTCTGCAATTGAATGGTTTCTCTAGATGTCATATCATTGTATAAGCAGTTGTGTACTTGATAATTTTTATTAAACTATAAAATATTGCTATGTCAATTTTTAGCACACAAGTGAAAGTCGGTGTTTTGTTGCCAGTTTATAAATGTGATTATGAAACATAACTGTGGTCGTTTAAGAGTGCCAAAGTCACAGAAAATCGTTCAAAGTTTTCCAGTGTTTACGATATTTATTCCCGTGTAAAGCAGATTAAACTACAGCGACGATACTGTATCGTTTCTGAACAGATTGAGGTATTAAAACCTGATATAGTCTACGTCTAATATTCTCAGGCTAGGGAACACAGTTCGTACTATTATCTAGATGGCCATCATAGCGCTTCCTTATAAACGGAAGTGGCCTTGTGACGTCTGCTATGGACACTTAACGGCTGTCGTATTATTTAGCATGTTATTCGTCTGCCTACGGCTAATCCATGTCCCTAGTACCGAGATGCTACGGAGGTTTTTAAAACGTACGTTGAAGCGAAATATTTTCGTGATAAAACTACTGTTTTATTTATGACGTGAAAATAGGCGTAAATAATAATTAGTTGCACAGTATCTCATGGAGGAGAAAGAGAGAGAGAGAAGAGGATACCGCCCTTTCCGTTTCGTTCGCCGTCTTAACTTATGTCGTATTGCTCATTTGGGAAAAGTGTGGGTGGGTAGAGCACGCAACAAGCCGATGGACGCGGGAGAAGGAAAATAAAAAAAAGAGGTGGAAAGAAGTAAATGCAATGTTTACAAATCTGTTCAAGCTTGCGACGAGGTAGGGGAAGGTAGGGGAAGGTAGAGGAGGGGCAGCAAGCTGCTCGGGCTCATCCTACGACAATGCGTGCTCCTTCCCAACGTTCTTTAATGGAACAAACGCAAGGGTGACGTCACGCGAGTCAATTACCGCGGGACTGGGCGGCGATTGGCGGGGGCGCGGCGCGCGGATTGGCCGGCGCGGCTGTCATGAGGAGGAGAGGCAAAGATGGCCGCCCAGGGAGCGGGTTGAATCGAAGGGGCGAGAGGTAGGGGAGGGGAGAGCTGGCCTCGTGGCGCGCCAGTGCTCTGCCGGATCCCGGCGAGGTAGGTTGAAGGACGGAGGTCTGCACGCACGCGCTACGAGTCAGTGACACGCGGTATGCGGTGAGGAGGCAGTAACCGCGCTCTGCCCATGGTGATAGTGCCGGCGGCGGTGGAGGGCGGGGACGGCAGTGGAGGCGGCGGCACGCCCATGACAGTGGACGACATGACGCTGGGCGGCGGCAAGCTGCGGCTTCTCAGAGACGACGCCGCCCCCAGGGCGACGAACCACCGCCTCCACGGAGGACAGCGCGCTGCCTCTCGCTTCATGATCACCGACATCCTGGGGGCGGGAGGTGGAGGCGGCAGGTCGCCATGCTCGTCGCCCGCCTCCTCAGGCGAGGGCCCACGTGACCTGTCACTACACTGCCGTGACGAGCTCAGTGACGGACATGAGAGCGGCACGGACAGCGGACTGCCCGGCGAGACTTCGTCTGTCTGTTCTAACGGTGAGTGTCACCAGTATTGCAACTGCCATCAACCTACTGTCAACTGTCTCTCACATTGTGTAATGTCTCTGCCTTTAGTCATGTTACCATACCTATGTCCTGACTTGCCGTGTAAAACGACAAGTGCTTGTGTCGTCGTTATCTTCAGGTGCAACTGTAACTATAATGCGTAGTGAGCGCCACGAGATTTTCTTCTCCGATGTTCCTCGCTTGTACTCTAGAAACAGTTCAATTGATGGTCGTGGGAAATTTTGTGAGCCTGGCAGTCTAAAATAAATAACGTTGCACGAGAAACGGTTTTATGGTATGACTGTAATTTCCGAGTGGCAAAAACCATTTCTTGTCAAGGTCGTTGCTTGCGACCATAACTAGTTATTAACAATGTTGTGGAATATAACGTATTTTGTTTCAATACAGTTGGTTGGAACAAACAAAATTAAAAGTTTCTGTACGCCTGAGAGCGCAGTCTTGACGCCTATTGCCTGCTGTGGCTTTACGGAGGAATATCTGTAAGTCACGCTGCATCCGATAGGCGCTGATTGGAGAACGGAATATAGGTATATTGGTTTTATGTGCCGCTAGAGTTGGTGATACACCGACACTTGCCAGTTTAGCTTGGCTACAGTCAAGTGTCCAGTGTTGACGCGCGGGTCCCTACAGTCTCGTCAAGTATAAAACATTCACGGTAAAATGAGCACTTTTTAAGATCCTCCCAGCTGGCATTGTAATAACAAAATTCTGTTTTATTGTGGTCTCAGACGTTTACTTCTGAGAACTATTAAATTGATAAACTATGCCAATCAGTCGCATGACACTTTTACATTACAATTGAGACGAAGGCAACTTTAAATAATGGCATTAACATTTAATAACTTCACGGTGAAATACGAGGAAATCGTGCCTCCGTGTTGCAGCCGCTGTAGCCTACTTTGTGTATTGACTGACCCGTATAAGAGTTCGCCGTTCTGTTACAAGTTGCATTAACTTCGGTCTTCACATGTTGTCGGCGGGAATCTGCAGTTCCGGTGTTATTCCATACTCACCTCGCTTCATCCTCATCGGCTCTCGAGACCTCGATGTTCACAGCCGCCCAAATCTCTGCACTCACTCGCTGCATTTTTATTAAACGTAGGACACTATAGAAATGTCAGTAAATATCCTGAGCGTAATTGATGGAAAATTTAACCAACACATAGTAAGGACTATATGGTGACCATATATCGTACTGCAACAGAGAAATGTTGAGCGTCGCTACTTAATAGGATTTGAAATGTTGTAATAATCTTGCCTCTTACCTGAACACATATAGGTCGGCTAGGATTGTACGATTGCCACCGGACTGTCTGTCTGTTGGTTGTAAGGCAAGCAGTTCATATCTTATGTTCGACAACAAATTCACGGCTTTGTTTTTGCTACGAAATAATTGTTTTCTGTCCACTAAAAAGAAATCTTGGCAATTTAAACCGTAAATTTGCAAGGAAAACGAAAAAGACGTAGTATATTTACTATATTATATAATATAATTGTAGCCTCACATATGTTAACTTTTCCGTACTTAGGTTAAATATTTCCTATACAATTCAAGCACTTTACTGGAAAAATTTTCAGTAAGTGTTTTGTTGTTATGTTTCAGATATTTGCTAGTTTGCACATGCTACTGCGAAATTTTGGCATCATATTTGTAAATGAACTGCAACATCCCAATAGGTCTAGGTGAGATTTGCCATAACGAGATAATGTCATCACTTAGAACTGCATTTCGTCAGGATAGTTGCTTGTTAGGCCATTAGCGCTATTCAGCAGTAACATTGTAGATCCTATGTTTCTAATTCCCAATAGGACAAGCAGTTTTCATGGTAAGCAAAAAAGTCTAAAGATATGAAACAATTTTCTTATAGATGTCCTGAATTATTTGGCTACTAATTAGTTTGTAAAAGGAAAGAAATGTTCAGCTTATATATCTACAGTTTGAAGTTGGATATAGAGGCCTCGGACAGTTCACTCGTAGTCTGGATTGTATAACTATTTGGCACATTCCTTAGATACAGCGTGTGCATGCTTCACATACACTGGACTCGTGATGATAGGCATGTATGTTCCATTCCATTCCATTCATACGTTGCAATTTGCAAGTATAAGTAAACACGCTGAAGAACAAATATTTTCCTATTGTATTTTATCACATGCGTTACTGCTTATGTTAGGACTTATGCTCTACTGTTTTCAGCTACAGCTAAGTGAAATGTAACCAAACAACCAGATAAAATTAGTTTTTTTTTCTTCAAATGGTAGGAGAAAAATCATTTGTACGAGCGGCGTAGAAACATCGCTTACTGTAAACACGAGAGGAAATGCTATTCCCAAGAAATGCTAATTTTACGTACTTATGCGTATCCTTTAACAACTACGTATCAAATTAGTATTCTTTGTCATACAAATTGAAAACTAAGACACTTCAAATAAAATAATTACTTTACAGTGAAAATATTTATTAGATTAAAAAAAATACTTATGGAAAATTATTCGCATATTTTAAAATTATTGTTGAACTTGAATTTTATAATAATAATATGTTCCAATTACGTCTTAAAAACATAATATTACAAAGTGCTTCTTGCCAGTTTTGTTTAATTTTTTGCATATTATTTAAGTAATTACTTTTGTGTGGCAAGAAAACATTGATACCCTAACTCATTTCATATTGAAAAATTTTGATACCGGAAGACGTTTGTTGTATATATTTAGGTAGTTTACCCACACACACACACACACACACACACGTTGAACAGTATTAGAGAAATGTGCAAAATTTAATTTTTTTTGCCAATCACAGGTTTGCCAAAAAAAAAAAACTTGTGAAACGAAGAAACGTTTAAGTCTGGTTGGACGAAGGAGACTGATGATTCATTTCATTGTAGGAAAATTTTCGTCTCGCTTTCCTGTCGTATTTTAGCATGAACATGGTTTATATATATTTCAGGCGCTTAATTACCATGAAAGGCATTCTACGACAGCTATAGAACAGCTGCCAAATACAGAAGAAAAACCAAAGGAAGAAAGATTATATTTACTAGCAGCGGCACGCGACATCGCCTTCAATATGTTAATTAGTAATTGTAATTAGTGCGGTAGAAGGAATGAAGAGCAGATAGTTCACTTAAAAATAACACAATTTTTCAAATAGAATGTAAGCCCTAAACTAGCAGTTAGTAAAGTGTACTAAAGAACAGCTAAGTTTAGTGTTAATGAAATGCAGCAGTTGTTTAGGATAGCATCAGAGATGCGAAGTTGCTTGTTGCAAGACCAGCCAGGGGAAAGGACAGGTTTACATGATCAATGTCTTTAGCCATTTCTTGGTCACATTTCTATGTATCGTTCTCAAACAAGATAACATCTTGTCCATGTTTCATCCAGGCCACATTTTAAAAAATCTTTGACGATTTATAGTGCATTTAAAAATGCGGGTAGATTAAGATTTATAAGCTCAAAAAAATAAAAAAACACTACCTACCCTTATTAATCTACTTTTACATGCTCTCTTAAATCGGCAAGATTATTTCAAAGTGTTTATTGTAATTAATATTGTGAACCGTAGCTTAGACAAGCCAAAATATTTTTATAATGCAACTTTACAAAATGTATTTTTGTGAATAGTTTGTAGTGGTAAGTTCCGTTCACTTTTGTACCGTAATCGCAGTGTAATAGGTCCTATGACAGTGATTCTCAAAGTCGCTGACTTTGGTTGGGTGAATAACGTCCTGAAGCTAAGAAGATACCGGTAGTTAATATTCCGTCAGCAGTTTGTGTCGAGTCTGAGTGAGTGTCGTGGCCAATCAGGTGGAGGGCAATCAGCCAGGCACACAATATGTCAACTAACCATTTGTCACGACACAGCCTAACTAACTTGCGCAGTTTGTCGCATATTATAGCGGCACTTCGCGACTCTTATATACAGCACTCGCTGTTCTTACCCCAGCGAGGAAGGAAACTTATCATGCCTCTTCACTGCGCCGAATATTATCGTGTGAGGCAGTTTTAAATTGCCACTCATTCTTCGAAAAACATCATTAGCAGTTTTGTTTCTCTCATTTTCTGCCACAAACCAACAAATTTCTAACGTGTTCACATAACGATTAAAAAAATATCAATCGACTTTTGCGATGATAAATAATAGTCTCTAAATATAGTTTTCATTAAAATATGTTAGACTAGTTATAAAATATGTTTGACTAGTTATAAAATATGTTAGACTAGTTATAAAATATGATTGACTAGTTATAAAATTCGTTAGACTAGTTATAAAATCAAACAAGTAAATATTATATTTAAGTGCGTTTACGAACGGTCAAGTTGTAGGTTATTATTTGTAACTTTTTTTTTTTTTTTTTTTAGTAATGCCACAAATTAATAATAGTTAGTCGATATTAGATCGTCTCTTCCAAGTATGTGTTTCCTCACTTACCGAACCTCATCAATCGGACTGAATACTCTTGTTATTAAACTACGAAGGAAAATAAGCAGTAATATTTACACGCCATTAGACAGCGACATGTCAGACAAAAATGATAAGCAGTTTCTGTCGCTCACACGGAACACTCCTGTCTAGCTGTATACCTATAGGCTGTTCGCGGTCAAGTGAGCACTTGGCATTTTAGAAGCCCTAATTACTTTTTACTTTCAGCCATACTTTGAACCTTTACCCACCTTTCTTCAATATATTGCCATGTAAGTAATACGCACAGTGTGTGTTCCATCGCACTCGGAAGTTTACGTCAAAGTCTTAAATAAAGTTTATTTATTGCAAATGTGACGGCTTCGTAAAGTGCTCACTTTACCGTGAACAGCCTATAGAGCATATTACTAAATAAATTACCTATTCCAAAATGTTCTTGTGCGCTATGCATTCTTGAAGATTGAACTTGCCACGTTCGGAAATCAACAGTTCGAGTTGTAGAAAATGTCTCGTTTATTTCAATGTATGAACGATCCCAAACTTAAGTATACAGTTTCATTTGACGTTACTGTGAGCTAAAGCCTGTGTAATGGCAGTCTTGTTTCTCATTGTGTTTAATGTTACTTATTGACAGACATGTCTCGCCATTTATTTGCAAAATGTTTCATGTGTTTAAATCCCTTGTGTGTGAATAATCGTTAGAATGTGTGTTTGTAAACTGCATGGCTTTGCAGGAAGCCTGCAATACGCTAAACTGGATAACATGTTGGGTTTTTGTTAGCAGATAACACAGCCGACAACTCGTTTACTATCAGTAAAAGCGCTTAAGTGCCTCAGCTAAGTGAAAGATAGAACTATACAAGCATGTTGCGCTTTAGCAATGTCTGATTTAATGTTCACAAATATTTAAATGTAAATAAAAAGGATACGTTTAATTTGACCTATGACTAATGGCCAGTTTTACAATCGTGGTTCGAAACTCGATCCTCGATCGGATGTAAGATTTTCACAGAAATCTGTTGCAACATTCGAGTTCCAGCTTCCAACCAAAGATGTTACAACAGTTTTCTCTGAAAATCTTACATCCGATCTAGGATCGAGTTTCGAACCGCGATGGTAAAACCGGCCATAATTTATAGCATTTGTAGTTTCGATAAGCATGAAATATTTAATATTTATTAAATTGGTAAAAATAATATTTGTTATATTCCTTCACTAACACTTCAGCAAAAACAAAAGGCTAAGTCCATAACTTGTCGGCGCACTGCATCAGATATTTACGTATTTTTCCTTTACTTTAAATATAAAGTGTTTTTGTGCCGCGGAAGTATTTAGCAGTCGCCTTCACGTCAGAAGTTCACACATCTACCAATATTCGTGTCGACCTTATAATTAAAAGGTAACTGTATTTTTGTCTCGACTATAAATAAACGCATCATCAAGGCGAGGTAACAACAGCACACCAGAAAATTTTCCCACACAAAAACCTGACAAATAAAACTCGTTTATTTGTACAAAATGTTGACAGGCCCCCTAGCAAGTGAAATGTGTAGTTTTTTTTATGGGAAACAAAATTTCATTTATAAAAGGCAATTTAACTGACGCTTAGTGTGGCATGTAGTGTATAAGTAATTTTAGTTTAAAAATTTTAAGAAAACAATTAATTTCCCGAAAAGGGTGGGGGGGAGGGATTCGAATTTTAAATCATCCATCTGATAGTTCATTTTTGGTTTAAAAAAAAAGTATGGAAAATAATTGTTTGCAACATTGATAACATTTCAAATAAAACATTACAAAGTCAAAAACAAAAACAAAAAATATTGATATAGTACTATAGAGGCGTGCATTTTTGTACTGCAATAATGTTATTGGCTAAGCAATAGTGAGCATAATGTGGTGTGTGCGAATGTAAGAAGTGATTGGTAGCGCCCAGTGACTGATCTAGAAACACATCACATGAAGAAGGCAGCTACTTACAACTGTAAGTACAGTGTATTACGTTCATAATGCATGGCCACGAGTTAGTTATCGTTCTGTTCTAATGCTGCATATAAATGCCGTCTAAATACCATATCACATTTCCTGTCCGCTAAGAGTATCTATTCACGCTACCTTATTAACGATGTGCTTGGTAGGAGAAACTAACTCATTTTATACACTGTACAATCAAGCTCCAAGGAGGATGAGTTGGGGGGAGGGGGGGGCTCCATTTACACTCCTGCACATCACTGGGTCCGCCGCGCAGAGGAGGGCCTGCGTGTTACACTTCAATACTATGTATGTGCATTCTTACAACTTCCCTCTGATCATTGGCCGCATGTCTTCCTGGTTGGGCCAGCTATAATGACAGCAAACCTCAACATTCGCGGGCAAATGCCCAAGTGTAAGGTTTAGAAGTGTCACTGATATCAAGTTTCTGCAACACTAGCAATTACTTTTGTGTCACTGAGCACTTACGACTAAGTGTTGCGCTTGTGTTATGTACAAATGTCCAGAAACTCCGCGAATTTTGCAGTGCAGCTAGTTATGCAATCCTGTCGATGTCATTTGAAACATGGGACTAAAGAGAATAAATACTTTCACGGCTATTCAAGATGGACTTTACCTTGTCGTTGTGGCGCAGCAGGTTATGTGACCACAGCGATACATGTTCTCACTTTACTCGCTTCGACTTTTCAAAAACTTCTTATATTCTTTTGGACGTGTCAAAATATCGCTTGCAACCAAAAATCGCTTTTTCCGGTTTTACCCGGCCACATTGCTACAAAAAAATTTTTGTGAAATTTTTCATACTCGGGGTAAATTAATTTTTATATTGCGATCCAACTCGAGCCCAAGATAGTGTTTTACATGTTATAGGCTGTTCACGGTAAAGTGAGCACTTTTTAAGGCTCTCCTAAATTTTTCTTTTCACCCAATTTCTATCTTCCGGCTGCTTTTTAATATAAACCTTGCAATGTGATAAATAAACACAGCGTATACATTTCACCACTCTCAAAATTTAACACCTAATGCTGCAATAAGATATAAGTATGGTTAATGCCTTAAAGGGTGTCCACTTTATTGCGAACAGCCTATACATGATTCTATAGGCTGTTTACGATAAATTGAGCACTTTTGACGCCCTAGTTACAGTTTCCCTATCAGCCATTCTGTATCCTGTAATCACATTTTCAAATAAATATTGTCATGTAAGTAACAAACGCAGTGTGTATTTTCCACCGCACTCAGAAGTTAACGTCTAATATTAAAATAAAATATAATTATTGAATATTATTCCAAATGGGAGGGCTTTGAATAATGCAGCTCACTTTACCGTGAATAACCTATAACACAGTGTATATAATTCACAAGGTCTCTAAAGTTAATGTCTAAGGCTACAATTTTATATATATATATATATATATATATATATATATATATATATAGTATTATTCGAAACGAGAGAGAGAGAGATTCTAAAAATACTTTTTTCACCGTAAATAGCCCATAGCAGTGTTTCAGCCAACTTTCACGCTATTGTTCGCAAACAAAAAAAAATTTTGTCTTTTGAATATAGTAAGTACGAGTAGGTTAATACATGTTTGTTTTTTTGTGTTATTGTTTAATTCATCGAAAAATTTTCAGACTATGAGAATTTTTACAAAGAAACTTTTCGTAGCAATGTGACCCGGGCAAATACTGACAAAGTTGTTTTTGTTTGCAGCGATATTTGGGCAGGTAGCTGTGATGCGTCTATACACGTAACATCTGGTCCCGTACTTGGTAGCCGCATTTTACAACCTAATCCACAGAGAAATAACACGATTATTCCATTTAGCAGCAGTTAATAAATAATTTCCGCTGCTGGAACATAAAAATTCCTTTCGGAGACTAGCCTTCGCAACAAATTAAATCCACCGTATACCGGCTTCTGGAGTCTCTACTGATGCAAGTTGTACATGAAGAAGGAATTGATTATTAATTTAGAAATATCGTGAGGTACTGAACTTGATTTCGGTGAAGAATATCGAGCCGAACGTATTTATCAGCTGCGTGCTGTCACAGCTTGCTAAGACTGAGCGGATTGCAATCGATACAGACAATATTCCTTTCAATCGATACTTGTGTAGTTTGCACATTGCACAATATCGAGCCGAACGTATTTATCAGCTGCGTGCTGTCACAGCTTGCTAAGACTGAGCGGAGCAACACGCGGGATTGCAATCGATACAGACAATATTCCTTTCTCTCGATACTTGTGTAGTTTGCACATTGCACAATGATATCGAGTGTTGTGGCTGTTACCTGGCGCCATCATACAAACTACATCCGCTCGCAACTGCCTACTCTCGTACTAGACTCAGTTTCATCACGTCGCCTTTTCTTACAGCTACATCGCGTTCTTAAGTGCGAATTATCTTTCTAGTTTATTGATCATTTGGTATGAGAACAGACCTGACAATAGGCCTATTAAAGAATCGTTCTCTCGTGATCGTGCCAGGTAATAACCACTGCAGATTACTTAATTACGACAAGGAATTACAGGCTTGAAATGTAAAAACCGCCAGCTCATTAGAAATTATGACCAACGTAGAATAAATTAAGCTTCCACAGTTCTAAAAGTTTTGTACACGATACTTCGCAACAGCAGTGTATCGAGTTCTAACTCCAGTCAAGGTATTTTTATTCATAACATAAGTTATAATTAATTTAGATTACGAATGAATACACTGTACAATCTGCCTGCAAGGCCTCTTGGTAATGAGTTAAATAAAATTACCACAGCCAAGTAATGACGAGTTAATATTTCCTGTAGAAATAAGGTAAACGTGTAACTTTACAAAATTTAATATGTACAAATGTTTATAAAAATTGTTCCTTTCTAAATAATTTGTTGTGCCCTATTTGTACAAAAAGTTTAAAACTAAACACGTAGATGAAATAAATAATTTTCAAAGGAAAAAACGTAGTTTGTAACGATCTTGGTAAGTATCTTTGTTTAATTTGATTAAAATAAATTCACCTGAAAAGATAGCTTATGAAACCACGCAAATGGCTGTCTGGATGTAAGTCCCCCCCCCCCCCCCCCCTTTCTTTCCTACCTCCCTCTCCACATAACATTTGAACCCGTGCCGGATGTCACGTCACTCGGTACTGAGTAAGGACATCCAACGTTTACAGTCTTAGAGCACTCTGTGTGCTATTTTATCATTCATTGTTTCATATCATATCTCGGGAACCATTCAACCGATTCGAACCAAATTCCATGTGTTCACAGTGCATCATGTAAGAATTGAATGTAATTAAGAATACTGTTATTAGTGCGAGATAGGACTACATGAAAAATATAGTTTTTACATTGTATCTCGGAAACTGCAATAACGATTCCCGCAAAATTTGAAATATAAGATAACCAATCCAAGTCATGTATACATATGTTATTTATATTGAATGTGCGCTTATTTTCAAAATGGTAACAATAAAAATATTTTAGGTTCGTTAGCTATAGCCGCCATACCATTTGACTACATTCGACCAAACTTAGTATACTGAAGTAATTTGTTATAAGCATCAAATATGCCAATACATACACTGTTTTGTAAGATAGCACTACATAAAAAATGCCATATTGAGAAACGATTAACCGATTCCTACTAAATGTAGTAAACATGCGCTACTGTGGTAGGCCATGTAAATTTATAAGTTTTAAGTGGTTCAGGCCTTTGTTTTTTAAAAATGATGACCATATAAACATTTTAATTTAGTATGCTATATCTACGTAACCATATAAACAATTTCAACTTAGCATTGTATGCTGGCAGTATGCATTACAAGTATCAAATGTGGTATAACTAGCTTTCTTGTCCACTATTTTGTAAAATAGTGCTACACGAAAAATTAAAATTTTTATGTAATATATTGTGAGACAATAATCTGATTCCTTCGCTATTAGGCAGACAAGTAAGACCCTGTACTAACTTATATTCTGCCATGTAAACTGACAAGTTAATCATAATGTTATTTAAAAAATGGTGGCCGCATAATATTATACATCGACAAAACCATGTCACTAATTTCAACTTGATTTTGTATACTGGCAGTGTCTATGCAGAGCTAAGACGTAATCGTCAACTCTTCTGTATTTCATTTGGATGGTTGCCCATAGTGCAAAAATAAGCTTTTATTTTCTAAAACCGGAAACATTTAAATGTTTTCCACAAATTCAGGCAACAAGTTATATAGTAATTTTTTTGGCCCGTGTAAATTTATACCACTTAAGGAGCAATGTAAATATTTTTGTTTAAATCCCAAACATGGCAGTATCTGTGACAAACATCGAATGTGCCTATGCATAAACTTTTTGTCCGCTACAGTATCTCGGGGATGAACCAACTGATTTACACCAACAGTAGGGCTATTGTACATGTTTTAAGTGACTTACGCGCTTTTAATCAACATGACGGCTTTTATCAATATTTGATGTTAGTAAACCTTTCTACCATCACATTAGACTGATTGCAACCGAAGTTGATGGTCCAGCTCCATAATGCAGTTTGTTGCACGCTATCTTATGGTTCGAGTCCCGGCTAAGGCACGTGTGTTTGTAGTTGTCTCTCTCACCAGAGTTGCGTGTGTTCCTGGTTCCATCTCTGTTGACAACACAGAATCCTTAGTATCCACTGCCAGGCCGTTAACTTACCAGTCGAGATTGTAACCTAACTTTTGAAAGGAATTTTTTTTGCGACACCTGGAACAAAACTGAATGTGCACGTTAACTGAAAAATAACGAATAATGCATTTAAAAGAGTTGATGTTCTTGGTAGGTGTACACAGTCTCTGATATGCCCCGTGTTTCCGTAGGAGGACTTAGTGCCTGATTGGCTCTCCGTGGTGTACACGGTGTCCATGGTTCGGCTGCGTCTGTAGGTTCGGCTTTGTCGCGATTGGGGATGATCCATTTCCTGTTGCCAGACGTGGTGCAGTTTGGGACAATCGAACAAAGAGTTATTCCTTTTGCCGCGTGTTTGGCCAGACGTGCGGGTGCAGTTGGGACACACTCGTACACAAAGAGTTATTTCCTGTTGGCCGCCGTGTTTTGTTGCCAGGAACGTGCGGGTGCAGTTCGGGACACACTCGTACACAAAGAGTTTTCTTTGCCTGTTTGGCCGACGTCGGTTTAGTTGGGCCAAACTGTGCGGGTGCAGTTCGGGACACACTCGTACACAAAGAGTTATTTCCGTGTTGGCCGCCGTGTTTTGTTGCCAGAACGTGCGGGTGCAGTTCGGGACACACTCCCGATACACACAAAAGAGTTATTTCTGTTGGCCGCCGTGTTTTGTTGCCAGAACGTGCGGGTGCAGTTCGGGACACACTCGTACACAAAGAGTTATTTCGTGTTGGCCGCCGTGTTTTGTCGCCAGAACGTGCGGGTGCAGTTCGGGACACACTCGTACACAAAGAGTTATTTCGTGTTGGCCGCCGTGTTTTGTCGCCAGAACGTGCGGGTGCAGTTTGGGACACACTCGTACACAAAGAGTTATTTCTGTTGGCCGCCGTGTTTTGTGCCAGAACGTGCGGGTGCAGTTCGGGACACACTCGTACACAAAGAGTTATTTCGTGTTGGCCGCCGTGTTTTGTGCCAGAACGTGCGGGTGCAGTTCGGACACACTCGTACACAAAGAGTTATTTCGTGTTGGCCGCCGTGTTTTGTCGCCAGGACGTGCGGGTGCAGTTCGGTACACACTCGTACACAAAGAGTTATTTCGTGTTGGCCGCCGTGTTTTGTTCGCCAGAACGTGCGGGTGCAGTTCGGGACACACTCGTACACAAAGAGTTATTTCGTGTTGGCCGCCGTGTTTTGTCGCCAGACGTGCGGGTGCAGTTCGGGACACACTCGTACACAAAGAGTTATTTCGTGTTGGCCGCCGTGTTTTGTTGCCAGACGTGCGGGTGCAGTTCGGGACACACTCGTACACAAAGAGTTATTTCGTGTTGGCCGCCGTGTTTTGTCGCCAGAACGTGCGGGTGCAGTTCGGGACACACTCGTACACAAAGAGTTATTTGTGTTGGCCGCCGTTTTTGTCGCCAGAACGTTGCGGCGCCCCGACCTTTGTGTTGCGGTTTTGTCGCCAGAACGTGCGGGTGCAGTTCGGGACACACTCGTACACAAAGAGTTATTTCGTGTTGGCCGCCGTGTTTTGTCGGTTTTCAACGTGCCAGACTTTTTTGTGGTGAAAAAACTGTGTTTTGTAGTCATGGAAGTTTACTGATGACAACTAGAACTTCTTGTGTTGAGCACAATAAATGTTGGCTAAGCGAATACCAACACTCCATAGCCGCCAGTAAATACATATTGTAATCATTGTTTGTTGTTGCTTGTGGGTGAAGCTACTTTTCCATTTCTCTGGGCCAACGAGAAATCCTTATCGCGTATGGTTTATTCGCGATTTCTTGACATTTTTTAAATCAAACCCTGGAAAACTCACTCAATGTATATCGTGTCTAATTGTTTGCCTGCATGCATCACAAGCGTTTTGTACTTATGTTAACATAAGACTAATTTTATTTGTTAAATTTACCTTTCATTTATATTTTATACATTAATTATAATATTTAATTCGTAAATAATATGAATTAATAGAGAGAAAATAGGTGGCTTGCCATTGCGTAGTAAGAAGTAGTTCTCATGCGAAATATTATTTCACTGAGTGCGCAGGAATGTTGTGCGTTGTCCATCTGGGGTGATTTTCTAGGCATAGTACAGGTTCGTTAGCATGAGGGGGAGAAATATCATGTAAGTATAAAGTGAGCAGAGCTTCAGAAGTAACGGTGATTGCACAATGACGTATCATCCCGAGTATAGGTCCTCGTTCATGTGTAACATGTAGCAGGGTGTATTTGCAAGTCCACGAACTAGCGCTAATACGGGCGTCATATTTTCTTCCCTCTGCAATAGTATTGGCTAATGATGACACATCAACTAGTTTGCTTTTTGTGTCTTGGACCAGTTTCGATTGGTTCTAAGGCTATAAGAAATTCACAGCTACTTATCACACAAGAAAGATCTTCTTTTGTAGCACCTGCGAAGGTAAAAGTTAAGACTGAACCTTCCTGGCAAGTCTGCCCAGTCAAAAATCCATCGTTCTAACGGAAAAGAATCACGAGGCCACAAAATTTTGGAAAATACGTTGTCTCAAATTTTTTGGCGTTTTTACAGTGTCTACTCGTAATGTAAATTGTAAAAGGAACAATTTATCGCATTCACACTAGGCCTATTGTGTTCTAACTGTTTACTTTTCAGATACGTAAGAATTTGTAATTGACTTTACCATAATTCAACTGCAGAGACATGAAAAATTCGAGAGTTCAGCCACCTTCATACTACAGTTGACAATATTATGTTCATTAATACAGATAGCAACTGCTCATTGGTTGGTTACTGTCTCAGGGTGATGCTAGGATTGGACCTGCTTTATGTTGTAGGTTTATTATTGGCTGAGGGATCTCCAGGTCGTGGACCAAATACAAAGGTTACGCGAACACAGGAGTATTTAAATTCTGGTGTGTACTAAAATGAATCCGATAATTTTTCTCGTGTCTCTTTATTATAATCGTCATTCATAACTGTACCTCCCAGTTAAGGAATCAAACGTTTTTAACAGAACACTTTACAAAAATATTGGGAACATTACCTGACAATTGTAAGGTGATATTCGCTCAATATTGTTTGGGAAATATATATTTCTTTACATGTAAGGTAGAATAACTGCTCTCTGGAGTAAACTTCTCTTAGATGGCTGTGGAAAATCCCATACATGGAGAGGAAAATTACCTTAAGATGTGTGCATCTCCTGCGCATTGCCTCAACAGCTTGATGGGAGGACGGGCGGAAGAAACAAAATGATGCGCCATATTGGACAACTTGTAGGACTTATATTCGTTAGGAAAGGCATAATACTAAGCAACAAGAATAATTATATTTTAAAAAACCTGTAAAACATAAATATCAAACAGTTACAAATAAATAGTTTTTGGGAAAAAAAGAAGAAATAAGAAAATTCGTAAGAGACTGGACGGATAGCTTTTGTTCTCGTGTTCAAATCTCAGTATAAGTCTTTATCTTTACACACGTAATTTTTATGTCAAGAGAAATATTTCAATACTTGGATAGGTATTGACTTCAAATCACTAATAAATAAACAAAACAAATTATTCAAAATCTTTGCTTTGTAGCGCACATAAATAAATGAGCGATCTGTTACACAAAATAAATATTGTAACCAATTCCAGGAATAACTAATTTGTCAAGTTGCTCTTAGAATGGAGGGAATGTTGAAGGAATAATAAGAAATATTCTAGGGAAAACTTGTATAGTTTTTCAATTAAATGTTTACAGGTAATTTAAATTAATAGTTTATTTGTCGTGGTGGAGTCCATTATTACGCTAATAACGACTAGCTCAGCTGTATTATCGCCGTGGTGTAATGGATAGTGCACGCACGTCCTGATGTAGAGGAGTGCAGTTCACACCCACCCAACAGCAAGTATCGAGGATTTTAGACTAGTGGTCCTCATTACTGTAATTATGTACGTAATAATAAAATAAGTTCTTCCAAATTTCGTAAAATTTAAATTCAGTATACAATATAGTTAATATTTCCTTATTGTATGGGATTTTTTCACACGTTTGTGACTTACTTTTCCGTAGGATTAGGGAATAGTGCTTTGCTTGCTGTGTAAATTTAGTCTACATTTAAGAGGTAATTTTACCGTACATAAACGGGAAGTTTGCTACCATTATATGTAAGGGAATTTTATCTCAAAAATTTTTACAGTGAAAGAAATCGTGTAAAATGACAGAGGGCGAGATATCTGGTCAGAGCGATAACAACTAGTTAACAAATGAAATACATTTCAATAACCCCAATTCTGTGCAGTCTACTCTGCTGTTGAACTACAATGTGAATTTTGCATCGGCTGCGAGATGAATTCTCCATTATTGCAGTGCGCTGTGATGAGAAGCAATAAATTAATCCGTAGTAGCGACGTATTATCTCTACAATGTAACGGAACTAGTAAAGTACTGAGAGATTCAGGGTCTCGTAACAAGTAAAAAAATCGATCAATAGATACGCTGTATGTTGTGTAACTCAGAACATGTAAGTGTACAGAGGTCAAACAACTGCTTCTTATATCTGAAACTGCAGCTCCACACACTGGCCAGCAATATGGCGTGGCATTGGCTAGTAACATGTCGCGACGAGGTTCGCCAATCAGCGCGCGGCAGCCAACAGCCCAGCCAATAGGGAAGTGTTCGCAACAAGGTGTAGCCAATCAGACAGCAGATTTTCGAGCGAGTGAGTACAGTGACGTTCAAGTAGTGGAGAGATTTGTAACGTCGAGGATCTGAGAGCCGATGAGGGTGGAGTACGGTGAGTGGAGCAAGGGCTGGGGAAACCCGTGACGACACCGCCTACCAGCAGTGTCGTCCACCACGGTTAGCAGAGGCGAGTGGTCTAGCCACTAGACTACAGCGGCCCCGCCACGTCAGAGGAACTACGACACCGCCTACCAGCAGTGTCGTCCACCACGGTTATCAGAGGCGAGTGGTCTAGCCACTAGACTACAGCGGCCCCGCCACGTCAGAGGAACTACGACACCGCCTACCAGCAGTGTCATCCACCACGGTTAGCAGAGGCGAGTGGTCTAGCCACTAGACTACAGCGGCCCCGCCACGTCAGAGGAACTACGACACCGCCTACCAGCAGTGTAGTCCACCACGGTTAGCAGAGGCGAGTGGTCTAGCCACTAGACTACAGCGGCACCGCCACGTCAGAGGAACTACGACACCGCCTACCAGCAGTGTAGTCCACCACGGTTAGCAGAGGCGAGTGGTCTAGCCACTAGACTACAGCGGCCCCGCCACGTCAGAGGAACTACGACACCGCCTACCAGCAGTGTAGTCCACCACGGTTAGCAGAGGCGAGTGGTCTAGCCACTAGACTACAGCGGCCCCGCCACGTCAGAGGAACTACGACACCGCCTACCAGCAGTGTCATCCACCACGGTTAGTAGAGGCGAGTGGTCTAGCCACTAGACTACAGCGGCCCCGCCACGTCAGAGGAACTACGACACCGCCTACCAGCAGTGTCATCCACCACGGTTATCAGAGGCGAGTGGTCTAGCCACTAGACTACAGCGGCCCCGCCACGTCAGAGGAACTACGACACCGCCTACCAGCAGTGTCGTCCACCACGGTTATCAGAGGCGAGTGGTCTAGCCACTAGACTACAGCGGCCCCGCCACGTCAGAGGAACTACGACACCGCCTACCAGCAGTGTCGTCCACCACGGTTAGTAGAGGCGAGTGGTCTAGCCACTAGACTACAGCGGCCCCGCCACGTCAGAGGAACTACGACACCTCCTACCAGCAGTGTCGTCCACCACGGTTAGTAGAGGCGAGTGGTCTAGCCACTAGACTACAGCGGCCCCGCCACGTCAGAGGAACTACGACACCGCCTACCAGCAGTGTAGTCCACCACGGTTAGCAGAGGCGAGTGGTCTAGCCACTAGACTACAGCGGCCCCGCCACGTCAGAGGAACTACGACACCGCCTACCAGCAGTGTAGTCCACCACGGTTAGCAGAGGCGAGTGGTCTAGCCACTAGACTACAGCGGCCCCGCCACGTCAGAGGAACTACGACACCGCCTACCAGCAGTGTCGTCCACCACGGTTATCAGAGGCGAGTGGTCTAGCCACTAGACTACAGCGGCCCCGCCACGTCAGAGGAACTACGACACCGCCTACCAGCAGTGTAGTCCACCACGGTTAGCAGAGGCGAGTGGTCTAGCCACTAGACTACAGCGGCCCCGCCACGTCAGAGGAACTACGACACCGCCTACCAGCAGTGTCGTCCACCACGGTTATCAGAGGCGAGTGGTCTAGCCACTAGACTACAGCGGCCCCGCCACGTCAGAGGAACTACGACACCGCCTACCAGCAGTGTAGTCCACCACGGTTAGCAGAGGCGAGTGGTCTAGCCACTAGACTACAGCGGCCCCGCCACGTCAGAGGAACTACGACACCGCCTACCAGCAGTGTCGTCCACCACGGTTATCAGAGGCGAGTGGTCTAGCCACTAGACTACAGCGGCCCCGCCACGTCAGAGGAACTACGACGCAGTTTGGCCTCTGTATAGTTGTGTAGAGCCGCGTCTCTACGAAAGCGGTAGGTTGTATACGCCACTGTGTTAATGTGCATCTTGTCTCGCTGTGATGCATTTCCTCGTAGACACGAGAGCGATCTGCAGATAACACTTCACTTTCTCTGTTCTCCTCCGCACACACACCTTTCTCTGCCCCGAATTACCCGCATTCAGTTACGCCTTATATTTGAGGCCAAATGAATATTTTTGAACCGCTTCAAGCCAGACATGTAAGTCCAAGAGCTGGGCTCCCTCACACCACCTGGACAAGTAGAAGCCACGTCTGGGAACCACAATTTCCCTCTCACGCCCTCTGTAACCACGTGTGTAGTCTGGTCACGGTCCAGTACTTTCGAAATCAATTCTTTCATGTGGGTTTGTGGGGGAGGGGAGGGGGGAGGTAACCATGCTCATAATCCTAGCCTAAAATGAGACAGTCCGATTGTCGTCTTCTGCAGGTGCCTCCAATTGGCAAAGGAAATAGTCAAATACGTGAGTTTCGTCATTGATGTGATGTGTGTTCGCACTGGGTTTTACAGATAAGTTATATATTGCTTATTTGTTTTACATAATATTTTCGTTACAACTTATCCAAATGAAGTGTACTAGCATATCACAGTAATTATTCACATAAACAGTGTGCTAACCTTGGTCGAAACGACGTGGTACTAACAGCTATATAAGAAGAACATTCTAATTTTGTGACAAGAGAATTTTTTCTGCGCAGCTGGCATGCTCACTCCAGTGTCGTCTTCACTCTACACCAGTGCTTCACTGTTATCACTTAATAATCTTGACAAAGTTGTCAGCAGTTAGGCATAGACTAGTTAAGGTGGCGTTTGTAGTGCTATGTTGAAATGTTTCTATTCGTCTGATGACAAGTTGGCATATTCGTAACATATGTAATAATATTCCTAACAACTTGACAAGGAGAGCCAAAAGGTTCGTGGCGAAGTGGAGGAAGGCAATGAGCAAGGCAATATGCCTAGCAGCCATCACATATCATGAACA
Organism: Dryococelus australis; assembly: GCA_029891345.1. NCBI lineage: Eukaryota > Metazoa > Arthropoda > Insecta > Phasmatodea > Phasmatidae > Dryococelus > Dryococelus australis. Next base: position 179,192,118 of record CM056999.1, read on the forward strand.
CAGGCACGTACATAAAACGCACTTGTCGACGAGGTATTGTCCACGACTGGCCTGCTCAATGTGCCAAGTGATCAGTTTTAGGCTATGCATGGCAGGAACTGACTTTAGAAGCCTCTCTTCAAACCAATACACTATTACTTCTTGATTATTCATGCCATACCACAGTGCTACTCTATCGACACTTATAAGATAGATTCTACGCAGGTTATAAACAAAGCGTGATTTCTTATAGGAGAGTTCGGTGGAAGGAAAGTTTCCTTCTGCCACTAGGTAACTTTGAATTAAAATTGTATTCCACGTGAATAATAAATGAGCAAGGTCTTACCTAGTTACGAAGTTACTTTGTATTCGATTTAGGTTTATTGCAATCATCCTGTTTTTTAACTTAAAAAATACAGACATTCTGGTACCTTGCCGACACTAGCGCTTACCTAGTGGCAAAAATTAACCATTGGTCAAACATTTGACATTGACATGCCCAGCATGTAGTATAGGTAACGTTATAAACTGATTGCTGTCATCTGCCATTACCTAGGGTCATGAAAGGTTTTCATTGGTTATTATTTTTAAGAGAGGGGTATTCATTTCTGAGTAGAACTCCCGCCATAAATGTGCAACATGGCCAAAACTTTTTTACTGGTAGAGGAAGTTTCGACAAAAAACATTTGCATCCACACGCTAAGTAGCCTACGGAACTCCAGTTACAGAAAAAAAAACACACGTTTCAATGTACATGGAAATAAATACTAAGTCATGTGACTAGAGATGGTGGTGTTGTATTGGTAAATATTTCTGAGAACAGGCAGAGTTTATGGTCCTCCGGATACGTCCAATACAAAGCGCTTGTTTATACACACCGTTGCAAAAACATTCGTTGTTGGTTGCTGCAGGATAGCTTATTTGCAGTCGCCCCAGTTTATCTGAATGAAACTCGACTCACTTCAGGCTGCTGTAGGACGTTTCTTTATTGACTGTCTTCTGTGTAACAATGTATTTCGCCATGACACTAGTCTAATGAGAATTAGGGTTTCTCTAACTATTTAGTTTTATGGTTTTCCTGCCTACGGGTATGCTAGCATCATACAATGATAAAAAGAACACATAGCTAGAAAGTTTTCAGGTTATGGTGACACAGATATAATTTGCATGATAGTTCTTAATGTCCAGTAAAATTTTTTCGCGGCGTTCCCCTTACGGATTTAGTTATTTCTTAATGCATATTTGTGTTTCAAAATTATTTTCAATCCGTGGGAAGAAGTAAATGCTCGTACATTCTCATAAAGCCACACACTTGTGAGGTAAATGCTCGTACATTCTCATAAAGCCCACACACTTGTGAGGTAAATTTGCCAACACTTACTTTCTGCCACATTTTCTCTTATGAAACATTTCATTTCACAGGAAAGATAATGTTGAAAGCTCTACGGAGTTAGTGTGTTCTTGGCTTTCTCACGGCTAGTTCGTGTGTCAGGTGACTTGAGTTAGCTGTCGTAATATCGTGTGAACAAAGAAAATGGCCGTTCATGACGAGTAGCATGTTATCTTAAATTAAAACTGTCATAATTCATATCGCTTTCCTATGTGTTTGCCTCTAAACCTTAGCATAAATTATTCCCACATTTTTATTTTCTGATGCTGATTATTTGACTTTTTCTGTAAAAAAAAACTAGACGCCCTTCCTAGCATAGATCTATTAATTTGTTGACATGTTCTAGTATGACCCATGAAATGTGTGCGCAATTCATATACGTATTAGAAAGTGAAAAGTCCTATTTGTAAGGTCGTACAGAATCCTATTAACTACAGTAACATGCGTTGGCTCTCTTTTTTTTTAATTAATGTTGTTAAATAATTGTAATCTGTTTTAAAATTAATATATTTTCCGGTAGCTGTGCCATTCTTAGTCCTAGAAGTAAATGTCCGTTGTCTGTAAGTTAGCATCACATTCCTGGTTATGGACTCTTCAAGCAGATAGAATATTGCTTTATTGGCTGATGCATTCATGAGGAAGACGTCTTTGTTTTTCTCTTGACTATGTTGCTAATAATGCACAGAGCACGACAGAGTATGCAGGAAACCCGTGTCCCAAATACTCAAGCCAAGCGAACGTGGAGTTTAGAACTTCAGTATACGAATCTACGAATTTTTCCAGTCTTTGGCACACGCGCATTTTCGACAGCTCTATTTGCATGTGACATTATCAGTTTCCTTAACAAACCATCGCCTTGTTAGTCAACACTGTGGCATACAAGCAGCGAATTCCTACTGAAGAACCAATCCGACTGCACTGTTCGCACTCTCATCTGCAGTTTTTCTATTTGAATTGGCAGCTGTCAACAAGAGTACACTTTCTCGTGTTTGACCACGCCACTCAGAATTAGGTTACTCTCATATATATATATATAGACACACACTGGCAGCCACTAAATATTTTCTTGGTATTCTTCTAGCAATTTTTTTTGTTACGTTGAACATCAAATTATTATATTGTAACCACAAAAGTCTTATTGGCATTAAAAATATGGTTTTGTAATAAAAACAAAAGAATTTGGCAGGGCGATTTCCTAATGATGTAAGATGCTATAAAGGTTGTCGTAATATTTCCAAAGAACATGTTATCGAACGTCTTTTGAAAACAAGTCGGCCCTTTTGATCGCTAATCATTGCATGCAACATGTTGTTTTCTAGGAAGGAACTCTGATATAGTAGAAAATGACAAAGGAAACTTAGACTGCAAGTATAACAATTAACGTCACGTGGGAGAGGCAAGGAAAGAAATGCAGTTAGTTTGGTCAATAGGGTGTCATTCATTTACTACAAAAATTCTTGAAGGTAAGATGTTGTGAGAGATAGATAAAGAAGTGCGCTGAGAAATACACGGAGACATCAAGATAAGACTGTGAAGTGAAAGTTGCCCATGGACGACAGTGAGAGAGGAGAGTGACTTAGTTGACAATCCACAGTCTTTACAACTGCTGAATGTTGAAGGGAACTAACACCTGGAGCCCAAACTGAAACATTTGTAGGCGGAAGTTATAAGGAATGTCCAATCACAACAAGACGGTCTCTTTCAAATACGTTTAAACTCCAGGCAATGTCAATTCCTGGACTTACTTACACCTTCCTTCACGTATAGTTGATAGAAGAATTATTTTGCTGACTTGGGGTCATCGGGATCCGAGATCGGACCCGTCCGCCGCCTTCTTGGAATTTCCCTTTTTTTTCCTCAAAATGTCTCTTTTTCCCTCGAGATTTCCCTTTTTTCCCCTCAACATTTCATTTTTGTCTCTTACAATTTCCAGTTTTTCCCTTCAAAAAAGCACCGATCCCTCCAGTTGCAAAAACGAACTCCCAAAAGGCACTTTTCCATCCATAAGAAGTATTTGGGGGGATCGTTCTCGAGGGCAGAGAGCAGTGGTGGCCATTTGGTTTTATAGGCATTGGTATGCCAAATCGATATACGGGATCCAAGATCGGAGCCGTTTGTCAGCCATCTTAGTCGTCATATTAGACCCAGGTGACCTAGACCTTTACCCCGTGACCTTGAACGACCCCGTTACCTTGGATGGCCTTGGACGTAAAATATTAAGAAAAATTCTAAAATAATTATTTTAGAAATTAATTAAAAATTATTTACGAATTTCATAAAAATTTATGAAAGATTATTTCAAAAATATATTGAACATTTTATTTTAGAAAATTTACATTTCTGGAGATCCCCTTAGCACCATGTCAGACGACTGACCCTTCTCCAATCAATCACATTGTCTTAACATTCCCCTCCCCTACCGATATTTCTCATTGGCTAAATAGTCGGCAGGCCACCACCCAAACTCACTCCATTGTATGCAGCCAGCAGCCATCTTCATGGTTTATGTTTGTCATTTCTTTATACATTGCTGGAGGCTGCCATCTTAGATTTCATATGTTTACTTTACTGTCACCTAGGTGGAGCTAGTGTATAAATATTCGATTTACCCACCAGGCGAGCTGACACGTGGCAGTCATATTTGTTTATGTTTTTAACGTATATACGGTGCTGTCATCGCCCTCGATATTGGATTCTATTTTCAACCCGTAGGTTGCGTTAACTTCTCGATGTCATCACCAGGTCATCACCTAATCTGTCAACTTATCCGCCAGACGAGCTGTCGGCACTCATATGCATAGACACAAAATACCTGTAATTTTTTATCCTATTTAAAAAAAAATTTTCCAATTAACTGTACATGCATCATGCGAGACTTTAGAGTGACTACCAGCATATTTTTTTAAATCTTTATATTTTATTTAAAATCTAAAGTTGTTCAATTTTAAAAATTATTTTTTATTTAATTATATAATAGTGCAATGGTACTTTATACAATACTTTTTAATATCTAAATATTTTATTTCTGTGACATTTAGATTTTAATTATATTCCGGTAAATTAGGTAAACATGAAATAAAACACAATTTTATTCACAGGCACCTTTTTATCCAATTAATATATTACAGTCGTTAATGCCTCCAAAAATATTACAATGTTCTTTGCTATATGTGCATTTCAATATATGCAACTTGATTGTCGATACAGTCTTTTGTGCGTCTCGCTATTCACTTTCGTGTTGTCCTTGTGCGAAAATATCGTGACATTTACTACACCAACACTCTGTACAGGGCGGGTTATGTAGGTAACTTCACTTTCGAGGTCATGTACCGAGGTCACAAGAGACCTGCTTACAGTAAACCTGCTACCGAGGTACTGATGAGAAATGCACTTTGACTTTACAGGTCTTTGCATGTTTAAGTAAAATGTCTTTATGGCTGAACTGGTTACCACACGTGTCACATAAATATGACATACGACAGGGATTCGGGGCACAATTAAAACGCTCATATCACCGAGCATGGCAGCTTCGGCTGAAGGCCTTTCCACACAAGCGAAACTGATGACGACGTGGTGGATCATGCAAAGACTCCGATGATGGACCTGTTGGAGATGTAAGTGCTGGAGCTAAAGAAGCAGCAATTGTGTTCTAGGTACCTCAGCTGAAAGTTCGATGGCTCCATTGAAGATTTCATACGCATCACGGCTGATGAATTCGACAGTACTATACCATCTGTACATGATCTTATTGCTCTGGTGGCAGTAGATGCTGGCAGTGATGTGGGAATCAGAACTGAAGAACTCGATGGCGCTGGTAAAACAACAGACATCTCACTCGAAGAAGAAATCGATGGTGAGAAACCAATTGTGGGGGGGGGGGGGGTTTAAGGGGGCAATATACACTCCACTTTAACGTAACTGGCCATGGATTACCTGGCGTAGAAGACGTAGAAGGTAGCCGATATGATCCACCTTTCACATTAGCCGTTGTCTAACTAAGCATCTCAGCTGACACCTCCTTCCCAACAATCTCAAATAATATACACACATGCAAGCCCTATGACGTCACATTGACTTTTAACCAATGGCATTATTACATTGTTCGGACATCGACCAGCCAATCACCGAGTTTCCACGTGATTGCGGCTGGCCAATCGCATGAAGGCATTGAGACATCACATACAGGCAGGCAGGTAGGACAAGACGACAACGGGAAAACCATATTGTCCACTTTTCTTACGACACTGTCCATGGAAGTACTTTGGCCTAGTGATGGGCAATATCGAATGAAGACAATTCTAATATTCGATTGTTGCACTATAAATGTATTTTCGATTTCTGTCTGTATTATTATAATGAATCATTCTGATTGAAGTTTTCCTTCTCGGCAACAGGTGGCACTAGGTGAACTAAAATATTTCCGTAATAATTTAAGGTCATTAGCAATTGATATTTACCTTTTTGCCATTTTTGTACAAAGATAAAAATTTTCTCTTTGCAATTTTGTCTTTAGACACAGTTAATGTTGAGTATTGTACTTTTACGGGAAGCAAAATTCCACCTGACATCCACTTTGTTAAATGCAGAATAATTTGCATCGCTCATGCAAATGTTCATTCGTTTCGAATGTTTCGGCTTAGAAAGACAAGGGATTGGAACCACCAGTCCCCATGTTATGACGCCACCCAACCACCATGTTGAACCCAGGTAACCTTGACCGTGACCCATGACCTTGACTTTATAAGCAGAAACATTCGAAACTTCAATTTTTTTGTGCAATTTGAAAATAATTTTTTTTAAAATTTTTTATGGTTTTTATAATTTTTTTGGTAATATTTACAACAATTTAGCGGATTTTTGGGTTAAAGGTCTTGGTAATGGGGTCAAGGTCAAAGGTCATGGTCATTGACATAAAAAATGGTGGACAAGATGGCTGACAGAACTAAGAAGGCTGATGGTTAGGTCTGATTCTGGACACTGTGTATCGATTTGTGATATTCTATGCCTATAAAACGATCCCCCGAAATACTTCCGATGGATCGAAAAGTGCCTTTCGGGGGATCTTTTTTGTGGCTGGGCTTTAAAAAAAATGGAAATGGTAAGGAATAAAAGGGAAAATTTGAGGGAAAACGGGAAATTTTAATGACAAAAAGGAAAATAGTTAGCGAAGAATGGCCGCCAGGGACCGGAACTACAGGACATGAACAGCTCCGAGCTCCTAGCCGCGATCCCGGTTTCTCAAACTCCCCCTTTTCCTTCTACTCTTGATACATATAACTCACGGATTTCCCTCACTTGTTAAACCAAATATTCAAAGTATAGCGTGCATGGTTGTTTACAAAATACCTACGTCGTGTATTACAAGCATTTTATACTTCTGTTAGCATAAAAGTATCATATTTTTATTTAAATTTAACGTTTATTTCTATCGTCCTATATTAGAATATTTTATTTATTATTAATATGGAAAAAATCAGGGAGAAAATTGGTGTGTTGGGCAATGCCTAGTAAGAAATACTGTATCACACCAAGTGAGCACGAATGCATTTGCGCTATCCGTTTATTGTATTTTTCTAGACTCGGAGAAGCTTTTGTTTGCGTGAATCTGAAAGTAGAAATTAAGCAGGTCTTCAGAAAAGTTGGAAGTAACTATCAATGGAGTGTAATCGTTTTGCGCAGACACACGATACCACGCTTCACTTCATATAATAAATAGATCATTTGTTCATCGATTGTTGTAATTGCTAAATCGTTTCCTCATGTTTGACCTTACTGTACAGGACTACGTTACTCTGTTCAAGAATGTTATATTAAAATACTTTTTACTCAAAGAAACATGTACACACAAAAGTGAGGAAAGTTGTTAAACTTGCGCCTGTGTATCATACAGGTAGTTGTGATTGTTTCAAGAGCAGATCAAGGCCACGTGATCACGTGATCTGCTGAGTCTCTGGCACGGCCGAATATTTAAATATAATATTCTCAATATTATTGATTTGTGCTAGTTATACTTGAAGCACGTGTAAGGTTTGCATCAGGTTTTGTTGGACCGCAGCTCATTTCGCACGTCCAAATGACTCCAGACCATCACTCTTAAAAATGTGTCCGTTTCATTTTACGGAAAAGTGCTGATGGACTCTACGTATAATTACGGACATTTTGCTGTTTCAATAACGGACTTACCGTAAATTTCAGTTTCAAATAGCCTAAATTTGCGTGAATTCACGGAAACTCCCCATTAATTTACTAGTAAATGTTGCTGTGCTTCCGGTATAAAAAAGTAGATTACGAAAAAAAAATTATATAAATCCGTTATGTATGTACTTATTTGACGGTGTACAACAATATAATTTTTCCAAGACGGTTAATTTTTTTTAAAGCGGGATTTCAATATGAATTAAAAGCTTTTAAATCTGTGAGTCTCATTACTTTTTTTATTTTTGTTCAAACTCTATTGACAATCATTTGATCGTTTGTTCAAGTTTGGTAGTTTCATCCCATGGAGGATGACCCTTATAAACATGCACAAATACACTCGTACTTTACCCGGGACTCGAACCCGATATCCAGCTACGCTACGGAGTTCGGCACCGCTGACTTGTGACACCCTTGTAAAAATATAATATTTGAAATGTGTCATTTTTACAAATGGTACACAGGCCTATATAACTTTTGTTTTTAGTAATATTAGAATGAGCGTCGCTGACTGTTACAGAGGCCTGATGCTAAGTTTAGATTATTTTAGGAACAGGTCTAAATGTCATGGTTACCCTCACCTACAGTAAAGGTGATACAGAGTGTTCACAGTTACTTAAACCTTTATTTGTAAATCAACCTTTGAAAAATGTCACTATCCGTGCCTGCATGTATATTATTGGACGCACTTAGTGACATGCGCTCTGTAAAGTTGGTAAAGACAGAGGGAAAGTAGTTCCATAGTTTTACGTCGAACTGAAAGTGTTGGGTAAATATTTTGTGAATACTGAAATGGTTCGTTTTGCTTTTTGCTTTTTTTTTAACGCATGTAAGTATAAGCATGAGCATTACTATAAAATATTTATTTTTTTTGTAATAATTTCACAATTTTATTGATGAAATGAAGAAGCCCATGGCAATGTTAGTTTTACGTCGTTTGCTGGAAGAAAACACTACGAGCATATAAGTACCTATATCTTAAGCCGGGCCTGTCTAACGCTGTCAGTTGACTGCGCACAGTGTATGTATCATCTCGTTACAGCGGTGAAGAGAGCTTCAAGTGTACTCGGCTTTGTTCGTCCCCGAAACCCGAAGCTACAGGAAATATGGAAACGTTGCATATTTAGTATTTACGAAGTTCATAATGGTTCACGTTTCCGTAGGTTAATTGTACAATTGCGTGAACTGACGGCAATGTTTAACAATGCAGTGGCGTATCTAAATATTGTGCTGTGTAGTGTGGAGGCAAATAACATCTGGTTATAGTAACCGCCGATGAAGAGTTACCGCTGACCGAGTACAGGTTGTGCAGGCTTGTAAAGGTCAACTGGCTGCCAGACAAATTTTTATGTACAGTACTGTAAACATGTACTCAAAGACACTAGCCAACGAAACCATACCATGACGTGGAGACGAAATTATTACTCTCTCTGATGTAAAATTATATTATGCCTTCATAACAAAGCACATCTTATCTTTGCTTGCGAACAGCTGTGTGTTCAAGCACAACATTTTCATTGGCAACTCTAGACTGTTGAGAAATCGTAAATGTCATATACTTATCATCAAGGATAGACTTGCCAGTGGGTTACACACACACACACACACACACACAAATAACGTGTGAGCTCGGCATATGTGGAATTTGCTCGATACACAGCCTAGGCTGCTTAGCTCACTCACTTCAAGTGTCCATGATCAAGTGTATGTCGCAGAAGGAGATAGTGTATTAAGGGGACTGGACAGGATAAGGCTCAGCTGCCAGTGCTAACAGTGTCTTGTCTATTGTTGGGACCATAAATGGCATGCAGGTAGAATGGCAATATAAAGTGCACACTCGCCAATCCAGGCCGTGTGCAAGGGGAGTTGTAGAGGTCCGGCCCAGTAACAGCCGGCCTTCGTCTGAGGAGAAGATTGCGGTATAAATAGGGCTGCAAACCGCCCGCTGCCGGTCCAATATCGGCAGCTTCAGGCAAGGCTTTGACAACCAGAAGACACACCCAGAGGTAACATCGATGCGAGGCTCCGCTTTTCCCTACGTCGCAGGTCTGCTGGTCCATGCCGCTATCTTCCACGTCAGCAGATGTCCTTGCACCACCACATCTCCACTACACGGCATCAGGAGGACCCTGAGGAGTTTCGGTCGATCCGATCTGAGCCATTGGTAAGTGTGCTTCCAGTAGGGTGCAAGGTAGAGCGATACGGAAGTTACGCGAATAAAAGAGAGGATTGAAGTAAAAGATAAAGATAATTATTTACAGGATAACGAAGTATAATTATCTTAATATTGTTTGTATACCTCTCTTGTGAAAAGATTAGTATCTCAATAAATCGTTGTTCGTACTGTCTGTTGAAGTTAATAATTACAGTAATATTAGAACACCCGTAATCAACCAAAGTGGAGTTACAGATATACTAAAGGGATATTAATTAGGTGATCTTAGAGTTGTGAAGGAGAGATAGAAGTAAGTACCTCTTGCAGCAGTTGAATGTGGAACACGTTGGTCAGCCAGGCTTGGTGTAGCCACCAGACTTAGACTTCAGTCACCCAGCGATCAAGTAGGAAAGGATATCGGCTGACTAGGTGAACGCAACGCTATGGTTATCAAATGAACACATTTGCATTGTATTCGCTGCTTCGTAAAAAGAAACCGCAGTAAAGTAGCTGGCTCACTTTACCTTCAAACAAATTTACGCAAAATCATTTACAATACTTGAGCAATATGCAAAAAATGTTTAGCACTAGTTAGACCCATTTTTTATTTTTGTCTCTGGTTTTTCAATTTATGAAATCAATATTTATAATTACAAAAAAAACCTTATTAAACATTGAATTAAATTTTCAAAAGTATGTACGGTACTGTGTGACTTTTAAGCTTGGTTTTCCCTAAATTTAATAAAATAAGGAGAACTCATTATAATCATATTAACACTGTGAAATCTGGCTTAATAAGTGATTACTGCCGAGTAGTTATTACAGGAAAATCTGCGCCTTGGAACTGACGAGCTGCAAGTACTTTGGAAATCCGTTATCACAAAATCTCAAGGGTAAGAAATTTTTCCGGGATTCCAGGAAAAACATTATTCTGTGAAGGAATGGACCTAAATATTCAAGATTTTCTCTCTCTCTGCACCAGGCTACCACGAAGAGAAGTTTTTCTCTTTCTCTACTGAGTTGTACAAGATTCCCTCGCACAGCATCTTCCCGCTTCTTACTAGCTCTACGCCATCCACAGCATCTGTACAACTACTGTGAAACATCTGTACAATTACTAAACGTGCTTGGAATCTATCCTGACATCAAATGAGTTGGTTAAATCCCCGTGTTTGCACCTGTGACCTTATATCATGTAGGCTACAATTGCTGATATACTTAAAGAAATTAAAAACACGAATCGGTAAGCAACACTTTCATGTAGCAAAACACAACTGACCCATTGATGGTTTACAGTCGGATGCCAAGCCGGCCAACATCATCATTGCTGGTCCTGAAGTGGCACCACTAACTAAGCCATACTCTGCCCATAACTGGTCCAAATGTGGTGAACACAAATGGCCCGAGCATGGCCCATATGCCTACAACAGCAATGGCCCGAGCATGGCCCATATGCCTACAACAGCAATGTCCCGAGCATGGCCCATATGCCTACAACAACAATGTCCCATTGCTATACCACTTCACAGTCATCAAATGGCCTTCAGATGACTATCCATCAGTTCACCAACAATAAGTATAGGTTATGCACGTCTATTGCTGGAATACATTTGGCAAGCCATTTACGGGGTATTAGTAGTTCACCTACTCTCAACCATCAGTTTCATTTCCATCAACAGTTTGCCCTGATGCCAGCGGTTAACCATGGCAAGGCCAGTTGTGTAGACTGGGCCAGCATCGCGATCAGTAAAACTACAACCTGCCGGCCGACTATCTCTTGCTGCGAGGACGAGGTTTTTCACACACGGATATTAATATGTTTCCAGTCAGCGTCTAGTGTAGAGAACTTTTTGATTCAAAACCCGGTTTATGCCTGACTGTACATGGCACGCGACAGCAAAATTGAGACAGTTTCTTGGGTTTATAAACGACCTCTACCAGGTTTTTGGTTGATTCTGATGATGTTATAGTGAGAATTTAATGACTCGAGTAAAATTAGTTACGACAAGTTGAATGTTCAGTTAGCAAGTAAATGGTTGCGAATTTTATTTTAATCTAGGTGATGACGTTTATTGGCAGTGAAAATACATGTCAGACACGTAAGTGATAAGTGAGTTGACGTAACGGCGCCAGTATAATTCCCGCTGACGTAAACACAGTGCGGACAAGGGTCCTCACAGAGGGAAGGCGAGAGTTTACATCTCAACTCCGGCGTTATCCCTCGAAACAAGGCTCTAAACGAAACGAGATTATTCCTCGGCCTGATATCTCCCGTGATTAGCTTTAAACACTAAGTTATGTTGATAATTCTACCCAAGCACGCCATTTTCCTCTCCTCTGGCGGCGGCCTATTATTGCACGCCACGAGAAATATCACCGCGGAAAGAAAGTACTCTTTATTTTACGACCAAAGAAGGTCAAAAAGGAAGGGAAGTGGATTTTTAGAAGGCTTGGAAATTAATCGCCGGCCATACTTTCGCTAACAATTTCTTAATTGTGGTAGATGGCAGGAACGGTATATCCGATCTTTATCGTGACTTAGTTATAGCGACTTCGCGTGCTGCCTGGGTCTTTTACACAAATTCCCCCAATTTCTTTCACGGTATGAAATTTCGCAAAAGGCGGTGAATCATGGGACTGACGTGGAAATACGTATGAAAATGCGAAGCGGCGTGGCTGAAACTGAAATTTCCTCGCTTCATATCTCTAACTACCTCGTTCTCTTGCAGCGGAATTCTTCCTACAACTTTATTTCGTTCGCAGTCTCTTTGAAGGCTAAATCTGGCGCACAGTTAGCTGCATAAATAGCGACGAGGGATCATAGCGGGGAAACATGGTTATTTCCTAGTATTCAACGCAATGTACACATGTCCGACAGTTTTACTTCGCTATTAGCTGCTATGTATGTACGAAGTTGCTATTATATTTCATTTGGCCATTGATGATTCTGATACTTCAAAGTAAAACATTAGTTATTGTTCTACAAACAACTTAGCAGAGTCAAAAACTTGTTCATTCACATTCATCCATTAAAGGACAGCTAGCTATAGTGTTTTCATATATCTATATATTGGCGCGACATTTTTGGTACGATTTTACAGTGTCTCAGCAAATAATTTCAAATAAGAGACTGGCAGAAGATTTTAGAAAAATATTTTGTTTGAAAGTCAGTGGGTATTATCTTTACGGCACATAATCATGGATGTTCTATCGTCATATCACTATTCTGCATAACCTATGGCACAAAACCTGACCTTCACTATTTGATATGTCTTGCTAGGTACTTGGTCGGTAATATCACATAAAACTGGCTAACTACAGTAGTCTTAATACTGATTCCTCGTGGGAACCGACTTGAATAAGGCCAAAATTACCGCAGTGGATATAGCGTAATGGACTGCAAGTTTTATGTCGGAGACTACCGCGGAAAAACCAAGGTTATAATTTAAGTGCTGCGAAACACGAATGTCTCAAACCTCCGAAGTAAATGGCCAGAACTACAGATTAAATAACAAAGATAACTTGAAATAGTGGTAGAATAGGAAAGGAAGAGTTATGCATTAATTTGAGAACTGAGAATTAGTTTGGTCCGTCATAGATGTGATATTTTATTCATTAGAAAATATTAACAAGATTTACAGTCTAGAGCTGGAAAAATTAGTTACTCAGCTGTAAGAGGAAAATTGTTTTAGTGAATTACTTTGAGCCTTGACTATCTGTACTTCTGTAGTATGAAAGGTTGAGCAGTCCACCAACACTGTAAATAATTTCAGTTGAGTCCCAAACTAATTTTTTTTCTTTCCTTTCCAAATCTAGGAACGTTTCTATATATCTACGGGAATCAAATATTATTAGTGCTTTATCAACATGCGTGAGTGCCAAATATGTGATTTCTGACTTATCATAGAAAGCTGTTCCCTTAAGATAATCTGTAAATGACTGATACATGACGAAAAAATCTGACTAATTCCACCTTCGTAACCACTAGCGACATCTAAGGCGTAGGTAGTTTTAAGCAAGAAGCATTGGAATATTGTGGTCTGTAACTCTATAGTTTTACTGTTCGGGCCCCTTTCCTTTCGTTCTTTTAGAATTTTCCGCCGTGTTAGCTAAATGAATGCAGATGTCTAGCGCATTTATTCGAACACTCATTATTTGCGCAAGTAGTTCTTAAATGACAGGAAAACGTACTCCTTGTCATCTGCTGAGAGAAAATATTATTGTAAAGTGAACGACGTAAACGCATGACTTTTGCTCTCCGCGAATTAAATAGCTAATTACATATTGTGGTTAATGAAGCAGTGAATGCATTTGTACACGGTGATCTCAAGCTGTTATAAGGCCTCTTAAGTTTGCCCATTAGTCGATGTTCGCAGCCTTGGAAAAGGTAATGTATGGTCAATAATAACGCTCGAGCTGAAGCATCTCCTTTTACGTAAGATAATTGGACAGAGTAGCGGCCACAAATTTATGTAATAGTGCCTGGAAAAAAAAAACTAGTATTGTAACAAATGAGTTTTAACTTTCTATGCACACTCTTTCTAACATTTATATAACACTCTTTCACAATATTGTAGTCATTTATGACGTTATTTGCGGTTTACTCAGTATACTGTATGATCAGAGTTCTCGAGTTGAAATAATTCAAATAGCTATAGGCTATTCGCGGTATTGAAAGCTACCCACCAAAGCGAACCTGGTTCAGTCCCCGGCCGGTTCACTCCGGATTTTCACAAATGGGAATCGTGCCGGATGATGCTGCTGGTCGGCGGGTTTTTTCGGGGATCTCCCGTTTACCCCACCACTTCATTCCGGCATTGCTCCATACTCACCTCACTTCATCTTTATCGGCTCTGAAGACCTCGATGTTAAGAGCCACCCAAATATCTTCACTCACTCACTAAACTAAGATTTATTCTTCTGGTTGGCAAGATCATGTTTGGGTACTGAAAATTTTCGTCGCCAAGGTACGGTGGATTTTTTTACGTTTTGTATGTAAATAAATAAAATAATTCCAATTTCGTAAAATAGGTACAAGTATTTACCAAATTGTGTAAAATCTTCCTATGTGTATTGTGTTATAACATATACATAAAAATAAATATTGTTCTTCACAAGTGCAAATATAACGAATATGTTCATAAGTTGTTTAATATTCTTTGGTAAACTGAGTTTAGCAAAACGTTTCCTTGCTCAATTGCAGTAATTAAATATGACAACCGAATAGAAAAAAGTAGTGCATTAGAGCATTCCTCCGCCCTTTCCTTAAAGGAATAAACAAAAGTACAAAATTCCTTTTGATGACGAACATACTTATTTCGCACTTTAAAAATGCCCCTTTTCCTTCACTTATTGATTCAGTGACATTTCCCACTGATGCATCAACCTTTTAATTCGCTGTTTTTTCAGTGATTTGAGTAGTTGAATTTGTGTGCGAATCAGTGATTCTCCACTGATTCATATTAAGTTTGTACGTGTTGTGGTAATTGGATTTCTTTACCCGACTTGTAACTTAACTAGAATACATTCAGTGCAAGCTAAACATTTTTTCTATAAAACTATGATCAGGAAATATAAAATCAGACCAACGCTCATATCATTGAACAGCGTGATTTTCACAGTTCTGATGGCGACAAGGGAGTCAGGTTGTGTGTTATGTATAGAATACTGACACTAGTCTGTAGTCTTGGTGAATGTGTAACATTTTCACAGTTCTGATGGCGACAAGGGAGTCAGGTTGTGTGTTATGTATAGAATACTGACACTAGTCGTACTAGTCTGTAGTCTTGGTGAATGTGTAACATTTTCACAGTTCTGATGGCGACAAGGGAGTCAGGTTGTGTGTTATGTATAGAATACTGACACTAGTCGTACTAGTCTGTAGTCTTGGTGAATGTGTAACATTTTCACAGTTCTGATGGCGACAAGGGAGTCAGGTTGTGTGTTATGTATAGAATACTGACACTAGTCTGTAGTCTTGGTGAATGTGTAACATTTTCACAGTTCTGATGGCGACAAGGGAGTCAGGTTGTGTGTTATGTATAGAATACTGACACTAGTCTGTAGTCTTGGTGAATGTGTAACATTTTCACAGTTCTGATGGCGACAAGGGAGTCAGGTTGTGTGTTATGTATAGAATACTGACACTAGTCTGTAGTCTTGGTGAATGTGTAACATTTTCACAGTTCTGATGGCGACAAGGGAGTCAGGTAGTCGTACTAGTCTGTAGTCTTGGTGAATGTGTAACATTTTCACAGTTCTGATGGCGACAAGGGAGTCAGGTTGTGTGTTATGTATAGAATACTGACACTAGTCTGTAGTCTTGGTGAATGTGTAACATTTTCACAGTTCTGATGGCGACAAGGGAGTCAGGTTGTGTGTTATGTATAGAATACTGACACTAGTCGTACTAGTCTGTAGTCTTGGTGAATGTGTAACATTTAATACAAATAATTGCAATAAACCGTATTTATCACTTATTAACTGTGAAAAACATGTTTCACTACTTTGGAGTCATATTCACTTTTTTCATATTTGTAAATTTTTTTTTCACACTATTTTATGCTTAGAGCGTAATGCTAAACATTGCTAACTTTTTGTACTCTTGTGAAAAAAAAAACTTTTTTTGATTGCAAAATAAGATCCGTATACCTATTCAATTAGTTCAGTAATCCCCATAAAATACTTATTGTTTAAAATATAAAAATCACAGTGTTAATTTGTATAAAATATTGTGCAGGTAGCATCATTTTTTCCAGTGTACTGATTCATCTGTCATTTACAGATTATTGATGAATAAACAGTGAGATTCGTTGTTATCAATTGAAGTTATATCTAGATGTGCCTAATATCCAGGTTCTGATTGGTGAGACACGTCCCACCACATTGCTAGGCTCAAGTTCGAGATACACGCGGTTGTTTTGCTTCTGCAGTCAACATATTCTATATGTAATACTTGCTTGCAAATCAGTTTAATGTTTTGAAAAAATGTTTCTCGGTAATGTAAATAATTTATGCCTACTTTATTGGCCGCTAATTTCGTGTTGAGTGGAGTGAAGTTATAATACTCTATTTTATTTGTAGCGTTGCAAAAATATTTTTTTGCGCCTACTATCCAGAGAATTTCTTATACAAATACAGAAAATATGCTTAAAGTGGAGTTTTACAGCTAATTCAGTTTACTTTAATTTATTTATAATGCTATTTATTCTAATTTATTTCTAATCCCGTTTAATCAATTAATTTCTAATTGCGTTTACTTTAATTTATTTCGTCGACATTTATTTATGCTTGCATGTTTGTATAAAAATGTTATACAACTGAGAATTGACAAAAACACAAGTAATTAGATAACAGAAACCACTCAGAAGAACGAAGATTACTTGTCTCGATCAACAGAGACCTGTAGATCAGCCCACGACTAAACACTTTGCAATCTCCACAAGACGATGGAGGGATTTGACCCGGGGGAGGGCGGGGGCAGATAGATCATATTCACTGGAAATAAACTTATAAAAATAGTATATTTTAAAACGATAACATATATTTTCGTCGATAGAGTATAAACGCATGAAAAGACACTTCCTCGAGTGTTTTTAAAAGACTTTTTTTAGGGATTGCAAAACACTAGTCTTGGGAGTATCTCAGAAGTCTGGTGAAACCTTGCTACCTGAGTATGTGAAATGGATTTGTAGGTGAATTAAGTTCCCAAGCTAGATGTGTAAAAAAAAAATTTCTCTCCGTTTTAAGACATAACATTGCTAATTTTTCCGTTCTAAATATACTGATATCTTACAGGCAATGCTTTAGAACTTCACAACTAAGCACAGGCCGCTTAACTGATATGCAGTCTCTAAGTTGTGCTGTGTGTATGAAACCCTCTTATTTAGTTGGCAGAAAGTAGTCAGCAAATTTGATTACAATCCACTTAGCTAGTTGTACAGGAAACATTCACGCAGTACAATGTATGAAGAAACGCATTTTTACATACATTTATTTCAAAACAAGTTGCCAACATAATTTTTTATTGCTGAATGTCAATAAGAACAAATATTAAAACATGTCGCTGTTGAATATTTCGAGCTTGTTTAGTGTTTTAACAATTAAATACTGTAGATTTCATGTTCATTATAAACATGAAAAAAAACACGTCGTCTCTATAGTTAGAACTACCTTTTTAATACACTTATTTAGCTTTCAGCGTTACAAAAAGATATTGCGGCAACCAGTTTCCAAATATTTGTTTGTAAAACTTACAAAACAATTTGACTTTATACTGTATTTTGAGATATATCAGCGTTAAAATGTAGTTTCCCTTCACAATATCCTTGCTACGCGTGCAATGTCTTGGAAACTATGTGATGACTAAAGTGTAATTACTACAGACGTGCAAAAATCGCTTTATTATTACAAGAGAGATTAGACTTCAGACACTTGTGCTTTTGTACAGCATTTGTCATTGGACTACATCTTGTGCGGACACGCCCTGGACGCCTTTGGACCAATAACAGGCAACTAACGGAAAGCTGGTACAACTAAGTCATAAGAACTAGCACCAACTCGGAATATTTGTAAGACGGTGAATTTCAGCGTTTCGTCTAAAAAATAAGGCGAATTTTGAAGGTCCCCATAGTATTTACCATTCACATGAGAAAGAAATTGTGAACTCATTCTATAGTTACTGTTAGAAACGAACGTATTTCATGTGGCACACAGAGAATCAACTTTGTTAATAAACGAATTAATCGTGTCTCGCTGGACGGGTAATAACATATTACGGGAAGCAGATATCCGTGGGATGATCATTTAACTTGGCCGGGCCAGCTACGGTGTTGGTGTTAAGAAGCTCTAAGCTCCAGGGTCGCTGTGTGGAAAGGAGCAGAGCAATTTGGGACGGAAGTTCCTTGGTCGGGAAATAAGCGTCTCCTCGGAGTCATTAGCCGGCGATGAATAAAAGATGTGTCGCGACGTAGGAGGCAGGAGACCCAATTGCCGTTCTCGCGACCCGTCTCAGATCACGTGATAACAATGTGCGGCTATTTGCAAACAAACGATCTTTTAATTGACGCGCCAGGACGAGGCGAGAGCCATGGTTGTGGCGGGCCAGGACAACGTTGGATCTGCCAGACGACCAATCTGGCAGATAGTTCCTCTAGTCCACAAGGTCACTACAAAGCCACTCGGAGAGGAAGGCGACTAGAAACTGCAATGGTGGACTGGGAAGTGTAGCACAGTTAGCCGAGTTTTCCTCAGTACTGTACAATAGGCCTCAGGACGTGCAAGACTCGTGGTGTTTGGCCGGTTACACTGACTCAGTTCTAGTCCGGCCAAGTGACATCGATCCCACGAGTGCACGAAGGAACACCTGTGGAGAGATGTAGACCCAGGCCGTCTGGACAGCTACCCCATACAGCTCTCTCTCTCTCTCTCTCGCTCTCTGCTGTTTGTAGTTGCAGGATCTTGACCTCCCACCACGTCACATACATGCTCAGTCGGGTTCCTATTGGCCGAACGAGGTGGCACCAGCAGTTGTAACTCTCCTCTAGACAACTTGGGCCGATGACACGGCACATTAAGGCCCTGCTACAAATGTGCAGAAGCGTATGTGCACACAGATTTCCAGTCTCCACGAGACTTGTGTGCTACGATTAGGGTTGCTTGATGTATGATGTTGAAAAAAACAGGTCGACGTTTTTTGTTTACATTTTCATGTTACCATTTTCTGTACATTATGAGATTTTTTCGCCCTATACTATACTGCTTGTCTTTGATATTATATATAAATATTTTAGCTGCACTGCATCACTTTAAAAACCGTCAATCTGTTTATTTACAATCTGTTTAACGAATCTGTTAGCTATTAAACAAGTTATGTAGTCAGTGTACTTTCTCGAGGGCTTTATTTCTTCTATGTATAAACAATGTATCTCATTGGTCTCGACGTCGATGACGTCAGATACTTATGATGCAGTCCGCCCTGTCTGTCCACGAAAGATAAAGATATGCAAATTCCAGTTGGGACAGCACCTCACTTTACGTCTGCACCATCGGCATCTGACGTCACGGGTCACGTGAACCAATCAAATGTTGTCAGCTCTGACAGACGCATATGTGTCAGTCTCTTTATCTTACTGGAATACCCCATCGTCGAGGAGGTATTCGAAGTGGTGTTTAAAATGCATGGTAGAAATATGGTGATAACGAGCATTATGTAAATAATGGTATAGTTAGTATAGTGATTTGACGTACTCTCCGGAGATGCTATTGATATTATAAATGCTACCACAGAGTAACATTTTATGAAGAGACTGTAAATAATAGCATTTTGGTCAATCAGTGCGCGTTTTGTACGTTCGTGCGCCGCCATGTTGTAGGGAATAACGAGCCACAGAACATGTAGCGGGCTGGTACCATGGACGCTTCTCAATGAAGAAATGTAGTTTAGACATTGCCGTGTGTTTAAATAACAACAGTTGTTATCTGGAATCAAGTATAAGTATTATATTGCTCATATAACATTTCACTAACGAGTGGAATTTCTTTGGAATGCAGATGAAAACCACCATTTTTGGTGACTTAATTTTTGCACATCTATTGCGTGCATGAATACACTACGTCAACGGAGACATAAATATTGAAAAGGCAATAGTAGTGAATTCTAACTGAGATCAATTGAGAGTTTCAGATATTAAATAAAATATTATTTTGTAACGAATACATTTATAATTATTGCCGCCTTGGCTTTCCGATATTGGAAGCTGAAAATGCAAACCACCCACTTACGATATTATGAAATCACTCTCTTGTATCTAGTCGGCAGCCAGACGTAACTAGTCGGCAGCCAGACGTAACTAGCGGCTTTCTAGCCTCGTGTTCTAGCTGCAGGACCGCGCACATCTCATGTAACCAATAACGGTCTTACTAACTGCTGAACTTCCCACAAATAAACACTTTACGTTACATCATTAATAGTTGTTATTTCAGTCGTACGCATTGAATTTGAATCAGTGAGAATTTCACTGTTTCAATCAGTTAACAGTATCTGATTCAACAGTCAGTTCAGTGGATTTAACTGATGAATCAGTGAAAAATGCCAGTTTTCTTTCACATATTGATTCAGTGACATTTCACACTGATACACCAGCCTTTTTTTCCTCGCTATTTTTAAGTGATTTGTTTTTTGCTGAGGGATCAGTCAAACAACGTGTAAAAATGGCCATTAAACAACGTGTCTCGAGGAAAATAAAACGCACAAACTAATAAAACAATTACAAAATATTTCATAAAATGTGTTTCGTCTTTCAAAACACCATTTTACGAGGTAACACAAACATTCAGTCTTTCATTCCCTTTTTACGTCTTTCATTTCGACTTCATGTAAACGTCACAGCGCTCTGTTTGAAGGTTTAAACTGGATACGATGTGGCGAAAAGAGTGCGCTCATATATACTATCCATTGTAACAGAGTGCACTCATATATACTATCCATTGTGACAGAGTTCACTCATATATACTATCCATTGTAACAATCCTAACTGTACCAATCAAACCAAAAAATGAAAATTAAGAGCATACAATTGTATGTTTTTACTTTTCGTTTTTGGTTTGATCTACTTGTATGCAAGTTGTGTATGCTTCCGTCTTATGCAGAATTAACATTGCCAAGGGCCTCATCGCTTTGTCCATGCGTCAATCAAGTGAAACTGTACAATTATTACATAAGTGAATATTTCATAAATGTGTTAATTTTTACACACTGATGCATTAAAAAACCTAAAGAAATAATTTAAGGTATCACAAATGAATACCAACTTTACTGGGCGCATGTCATTCAGTGCGCCCGTTAGAAATATATGCAGACATGGGGCAGTGAATTTTTTTCTGAAGTAGTTGATTTCAAAAGTGCCCACTTTATCCTTTAGTTGAATTTTCCTGTGAATCACTGTTGTTCCACTGATTCGAATTTCGAGTGTAGGTATATTTCTCCATCAGCAGTTATTTTTCAGCAGCTATCACGTGGAAATACATTGCTGAAATAAAACTGAAACAAACCTTCAGGATGATGTACGCTTGTCCGTGACTCGCTGAACTTGAGATCCTGGGAATTGAAATGTTTACAGTCTAAGCCCGAATCAGTGATATCAATTAGTGAAATAACATTCACTGAAAGTCAGATGATAAGCTACTGCCAACCGCCAAATCAATCAAATGAACTGGGAACAAATTACTTATAGCAGTGAAATTCTCGACATTCAATTGGAACCACAAATAAATCAGTGAAATTCAGCCATCACATTAATTTTATGTAGTTATCTGGCACTGATTGTTATCAGTCGAGCCATTTCCGCTTGTTTTTACTGATTTGGCTCAATCGTCACTGTTTCCGGTTTAGAGTGTTGTTTGCGAAGTTTTCCACAGTGAAATTTTTCTTTTTCAGCTCTGCCAAATAAATAGCGTACGCTTAGCATAAAATCTCAATTTCTAATGCGTAAGTTTAATGTTTCATATTTTAAATTATGTAAACCTCTTCAGAGGTAGCACAGTTTTAAATTTCTTCTAAAAAGCAGTTTGAAATGAATCAGCCAGTGGTGTTCTCTGAACGGCCACTCTTTCCTGCCGCTGGAGTTAGCAAGTGTAGCGACGGAGATCAGAAGCAGACCAACCAGAACCTGCGACCTTGAACATCACACGCGAGGCTGACAAAGCCGATTAAGGCTGTGGTTTAAACAAACCCATCAGCAGAGATGTTCCGCGGAAAATCAATCTCCTACCATACGCTTTCAACATTGTTCGAGCAAACTGAAGACAGAGAGAATCAATAGCAGCTTCCTGGCTAATGGTCCAGAGAGAAAGTAATCCTTCAGCAGTTTCCATGACAGCCCGTGGTAATCTGTGATGCAGCAACAAATAGTTTTTTTTCAAAAGACACTGCATGGTCTTAGAAAACTGAGCCCACTTCCATGAAGCAGCAAATCATTTGAAATTTCACACCAAAAACTAATGAAACGTGATTATAAAAGAGGAGGTCAAGTGTTTACTGTGCAGATTGCTTAGGTATAAAGGTCTGATCTGTTCCAGGTGACATCCAGATACACAAAGCCACGAGCATTTTAAGAAGAGTGAAATAGGTAAACCAAAACATTATTTCAAATGCATAAAATATATGAGATTAAATTATATAAACACTTATATACATGCACGAGAATAAATTGTTGCTCTGGCGTGTTATATTATTTTCGTAACTGAGTACGGATTTATTTTAACTGTCCTCAATTTATTATAAAATACAAGTTTGAAATATCTCCTATGTACTATGTTGTAAGACTATGCAAACTCAAATCCATCTTGTACGTTTGAAAAATATTTTTTCCGTGTCTCACCGAAATATTTTGTAGCGAACTCACGCTGCCATATTTTTGTGGACAGAACAAAATTATTTAATAAGTTAGTGATAGCACTAGTTTATTGATAGCACAAAAATTAATGTATATAAACTTACCGTACATACACACAGGTATATGTGGTCGTATCTAACGTTTCAAAAAGTTAGGTTTCCAATTCTGATTCATACAGGCGTGTATAGCCGAACACTAAACTTAATGATAGCAATAATCTTCTTTTTGTGTCATTTTTATCATTTACTGACAGATGTTAACATACACATCACAGGAATTTTGTCATACATTATTCTGCCAGTACGTTTTTTTTTATTTTGGTTACCATAGAACTTAATTAGATTATTTAACAGTTTACTAAGATTTTTCGTAAACTATGCATGGGGAATACTTTTCGTTGGCTTTTTCTGTTACTCCATACCACGATGTGGTAATTGTGCTGGAAATTACTTATAGCGTGATTTAAAGACTTAAGAAGGGTAGTCGAAAGTATGTTCCCTAGTAGATTCTACAATTTCTTTTGGCGCAGAGTAAAGCCTTATACATAAGACTACTCGAGGTTTGTCGACTACTAGTAATGATTGTCAGTGCTGCTTTCAAAGCAGTATTTATTTCATTGCAATTTTCGGTATAACGCGATATTGCTTTGTATATATTAACATAATCTCTTAAATATACGAGGCAAAATGACCGTGCTAATGACTTATAAGCTGTTCACGGTAAAGTGAGCACTTTTGAAAGCCCTCTCATTTGGAATGATAGACAATAAATATATTTTATTTTAGCCTTAGACATTAACTTGCGAGTGCAGTGGAATATACACACTGTGTTAATAATTTCGATGGCAATATTTATTTGAAAAGTTTGTTTAAAGTATAAAAAATGGCTGAAAGTAAAACGTAACTAGGGCCTCAAAAGTGCTCACTTTACCGTGATCTTCGTATACAAATATAGGCTCCTATTCCCCGTTCGCTTCTAGCGATGCTATAAAAAGTGCTCACTTTACCGTGATCTTCATATACAAATATAGGCTCCTATTCCCCGTTCGCTTCTAGCGATGCTATAAAAAATATAACTTAGTTTAACGTCGACCTTGAGACTCCAAGAAAAATGTGATCCATGTTAATTATAATAATTTTGTGGCAATAAATTGACAAAATAGAGTAGCTTGAATATAATACCAACAATCGAGATATGTCAGTGATAACATGCCCCGTACAGTTCACACCATCAATTTATTTACTGACATCAGACGTTCTACAAGTTTGTGTCCACTTTACGATGTGCTTCGCGGATAGTGTACCGTTAAAAGAACACGTAACTGTGCAAGGTGCGCGACAAGTATATTAAAGGCGGAAGTCAGGGACATGGGTTGCGTCATGTAAGGAAAGTCAGCTGCGTGTCAGTTTAAGCGCAGCTCTGACCACAGCACCTTACATTATGAAGGCATTATAACGTGGCATTTTGCTAGCCCGCGATCGCCAGAATTGCTTGATCAATATTTGATGAGAGAAGAGACTGAGTGACGGCTGGCCTATAGTGCAGGGGTTGTGCAATGTACACGCGACAAGTCGATATGGCGTTACCGCCTCTTCTCACAGCAGCGGGTAACCCGTTACCCGCTGAGGACTGCTTGCTTCGACCGCGAGTAACGAGGGTAACAATCGTAATGGCTCTGCAATTACCCGTTATCGCTTCAGCCGAGCCTCGAGGCGTATCAGGGCGTCGCGACGTTTAAAAACTGCGGGAGGGTGGGCAAAGTTAAAGAGAGAGAGATGTGGTCATTTCGTAGTCAGGGCACGCGAAGGCGACACTTCGGTCACTTGCTACTTTAGTGAGAGAGAGAAAGAGAAAGTCGCACTCTAGAAAATAACATTTTACACCGGGACACTATTACACATTTGGTTAGATCAGGCGTACAACTTCTCAGCTTACAGTGTTTGCCTGCTTACAGCAGCATCTAAACTGATGCAGACACTATCGTCCACGCACGGTTACGTACTTCCAACATCTCTGAAGCCCTGCTGAAGTTCTACTTCCTGGATATTCCTCCGCCTCATGCAAACAAAGCCTAACTAAGTATAGAAAATTACACCCCAGAGGGACTTCGTACCGGATTCGTGCGCACTCAATGTAATACGAGAGTTATTTCACATAAGAACTATTTCTTACAAGGGGTTACCAAAACTCCTATTTTCTTCCTGTTTTTATACATATTAATTATAAATTAAATCTTATGATTTATAGATAGAGTAAATGTTAAAGCACAATTTAATTATAAGTAAGGTTCTTTTATTTTGAAACAAGTAAAAAATAATAATAAACGCTTGTGATACATGACATATTTAGTGTAACCAACATTATACGTTATAAAAACGTTGATTTTTCAAAGGTTTAATTAAAAAAGCTTCACAAAACCGCGAATAGACTATAAACTATGAGTACTCAGAGGCGAATTGTTCTTGAGGTTCCTTTAATGTCGGCGAGGCTCTGTGCTCTTGTGTCTGATTGGCTACTGCATGATGCAGAATGTTCCCTATTGGCTGCGCTGACTGATGGCTAGTAGGTCAGCAGACGCAGATTTGTGAACGTCACTCCGACAGGCTCGCTGGTGACGTCATTTTGCTGGCACGTGCTGCAACTTGAGTTCGCGGTGCTGTTTCACTTGTGTCACGACTTCAAGTGTATCCATCAACCTGTGTATGGCCCCGTGTTGCAACGGAGCGATCTTTGTGTCTGATTGGCTTCTGCGTGGCTTGTACACTCTCCTATTGGTTGAGATCGAGCGATGAGGTGGTGCACTGGTAAACCTTCCGATTCGCATCGAGAGGACACTGGTTAGATTCCCCGGTACGGCTATCCAGACGTTTTCCCAAGATCACTCTGCAGGCGAACACTGGAATGTTGCCTCGCTACAAGCCTGCTGCTACTCTCGGCAACTTGCTCCATGTGTAATGACCTCGCTGTCGACGAGACACTACCTCCCTCTGCTATTGGCTGGGATGGCGGTCGGTATGCAGGTTTGTATCTGGGCGCAGATTGGCGGATAACTCCGCGTCATTGTGTTGGCTCGAAAACGTTGGCCATTTCCCAGCCAATTGAGAACCTTCCACAGCGAATCGCAGTAGCAAGATCCGTTCCCGGAAGCTCGCGCAGCCAATCACAGACCACATGTAGAGAAGCGCCACACCACTTCTTATCTGTGAGTTTATCTTCTCTGTGTCTCGCTGTGTCACATATAAGGACCAACAAAACTTGTGATGGATGTTAGTTGGCAAAGCGTGTTTATGGACCAGGGAGTGTGTGGCCCAACAGCGAGTGTTATGTTTTCCGCACGTGAAGGACTTATTTGCTTTGCTGGCTGAGACGGAACATTTCACCAATTCATTCCTGGACAAGATAGACTTCCAACCCGTGTGTGTACATTGTAATTGTATCACAGTATATGAAACACTCCCTGGACGACTCTGGACAAAAGTAGCGAGTGTCATACTACCAGGTGTGTACGAACACTCTCTACTCTCTGGAGCAGCAGCCAAACCTCCTGTGCAGCGTGCCATGTATTGAATATTGTCACTGAGGAGTTAGGTCACTATACCTCGGACATAATGAAGACGCGCTGATAGTCGATGCTGTGTAGTGCGAGCAGATGCCTGGTTAGATACAGTGATGCTAGACGAGGGCAGGAGGGGGCTGTGGCGCCCAGCTGCCGCCCCCGGGGGCGGGGAGGCGGCGGCACGGTAGCAGTGCTCGCGGCTGCACATCCTCTGTGGCGCCACCCCAAACACAACCCCTCATTACTACCCTCCTGCCCCAGGTAGAGCCCGTCCTAGTACTGCTGATGTGCCTCGGGCGACCACATTTGCTGTTCCATCCCGTCTCATCAACACCAGCCTTGCTCTCTTACTATCAAAACTATTTATATCTCGTAACATATGTATTTATTTTAAAACGTTGTATGGATGTTAAAATGCCATCTAATTTATGCACAGAAAGACTGGTGTTTTGACATGCAAATGCAGATATTGTGTATATAAAAATTAATTCCATTATTGTATATAATTTTATTTGATGTGCTGTGTTTATTTGCATATGGTCGGAATATTATTTTTTTCCAATGATTCACGTATCACATACAATTTTGTTTGGTAATTTGCTTGGTTATGTTTGTTTCTAGTTTTAATATTTCATATCGCCATTTTGTTTTGGAATCTATCAGCCGTTGCCACGGGTAACCTATTTTGTTGAAAGTTTAAGGAAGTAGCCGCCCTGTGATTGGCCTATTTGCTGGCGTCTCCTTAAGTTTCGGCTTAACTCAGTACGGTCATGTTATCTTATGGCAGCTCCAGGTGTTAGGCGCTCGATAGCATTTCGTTCAGCAGATTTAGGTAAAGTGACCCGAGTGCCGCAATCGTATAACAGACCAATAACAAGCAGACCGGGACGTGTATCAAGACAAGAAGAGGGTCTGTTTCGGCCTGTTGCCTAAGACTTTAGTCAATTTTAGTTCGCCTACCGCGAAATACCGAGTGATACTATATTCCCGAGTACCCAGGCCCGAGAGCCTAAAGACAGGGAAGATAGTTGAAGAAGGAAAATCGCTGCTGGTCTACTGCGCCCGACAACCACGATTATTCACGTGTGAGTTATTAAGATTTTCAGAAGCTGCAAGCACACTTTCAGTTAACATGGCCGCGGACATAAATTGCATACTATTCAGTTACATATGCCATTTTGTCAAACTGATGCCTATTGAGTTTTGAGTAACTGTTATAACCCAGAAATCCCGAGTGAAAAGGGGCTACATATAGTGAAATATAATTGCAAGGGGTGTGCATTGCCAGGCGGTTATACTTCCGTTACGCCAAATTATATCTGTCAGATGTAAATGTTGCGAATGTTTTCTATTTGTTATTCGAAAAATAATCTTTAAGCTAAGGTTAAATTTAAGAAACAGAGTTCAGCATAATTGAATTATTTGCGATAAAACTTCATCTTCACCTTTATTTGGAGAGTGTTATTTCCAATAGTTAATTGCTGTTGGCATAGTGTTGGAAAAGAGAATATAGTTTCTGGTTTTGTTGTGTTATGTTCTCTATCAACCGTTAAGAGCTGCTCGAACGTACGTTTATGTTAAATGTGCTGCAAACTTCCTTCAGGTACCTGTGTTCACTTGGCTTGGTTAAATGTGTCGAGTATAGGCTGACGACTTACACTGGTTAGCGTCAAGCCAAACGCACTAAAACAACACTTTTCCTCGTGTTAGCACCCATCTGTGTGGTTTTCACAACTCTCTATATTATCACGTTTAGTCGCGACAATTTGACAAGAAATTGTGTGTTCACCACAAAAAAAAAAAAAAACTGGCAGGGTGAATGCCGATAAAAATTTTCCTGGCCGCGTGGCCGCGGTGCTCTGGTGGCTAGAGTACTCGCGTCCCACCAAGGCGGGTCGCCCCCGAATTTTCGCATGTGGGAATCGTGCCAGGCGATACCGCTGGTCGGTGAGTTTTCTCGGGGATCTCCCGTTTTCCTCGCTCCTGCATTCCGGCGCTGCTACATTCTCATCTCATTTCATGCTCGTCGGCTCTCAAGATCTCGTTGTTAAGAGCTGCCCAAACCTCTTAACTCAACTCTTAAAGTCATAAGTAACTGTAATGTAATCATCGTTTGAAGTCCCTATGTGTAACTGTTTGAGACCTACCTTACAATCGCAGACTTGACACAACTGTCCGAGATACGACAGAGTTTCCAACTGTTGCCAAGTTTCACTTATTCACTTCTAAAACTGACAACATTGTTACCTCTTACGTAATGTAAGAAGCGTAACTTTTTTCAACTCATATTTTAAGTATCTATCAATTACTGTTTAGTTAGGGGAGCGTCATAGTTTTTTTATCATTGATTGTCAAAATAATGTTACTGTTTTGTGCCAAATAAATATACCAAAATAAACCTAATGCAAACTTTATACAAGTTGAAAGGCATTTTGTCGATTAATGTTTATACTTGGTTAGCAAAAGTTATTTACAAAACTGCACATGAAACACTAAAACTCTTCTTTCTCTTCTTTATGTTGCTTTATGCGTGTGCCTTGGAATAGGTCTCGGTATTTTCATCTTATTTTTTGTGATGGACCTACCTATAATTATTTGTATGACAAAAACCACGAGAATTTAAAAAAAAAAATTGTTCTTTTGAGTATGCTAATGAAAAAATTATGGCAACGAAAAGTTCTTTTTTACTTGGAACGTTGTCATTTGTACGATTTGAAAGTTAAACAATGTTTGTATAAAGTGAACAAATATTTATTTTATTTTTGAAACGATTTCAGTATGCAAAGAAACTCATTCGAAATGCTTTTGTATGTAAACATTGTAAAGCCCAAGCAGTTAGACACACACTACAGCATATGATGTATATAGGGCCTCTATGTGACGTGGATAAATAGAAATGCAGAGACTGGAAATTAGACAAGCTAGGAAGTGAATTATAATAATTATGATCTACAAGTTAGTTACTTCACTTTAGATGCATTTACGTTGCAATAATTTTTCCAATAATTCGATCTAATGTAAAGACAAACTCCCTGAGACACCTGAGTAAATAACAAACCTATGAATGAATAGAGAAGGAAGGATGTCCTGCTGTTACCTGTGCAAGCTGACAACTATCTGAAACACCAGCCAATGGACAAGCAGGAAGTGTGTCATCTGAAGTTCATTCTTGAACTCGTGGATATTGTTTACGCCATAATATTAATTTTACACTTATAATAAATAATTTACACCGTGCCCCAGTCTATGCTACGAATACAAACGCCATTGTTCGCAACTTTGCTGTATAACGAGCCGTGATACTTAGCTATTTAATTCTGCGACATCTTTGATCACGCACACTTTAGCTTTCGAAAATTGTTTGCAATGTCCTTAAATCATCTGAAACATGGTAGGTCACACTGAGTGAGTCACTGCGTTAGCAGGAACTAGCAAATTGTACAGTAGAGTCCAGTCTGAAAGGAGATCGAATTATTGAGTAAAGCAAACGTAATAACAGTAGAAATAAATATTTAACCGTAAAATTTAGCGCACGGGGAAAAAACTCCGAAAATTTCGATAGTCTGCATATTACCTCTGCTAAAGAAAATGTATAAGTAATCTGTGATAGAAAAAAGAACTGAATTAGTTAAACCGTAATTAGTCCACTAGTATTCAAATACACCCGAAAATACAATAACAAAACACTTCCAAGCAAAAATAATCCAACAAAATCTTACAACGATGATTTAAAAATTCAACATTATGTTTCAAAGATTCTTTGAAAATAATTTATATTTAAAATATGGATATAAGCCTCAAAGGTGACATAGAGATGCCTTAAAAAGAAAATAACTATTTAGAAATTTGGTACAAATATAAATTTACAAATCAGATAACTGAACTTATAAAAGACTAGTATATTCGAAGTAATTACTTTGGTTTCTGGCTACTGCTAATGCCTGTCATTAGCAATAATTTCCAATTAGTTTTGATAGTTAAGAGAGATTAAGATACAGGATGGAACTGAACTCTACCATCAAACTTCGGCATGTGATAAGTCGAAAACAGGGGAAAGGTACCATTAGTGGACCAGCGCTACCATTGGACCACTTCAATATGTCAGGGACTATACACAGCGCATATTCATGGGACGTAGTAGGACGGACGTGCACAGGATAAAGTCAGATCTTTTTTTTTTTTTTTTAACAGTTGTTAATTTTACGTCGCCTTTTAAGGCTTGTGTCATGTATTGCAGAGTTATTATTAGTGTCGTATTTGAAAGCTTGTTTTCTGTGTAACATGTAGTTGTATTGCAAAAGTATGTCTTGGTTTGTCCGCTGCACTGCAGTGCAACGAAGACAAAACGGCGTGAGTGCTATGGTTGGACCAGTACGCCATGGATGACTACTACGCCATGGATGGACCACTGATCCATCCACGGCGTGGTAGCCATCCATGGCATCACAATTTGACAGTGCACCTAACGTTAATATTACACGACACCTGCTTCTCTAGTGAAAACTGGAACAGTTCTATTTATATTGATGTAGTTTCAATCTATCAAAATGATCAAACGAGCACATCAGAATATTTTATATTCAGGTACTCTTTATTAATTTTTTTACTTAATCTCTTTCAGTACTAGCTGACCTTTTCTGTGAAACCACACAAAATAAACAACTGGATTGGACCGAACGATGAAGCTTGAAACTAATCACCCGTCAACAAACGGGGAAGGTATGTGATTATTTCAAATACGGAGCTACTCCGGCTACTGTTTTTAGAATTGAATCGTGAAAGCAGTTATATAACGAATGTGTATTAATTAAATGGTTGCAAAATTTCTTTAAGTTGTCAATCGAAGCATGCAGGGGAAAGTTCTTCTTTCGGATGGGCACTCGACGCACACTAAAAAACATGTCAGCTTTGTGCGTGAATCGTGGAATACTATTCTAATGGTATGATTACAAACCACCTCCAGCCTTTAGAACTCATCTTCTTCAATCCCTTGAATAACTGCTGTACAGACGAACAGGAAAAGTGGCTCAGGTGAAGCCCATGGGCAGAGCTACAGGAGTATTACAGAGGTGTATTTGAGGAGCGTATTTTTGTTGCGTCCCCCTCCCCTCTCCATTGGTGCCAATTCTCTGTCATTAGTTCAGAATGTGGCACAAATATGTACAAAGATAACAAATATGGAGTGCCAGCCAAGTAAGAGAATAAACCACGCGATTCCCATCCGGCGGGAAGATTGAGTTCCAAGTCATCGTCTGCCATTGTGTTAGTGAAAGAGCGACGGCAACCGCCGTTATTTACCAACCAAGAATAAAACAGGGACAGAAAGGGCAACTTTACATCGCCTTACACAGCATCACAAAGGAGCTCTGCCAAACAGCGGGCTGCCAGACCAAGGCGTGGATACCCATATCCCAAGAATAAAACAGGTACAGAAATGGCAACTGTACACAGCATCACAAAGGAGCTCTGCCAAACAGCGGGCTGCCAGACCAAGGCGTGGATACCCATATCCCAAAAATCTTCAGTGGATCTGTACAGTGAAAGAATATTTGTTTTTTATCTGTGAAACTGTGTATGTCGTGCAAGAAGTAGTTTCATGTATATTGTGTTGGCGTGAAAAAAAGGGGGTTGTGGAGGGAGGGGGGCAGGTTCTTACGCAACACCTGCCAATTATGTTCATTTTCCAAATATTTTTTATGTCATCACCTACTGGGCTATTATTAGCCTCAAACTTACATTATAGCTTCAATATTTTACTGAAATTACGTATTTAAGGTGTGAAAGTTAGAGAGTCCGAAAATATTTTATTGCAGTTTCTCTTGATTATACCTCCTTTTTAAGTAGACGATACATGTCTGTCGTTTGAATTGTGCAGTTTACCAACTAAGAGCTTTTTTTTTTTTTTTTAATATAGTATATATTCAGAGTGGCCCATACATGGAACTTACATGGTCCATTCGGAGAACCCTATATCTATGAGTGGACCACTAGCGCTTATTTTTAATACTGTTTTTCGTAAAATATAAGGGATTTATAAATCCATTAAAGGTGTTAAAGAGTAGGATTGTATGACATGTACGTACACTAAATTTTCCAATAATGTTAGTGCATTATTTGTTACGCTATAACACAAAATAGGTATCAGGTCTATTGATAACACCTTTCCCCTATATACACGACCTACAGCCTAAGTTTAATCAGAAGTGGGGTTATCTAAAGCAGATGTTTAATGTTCGTAACACAGCCATAATGATACACACATCTTTGAAATGTTCGTATAATAGCTTTTTATTAATTGACGAATTGTTAACCAAGCTTTGGTTGCAGATATAAACTCTCTTCCATGAAAACGGATAGACTGGATCCCTACATGTGCATTCACAAATGCAACTATGTGGCATTTTTGGGTAGTTCCCTGCGGTGCATGATCTCACGCAAATATGTCGAATCTGAGAATTTTAAGTGTTCTTTTTGGCGTGATGTAAACAAAATTACATTTATAACTTATCTTGAACAATAGTTTCATTTCTCTCAATTCTAAGTTTACTTTTTGCCAAAGTAAGTAATTTCATTATTTTTAAGTCGACAATAACAAAGTGATCCAGTTACAATACAGAGGGAAGGTTATAATATTATTTAAAATCATAAAAGCGTGACACATGTAGTGCTAATGGGATGCTGAAGAAAGGCAATGTTTGCTGTGTAAAAAGATAGCTGCTGCACAGCTCATTAACTTCTCCATATCCACACTATTTTACAGTTTCAGGTGCTGTAAAGAAGAAATTTTGTGGGGGATGCTGTAATTAGCCGACATGTCGTCTCGTTACCATAGCCAATGAGATATCCTAGGTGTTGTGTTCGGCTGCAGGAATTCGAACCATTCGAACCAACGTAAACCAGTAACACGGTTTACGAATCCATTACCCACAGGCATGGCCATTGGTCTGCCTTTAAGACTCGTAGTGTACAGCAACGGCCTACATTAATGCGCATAGTTGTAATTATGTAATAATGCCTCTGAATGGTTGAAGCACCTGACGTCCATGATAGTAACATCATTCCGGGGGGGGGGGGGGGAGCTGCTGCAAATCCCCTCCCCAGGCCCACTCGCTCCGGCGTGTAAATCTTTCCTTGATTGTACAAGTTATATAACTGCAAGTACAAGACCAATTCACACTTTTAATCACTTGGTAAACAACGACATAAGGGAAATAGTTCCGTGGTTTGACGTTAAATAAGACCCTACCTTCGAGCCTTAACTTCACATAACACTTAGAATAAGGTAGTTTAGGGGAAAAAAAGGTAGGACACATTTCTAAATACTGAAAAATTTATATTGCTTTCTATATTTGTTTAGGAACGTACGTGCAAGAATCACCAGGTGTGTAACATTTTTACTGTCCAATAATCTCACAGTTTTACTGTCCAAATATCTCACAGTTTTACTGTCCAATAATCTCGCAGTTTTACTGTCCAATAATCTCGCAGTTTTACTGTCCAATAATCTCGCAGTTTTACTGTCCAATAATCTCGCAGTTTTACTGTCCAATAATCTAGCAGTTTTACTGTCCAATAATCTCGCAGTTTTACTGTCCAATAATCTCACAGTTTTACTGTCCAAATATCTCACAGTTTTACTGTCCAATAATCTCACAGTTTTACTGTCCAATAATCTCGCAGTTTTGCTGTCCAATAATCTCGCAGTTTTACTGTCCAATAATCTCACAGTTTTACTGTCCAAATATCTCACAGTTTTACTGTCCAATAATCTCGCAGTTTTACTGTCCAATAATCTCACAGTTTTACTGTCCAAATATCTCACAGTTTTACTGTCCAATAATCTCGCAGTTTTACTGTCCAATAATCTAGCAGTTTTACTGTCCAATAATCTCGCAGTTTTACTGTCCAATAATCTCACAGTTTTACTGTCCAATAATCTCGCAGTTTTGCTGTCCAATAATCTCGCAGTTTTACTGTCCAATAATCTAGCAGTTTTACTGTCCAATAATCTAGCAGTTTTACTGTCCAATAATCTCGCAGTTTTACTGTCCAATAATCTCGCAGTTTTACTGTCCAATAATCTCACAGTTTTACTGTCCAAATATCTCACAGTTTTACTGTCCAATAATCTCGCAGTTTTGCTGTCCAATAATCTCGCAGTTTTACTTGCGGAACGCATAAACAAACTCTCAGGCCCACATCATGTTAGATTTGCATACGTTGGAAGAATATACAACGCGCATGAGCAGCTCTGAAGCAGAGCTTCCAAAGTGCTTCGTTTACCTGGAGGAGCATTACCTGAGAGCGAACAGACAAACATCACTACTGTGTATGGGTTTGTGTGCGTGCGGTCGGTCGAGTCAAGTCGAGCGGAAGTAGAGGGCTGCATCCGGTCGCTTGCTGCCAGCTGCGTGCGGATAACCAGAAGAGCAATCCGACCTCTTATCGACTTATTTTTGATTGAGGAGCGCAAATGCGGCCGGCCAGGTGGGTACATTGCGGTTATTTGATTGGCGAAGAGGCCCCCCGCCAGCTGCACGCACGTGCGTGAGGCGTCAGCCATTGTGGTATGCCAGCCGCAGTCAGGCGGCCGGTGTAAATGTCAGCATACGGAGTCACTAACGGTTTATTATTGCATGGTTCCGCCCTCCTCTACTTGCTACTTTCCAAGCCGGGCGAATCAAATCCGTGAATAAAACATCCGCGAGTCATACACGCGGGATCCGAACCCGGGTCACTGGAACTCCCGGGACAGCTGATCCGAGAATACACACACAGGCTGACGAATGTTGCACATTCACTGACCTTCCCCAAAATGATACTACTGTCGAGGTCACTTGGTCAACGCTCATGGACGTATTTGTTTACTTCTTAATTTACAAAAAATGTACGATTTTATGTCTATAAAATACTTTTAACAGTTTCAATTTAATCAAACTGCATTCAAGATTGGTTAGAGGGAGTAGGTATACAAACACCTCATAGCGCTTGCTTGCGTAATGTTCTAGCTTCAAATACCATGCGCGTAATTTATGATGGTCGTAGTCGTCAGTCAGTGACGAGATTTGGACGGCTCCTAACATCAAGGTCTTGAGAGCCGAGAAGGGTGAAGCGAGGTGTGTATGGAGCAGCGCCGGAATGAAGGAGCAGGGTAAACGGGAGATCGCCGAGAAAACCCGCCGACCAAGTGCATTGTCCGGCACGATTCCCACTCCGGGAGATTGAACCCAGTTCACCTTGGTGGGAGGCGGGCGCGCTAACCGCTCAGCCACCGGGGCCCCATGGTCGTAGTAGTGTTGATTGTCTCACTCATCAACGAACAGATCACACTGCTTGTCGTCAAATAATAGGATGGTCTCCCCTCAGGGTGCATGCAGGAGACCCCCAAGAAAGGATGTTGCGAAATAAAATCTCAAAGACGGTAAAAATTTGTCAAACGTGGTTTCGAGGACTTCTCATTAGCTCATCAACCCAATAATATGCCGTTATGGTCTTTGCTTTTAAACGTTATGCTAAAACCCAATTTCAGAATTTTTTTGAAATCTACTTTTTAGAAGTTGAAATGGAATAAAATGTGTTTTCAAGGACTTCTTAAAATCTTATTAAACCCAATAAGATATCGTTATGTTCTTTTTGGTTTTATAATGTTGGCTATAAAACTAGAAACACCTAAAAATTTATTTAAAATATTTTCGAACTTCGTTTAATACGAAGGTGAAAGAGAGTAGGGCTAATACAGAAAGATAGTTGTAGTGTTTATGCCTTTCTTCTAGCTTGTCATGAATATCTGTATAGGTTGTTCCCGGTAAACTGAGCACTCTTGAGAGCCGTGCTCAAGATCTACTTGTATGCACAATGTGTATTCTTCCGCTGTAAGTAAAACTAACGTTTTCCTGGGCTCCGTCGTGTTATTCATGCGCTGGACAAGTGAGACTGTGAAATGATTAATAACATTTGTGTTATACAAATATACTAAGTTTTATACTTGCATGCTTAAAAAAATATTTCGTTGTTACCGACATTATTGGGCACATATCAGTATATGTGCCCCTTAAAATACATGCATGTATGGTGAGTGACATTTTTCAAAGATTTACTTGTAACTTGTTTAGTTCGCCGTGACACGTCAGAAGTGTTGGAGAGCAGGTAGGTCCGTGGCAAGCAGTCGTTACAACGGATCGGCGTGTAGATGTGGTGGTCGACATGTGCGGCTAATCGACTGTGCGGGGTCGACACAGTTCGGCGGTCGACACACGCCGTGACGACACCACGTCGCCAGTGTTGCCAAGCCTCGCCATATGAGCTTGCCGTGGTGGGGGCGTGGCTACGACAGCCAGCGCATGCGCGTGGCACACTGTCGCCGGCCGGGTCGACAGACAGTCGATGTCCGCGCGAGATTACACAACACACACACACTGGCCGTCTCACTGTCACGGCACAGAGCACGTGAGTATACAGAGGAGAAACAACACCGGACACAGAACTGATTGGCCGCTCGAGGACAGCGGCGCTCCTCCCACAAGCTGGTGCCAGTAGCCAATCACTGCCCATTGCGAGTCGAGCGAAATATTTCTCATTTGTTCTCAAAAAAAATCGTGAATGATTTAATTAAAATTGAGTCTTTTTTTTTTTTGCAAGAGGCTCATTTTGTTGAACAAGTACGTCAAATGATTTATTTGTGTTACTCAAGAAGAAAAAAATTTTACAGGATGCTAGTTACAGATTTTAATGTTATTAAGAAATACTGTCCTCTCAGAGTGCCGTTACAATTTTACGATAAGTGGGAAAGTTCCGAGACAATAGGATGTACTTTGTTAACAAGTCCCACAACAAGATATTTTCAAAATTGCTGTTTTGTTATAAGAAATCTAATGACGGGCGGAAGTTTGTAATGGAAAAGAATAGCATTACAACCGTTGGACAGGGAAGAGGAGCTTTTGCTGCCATTACAAGCTACAACACAGATATGAATATTGTTTTCAATGCCATTACAAGCTACAACACAGATATGAATATTGTTTTCAATGCCATTACAAGCTACAACACAGATATGAATATTGTTTTCAATGCCATTACAAGCTACAACACAGATATGAATATTGTTTTCAATGTCAATACAAGCTACAACGCAGATATGAATATTGTTTTCAATGCTATTACAAGCTACAACACAGATATGAATATTGTCTTCAATGCCATTACAAGCTACAACACAGATATGAATATTGTTTTCAATGCCATTACAAGCTACAACACAGATATGAATATTGTTTTCAATGCCATTACAAGCTACA
This sequence comes from Dryococelus australis, assembly GCA_029891345.1. Taxonomy (NCBI): domain Eukaryota; kingdom Metazoa; phylum Arthropoda; class Insecta; order Phasmatodea; family Phasmatidae; genus Dryococelus; species Dryococelus australis. The sequence continues at coordinate 179,230,081 of CM056999.1, forward strand.
ACACAGATATGAATATTGTTTTCAATGCCATTACAAGCTACAACACAGATATGAATATTGTTTTCAATGTCATTACAAGCTACAACGCAGATATGAATATTGTTTTCAATGTCATTACAAGCTACAACGCAGATATGAATATTGTTTTCAATGCTATTACAAGCTACAACACAGATATGAATATTGTTTTCAATGCCATTACAAGCTACAACACAGATATGAATATTGTTTTCAATGTCATTACAAGCTACAACGCAGATATGAATATTGTTGTCAATGCCATTACAAGCTACAACACAGATATGAATATTGTTTTCAATGCTACACCCAATTTTAAGTAAATGAAAATTATTGCATACACGTTTGACAGAAGTTATTAATACACGTTTGACAGAAGTTATTGATACGTACTGTAAATTTACTGTTAGAATGGTTTTACCACGAACATAAAATTTAGCAGTTCGTCTGCCCAGGCTATTTATTAATTGATATAAACTTCCAAATAATATCGCATGTGTTTTATCGATTTCTATTTCTACTATATTCAAATGTTTTTCTTTACTTAAAAAATTGTAATTTCTATTACTATAGTAGATGTTTGACGGCAAACGTATTATGACGGGATGGGAGCTTGACAGATGTGGCAACAGTGCATGCTACTCCTCGCCTACACTGAGCGCCCTACAAGTTCTGTGTCTGGTATAACTACAGCCTCACACTGGCTGGGAACATGGCGTCACTGCCTGGCAACACGTCGCAACACTTACTTGCCGGCCGGCAGCTTAACCAATAAGGAACCTTTCACATACAACAGTATCCAATCAGACACCAGAGGCTATAGCACAGCAAAGCACTGAATGAATATGGCCACAATTTGTCTTTGACTATGATGGTATGTCTTTGACGGTAATTAGAGCAGCTCTGAAAGCCCTAGTTAGTATTTCCAGCCACGTATTAGTATACATAATTTTAAGCAGTACAACAAACTATTTTTTTTTGTGTTTGAAGATATACTCGTATCAGTATAAAGTTTGGTTATGTTCGAGGGACAATGAACATGTGTTTGTGTTCTATGCTGCTGGCATCAATGTGAGGGCATTACGTCATCATTGGTATGCTGTGTAGACTACAATGCTGATACACTTGCTATGCTATATCCTGCACTGTGCACATAGTGTATTCTTCCGCCATATGTAATATTAACATTGTCATGGGCTCCATCACTCTATTTATGCGCCGGTCGACTGAAACTGTTACCAACTTGATAGTTCTTACATGCATACGTGTGTTTAGAAAATGGAAATCAAAATAAACCATTTCATTATTCACGAATATACTTACACCTAACAATTTTAATTCAACGTTAAGACATGCGACCACTTCCCCTCCATTGTTGCCAACTTACTGGGCGCCTCACGCCAGTCAGTGCGCCCGGTAAAATACATGCAGGTAGTGGCCGGGACATTTTTCATAGGTTGGCTCAGAAAGTGCTCTAGTTATCTGAGGGCACGCTATAAATTTAATACATTTTACGGAAAAGTGCTGGTAAAAAATCCTCTAGAAGTCACCGTAAAATTATTGACACGTGACTGTTTTCTACAACAACAGACTTTCCATGAACCCCACAGAACCTTGCGTCAATTCACGAAATATCTTCTTCAATTTGCTAGTTTATTTTTGTGATATTTCGGTTTAAATAAATCTTATTATCTACGCGATTCATTGCGTATAAAAAGAGAGAACTATATTTCAACAGGAATGAAACATATCCAACTCCGCTTGCTTCACGACCTACTTGTAACAATACTGATTATAAGCTAAATATCATATTTAAAAAATGCGATATACCTAATTAGTATTTCAGTTTCCAGGCATTCACGAGTGTTTTACGCTTGGGTATCTGCTACATTGTAGCGATGCTACTTTTTTATTGTTTAGTGGAATAGCCTAGGCATAAGTATGCTAAGTTCCACAGAAACCACGATCCTCTGGGTACAACGACGGCGAAGAAATCTCCAGTGTAAACTCAGCATTGTCAGTGCCGGAAACACGAAGCTACAGGACGAAGGGACACATCTCGTGTTTTGTATTTACGCAGCTCAGCTCCGTGATTGGTCATTATTAGAGACCTGAAACATTCGCGAATTCTACTACGTGTATGCTAGACTTCACAGTCTTACGTACACTCGTGCAGATATCAACTGTTCATTGGTTGCTTGTTCTTGCAGTACAAGGCGGTGATTGGCCCTACAGTTTATCGCATGTTTGTTATTGGCTCGTTCATTTCCAGGAGGTGTCCAACAACGCGTCGACCAATTACAAATGTGACATGAACGTACAAGTTTGTGAAATCCAACTTGTCTAGGAAATGACTCTGTAAAATTTTCAGATCTCTATTCATTACTAGAGCTAGTGATTTTTCACGAAAAAATATGAGAACACGGTAGAATTCAATACTATAAGCACTCGATAGCCGTTTGTCTATAGCCAGTGGTCGCTGTCTGCTCGAGAAGGCGTTTCCATACTTGACCGAGCCATTCAGAATTCGGCAACATTAGAACGACTCCTACGTGATTCGTGTGCAGATAGTTGACACGTGCCAGAAAGTAGTTCAGCCAATCAAGACACGTAAATGACCCTACAATATTTTTAAATAGGTATAACTTGTCTTGAAATATTTTCGCGAAATTGCATTGCCTTTATTCATTACTGATTGCATTTCCGTATTTCCGTAAATATTCTCGTGAATATACGGCAGATTTTACTATTGCACGCTTTCATTTCCACGTCACAGTAGTGTGAGCTGCTGTTGATGTGTCCATGCCCATCATCTGATTGGCCTCCTGTCGTGTCTGATTGGCTACCGCATCTTGCGAAACATCCCCTGTTGGCCGGGCTGCCGGCCCGCGAGTAGGTTACCCGGAGCTGATTGACGACTACTGTCCCGACATCTTGCTGGCCAGTGATGTCGTCTTGCCGATGTGTTCAGCTGGAGCTAGAAGCGGTGTATGCAGGCAGCTCTTCCAACCTCATGTTCTTAAGATCTCTCTGGTACGTGTAGAGACGATGGTCTCCTCTCGCGGCAAAACGGCTACACTTCAGTCTACTTTCGTTTTCAATATCATGCATACTGTATAAAGTACTAACCTATCCTATTACGTCAACGAAGGTTATAATTTGAAATCTGAAAAATTCGCAGTTTCATTTAGAGACAATTTGGAATTGACAAACTTGTACGTTCATGTTACTTTTGCAGTTAGTCGACCCGTTGTTTGACACCTCCTGGGGGTGAATGAGCCAATAACAAACATGCATCATGATGTACTGCCACAACAAGCAGCCAAAGAACAGGTGATATATATCTGCTTGAGTTCTTATAAGATCGTGAAGCCTAACCTACAGGTCATTGAACTCGCGAATATTTCAGGTCTCTAGTTATAATACTTGAAACCAGAACGTTTGTGACTGGCCTGCAAAAAACATTCATTCATTAAAGTACGAACCAGCTAGTGCGATTGAAGCTATGTTGACTCAAAAAAAGTCCGCAATTTTACATCTCGTTCAACTATATTAATTACTGTATAAAATCTGTCCGACTCCCACCAGGGCGAACCGGCTTCAATCCCCGCCGGGGTCACTCCCGGATATTCGCATGTGGGAATCGTGCCGGACGATGCCGCTGGTCAGCGAGTTTTCTCAGGAATCTCCCTCCACGCCTCTATTTTTTTCATTCCGGTGCTGCTCCATACTCATCTCAATCACCCTCCTCGGCTGTCAAAACCTCGCTGTTAAGATCGTCCCAAATCTCTTCACTCACTCACTCACTCACTGTATTTTTTTCACCGTGCGTGCTATCTATGCCGGGTTAAGGAGCCACCGCGGTTTAACTGAGGTGGAACTCGTCGCTTGGCAAACTATGTTTACTCGAGCTTGAGGAATGTTTGCAAGCTCACACTTTCTACCCACGGAGGGAAAATGTACGAAGGTAAAAGTGTGTAGTTATGACGAGCTGTGTGTTGCAGTATTCCACACACGTGACTATCCAGGTCTGCCACACTAACATATCCCACTGCACACAGAAACTACTCTCATGTTGTTCCAACACGAATACATTAGTATTGAGACATTTCTTCAAACATTTATGCTGTAGCGAAATTAATAATGTTGTGGAAAAGGTAATAATATTAACCATTTGCGACATCTTATATAACTGTAATGTAAATATACTGTTGGAGTGTTAATGTAAATAAAGCGTCCATGCAATGTTGCACGTTCAGACATGTTTTACAATATAGCAGTTGGTAGGACGTTAGTTATCGTAAACTGGATAACATCACGCATTCAAGCAGCGGGTTTGACTCCCATATTACCTGCCATTGTTTTTCTACGGCCCTAATATATTTTTTTTTAAGTTAAGAAAGTACAAGTGCGGTATAGATGTACTGTCAAGCTAGAAGTTACTCGCCTGTATTGACGAGTACACGTCCATCAGTTCTGTTCTCTGTGGTCATCTTTACAACTGTGATATTGGTTCACACAATTACTGTACTGTACAACGTCCATGTCTGACCAGCTCTATGACAATATAACGCCGAGTTGAAGGAGTTCAGATCAAATGTTGTTTCCTACGTTAAATAGTATGTAACTGAATTGATCGTATTACTTCGAGTAATGTACACTTTAGAGTGTTGCTGACTTGATATTAGAACGTTAGGAATGTTTCCTCGCCAGTGTGCCAAGAAGTGTGTATGTCATACTGTTACGGCAAACTCCATACACTTCGGACTGCCTCATATTACGGCTTTAGTGTTAAGACAAAGCAACTATTTTATGATTGGCTGCTTCTTGCACCACTTGCCGTATGTTTCAAAGTGTCAGCAGCACATAAGTACTTTCCACGCCATATAACGCCTTCTTTGTAACACCTGACGTGGGAAATGAATGTGTGCGTTAAGGAGTTAAAGTGGGTTTAAGTTAAGCAACTGTAGGTAAGTCGGGGCTGCTGACGTGAAAGGATGAATTGGCGAAATCTGGGTAGATTTTTGCTTTCTGGCGAAGAGGAAAATAAAAAAAAAGGTAATTAGTGGGAAGGGGTGGGGGTGGGGGGTGTAGGTTGTAGGCAATGTTTAGTTTATAGTTGGTGTGTCATAAGCCGCGCTAATTGGTGCACTTTTGCTTGTAGAGCGCTGCTATCTGAGCCGACAGATCAGCGAGTGGTGCTGGACTACCAACACGAGGAAAAGTTAGCAGGCAGCGAGTGTTCATTATTCCCACAATGTTGTGTTGTGCGCACTCGGCGCATGCGCAGAACAATAGTCCCGGGCTTTACACGCAGCTTGCGCGCTCTGAGACACGCCAGCTGTAAAATGCTGATTGTTATAGCTTTATAATGCCAGCCCGGTTGTATTTCATATCGCCATCTCGTCCCCCCCCCCCCACCAATCTTAATAACTTCGCACGCCCGGTTACCTTGTAAACCGAGGAGTAAAAATAACAATTATTTCCTCTTTTGTGTTTCCACCTCAGCGAACCTCCTCCTTTTTTTTCCTCTCTTCCTCTCTCCGAGTTACGAATGCTTAATTCTCAAGTGTCGGCTGTTTCCTACCGTTTCCCGTCTAACTCTGTCTCTCTTTACCTGTCTGAATCCTCGACGTGTGCTCGTTGTTATTCTCTCTCTCTCCCACGCACTCCACCTTCATGATGCTTGTTTATCTCTCCCATCGCGCACAATAGGCTTGTCAAACTCACCTCGCATGTTTTCCATTGGCAGGTGTCACGTGGTTTTCATTCCTGACATTACAGCGGCCCTGTATTCCCACGGCCTGTGGAAATACGGGACGGGAAAGCTCTGCTCTGCCCTGCCCGCAGCACAAGCCCTTGTCCTAAGGGAAACAGGCTAACCCCACATGTTAAAAGTCCCGTCGCCTGCTCCTGCCCTGTGTTTGAACTTCAGCGCCGAGTGTTTGCAATCCTGGTTTTCTGAACAAAATATGAAAGTTGCCGCAGTATGTTTACCTACGAAAAGAAATCATCCCCCGGAGGAGCAAGAATTCAAGTTTTCACGCAGCGCTACAGAATACTAAAGACTTAGTATGGTCTTACAGTAGGGTCTCCGAATAGGGTCTCTTGTCAGAACCCAAACGGAATGAAGCTACCACAATATCGCATATTTACTTTTAGGGTTGAAATTTACTAAGATGGAGAAGCGCACTAAATTCTTCAAATTCCTACGCAAAAGTGTGGTATTGTTAACTTTGTATTTCACCTGTTTTGCCATAAAACTTATGGGAATTCAAACCAACGAAAAAATAAATAAATAAATAAAAAGGAAACTTAATGATGAATTACAAGTGCGTCGTATTATTCGTTAGTTATTATCTTTAAGATATGAAAATTATATTTAAAACAAATTTGGTAAAAATAATAATTTAAAGTCAGCAAGATTAATTTATAAAATGGAGGTTTTCGTTAAGGGAGCGAGTAAAAAAGACTATTATAAAATTTCAGGAGAGAAAGTGCTCGTAGATCATATAATTTTTTTTTCAGTAACAAAAACATCGATAGATTTAGCATTTGCAGTTCCTAAAGTAAACGCTAGTAGCGCTTCTAATTCCAAAACACAAGATGTCCATATAAGAATGCGGGCACGCACCTGAGGCAGGTAGATGAGAGAATTCTTCCTGACTGCAGTAATTAGCGAGTAATTACACCACACATGGCATTCGCTGTGAAAGAAAGCCGACAGATATCACTTTCGCTACCACAGCTGCGTCACATTGCATGCACTGTAAGTCTAGTGTTGTATACGACAAAATTGTTAGCGTCTGCACGCTTTTCTGAGGCGCTGCTTCCAGGATATACCTCCGCGCAATGCGACCAAACCTCATCCGAGTAGGGGCTACGCACTATATTCGTGCGCACTGAGTCAAATGATATTTCGCATTAGAACTATTTCTTACGTAACGCTACCAACACACCTATTTTCAAACTGTTTAAATTCATATTACGTATAAATTAAATATTACTGTGTATAGAAAAATGTAAATGAAACTTTAACTTAACTAACAGTAGGGTACTCTAATGTTAACAATATTATAAAATCGTTTGTGATACATCACATAATTATGAAACAACAAAACAGGTCGTATATGGTGTTATTATTCAAAGGTTTGATTAAAAAGATGTGAAGGTACCTTAAAAAGATGCGAAGGTACCTTGAAAAAATTAAAAACCGCATGGTTACTTCCTAAATTTTTGTATCGCAAGCGTTTTACATTACACTTATGTCAGCGTAAAAATACCTTATTTTGGTTATTCTAAACTTTTACTCATATTTTGTCTATAAATTACGATATTTAATTTATAACTACTGCGAATAAAGTAATTTATAACTGCTATGAATAAAGACAGAGAGAAAGTGAGAGTGTTGGTATTCCTATCCTGGGTGTAGAAGTTTAGTAGTAATAGGTGACACTTGACGTGGTATAGCATACACGTGGCTGGTTCTTACTGTAACTGGCTGAGTACGGTGATATCTCGGACATTGCCGCATCCAGTAGGAGGAAAACAGGCGAGTAAGGTAGCGCCGGAATGAAATGGCAGGAGAGAACGGGAGATTCCCGAGAAGATAACCCGACGGAGGCTTCACCGAGAATCCAACCTTATTCGCGTAGGTGGGAGGCGAGCAGTCTAGCCACTACTCCACCGCGATCTCCTGAAACTAATGTTAACTTTTACCAAACAAGTTTATTATAAATATTGAACAATTTCTAACCCGTTCACAGTCGCCGTATACGTAACTGCGAACTCGTGAGCACACGCGGAAGAAGGCATCACTGAAATATCTTGCTTCCTTGTTACTAGTGTCGTTTATCACACAGTGAATACTGTCGATACTATCGATCTATAATCGCTAGTTACTCAACACAAGTACAGCGCGTACAAACAATTTACGTGATTGCAACACTTGACCTACTCAGAAACTAATGTGTGACCAGAAAAAATAAAGTATTGTAAACATAAAGAATTTCAACTGTTTGTAGAGTTATAAGAAAATATTTGGCAACTATATGTCAAATAATGATTAATGACTAGAAGAGACATGTGTTGTTGTCCGTGGTCCTCGAAGTGCGAAGAGAATATGACGTTCACGGCGTAGCCATCTCGCGATGGAGAAGCTTTATGGCCGGGAGGGGGGTGAGATATGACGTCCTGCCTGCGAACAGACTCCAAACCACTTTCGCTGATCCGATTATCCTCGCCGCCATGTTTGCGAGTTGTGGTGTCAAGTAGCGAGGGGAGAGATACCCCCTCCCTGCGTCATTCACCTCACCAGCAGTTCTCTCTCTCTCTATCTATCTATCAGTGTCTGGCCCGGCGAGGCAACTCCGCAGATAATCGCAGTTTTTCGTATGTGTACAGCAGCGGTGGCCCTCACTCTACTTCACCTCCCAGATAAGTATCCTCGCTCCCAGTGGCGTGTGCTGAAGTATTGCAAGGTAATCTGGTGCTTGCTCAGTGCTGTACACACGTAGCAACAACCAGCGACCAGAGAGGAGCCGCGAGAAACTGAGGGTACTGCGGCCACTCACGAGAGAGCGCCGAGGCACCCATTACACATGTGCTGTGATATCATCTGCACTACTACTTTTAACTGGCCGATGTGTAACATTCGAGGGCCGCCTCCGAAGCGCAAGTTTTTTTGCTCCTGCAAGTATACACTCGGGCTCGCACAACTGACAGCCATTTTTTTGCTCCTGCAAGTATACACTCGGGCTCGCACAACTGACAGCCATTTTTTTTGTATAGCAGAACCATCAATACATTTTGTTGCTACAGAAAAATATTTTGATAAGTAAGCGAAACTTGAAATGCGACAAAATTAATTTCCTTCATCTAACAAAATACAAAATTGAATTATACAAAACCGCAGTGTTGGGAGAAAAGAAATTAGTCTGACAACAAATATTTTACTGAGTCAACAGTCGCTCATTTCATTGTCTTCGTTCAAAAATACTGCTCGCAAGTTTGTTTGCATTTTTTTGATAGTCAGGATAGTAACAGTGTCTGTTAGTGTATTTATTGGTGCTTAACAGTAATATGAACATTTCATTAAAACAAGTTCATCAGGAAATTAAAAAGTACATCTGTAAAACTTGAAATATTTATTTGTTCATGTTGCGCAGTATATGGAATAAAATATATATAATTAAAAAAAAAATCCAAATCCATTATTAGTTGCATTAACTATTATTGCTTAAGGACACCAGAACTATGCGAAAATGTTTCGGCACATGCTAGACTTAAATACCCTGCAGGCTTACCAACAGTATTCTGATGCTTATTGGTGACGTGCCTTTGTAACAATAACTTTTCCTACTTGACTGGCCAAAGAATTAAGTTAGTTTGATACTGTGCGTCTTTCATTCGCGGCTATTCACCTAACACGCACAGCAACAAAACCATCCAATCACGAAAGTGCATCTGAGCTACACTGTTATGAAATACAACTGACTAGTAGCGAAATGTCGCTGCTGAGGCGTAGGTCAGCGCATGTGCAACTGTTATGAAATACAACTGACTAGTAGCGAAATGTCGCTGCTGAGGCGTAGGTCAGCGCATGTGCAACTGTTATGAAGTACAACTGACTAGTAGCGAAATGTCGCTCTTGAGGCGTAGGTCAGCGCATGTGCAACTGTTATGAAATACAACTGACTAGTAGCGAAATGTCGCTCTTGAGGCGTAGGTCAGCGCATGTGCAACTGTTATGAAGTACAACTGACTAGTAGCGAAATGTCGCTGCTGAGGCGTAGGTCAGCGCATGTGCAACTGTTATGAAATACAACTTACTAGTAGGGAAATGTCGCTGCTGAGGCGTAGGTCAGCGCATGTGCAACTGTTATGAAATACAACTTACTAGTAGGGAAATGTCGCTGCTGAGGCGTAGGTCAGCGCATGTGCAACTGTTATGAAGTACAACTGACTTGTAGCGAAATGTCACTGCTGAGGCGTAAGTCAGCGCATGTGCAACTGTTATGAAATACAACTGACTAGTAGCGAAATGTCGCTGCTGAGGCGTAGGTCAGCGCATGTGCAACTGTTATGAAATACAACTGACTAGTAGCGAAATGTCGCTGCTGAGGCGTAGGTCAGCGCATGTGCAACTGTTATGAAGTACAACTGACTAGTAGCGAAATGTCGCTGCTGAGGCGTAGGTCAGCGCATGTGCAACTGTTATGAAATACAACTGACTAGTAGCGAAATGTCGCTGCTGAGGCGTAGGTCAGCGCATGTGCAACTGTTATGAAATACAACTGACTAGTAGCGAAATGTCGCTGCTGAGGCGTAGGTCAGCGCATGTGCAACTGTTATGAAGTACAACTGACTAGTAGCGAAATGTCGCTGCTGAGGCGTAGGTCAGCGCATGTGCAACTGTTATGAAGTACAACTGACTAGTAGCGAAATGTCGCTGCTGAGGCGTAGGTCAGCGCATGTGCAACTGTTATGAAATACAACTGACTAGTAGCGAAATGTCGCTGCTGAGGCGTAGGTCAGCGCATGTGCAACTGTTATGAAATACAACTGACTAGTAGCGAAATGTCGCTGCTGAGGCGTAGGTCAGCGCATGTGCAACTGTTATGAAGTACAACTGACTAGTAGCGAAATGTCGCTGCTGAGGCGTAGGTCAGCGCATGTGCAACTGTTATGAAATACAACTGACTAGTAGCGAAATGTCGCTGCTGAGGCGTAGGTCAGCGCATGTGCAACTGTTATGAAATACAACTGACTAGTAGCGAAATGTCGCTGCTGAGGCGTAGGTCAGCGCATGTGCAACTGTTATGAAGTACAACTGACTAGTAGCGAAATGTCGCTGCTGAGGCGTAGGTCAGCGCATGTGCAACTGTTATGAAATACAACTGACTAGTAGCGAAATGTCGCTGCTGAGGCGTAGGTCAGCGCATGTGCAACTGTTATGAAATACAACTGACTAGTAGCGAAATGTCGCTGCTGAGGCGTAGGTCAGCGCATGTGCAACTGTTATGAAGTACAACTGACTAGTAGCGAAATGTCGCTGCTGAGGCGTAGGTCAGCGCATGTGCAACTGTTATGAAGTACAACTGACTAGTAGCGAAATGTCGCTGCTGAGGCGTAGGTCAGCGCATGTGCAACTGTTATGAAATACAACTGACTAGTAGCGAAATGTCGCTGCTGAGGCGTAGGTCAGCGCATGTGCAACTGTTATGAAATACAACTGACTAGTAGCGAAATGTCGCTGCTGAGGCGTAGGTCAGCGCATGTGCAACTGTTATGAAATACAACTGACTAGTAGCGAAATGTCGCTGCTGAGGCGTAGGTCAGCGCATGTGCAACTGTTATGAAATACAACTGACTAGTAGCGAAATGTCGCTGCTGAGGCGTAGGTCAGCGCATGTGCAACTGTTATGAAGTACAACTGACTAGTAGCGAAATGTCGCTGCTGAGGCGTAGGTCAGCGCATGTGCAACTGTTATGAAGTACAACTGACTAGTAGAGAAATGTCGCTGCTGAGGCGTAGGTCAGCGCATGTGCAACTGTTATGAAATACAACTGACTAGTAGCGAAATGTCGCTGCTGAGGCGTAGGTCAGCGCATGTGCAACTGTTATGAAATACAACTGACTAGTAGCGAAATGTCGCTCTTGAGGCGTAGGTCAGCGCATGTGCAACTGTTATGAAATACAACTGACTAGTAGCGAAATGTCGCTGCTGAGGCGTAGGTCAGCGCATGTGCAACTGTTATGAAATACAACTGACTAGTAGCGAAATGTCGCTCTTGAGGCGTAGGTCAGCGCATGTGCAACTGTTATGAAATACAACTGACTAGTAGCGAAATGTCGCTGCTGAGGCGTAGGTCAGCGCATGTGCAACTGTTATGAAATACAACTGACTAGTAGCAAAATGTCGCTGCTGAGGCGTAGGTCAGCGCATGTGCAACTGTTATGAAGTACAACTGACTAGTAGCGAAATGTCGCTGCTGAGGCGTAGGTCAGCGCATGTGCAACTGATCTAAGTTCAGCTCTTAGTCGCGCTTTGCGACATTTTTTTATATTAACCGAAAACTGTTTCATGTACGTGGTGACCAACAAATCGTTAGTTTCATCAACCAAATCTTTGCCAGCGAAAACCAAAAAAAGAACAACAAAATAAATTTGGTTTCAGCAACAATATTGCATTGCCCTTATACAAGCAGTTATATGATGTTCATGGTAAAGTGAGCACTTTTTAAGGCCCTCCTAACAGGTATTTACCACTAATAAATATATCCTATTGGAGCCTCAGGCTTTGAATTTTGAAGGTGGTGGAATGTATTTACTGTGTTCATTGGTCACATTGCAATGTTTATATTAAAGAACAGCAGTAAGGTGGAAAGTGGATGAAAGGAAAGATTTACAAGGGCCTTAAAATGTGCTCACTTTACCGTGAACAGCCTCTAATTTAGTTGCGGTGAACAGTGAACCTTTTTCCCAGTGCGGCGCGCACGCCAGCAGAATAGCGTCACTGGGGCCAGAAACAACGCCGTTCACCAATCAGCAGCAAGTCAGTTACTTGCTAACCGGCAGTCCAGCCAATAGGAATCTCTTCACAGCACGCAGTAGCCAATCAGGCACAGGACTCGTTCCCACAGCTTGGCGCGGCCAGTCGGCGACATCACAGTAACCGACCTGCCATTTCGTCTCCGTATAGTCAGTGAAGAGATATATATAAATATATAGGCGACTCTTAACAGCGAGGTCTTGAAAGCCGATGCGGGTGATTAAGGTTAGTATGGAGCAGCGCTGGAATGAAAGGTTGGGGGAAATGGGAGATCCCCGAGAAAACCCACCGACCAGCGGCATCTTTAAGTACGATTCCCACATGCGAAAATCCGGGAAATGAATCCGGTTCGCCTTTTGTGGGAAGCAAGCAGTCTAACCCCTCATTCACCGCGGCCCCTGTCGCTGTATACTAGTATAATCTTTGCCTATGCTTTCAAACGATTTGCACCCTCTGTCGCCCTCCCTCGGGTATCTTTGACAGTACAAGTTGCTCGGCAGCACACAGTTATCACAACACACAGCCCCGGGTGTTGACAGTGAGAAGACAGAACCTCATCGCCACACAGGCGTGAAACGAGGTCGACCCTTGGCGGGCCTTGTTCCTCACTGTGTAGCCCCGTCAACGTCACCCGACGCTAGCTTCTCCCAGTAGAGCCTCGTCGGCCGCGGAGGGGCAGGGATTATGGAAGAACGTTTTCCCTGGCTCGGTAATCCCATCAAGCCCGCGCAGAGTCCACAATGACTCCGCGCTGACGACTCGACGTATACTTCACAAAAGCCGTCGTAGGGGATTGAAAAGGCTGTCTCGAATGACTTTTTTTAATACGTCCCGGTCAATTGTAGAAGCCCCCCCCCCCCCACCACCTTCACGTCCACCGCGTCACTGATAAGGCAGGGCGCGACAATGTCTGTGTGCGCCTTTCTAACGCCTGCCTCTCTCTACTCGGCAAAGAGCACACGTCAACAGGCCCCGTGTGGAGAGGAGAGCTTGTTTTGGAACTCCGTCCAGGCTGGCAGCAGGAAATCGATCTCGGACACTCGGGGAGTCTCGACGTGTCAGTGGAGGGAGGGCTATTGTGGTGACTATTAGCTCTGGCTAGCGCGGAACTCCTACCAACCCGCAAACATTTATAAAAGCCCTTGTGATTGGGCGCTGTAGTCGAATTGAGAGTTGGGAGAGATTTTGGCGGCTCTTAACAATGAGGTCTTGAGAGTCGATGCGGGTGAAATGAGGTAAGAATGGAGCGGAGCAGCCTCGGATTGCAAGGGCGGGGGAAACGGCAGATCCTCGAGAAAACCTGCCGACCAGCGGCATCGTGCAGCATTATTAGCACTTGCAAAAATCCGGTAGTGACCCCGCCGAGTATTGAACCCGGTTGATCTAGATGGGGCGAGCAGTCTAATCGCTGAGCCACTGCGGCCCCTTGGACACTATAGTCGTCTTCAGTGTGACACCTACTATGATGCCTGGTTGTATGGAGCAGATGGACAGTTGAGCAGGGATATGTTTCACAACATACGATACACGTTTCTCTACCACTGATAAACCAAAGAATGTAAGAACACACGTGGCCAGTATCCGAAGGAAAACTGTAAATATGCCATAGGTAGGGACAGGTGTTTTTCGCGAAAGTATTTATGTCCATGCTAGACTTCAATATCCTATGTCCACAACCAAACATTTCCTTTGGTTATTGGCCACGTGTCTACGTGAGAAGGCATATTCTTATTTGACTGGGCCAATCGTAATAAAGAACTTTGATGCAGAACGTCCATGATTCGCGGACAGACACTTGAGTCACGTGACATTTAAAATCATCCAACCACGAAAGTGCATATGAATAAAAGTGTTTTGGAGAACAACTGGTCTTGAAATATTTTCGCAAACAAATACTTGTCTTTCGGCTTAAGATATTGGAGTCTAGCCTTGGCGTGAATATTTTCACAAAAATCAGGCGGCCATAAATATAGGATAAACACACAGAGAAGAGACTGCTTGAGCTGTCCTTTGATGTGGACGAGCGCGCTCGTTGATTGGCCGAGCGTGCCTCTGACTTGCTACTCCACAGGTTCGCTATTGGTTGAGCCGCTGGTTATCAGGCGTTCCAACATGCTCCTGTATTCTCGAATTGTAAGAAAGGCTGTTCGTGGTAAAGTGAACTTTTTTTTAAATGAACCTTTGGAAAATGTCATTGTGCCTTCTTACATATATGTTAACGACCTCAATATTCGGCCCTGTAAGGTGGGTAACGATGCAGTGAAAGTAGTTCCATGTCGTAGCGTTAAATAAAAAGTGTTCGGTAAACATCTGCTAATAGTAAAATAATTTAATTTTCTTTCTTTTGTTCTAATGGCTGCAAGAAATGGCAAATTTGTTCAACATTTACATCTCTAATAATTTCGCAGTTTTATGTGACCGATGCATAAATACAGTATTATTGCCTATAGCAATGTATGGTGGATCAGCGTAAAAACAAATTATGGTACTCTTCTTAAACTGTAATGAAAGTTTCTAACCAATACAGTGAATGGATATTATCAAGTATTAGGCTAAAAATATGGAAATGTTTAGCATATACAAAGTTGGTAGGTTCCCTAAGCAGTTGACTCTTTCCTGAGCAACTATAAAAACAATACCGTGCATGTATGGGAAAATATTTTACCATTCGCGCTTTGTCATTGTACGTATATGTACACTGAAATTGTAAATTTGCAAACGATTTCTTATAGAGTAAAGTATTAGATGTAAAGTATTAGATGTTAGCAGGTCTGTGCTGAGTTCACCGCGAACAGGTTATAACAAATGTTCTGTTACTCCACGCTATGTAGGTATTTCCTCCAATCCGATTGAGACTAGTACGCTTATAATTGCACTTACAGTTTGTCTCTCCGCCCCCGGCCCATTCCTGCGCAACTCCGTTTTTGCCTCTCCGCCATGGAAAAGTATTGATCGGAAGACGTGTGTTGGAATAAACTACAGAAATATAGACAATTATGTTAAAAAAAACTTACTTTTAACACCCATAAACACTTACGTTTGTATTGAAGGAAGCCCACGTTTGTGTATTTACGACTCGTAGCAGCATAAATACTGCACAAATTATGTTTTCTTGTTTGGACTGGCACCGGACGCATCACAGTCCTAGAAAGTCAGCAGCCATACTGGCGAGCGCTGTTCACCTGGCTGGAGTTGACGCTTGCCGCCACTAGAGTTCTTCGCAGCGAACCGGAAGGACGGGTCTAGCCCCCCAAGCACTTATGAATGTCTAATTTAAAATGTAACGGAGATGACGTGACAGATAATGCACTGGACTGTTCTTTACTGTTTGTGAATTATAGTAACCCCGATAGGACATAATTGAGTGAATGATTTTTTTCGACAGTGGCTCGCTATTGGTGGATAATTGTAGCTACCCCCATAGCGAGGCAATGCTCGATTTCTGTATATAATCAATGGCAAAACCTGGTATCGGAGTCAGACGCTTGGCTGCGAGGGAAGTCTCCTCAGATAACAGGTCAGGTATTTGGGTTTGATCACTGGTTGAATAAAAATGTAAGGTCTTTAAGGAACTGCAAGAACGTCATTTTGACGCTCTTATTTCTCATTTGCAGTCAGGATATTTTTGGATAACATGAGCAGAAAAAGTATTTCTGCACAACATAATAAGGAATCGCTTCCAATTTTCTAATAAGATATATATTACTAAATATGAGAGGAGGGAGCTTGTGCTGCTTCATTGACCACGCTTATGCATACTCTATGCCTCTTTCCTTATATCAGCTTGTTTTTAAACATACTTGGTTTCTAAAATATTTTTGGAAATTGTATATTTGAGGTGTCGTGGGTGATCAGGGCGGCGCGATATTGTGTCTAAAAGTCTTCAGGTTAGATGGCATTCACTCATGCGTGTTTTGTCCAAACTATATGCACAACACTGAAGCTGCTATGTCGATAAGCAAGTGTAGTTGTGAGGGAGCGTGGATAAGCTTACGTTTCACGTATTTCGCTGGGTTGTCAGTTGACTTTTCCGTGCTGTACCTCCATGGACGACTAGAGCTTGATGAAAGAGAGAGAGACACAGAGAAGCTCTGGAGGGGAGAAGTCATAATGGACTCCTGCCGTTCAATGGAAATCGTTAAAATTTCGAAGTGAGGAAAACGTTCTTCATGATAAGCTAACTAGCTGTGTTGAGTGGGAGAGATTTTTCAACTTGTAGGTACAATAACAGCTAGCCCCTCGCAGTTCCGCGGAATAGGTGTCGGAACGTAAATGGTACGAAAGCATTAATTTACCAAGGAAAAAAAGGGGGGGGGGGAAACACGAATGAGGATCGTCGGACATTAAATTTGTCGTCTTGCCATATAAAATTAATTTTATTATTCTCCTCGCCCGGACGCCCGTTTGCATGAAGGTAATTTCCTTCAATGATGTCGCTCCAAACATTTAAAATTATTGGAAATATTACAAACTGGTATCATGTATGGTGGGACTTGTGGTTGAATTACATAACTGTTGTTTATTTCTCAGAACCAACCAAAAACTTGTGTGGGTCCAATTTACAGTCTCAGCGAGCTTGGTACCAATCACGCGATAGGTAAGAAAGAACACGTGATTTTAGCGAAAAAAGTTCCACGCACCTTAGACTTGTATATCGTACGTCTACATCTGCGTGTCGTCTTGTGAGAAGATATTCGCCCAATCAGGATTACCTTTCTCTGCTACTGAGACTTGTGGGCGGGCATGTAACACGCGGAACAGTTATAAGTATCTTATTGCGAGAATGTATCTAAGCTAAAGTGTCTTTGAATACACCTAGACTGTGCTCGTTTTGTGGAAATCGTGTGCATCACCTAGTAATCTTGGTGTTTTCTCAAAAACAATTAGACCTCAAAAAATTGAGCGCAAGTGTTTCGAAATACCACCGCAATAATCTATTATATAAAGACAATCGCGTGATTCATTAGACATATAGAAAATGTTTAAAGAAGAAATTTCGCGTTACGTGATGTTCAGAACGGCATTTTAGCCGCAGTCAATGAAAAAGCAGCACTTCTTGGCGGTGGGAATAAAATCTCGCAAAGCAAAATACCTTACTGGCCTGCTTACTTTGAAAAGCAAAATACCTTACTGGCCTGCTTACTCTGAAAAGCAAAATACCTTACTGGCATGCTTACTTTGAAAAGCAAAATACCTTACTGGCCTGCTTACTCTGAAAAGCAAAATACCTTACTGGCCTGCTTACTCTGAAAAGCAAAATACCTTACTGGCATGCTTACTTTGAAAAGCAAAATACCTTACTGGCCTGCTTACTTTGAAAAGCAAAATATCTTACTGGCCTGCTTACTTTGAAAAGCAAAATACCTTACTGGCCTGCTTACTTTGAAAAGCAAAATACCTTACTGGCCTGCTTACTTTGAAAAGCAAAATACCTTACTGGCCTGCTTACTTTGAAAAGCAAAATACCTTACTGGCCTGCTTACTTTGAAAAGCAAAATACCTTACTGGCCTGCTTACTTTGAAAAGCAAAATACCTTACTGGCCTGCTTACTTTGAAAAGCAAAATACCTTACTGGCCTGCTTACTCTGAAAAACAAAATACCTTACTGCCATGCTTACTTTGAAAAGCAAAATACCTTACTGGCCTGCTTACTTTGAAAAGCAAAATACCTTACTGGCCTGCTTACTTTGAAAAGCAAAATACCTTACTGGCCTGCTTACTTTGAAAAGCAAAATACCTTACTGACCTGCTTACTTTGAAAAGCAAAATACCTTACTGGCCTGCTTACTTTGAAAAGCAAAATACCTTACTGGCCTGCTTACTTTGAAAAGCAAAATACCTTACTGGCCTGCTTACTTTGAAAAGCAAAATACCTTACTGGCCTGCTTACTTTGAAAAGCAAAATACCTTACTGGCCTGCTTACTTTGAAAAGCAAAATACCTTACTGGCCTGCTTACTCTGAAAAACAAAATACCTTACTGCCATGCTTACTTTGAAAAGCAAAATACCTTACTGGCCTGCTTACTTTGAAAAGCAAAATACCTTACTGGCCTGCTTACTTTGAAAAGCAAAATATCTTACTGGCCTGCTTACTCTGAAAAGCAAAATACCTTACTGGCCTGCTTACTTTGAAAAGCAAAATACCTTACTGGCCTGCTTACACTGAAAAGCAAAATACCTTACTGGCCTGCTTACTTTGAAAAGCAAAATACCTTACTGGCCTGCTTACTTTGAAAAGCAAAATACCTTACTGGCCTGCTTACTCTGAAAAGCAAAATACCTTACTGGCCTGCTTACTCTGAAAAGCAAAATACCTTACTGGCATGCTTACTTTGAAAAGCAAAATACCTTACTGGCCTGCTTACTTTGAAAAGCAAAATACCTTACTGGCCTGCTTACTTTGAAAAGCAAAATACCTTACTGGCCTGCTTACTTTGAAAAGCAAAATACCTTACTGGCCTGCTTACTTTGAAAAGCAAAATACCTTACTGGCCTGCTTACTTTGAAAAGCAAAATACCTTACTGGCCTGCTTACTCTGAAAAACAAAATACCTTACTGCCATGCTTACTTTGAAAAGCAAAATACCTTACTGGCCTGCTTACTTTGAAAAGCAAAATACCTTACTGGCCTGCTTACTTTGAAAAGCAAAATATCTTACTGGCCTGCTTACTCTGAAAAGCAAAATACCTTACTGGCCTGCTTACTTTGAAAAGCAAAATACCTTACTGGCCTGCTTACACTGAAAAGCAAAATACCTTACTGGCCTGCTTACTTTGAAAAGCAAAATACCTTACTGGCCTGCTTACTTTGAAAAGCAAAATACCTTACTGGCCTGCTTACTCTGAAAAGCAAAATACCTTACTGGCCTGCTTACTCTGAAAAGCAAAATACCTTACTGGCATGCTTACTTTGAAAAGCAAAATACCTTACTGGCCTGCTTACTTTGAAAAGCAAAATACCTTACTGGCCTGCTTACTCTGAAAAGGGGTATTAGATATGTTTTGTTAAAAGTTGTGTTTAACTCTTGGGATCTTCACTTGATGAAATGGCATGAACATATTTATAATAAAGTTTATTTAGTAAGTCTTTTTTTTGTGCAACTGAATTATTTGTTGTATACAAAGACTTCGACAGAAAATATTTCCGTATTAATATACTGTTAAATTAAATAATTGCCACTAAAATTAAGTTACACTGTTTATATTTTGTTATAAATCCAGGCTAGGTCCCCGCACAGGGCACGCGAGCCTCAATACTGAGTCACTGTTCCAGCTGGCATTTACGTCAACACGGCACAATCACGTGACAAGTTTCTTACAGTTTGCTTGTCACACTTCTTTAGCTTCGAAGCTTCCAAAGTACCATATCATTGCCACAGTATTCTAGTTCGTTGGCGAGTGAAGATATTTGGGAGGCTCTCAACATCGAGGTCTTCAAACCTGATGAGGGTGATAGAAGTGAATATGGAGCGGCGCCAAAATGAAGGGGTGGGGGAAATTGCCACATGCGAAAATCCGGTGACCCGGCTGGGAATGGTTCGCCTTGGTGGGAGACGAGCGTGTTAATCGCTCAGCCAGCCACCGTGACCTCAGCTTGTTGGTAATATTTAACATGTATTAATACATTTGAAGTTACTACAATAAATGAACGTGCATCACATTTGAGAATATTTTTTAGTAACAACTGCACTTATAAAAGCGAAATAGTGCTCTGACAGTTTTAGGAAGAAACTCGATATTGTTATAACTCTTCAGTTTTTTGTTTTAATATGTTTACTCATTTATCTGGCATCAGCTCAGTCGTGTTGAGTAACAAATAGGATTATTGTATGATGAACAGTTTAATGTTAAGCTATTCTAATTGGAACCAACAAAAAATGCAAAACGCAAAATTCGAACAAAATAAAAAAATTGTAGCTTGGCTTGTAGAAGTCCATTTACATAGAGGGTCTCTTGTAAACTCCTAGGACGAGACAAAATACATGAATGTTTAGTTTGGAAGGTCGCTGTGATATCGGTTTCAAATACTACACGAGGACAATTTCACTAAGTCCAGATGTATGTGAGTGACACTCCCATAGTTGTTACAAGTGGATCTGTGTAAAGCATTAAGCGCATATGTAAATAATACAGAAAGTAACTTTACTGATCATGTTATTATCTGTCCTCTATTTGTTTATATCCAGTTGTTTTTTTCTTCTCTCGATAGCGTGCCCCTACAGTAGAAGACGATAATCGCTCGCCACGCTACCGCGATCGAATTGCGACGTGTTGGCCGTCCACGTAAAGGTCATAACAGCTGAACAGCAATGTTATCGATTGGTCGATTATACAAGCGTATGTGGTTGCGAGGGAAAAATTACTGCCTAGTCACAAGCGAGCGACGAGTTAGCAGTGTAAACGGTTGAAGTTGGACTCATTTTCCAGTAAATACACGTAAGTAATACTTGTCCACAATGAATATCGCTGCAGCTGTGGTTTAGTTCCGCTTATCGATCACTGAGAGGGAATAGAAAAACGTGTTCGTAGTTCGTCAATGTTGGTTTGCAGGACTTGGCTCGGCGTTCGAGCAGCGAGAATTCTAAATACGGAAAGCCGCTTTGTTATTATATCAGGAAAGTGCGTAGAGCGTTGTAGTCATGAGTAATGTCCGTGTGTTAATGGATGGCTATCATCATCACCACGCAAGTACGTCTCAACCAATCACAGTACCTAAACCAACCAATCACAGTACCTAAACCAACCAATCACAATACCTAAACCAACCAATCACAGTACCTAAACCAACCAATCACAGTACCTAAACCAACCAATCACAGTACCTACACCAACCAATCACAGTACCTACACCAACCAATCACAGTACCTACACCAACCAATCACAGTACCTACACCAACCAATCACAGTACCTAAACCAACCAATCACAGTACCTACACCAACCAATCACAGTACCTAAACCAACCAATAACAGTACCTAAACCAACCAATCACAGTACCTAAACCAACCAATAACAGTACCTAAACCAACCAATCACAGTACCTACACCAACCAATCACAGTACCTACACAAACCAATCACAGTACCTAAACCAACCAATCACAGTACCTAAACCAACCAATCACAGTACCTAAACCAACCAATCACAGTACCTACACCAACCAATCACAGTACCTAAACCAACCAATAACAGTACCTAAACCAACCAATAACAGTACCTAAACCAACCAATCACAGTACCTAAACCAACCAATAACAGTACCTAAACCAACCAATCACAGTACCTAAACCAACCAATAACAGTACCTAAACCAACCAATCACAGTACCTACACCAACCAATCACAGTACCTAAACCAACCAATAACAGTACCTAAACCAACCAATCACAGTACCTAAACCAACCAATCACAGTACCTAAACCAACCAATCACAGTACCTAAACCAACCAATCACAGTACCTACACCAACCAATCACAGTACCTAAACCAACCAATAACAGTACCTAAACCAACCAATCACAGTACCTAAACCAACCAATAACAGTACCTAAACCAACCAATCACAGTACCTACACCAACCAATCACAGTACCTAAACCAACCTATCACAGTACCTACACCAACCAATCACAGTACCTACACCAACCAATCACAGTACCTAAACCAACCAATCACAGTACCTAAACCAACCAATCACAGTACCTAAACCAACCAATCACAGTACCTACACCAACCAATTCACAGTACCTACACCAACCAATCACAGTACCTAAACCAACCAATAACAGTACCTAAAACCAACCAATCACAGTACCTACACCAACCAATCACAGTACCTACACAAACCAATCACAGTACCTAAACCAACCAATCACAGTACCTAAACCAACCAATCACAGTACCTAACCAACCAATCACAGTACCTACACCAACCAATCACAGTACCTAAACCAACCAATAACAGTACCTAAACCAACCAATAACAGTACCTAAACCAACCAATCACAGTACCTACACCAACCAATCACAGTACCTAAACCAACCAATAACAGTACCTAAACCAACCAATAACAGTACCTAAACCAACCAATCACAGTACCTACACCAACCAATCACAGTACCTAAACCAACCAATCACAGTACCTAAACCAACCAATCACAGTACCTAAACCAACCAATCACAGTACCTAAACCAACCAATCACAGTACCTACACCAACCAATCACAGTACCTAAACCAACCAATAACAGTACCTAAACCAACCAATCACAGTACCTACACCAACCAATCACAGTACCTAAACCAACCAATAACAGTACCTAAACCAACCAATCACAGTACCTACACCAACCAATCACAGTACCTAAACCAACCAATCACAGTACCTAAACCAACCAATCACAGTACCTACACCAACCAATCACAGTACCTACACAACCAATCACAGTACCTAACCAACCAACCAATCACAGTACCTCCAGGACGAGACAAATTACGCGAAGACCATTCATTAGGGCCACCTGTTTGTCGCGAAAATATTAATACTCAAGTTAGACTTCGATTCACTGAAAATGGCTTCACTTAGAATCACTGAAAACCACTGATTGTATCAGTGAAAACATTTCACTGATTGAATTAGTGATGTGAAAGGATTTCACTTATTGCATAAGTGACGGCCGACTGCAGTGGCGAATTAAATATAGTTTTTATTTAATTTGGCCAAATAATTAAGTGAAATAAACATATTTACTATAGTTTACTATTTATATTACGCAATTTACCGTAATTAAAAAAGTAAGAACATGTCCGGAGGTGACTGAAATTGTACTGCCGCGTCCTTTCCACTTCGCTGTTAGGCCGTTACTTTTCGTTTTTGGTTTAATTGGTACCGTTAGCATTGTAACACTAATGTTATGTGCGAGTGCACTCTTTTCACCATATTGTATTCAGTTTCAAACCTTGACACAGACAGCTGTGATGATTACATGCAAACGAAATGAATGACGTAAAAACGGGATAACAGGCTGAATGTTCATATTACGTCGTAAAATGGATTTTTGAAAGACAAAACACATTTTAGAAAGTATTTTGTATTGGTTGTTATTTCCCTTCATTCACGTTGTTTAGCTGCAATTCTAAAACTTTTTTACGACCATTTTTAAACGCTGTTTAACTGATCCATCAGTCAAAAAACAAACAATTGAAAAACAGTTTTAAAAAAATTACTCATGAATCACTTTAAAATGTCACTGACTCAATAAATGAAGGAAATCTGGCATGTTTCACTGATTCATCAGTTAATTTCACTGAAGTGACTGTTGAATTAGTCAGATACTGCTGACTGATTTGAAACAGTGAAATTCTCACTGACTCAAATTTAGAGGAACCCTTGCCAATTACGATCGTAATTTAACGTACGAGTTCTAGCTTGTCCAATCAACCTACTCCGACACCAAACGTATAGGATTCGCAGGCTGCCACCTATGATAAGAAATATTTATCAAAACCACCAAATCACAATCTTGTATCTGAGCTGAACTATGGAGAGAAAGTGATTTATTGCGGCATTTGTTAAATGTTTCCTAGGTTTCAGTGTACTGTATGCATGTTTTAATCCTAGCAAGCAGTCGCCATCTCCTCCTGTTAATTCACATTCCTAGCGCCTGTTTTTCGCAAAAAAAAAATGTCGAGTTTTATTTCGGAATTCTTTAGATCACACACACACACACACACACACACACACACACACACACATTGGGTAGATGGTTTTAACAAACGATAGCATGCATGTTTGAGGGTTTTATTTCGTTGGTGGATATCGCCTTTATGAGCATCTGTCTACCCACTTATTGTACCAATAAGAATTCTTCTAATATAATACTGAACAGTTAAGAGGCGCCCAAATCTCCTAACTAACTCATTCATTCACTCAATACTGTACATCTGTGATTCGTGTGGAACAGTTCACCCATAATGAAGGGAAGTTCTCTTCCAAACATTAGGGACACTCGATTCTTACGAAAAGTTTCTTTTCAGATTGTATTAGAAAATGAGGTACTTTAGCTCAGATCGACTATCGCTAACTGATGTTTGTCACTACTATGAGTCAAGGACGCCTACCAGCCAATCACAGACGTTTAATACCGATAACCTAATTATGATTGGCCCAGTCACATTCCAAAATGTCTTCTTACAAAGTCCCATGACCAATAACAAAGTGAACAGCAGGGGAGCACGTAGCACAAATTTCCGAGAAGGCGATTGAAAGCGCACGGAAATTTTTATTTCGGGAGAGGATTGATATACAAGTGAGACACTTGCTAATGGCCACTTGTTAAAGTGAGACCGCGCATTTTCCCACATTGAATTATTATTTTTTTTTAATTTATAAGTTAACCCCATAACATCCTATCTCAAGTATTCTCGTTCACAACTGACATGTTTGCAAATAATGTGAAATTATGTTCGGTGCTGTGCAAACTCGGAAGTCAGCAATAATACAAACAGTGGCGCTATCTCTGGGCAAAACTATTGATTGCTGCTGACACATCTAATGTCTTATAATTTGTTGTTTCTTGTGTCATAGATCTGCTGAAACCCCTTCCATAGGTTCCAAAGTGTAAGTTGAGGAAATAAATTTGTAAGCACTTTTCGCAACATAAATTTCCTCATTTGCAACGTCCAAAATGAAGAACGTTAAGGGGTTAAATTGTAACAGTAATCAATCAGACTTCTTCCACAGCAAAATAGTGTGTTCCTCTAACTCCAACTTACTTGTGAGTCACGACGTGTAAAAAGGTTTACAATATATTAGGCAAACTTCAACACTTTATTCATAGCTGGTATAACATATAAATTATCAAATTAAAGTAATTTCTCAATAGACTTCACTCGTGGAACGTCAACAAGGCACGGAAGTTATTTCTCAACTCGCCAATTTTCATACTTCGGTAACTAGCGTCATCTGTTTTTCGCGAAGATATGCACGGGGAGGGTAGACTTAAATATCCTATGAGCACTATTTCAGTCTTCATTTGACTATTGGCCACTTGTCTTTGTGTGAAGATAGTCCGTTGCATCAGTGAGCAAATCAGAATTATTTTCTCCGATACTGACCGTCCGTGATTGGCGGGCAGACAGATATAAGACGCGTAACAATTCAGATGATCCAATCACGAAAATGTCGCTGTACTAAAGTACGCTGGAACGCAACTTGTCCTGAAATAATCTTGTTGCGTTAAACAGCTGCCCCTAGCGATAACTATGGAAGAAATATAATGAGAGGAGGCGATTGTCCTGATGCCCACCCCCATTTTTTTCCCTTGTACGCCACTGGTGTTCACTAATTGTATAAC
Source organism: Dryococelus australis (assembly GCA_029891345.1). Taxonomy (NCBI): domain Eukaryota; kingdom Metazoa; phylum Arthropoda; class Insecta; order Phasmatodea; family Phasmatidae; genus Dryococelus; species Dryococelus australis. The sequence continues at coordinate 179,256,010 of CM056999.1, forward strand.
TTGCAGGCTCCGCGGGCTGTCGTCACAGTTGTTGAATCAAACGTCTGCAAAATCACACTTCGTGTGACGTGTTTGCTTATTTCCTAAATGTGTTACGTGTCATAAAGCCTGATATAGATGGACATCTTTTGTAAACAAGACGGTGAACTTATTCTTGTAATCTAGTCCTATGTATATACATACATTCTCTACACAAAGCTGTAGTTCTTTAATGTTACAGCATGTCACACCACAGCACAAAAATATTTTTCAAAAACCAAACAAATTACTAATACATAATTAACAATATCATCATAAGTAAATGTACGGGAAGTACATAAATGTATAAAAGGCAAATGTGAACAAACGACTTGGCCAAGAAGGCGAAAGAAAACTATAATCATCTCTAAACGAAAGTAACTAGCATGCAAGCCCTTGGATGTACGACACTTACAAACAAGTTAGCTAGACACACGATTGAAGTTGACTTCAACAAGGAGGTGTACACCTGCTTGTACGAGGAAGTGAACACTGTGTAGCTAGCATGCAAGCCCTTGGATGTACGACACTTACAAACAAGTTAGCTAGTCACACGATTGAAGTTGACTTCAAGAAGGAGGTGTACACCTGCTTGTACGAGGAAGTGAACACTGTGTAGCTAGCATGCAAGCCCTTGAATGTACGACACTTGCAAACAAGTTAGCTAGTCACACGATTGAAGTTGACTTCAACAAGAAGGTGTACACCTGCTTGTACGAGGAAGTGAACACTGTGTAGCTAGCATGCAAGCCCTTGAATGTACGACACTTGCAAACAAGTTAGCTAGTCACACGATGGAAGTTGACTTCAACAAGAAGGTGTACACCTGCTCGTACGAGGAAGTGAACACTGTGTAGCTAGCATGCAAGCCCTTGGATGTACGACACTTACAAACAAGTTAGCTAGTCACACGATTGAAGTTGACTTCAAGAAGGAGGTGTACACCTGCTTGTACGAGGAAGTGAACACTGTGTAGCTAGCATGCAAGCCCTTGAATGTACGACACTTGCAAACAAGTTAGCTAGTCACACGATGGAAGTTGACTTCAACAAGAAGGTGTACACCTGCTCGTACGAGGAAGTGAACACTGTGTAGCTAGCATGCAAGCCCTTGGATGTACGACACTTACAAACAAGTTAGCTAGTCACACGATTGAAGTTGACTTCAAGAAGGAGGTGTACACCTGCTTGTACGAGGAAGTGAACATTGTGTAGCTGGCATGCAAGCCCTTGGATGTACGACACTTACAAACAAGTTAGCTAGTCACACGATGGAAGTTGACTACAACAAGAAGGTGTACACCTGCTTGTACGAGGAAGTGAACACTATGTAGCTGGCATGCAAGCCCTTGGATGTACGACACTTACAAACAAGTTAGCTAGTCACACGATGGAAGTTGACTTCAAGAAGGAGGTGTACACCTGTTCTTACGAGGAAGTGAAAACTGTGTAGCTAGCATGCAAGCCCTTGGATGTACGACACTTACAAACAAGTTAGCTAGACACACGATTGAAGTTGACTTCAAGAAGGAGGTGTACACCTGCTTGTACGAGGAAGTGAACACTGTGTAGCTGGCATGCAAGCCCTTGAATGTACGACACTTACAAACAAGTTAGCTAGTCACACGATGGAAGTTGACTTCAACAAGGAGGTGTACACCTGCTTGTACGAGGAAGTGAACACTGTATCTAGCATGCAAGCCCTTGGATGTACGACACTTACAAACAAGTTAGCTAGTCACACGATGGAAGTTGACTTCAACAATGAGGTGTACAACTGCTTGTACGAGGAAGTGAACACTGTGTTCCTAGCATGCAAGCCCTTGGATGTACGACACTTACAAACAAGTTAGCTAGTCACACGATAGAAGTTGACTTCAACAAGGAGGTGTACACCTGCTTGTACGAGGAAGTGAACACTGTGTAGCTGGCATGCAAGCCCTTGGATGTACGACACTTACAAACAAGTTAGCTAGTCACACGATGGAAGTTGACTACAACAAGAAGGTGTACACCTGCTTGTACGAGGAAGTGAACACTGTGTAGCTGGCATGCAAGCCCTTGGATGTACGACACTTACAAACAAGTTAGCTAGTCACACGATGGAAGTTGACTACAACAAGAAGGTGTACACCTGCTTGTACGAGGAAGTGAACACTGTGTAGCTGGCATGCAAGCCCTTGGATGTACGACACTTACAAACAAGTTAGCTAGTCACACGATGGAAGTTGACTTCAACAAGAAGGTGTAAACCTGCTTGTACGAGGAAGTGAACACTGTGTAGCTGGCATGCAAGCCCTTGGATGTACGACACTTACAAACAAGTTAGCTAGTCACACGATAGAAGTTGACTACAACAAGAAGGTGTACACCTGCATGTACGAGGAAGTGAACACTGTGTAGCTGGCATGCAAGCCCTTGAATGTACGACACTTACAAACAAGTTAGCTAGTCACACGATGGAAGTTGACTTCAACAAGAAGGTGTACACCTGTTCTTACGAGGAAGTGAAAACTGTGTTGCTAGCATGCAAGCCCTTGGATGTACGACACTTGCAAACAAGTTAGCTAGTCACACGATGGAAGTTGACTTCAACAAGGAGGTGTACACCTGCTTGTACGACGAAGTGAACACTGTGTAGCTGGCATGCAAGCCCTTGAATGTACGACACTTACAAACAAGTTAGCTAGTCACACGATGGAAGTTGACATCAACAAGGAGGTGTACACCTGCTTGTACGAGGAAGTGAACACTGTGTAGCTAGCATGCAAGCCCTTGGATGTACGACACTTGCAAACAAGTTAGCTAGTCACACGATGAAGTTGACTTCAACAAGGCGGTGTACACCTGCTCGTACGAGGAAGTGAACACTGTGTAGCTAGCATGCAAGTCCTTGGATGTACGACACTTGCAAACAAGTTAGCTAGTCACACGATGGAAGTTGACTTCAACAAGAACGAGTACACCTGTTCTACGAGGAAGTGTAACACTGTGTAGCTAGCATACAAGCCCTTGGATGTACGACACTTGCAAACAAGTTAGCTAGTCACACGATGGAAGTTGACTTCGACAAGGAGGTGTACACCTGCTTGTACGAGGAAGTGAACACTGTGTACTAGCATGCAAGCCCTTGGATGTACGACACTTGCAAACAAGTTAGCTAGTCACACGATGGAAGTTGATTCAACAAATAGGTGTACACCTGCTTGTACGAGGAAGTGAACACTGTGTAGCTAGCATGCAAGCCCTTGGATGTACGACACTTACAAACAAGTTAGCTAGTCACACGATGGAAGTTGACTTCAACAAGGAGGTGTACACCTTCTTGTACGAGGAAGTGAACACTGTGTAGCTAGCATGAAAGCCCTTGGATGTACGACACTTACAAACAAGTTAGCTAGTCACACGATGGAAGTTGACTTCAACAAGAAGGTGTACACCTGCTCGTACGAGGAAGTGAACACTGTGTAGCTAGCATGCAAGTCCTTGGATTACGACACTTACAAACAAGTTAGCTAGTCACACGATAGAAGTTGACTTCAACAAGGAGATGTACACCTGCTTGTACGAGGAAGTGAACACTGTGTAGCTAGCATGCAAGCCCTAGGAGTACGACTCTTGCAAACAAGTTAGCTAGTCACACGATGGAAGTTGACTTCAAAAAGGAGGTGTGCACCTACTTGTACGAGGAAGTGAACACTGTGAGCTAGCATGCAAGCCCTTGGATGTACGACACTTGCAAACAAGTTAGCTAGTCACACGATGGAAGTTGATTCAACAAGGAGGTGTACACCTGCTTGTACGAGGAAGTGAACACTGTGTAGCTAGCATGCAAGCCCTTGGATGTACGACACTTACAAACAAGTTAGCTAGACACACGATGGAAGTTGACTTCAACAAGGAGGTGTACACCTGCTTGTACGAGGAAGTGAACACTGTGTAGCTAGCATGCAAGCCCTTGGATGTACGACACTTACAAACAAGTTAGCTAGTCACACGATTGAAGTTGACTTCAAAAAGGAGGTGTACACCTGCTTGTACGAGGAAGTGAACACTGTGTAGCTAGCATGCAAGCCCTTGGAATGTACGACACTTGCAAACAAGTTAGCTAGTCACACGATGGAAGTTGACTTCAACAAGAAGGTTACACCTGCTGTACGAGGAAGTGAACACTGTGTAGCTAGCATGCAAGCCCTTGGATGTACGACACTTACAAACAAGTTAGCTAGTCACACGATGAAGTTGACTTCAAGAAGGAGGTGTACACCTGCTTGTACGAGGAAGTGAACACTGTGTAGCTAGCATGCAAGCCCTTGGATGTACGACACTTGCAAACAAGTTAGCTAGTCACACGATGGAAGTTGACTTCAACAAGAAGGTGTACACCTGCTTGTACGAGGAAGTGAACACTGTGTACTAGCATGCAAGCCCTTGGATGTACGACACTTGCAAACAAGTTAGCTAGTCACACGATTGAAGTTGACTTCAACAAGGAATTTGTACACCTGCTTGTACGAGGAAGTGAACACTGTGTAGCTAGCATGCAAGCCCTTGATGTACGACACTTGCAAACAAGTTAGCTAGTCACACGATGGAAGTTGACTTCAACAAGAAGGTGTACACCTGCTCGTACGAGGAAGTGAACACTGTGTAGCTAGCATGCAAGCCCTTGGATGTACGACACTTACAAACAAGTTAGCTAGTCACACGATTGAAGTTGACTTCAAGAAGGAGGTGTACACCTGCTTGTACGAGGAAGTGAACACTGTGTAGCTGCATGCAAGCCCTTGGATGTACGACACTTACAAACAAGTTAGCTAGACACACGATTGAAGTTGACTTCAAAAAGGAGGTGTACACCTGCTTGTACGAGGAAGTGAACACATTGTGTAGCTGGCATGCAAGCCCTTGGATGTACGACACTTACAAACAAGTTAGCTAGTCACACGATGGAAGTTGACTACAACAAGAAGGTGTACACCTGCTTGTACGACGGAAGTGAACACTGTGTAGCTGGCATGCAAGCCCTTGAATGTACGACACTTGCAAACAAGTTAGCTAGTCACACGATGGAAGTTGACTTCAACAAGGAGGTGTACACCTGCTTGTACGAGGAAGTGAACACTGTATCTAGCATGCAAGCCCTTGGATGTACGACACTTACAAACAAGTTAGCTAGTCACACGATGGAAGTTGACTACAACAAGAAGGTGTACACCTGCTTGTACGAGGAAGTGAACACTGTGTAGCTGGCATGCAAGCCCTTGGATGTACGACACTTACAAACAAGTTAGCTAGTCACACGATGGAAGTTGACTACAACAAGAAGGTGTACACCTGCTTGTACGAGGAAGTGAACACTGTGTAGCTGGCATGCAAGCCCTTGGATGTACGACACTTACAAACAAGTTAGCTAGTCACACGATGGAAGTTGACTTCAACAAGAAGGTGTACACCTGCTTGTACGAGGAAGTGAACACTGTGTAGCTGGCATGCAAGCCCTTGGATGTACGACACTTACAAACAAGTTAGCTAGTCACACGATAGAAGTTGACTACAACAAGAAGGTGTACACCTGCTTGTACGAGGAAGTGAACACAGTGTAGCTAGCATGCAAGCCCTTGAATGTACGACACTTGCAAACAAGTTAGCTAGTCACACGATGGAAGTTGACTACAACAAGAAGGTGTACACCTGCTTGTACGAGGAAGTGAACACTGTGTAGCTAGCATGCAAGTCCTTGGATGTACGACACTTGCAAACAAGTTAGCTAGTCACACGATGGAAGTTGACTTCAACAAGAAGGAGTACACCTGTTCTTACGAGGAAGTGAACACTGTGTAGCTAGCATACAAGCCCTTGGATGTACGACACTTGCAAACAAGTTAGCTAGTCACACGATGGAAGTTGACTTCGACAAGGAGGTGTACACCTGCTTGTACGAGGAAGTGGACACTGTGTACCTAGCATGCAAGCCCTTGGATGTACGACACTTACAAACAAGTTAGCTAGTCACACGATGGAAGTTGACTACAACAAGAAGGTGTACACCTGCTCGTACGAGGAAGTGAACACTGTGTAGCTAGCATGTAAGTCCTTGGATATACGATACTTACAAACAAGTTAGCTAGTCACACGATAGAAGTTGACTTCAACAAGGAGATGTACACCTGCTTGTACGAGGAAGTGAACACTGTGTAGCTAGCATGCAAGCCCTAGGATGTACGACTCTTGCAAACAAGTTAGCTAGTCACACGATGGAAGTTGACTTCAACAAGGAGGTGAACACCTGCTTGTACGAGGAACTGAACACTGTGTAGCTAGCATGCAAGTCCTTGGATGTACGACACTTACAAACAAGTTAGCTAGTCACACGATGGAAGTTGATTCAACAAATAGGTGTACACCTGCTTGTACGAGGAAGTGAACACTGTGTAGCTAGCATGCAAGCCCTTGGATGTACGACACTTACAAACAAGTTAGCTAGTCACACGATGGAAGTTGACTTCAACAAGGAGGTGTACACCTTCTTGTACGAGGAAGTGAACACTGTGTAGCTAGCATGAAAGCCCTTGGATGTACGACACTTACAAACAAGTTAGCTAGTCACACGATGGAAGTTGACTTCAACAAGAAGGTGTACACCTGCTCGTACGAGGAAGTGAACACTGTGTAGCTAGCATGCAAGTCCTTGGATATACGACACTTACAAACAAGTTAGCTAGTCACACGATAGAAGTTGACTTCAACAAGGAGATGTACACCTGCTTGTACGAGGAAGTGAACACTGTGTAGCTAGCATGCAACCCTAGGATGTACGACTCTTGCAAACAAGTTAGCTAGTCAACCGATTGAAGTTGACTTCAAGAAGGAGTGTACACCTGCTTGTACGAGGAAGTGAACACTGTGTAAGCTAGCATGCAAGCCTTGAATGTACGACACTTGCAACAAGTTAGCTAATCACACGATGGAAGTTGACTTCAACAAGAAGGTGTACACCCGCTCGTACGAGGAAGTGAACACTGTGTAGCTAGCATGCAAGCCCTTGGATGTACGACACTTACAAACAAGTTAGCTAGTCACACGATTGAAGTTGACTTCAAGAAGAGGTGTACACCTGCTGTACGAGGAAGTGAACACTGTGTACGGCATGCAAGCCCTTGGATGTAACAACTTACAAACAAGTAGTAGACATCACGATTGAAGTTGACATCAAGAAGGAGGTTAACCTGCTTACGAGGAAGTGAACATTGTTAGCTGCATGCAAGCCCTGGATAGAACTTACAACAAGTTGACTAGCACACGATGGAAGTTGACTCAACAAGAGGTGTACACCTCTTGTACGAGGAAGTGAACACGTGTTGCATGCAGCCCTTAGGATGTACACTTCAAACAAGTTAGCTAGTCACAGATGGAAGTTGATTCAAGAAGGAGGTGTACACCTTTCTTACGAGGAAGTGAAAACGTGTAGCTAGCATGCAACCTTGGATGTCGAAATACAAACAAGTTAGCTAGACACACTTAAGTTGACTTCAGAAGAGGTGTACACCTGCTTGTACGAGGAAGTGAACACTGTGTAGCTGGCATGCAAGCCTTGTGATTACGACACTTACAAACAAGTTAGTATCACACGAAAAGTTGATACAACAAGAAGTTGACACTGCAGAGGCGGAAGTGAACACTGTGTAGCTGGCAGCAGCCCTTGAATGTACAACTTAAAACAAGTTAGCTATCACACGATGGAAGTTGACTTCAACAAGAGGTGTACACCTGCTTGTACAGTTGAACCATGAAGCCTGATGAGCCTTGAAATTGACTACTTACACAATACTATCACACATGGAAGTTGTAAAAGAAGTGTACTGCTTAGCAAGGAGTGAACAGTTACTAGCATGCAAGCCTTGATTAACACTTACAACAGTTAAGAGTGAACACTGGACTACAACAAGAAGGTGTACACCTTCAAGGAAGAACACTGGTAGCTACATGCAAGCCTTGAATGTAACAGATGAACATTTAGCATCACATGAGAAGTTACTTCAACAAGGGTGTACACCTGTTGTAAGGAAGTGAACACTGTTACTGGCAAGCTGGAATGTACACTTACAACAAGTTACTAGACACACAATGAAGTTGACTTCAACAAGGAGTGTCAACGCTTGTACAGGAAGTGAACACTGTGTACTAGCATGCAGCCCTTGGATGTACGACATTACAAACAAGTTAGCTAGTCACACGAAGAAGTTGACTTCAACAAGGAGGTACACTGCTGTACAGGAAGTGAACACTGTGTAGCTGCATGCAAGCCCTTGGATGTACGACACTTACAAACAAGTTAGCTAGTCACACGATGGAAGTTGAACAAAAAAGGGTACACCTGCTTGTACGAGGAAGTAACACTGTGTGCTGGCATGCAAGCCCTTGGATTACGACATTACAAACAAGTTAGTCTGTCACAAAGTAGACGTTGCTTACAAAAGAATGAACACCTGAGTACAGGAATGAACACTGATGTACGCATGACAATGCTGAACGTGAAGTACTTAAACAGTAGGTGTCACCGTGGAAGTGAACTTCAAGGAGTGACACCTTGTAGAGAATTAAAACAATTGTAGCTAGCATGCAACACATGGAGTGTACGACACTTACAAAAGTAAAGTAGTGCATCACGAATAGAAGTTGATTCAACAGGAGTTAAAGCTTAACGAGGAAGTGAACACTGTGTAGCTGGCATGCAGGCCCTTGGATGCGAACTACATACAAAATTAGCTAGTCACACGATGGAAGTTGACTACAAAAGAAGGTACACCTGCTTGTACGAGGAAGTGAACACTGTTAGTGCATGCAAGCCCTGATGTACGACACTTACAAAAAGTACTGTCAACAGGAGTTGCTTAACAGAAGTGACACTGCTGACGAGGAGTAACACTTACACATGAGCCCTGAGTCACACTGCAAACAATTACTGTAACGATGGAAGTGACTTCACAAGGAGGTGTACACTGCTTACAGAAGTGAACACTGATTGATCAACTGGATGTACACCTTACAAAATTACTATCACAGATGAAGTTGCACACAATAGGACAACTGCTGTAGGAAGTGAAATTTACAAGATGAACCTGTTACGAATTAAAACAGTAGCTATCACACTGATTGACACAACAAGAGTGTACACCTGTGTACAAGGAAGTGAACCTTAGTACATGTAGCTGATTACGATTACAAACAATACAAACAGTTAGCTAGACCGATGAAGTTGACTTCAACAAGGAGTGTACACCTGCTTGTACGAGGAATGAACACTGTGTAGCTAGCATGCAAGCCTGGATGTACGACCTTCAACAAGTTAGCTAGTCACACGATGGAAGTTGATTCAACAAGAGGTGACACCTGCTTGTAATGAACACTGTAAGCAGCAAGCTTATGACGAATTCAAACAAGTTAGCTAGTACAGATGGAAGTTGACTTCAACAAGAGGTGTACACCTGCTGTACGAGGAAGTGAACACTGTGTAGCTAGCATGCAAGCCCTTGGTTACGACACTAAAACAGTTAGCTAGTCAACATGAAGTTGATTCAAAAGGAGGTGTACACCTGCTTGTACGAGGAAGTGAACACTGTGTACTAGCATGCAAGCCTGGATGTACGACACTTCAAAAGTTGATCACACGATGGAAGTTGACTCAAAAGAGGTGACACTGCTTGTACGGGAAGTGACACTGTGTACTAGCATGCAAGCCTTGGATGTACGCCTTCAACAAGTTAGCTAGTCACACGATGAAGTTGACTTCAAAGGAGGTGTACACCTGCTTGTACGAGGAAGTGAACACTGTGTACTAGCATGCAAGCCTTGGATTACGAATTCAAACAAGTAGTAGTCACACGATGGAAGTTGACTTCAACAAGAGGTGTACACCGCTTGTAGAGGAAGTGAATGTGTAGCTAGCATGCAAGCCCTTGATGTACGACACTTCAAAAGTTAGCTAGTCACACGATGGAAGTTACTCACAAGAGGGTACACCTGTTGTACGAGGAAGTGAACACTGGTATGCATGCAAGCCCTTGATGTACGACATACAAACATTAGTAGCACAGATGAAGTTGACTTCAAAAGGAGGTGTACACTGTTGTACGAGGAAGTGAACATGTTGCTAGCATGCAAGCCCTGATGTCGACATTCAAACAAGTTAGTAGCACACGATGGAAGTTGATTCAACAAGAGGTGTACCCGCTTGTACGGGAAGTGAACACTGTGTAGCTGCATGCAAGCCCTTGATGTACGACACTTACAAACAAGTTAGTAGTACAGATGAAGTTGACTCAAAAGGGGTGTATGTTTACGAGAAGTGAACATGTGTACTGCATGAAGCTGGAGTACGACATTCAACAAGTTAGCTGCACACGATGAGTTGACTTCAAAAGAGGTGTACACTGCTTGTACGAGGAAGTGACACTGTGTGCTGCAGCAAGCCTTGATGTACGACACTTCAAACAGTTAGCTAGTCACACGATGGAAGTTGACTTCAACAGGAGTGTACACTGCTTGTACGAAGTGAACACGTTACTGCATGCAAGCCTTGATGTACGACACTTACAAACAAGTTAGCTAGTCACACGATGAAGTTGACTCAACAAGGGTGTACACCTGCTTGTACGAGGAAGTGACATGTGTAGTGCATGCAGCCTTGGATGTACGACACTTACAAAAAGTTAGCTAGCACACGATGGAAGTTGATCAACAAGAAGGTGTACACCTGCTTTACGAGAAGTGACACTGTTAGATGCAAGCCTTGGATTACGACACTACAAACAAGTTAGCTAGTCACACGATGAATTGACTTCAACAAGAGGTGTACACCTGTTACGAGATGAACACTGTGTAGCTAGCATGCAAGCCTTGATGTACGACACTTCAAACAAGTTAGTAGTCACACGATGGAAGTGACTTCAAAAGGGGTGTACACCTGCTTGTACAGAATGAACACTGTTTGCATGCAGCCTTGGATGTCGACATTACAACAAGTTGTAGTCACCGATGGAGTTCTCACAAGGTGTACACTGCTTGTAGAGGAAGTGAAACTGTGTCGCTGCAGCCCTGGAGTAACACTTACAAAAGTTAGCTAGTCACACGAGAGTTGACTTCAACAAGAGTGTACACCTGTTACGAGAGTGAACACTTTAGCGCATGCAAGCCCTTGAATGTACACACTCAAAGTTAGCTAGTCACAGAGAGTTGACTTCACAAGAGTGTCACTTTTACAGGAAGTGAACTGTGTTAGCATGCAAGCCTTGGATTACGAACTGCAAACAAGTTAGCTAGTCACACGATGGAAGTTGACTTCAACAAGGAGGTGTACACCTGCTTGTACGAGGAAGTGAACACTGTGTAGCTGCATGCAAGCCCTTGAATGTACGACACTTACAAACAAGTTAGCTAGTCACACGATGGAAGTTGACTTCAACAAGGAGGTGTACACCTGCTTGTACGAGGAAGTGAACACTGTGTAGCTAGCATGCAAGCCCTTGGATGTACGACACTTCAAACAAGTTAGCTAGTCACACGATGGAAGTTGACTTCAACAAGGAGGTGTACACCTGCTTGTACGAGGAAGTGAACACTGTGTAGCTAGCATGCAAGACCTTGATGTACGACACTTGCAAACAAGTTAGCTAGTCACACGATGGAAGTTGACTTCAACAAGGAGGTGTACACCTGCTTGTACGAGGAAGTGAACACTGTGTAGCTAGCATGCAAGCCCTTGGATGTACGACACTTACAAACAAGTTAGCTAGTCACACAATTGAAGTTGACTTCAAAAGGAGGTGTACACCTGTTGTACGAGGAAGTGAACACTGTGTAGCTAGCATGCAAGCCCTTGGATGTACGACACTTACAAACAAGTTAGCTAGTCACACTATTGAAGTTGACTTCAAGAAAAGGTGTACACCTGCTTGTACGAGGAAGTGAACACTGTGTAGCTGGCATGCAAGCCCTTGGATGTACGACACTTTCAAACAAGTTAGCTAGTCACACGATGGAAGTTGACTTCAACAAGAAGGTGTACACCTGCTTGTACGAGGAAGTGAATACTGTGTAGCTAGCATGCAAGCCCTTGAATGTACGACACTTGCAAACAAGTTAGCTAGTCACACGATGGAAGTTGACTTCAACAAGGAGGTGTACACCTGCTTGTACGAGGAAGTGAACACTGTGTACTAGCATGCAAGCCCTTGGATGTACGACACTTACAAACAAGTTAGCTAGTCACACGATGGAAGTTGACTACAACAAGAAGGTGTACACCTGTCTTTACGAGGAAGTGAACACTGTGTAGCTAGCATGCAAGCCCTTGAATGTACGACACTTGCAAACAAGTTAGCTAGTCACACGATGGAAGTTGACTTCAACAAGGAGGTGTACACCTGCTTGTACGAGGAAGTGAACACTGTACTAGCATGCAAGCCCTTGGATGTACGTCACTTACAAACAAGTTAGCTAGTCACACGATGGAAGTTGACTTCAACAAGGAGGTGTACAACTGCTTGTACGAGGAAGTGAACACTGTGTACTAGCATGCAAGCCCTTGGATGTACGACACTTACAAACAAGTTAGCTAGTCACACGATGAAGTTGACTTCAACAAGGAGGTGTACACCTGCTTGTACGAGGAAGTGAACACTGTGTAGCTAGCATGCAAGCCCTTGAATGTACGACACTTGCAAACAAGTTAGCTAGTCACACGATGGAAGTTGACTACAACAAGAAGGTGTACACCTGCTTGTACGAGGAAGTGAACACTGTGTAGCTAGCATGCAAGCCCTTGGATGTACGACACTTACAAACAAATTAGCTAGTCACACGATGGAAGTTGACTTCAACAAGAAGGTGTACACCTGCTCGTACGAGGAAGTGAACACTGTGTAGCTAGCATACAAGCCCTTGGATGTACGACACTTGCAAACAAGTTAGCTAGTCACACGATGGAAGTTGACTACAACAAGAAGGTGTACACCTGCTTGTACGAGGAAGTGAACACTGTGTAGCTAGCATGCAAGTCCTTGGATGTACGACACTTGCAAACAATTTAGCTAGTCACACGATGGAAGTTGACTTCAACAAGAAGGAGTACACCTGTTCTTACGAGGAAGTGAACACTGTGTAGCTAGCATACAAGCCCTTGGATGTACGACACTTGCAAACAAGTTAGCTAGTCACACGATGGAAGTTGACTTCGACAAGGAGGTGTACACCTGCTTGTACGAGGAAGTGAACACTGTGTACCTAGCATGCAAGCCCTTGGATGTACGACACTTACAAACAAGTTAGCTAGTCACACGATGGAAGTTGACTACAACAAGAAGGTGTACACCTGCTCGTACGAGGAAGTGAACACTGTGTAGCTAGCATGCAAGTCCTTGGATATACGATACTTACAAACAAGTTAGCTAGTCACACGATAGAAGTTGACTTCAACAAGGAGATGTACACCTGCTTGTACGAGGAAGTGAACACTGTGTAGCTAGCATGCAAGCCCTAGGATGTACGACTCTTGCAAACAAGTTAGCTAGTCACACGATGGAAGTTGACTTCAACAAGGAGGTGAACACCTGCTTGTACGAGGAAGTGAACACTGTGTAGCTAGCATGCAAGCCCTTGGATGTACGACACTTGCAAACAAGTTAGCTAGTCACACGATGGAAGTTGACTACAACAAGAAGGTGTACACCTGCTCGTACGAGGAAGTGAACACTGTGTAGCTAGCATGCAAGTCCTTGGATATACGATACTTACAAACAAGTTAGCTAGTCACACGATAGAAGTTGACTTCAACAAGGAGATGTACACCTGCTTGTACGAGGAAGTGAACACTGTGTAGCTAGCATGCAAGCCCTAGGATGTACGACTCTTGCAAACAAGTTAGCTAGTCACACGATGGAAGTTGACTTCAACAAGGAGGTGAACACCTGCTTGTACGAGGAAGTGAACACTGTGTAGCTAGCATGCAAGCCCTTGGATGTACGACACTTGCAAACAAGTTAGCTAGTCACACGATGGAAGTTGACTTCAAAAAGGAGGTATGCACCTACTTGTACGAGGAAGTGAACACTGTGTAACAGTCATGAGTGTTTTGTACTTCTGTTAACATTGAAGTATCTTATTTTCGGTTACATTGAACTAACGTCTACATATATTTAATTCTTCATTTATAATTAACCCCTTAACGTAAAAATTAATTTCTTTTTCATTACAGTTGTTGCAAAAGAGCAAATTTAGATCGTGAAAAGTACTTAAGAACGTCTTATATCAACGAAGTTTGCAATGTAGCAAAAGTTCTATAACGCTTGAAGCTACCAATTATAAAATATGACATGGGTCATCAGCAGCCAACGACATCGCCCAGAGATAGCAGCTGTCTGTGGTGATGCCACGTCACTTTGCTGTCATTTTCTACTCTTAGTTCATCTTTGTTTGCACGAGGCGGAGGAATATCCTGCAAGTGCAACTTAAGTAGGGCTTCAGGAAAGCTGGAAGTAACAAGAATGGACCATATAGGCTGTTGACGGTAAAGTGAGCACTTTTGACTATCTAAGTTACTTTTTTATTTCAGCCGTTTCTATCCTATTTCTAACCTTTTATAATAAATATTGCCATGTAATTAATAAACACAGTGCGTAGATTCCGCCGAACTCGGAAGTTAACGTCTAAGGCGAGAATAAAAAATATTTTTTCACTATTATTCCAAATGAAAGGGCTTTAAAAAGTGCTCACTTTACCGTGAATAGACTATAGATGCTTAGCATGTGTGAAACTGTTTTCGATAAGATAAGATAAAGTGTCGCGAGTAATTATTTAAGTAGCAGGACGCCAAACACACTGACATACACGCTTCTCGCCTGCTTTTCTAGTGACGGTTAATATTAGAGTGATTGTAGGATAAGTGTTGGAAGACTGCCACGCCTGCCTGAGGAACACTCTTTGTTCGGCCGTGTTTTGACGACTGTCATCCCGACCTCGCTGTCTTACCCCTCTAGACGTGTTTCAATTCACCGCGCCCCATTCACCCGCGTATATCCGTGTACACAGAGCGAGCTGACAGGCTCCTCGGGGGGAGAAGAGCGCAAGTGAGCTACTTGGGGCGCGGCGATCGACAATGGCACAACCACATCACCTCACTCGCGCATTAAGTTACCTTCATGGCGCTGCTTACTTCGAGTTTTATTTGCGCGTTCCCCATCACCTCTACGCGTTAGACAGGTCCCTATAATAGTTTCGCATGTTTCCAACCAGTATATTATGAGTTACAGCAGTGTGAGAAAGCTTTGTTGAAGGCTCGGGAATAGCATTTAGTGCATGCATGAATTATTGAGAGTGTTATACGCACCGAGTCTGAAGAGTGTTTTCTTATCGTATACTGAGGACACATCTTGTAGTTTCGTTACAAAAAAAGCGGTTTTCAAACATTTTGCAATGAAATTCAAGATACACAAGGGGGCCGCGGTGGTGTAGCTGCTAGACTACTCGCCTCCCACTAAGATTAACCGGGTTCGATTCCCGCCGGGGTCACTCCTGGATTTTCGCATGTGGAGATCAAGCCAGACAATGCCACTGGTCGGCGGGTCTTTTCTCGGGGATCTCCCATCCCCCCTTCTTTTGTATTTCGGCACGGCTCCATACTCACCTCGCCTTACCCTCATAGGCTCTCAAGAGCTCAATGTTAAGAGTCTCCCAAATCTCTCCACTGCACTCTACACGCATGGTTGTAGTTAACGAGTAGGTTACCAGGCGCTGATTGGCGAACGGCGTTCCGAAACGTTGGTGGGGAGTGACGCCATTTTGCTGGCACGTGCTGCCGGAGGTCGCGGTATAAGCTCCCGGCTGTTTCACCTCTGTATTGTCGAGTAGTCTGTGCTTGACTTGACTCACATTCATGCCCCGAGAATAACCACGTGATGAGTTGAAGATTGGTACACCCGAATTTCGCGAAAAGATTTCCGCACACGCTAGATTTCAATACCCTACGGGAATACCAAATGTTTTGTTTTGCTTATTGACGGCGTGTCTTTGTGAGAAGATCTTCTCCTATTTAACTGGCCAATTACAATTAAGGGACTTCAATACTGCGCGTCTTTGATTCACGGACAGACACCCAAAGACACGTAACACGGAGACCATCCAATGACGAAAGTGGATCTGAGCTATAAAGTGTAATAAAATAGCCTACAACTGGCCGTGAAATATTTTGGTGAAACTCGGGTGTCCCTAGTAGAAGCCTGCCAATTTGGCGTGATTGTTGTTTTGATTGTTGCTTTTCTCCGTGTCCTATTCGTTACTCGGCACGCTCAGCAAGACAACTCAGCGCCTATGAGTGGACACTTAGTTACTGTGAGATAGAATCATGTGCCCTAGTCAGAAGAGAAATAATTACTTCTCACTGGGGAATAGATATCAACATATTTAAATGCCCGTTCACAGTTAAATGTACATTACTGGAATCAACCTTTCAAAAATATTATTAAGCTCAGAAATACTGTATGGGCGTTCTTTTCTTTTTCTTATACTTCAAGGATAAACTTAAAAGTGCGATCCGCCTCAAAGTCTGTTTTCCCGCTGTATCTTTGTCTTCCAACAGAGCGTCTACCCATTAGTGCATATTCTCTTGCTTGTTTTCTATGTTTGTTCCATTGTTGTTCTAAGAAATATATTTTTCCTTGAAAATTTCAAAACTTTTATTGTTCCATTATATCGACCTTGCGGATGTAGTCTTTTCGGCTATGTCCCGATATTATTTTTAGGAGTCTCTTGTCTGCAGACTTTATTTGTATTTTCTTTGTCCTATTCAGTGCCCAATTCTCACTACCATACGTAAGAAGTTGGCCTGCTTTTACTTTATACAATCTTAACATGCTTTCTACCCTAGTTTTATTATTAAATTAGCTATAGATAGTGCCACAAAATAGTAAAAATTCATTATGGTCATGTCGCACTATCTGGCTTAAAAATAAAACCACTTTAAGATTTTATAAAGTAGCCCTATTAGCAGTCCTGAGAGATTTGGATACTGAATAAAACAAACAAAATACAAATAGAGTCTGCAGAGATGAGATTCTAAAGAAGAATATTGGAGCCTAAAAGACCACAACCATAGTGTTGATATAAGGGAACAATTAAACATTTTCAATGTATAAGAATAAATAGATTTCTTAAAACAACAATGGAATGAACATATGAATGGACGTTATAATAATTAATTAAATTACTTCACTATCACAAAAAGTGTTGGCAACTGGTCGCCAAAAATGTGATTAGCTAACATTTGAAATGAAATACTTTATCTATATTACAGCCAGAAATATGTCTCTTACTAGTCTGTACAATTCTAGCACCGTGAATGCGTAAGCAAGACATATGCACGAAACTTATTTGAGAATTTGTAAAAGTTCGAATTATAACCAAAGTAATGCTCCAATTCTATCCATAAAACACTTTATACGCGTATGTAGTTGCCTTCGAAACTCAAAATAAAGAACAGGGAACAAATGGCACTAATGTGAAATATTTCTTGTTTAGGCCTCGCTTGATGTATGCATGGGAGTTTGTGGGGACGGTGTCCTAGTTTACACTTAGCTTCTCCTTCCTCACCCTGCTTCCAACTTTGGGAGCATTGAAGCGCGGGCAAGGGCGGGGTGGTTCTAGAGTTACCAAGTCGCACGTCATTATCTGACCTCCCCCCCCCCCCCCCCAAACCCTTCACATTCACACCCCTCGACCTCGGCTTTCAAACTCCATGGCGTCTCGGGACAAAGCGACAATCCTTTTCCACAGCGCTGGGCGCAAGAAAACGTCATTAGCGGTTCCTAATGGAAGCTAACCGTTGGTGTTTTTGCTATGTGGTCCCAATCCCTCCGTTCATACTGCTCTCAACACCATTAGAGTTCAGGGTCGAGCTGAGTCGCTACGCCATTGGCTGTTTCAAACACGCCCCTCCCTCCGTTCTCTTCTCTTACAACCCTTTTCTTACACTTTAGGCAAGTTCCAGCCGTCCTACCAGACCAGGGTGTCTTGCCGTTGAGGAAACTGTAGGTGAGACATAATGGGCGAGTTGAACACTCAGGAATCTACAGTCATTCAAAACAAGTTAGAAGTCACGTATCCCAGTAATGGCAATAACATCAGCCCTCGGTGTTTGCACTCACTCACTACCGGCCAACTGTACTGTACACACACGCTTACTCTACCTATAACTATACTGTACCTGCAACACGGAGGATCAAAACTTTTTCCTCTACATGCGAAGATAAGATTGCATTCCCCCACCTCCTAGCTACTACTCAATACACAGCATCATCTTTATTATTGTGTCTCTCACTCTTACGATGAATCTGTGGTAGCAATCTTCAAGGAGGTTATGTGTTATTTTATTATTTTGCAATTGCTTACAAGAAATTCAAATACGCTTAGTGTGTTTATACAAGAATAAAATACAATTTAATTTTTTAATTTAATACAAACAGATTATACTCGTCCAAACAAACTTTATGACATGAAATGCCAAAAGAAATAGACTGCCGTAAAGATTAATAGAATATTGGGATAAAACATAACAGTAGAAAAACTTTATCTGATCTCTCCTACGAGAGATAAAAGCTATAGGACCAAATATGTACAAACCGCTTCCGTAGACTAATGGTAAGATTTATTTATTTCCTACTAAAAAAAATTGTTTAAAATGATTTTGTCTTAGGCTATGCACTGCAAGCAGATAAGACAATTAAGGCGCCGCAGTTGAAACATCTAAACAGTCTGGAGCTCCATGCAAGAGATAAAACAGTTAAGGCGCCGCAGTTGCAACATCTACTCAGTCTGCAGCTCAATGCAAGAGATAAGACAGTTAAGGCGCCGCAGTTGCAACATCTACACAGTCTGGATCTCCATGCAAGAGATAAGACAGTTAAGGCGCCGCAGTTGCAACATCTACACAGTCTGGATCTCCATGCAAGATATAAGACAGTTAAGGCGCCGCAGTTGCAACATCTACACAGTCTGGAGCTCCATGCAAAAGATAAGACAGTTAAGGCGCCTCAGTTGCAACATCTACACAGTCTAGAGCTCCATGCAAGAGATAAGACAGTTAAGGCGCCGCAGTTGCAATATCTACACAGTTTGGAGCTCCATGCAAGAGATAAGACGTTTAAGGCGCCGCAGTTGCAACATCTACACAGTCTGGATCTCCATGCAAGATATAAGACAGTTAAGGCGCCGCAGTTGCAACATCTACACAGTCTGGATCTCCATGCAAGAGATAAGACTGTTAAGGTGCCGCAGTTGCAACATCTACACAGTTTGGAGCTCCATGCAAGAGATAAGATAGTTAAGGCGCCGCAGTTGCAACATCTACACAGTTTGGAGCTTCATGCAAGAGATAAGACAGCTAAGGCGCCGCAGTTTCGACATCTACACAGTTTGGATCTCCATGCAAGAGATAAGACAGCTAAGGCGCCGCAGTTGCAACATCTACACAGTCTGGATCTCCATGCAAGAGATAAGAGAGTTAAGGCGCCGCAGTTGCAACATCTACACAGTTTGGAGCTTCATGCAAGAGATAAGACAGCTAAGGCGCCGCAGTTGCAACATCTACACAGTTTGGAGCACCATGCAAGAGATAAGACAGTTAAGGCGCCGCAGTTGCAACATCTTCACAGTTTGGAGCACCATGCAAGAGATAAGACAGTTAAGGCGCCGCAGTTGCAACATCTACTCAGTCTGGAGCACCATGCAAGAGATAAGACAGTTAAGGCGCCGCAGTTGCAACATCTACTCAGTCTGGATCTCCATGCAAGAGATAAGACAGCTAAGGCGCCGCAGTTGCAACATCTACACAGTTTGGAGCACCATGCAAGAGATAAGACAGTTAAGGCGCCGCAGTTGCAACATCTACACAGTCTGGATCTCCATGCAAGAGATAAGACAGTTAAGGCGCCGCAGTTGCAACATCTACACAGTCTGGAGCACCATGCAAGAGATAAGACGTTTAAGGCGCCGCAGTTGCAACATCTACACAGTTTGGAGCTTCATGCAAGAGATAAGACAGCTAAGGCGCCGCAGTTGCAACATCTACACAGTTTGGAGCACCATGCAAGAGATAAGACAGTTAAGGCGCCGCAGTTGCAACATCTACACAGTCTGGATCTCCATGCAAGAGATAAAACAGTTAAGGCCCCGCAGTTGCAACATCTACTCAGTCTGCAGCTCAATGCAAGAGATAAGACAGTTAAGGCGCCGCAGTTGCAACATCTACACAGTCTGGAGCTCCATGCAAAAGATAAGACAGTTAAGGCGCCACAGTTGCAACATCTACTCAGTCTGGAGCACCATGCAAGAGATAAGACAGTTAAGGCGCCGCAGTTGCAACATCTTCACAGTTTGGAGCACCATGCAAGAGATAAGACAGTTAAGGCGCCGCAGTTGCAACATCTACTCAGTCTGGAGCACCATGCAAGAGATAAGACAGTTAAGGCGCCGCAGTTGCAACATCTACACAGTTTGGAGCACCATGCAAGAGATAAGACAGCTAAGGCGCCGCAGTTGCAACATCTACACAGTCTGGATCTCCATGCAAGAGATAAGACAGCTAAGGCGCCGCAGTTGCAACATCTACACAGTTTGGAGCTCCATGCAAGAGATAAGACAGTTAAGGCGCCGCAGTTGCAACATCTACTCAGTCTGGAGCACCATGCAAGAGATAAGACAGTTAAGGCGCCGCAGTTGCAACATCTACACAGTTTGGAGCACCATGCAAGAGATAAGACAGCTAAGGCGCCGCAGTTGCAACATCTACTCAGTCTGGAGCTCCATGCAAGCGTATGTTGACGCTCACATTCGTAAAACAGGCAGGTGGCGAAATCCCTGAAAAGGAGATAGTCCGCCCAAAGGCCCCAATCCGAGCACCAGGGTGTCCCAGGCATTTATGTTACCTAGTATTTGTTAAACTTCATAACAACACAAGTCTTCAAGGATATTATCCTTCACTATAATAATTTCGATTCAGCACAGGTTTGAATTTTGTCCAAAATGTCTTTGAAAACAGAATTCGAGATGAGAACATTTTCTTTTTTAACATTTCAGACTACTGCAAGTTTTCTTATAGTGGGAAGAAGATGCGCTACCATGCTGGCTTATAGAAAAATTCCACGTGAAAAAAGCCTTGGAGAGAGTATTTAAGAAATTGTTAGCTGAACAAAATAAACGTCGGTCCCAGACGCCGACTGCGGAACACAAATCATGACGCCTACTCGGCTAGACCGTGGCCCAAGGGGCTAGGTGATGGTCAGTTCTGGCACTCCACGATACAGTGAAACAGCTCTTAACAGTCAATACGAAAATTAACTTTTAACGGTTTGCCAAGAGCAATGTAATTACTAAAGGCTATTCACGGTAATGTGAGCACTTTTGAAAGCCCTCTCGTTCGGAATAATAGTCTATAAATGTGTTTAATTTTGCCTTAGACGTTAAATTCCGAGTTCGGTGGAATCTACACACTGTGTTAATCACTTACATTGCACTATTCATTTCAAAAAATATTTTAGGTCTAGAAAAAATAGCTGAAATAAAAACAGTAACTAGGGCCTCAAAAGTGCTCACTTTACCGAGAACAGCCTATAATCGGGTTTTCAGAACAAAAACTGGATACAATTCACTTACAGTACCTAAAGCGGTCAATAAATAAATCCTAACATGAAGTTCCGAGTGAAACTCAGCGGTCGTAAAAAAAGGAAGTCTATTTATGATGAAGCTATGAGAAGAAGAAGGCCAGATCATCAAATGTTATTGTGTCACAAAAAAAAAAAACTTTTACATTTCCGAAACAGACAACTTGAACAATCGATATATCTAGAAGGACCATGTCGCGGTCGCGAAAAATCATGATAAAGCATGTATGTATATTAGCCTTTGCTAACTTTTTAAAGTACTTTAAAATACCACATTAATTACACAAATAGAAATATGAAATACTTAATATTTCACTGGAATACAGTAACCAAAATGTCAGGCAGCAGTTGCATTATACCCGCACATAGTCTGCCATCTTGTGTGACAGAAAAGAACCAGAAACACAAGTATTATAGAGCGAAATCAAAAGATATGTGTTGCTTGAAGAGTAACATACTGAGAACTTACCGTCATTAATGATATTTACAACCACAGAATTACATTAATGTAGATTACATCAATATTTCGCCTTTCTCTGAATAAGATAGGGCCTAACATTAATTGTTTACTGTTAACGTGACACAAAATCTCCGAAAAAAATTAATGAAAGACGGCAGGGCTTTGCCAGAGAAGGTAAATTGCTGCCAAAGTAATTTAAGAAAAAAATTATGTAAAAGAGAGAGAGAGAGAGAGAGAGAGAGAGAGAGAGAGAGAGAGAGAGAGAGAGAATGCCACAACATGGCACAAATTGTGCCATGTTGAGAGTCTTGCGCTTAGAGGTGACGGCGTACTTGATGCGCGGGGCAATTTCGTTCCTATGTCCCTCGCGCCTCTCAGCCTCACACGCGGGAGAATGCTGCAGGTAGGCAAGATAGAGTCTCAGCAGACCATACCTGGGCTCGAAATATGACCAGGCTTCCGTCACAGAACTATAGACTAATAATTAACCAGCTAGGAAAGAAATGTGCCAGTGTGAGCAATGCAATAGGCAAAATTGACTACTGACTCGACAAGCAGCCAATAAATAAATGTTGGCGTCTTGACTGTATAGACAACTGTAGAGTCTTCTCTATAGGTAGCTAAATCCACACCACAGAGTGCTTCACCCTCTCAGACTTTGCTTTAGTTTATGATTTCAGGTGTTTCAAATAAGAAATTTTATGACCCGTGCTGTACTGAATTCGACAAAATATTAATTTCGCTATCGCAACCAATGGGTTGTAGGTTTTGTGTTCGGCTGTAGTAACGAGAATTCATTTTAACTTCGACGAATAGCATGGCTTACGACTCAGTTTTTCACACGGAAGATGATTGGCCAGTGAGCCTAGCAATGTACAGCACGAGGCAAACATAACCTTCATGTGCACTTCTGTACATACTCAACTGTGTACAGTGGGTGTGGGTGGGTCAAGACTTGGCAGGTGAAACAACCTCTGTTATAATGGCCAGTGAGCCTAGCAATGTACAGCATGAGGCAAACATAACCTTCATGTGCACTTCTGTACATACTCAACTGTGTACAGTGGGTGTGGGTGGATCAAGACTTGGCAGGTGAAACAACCTCTGTTATAATGGCCAGTGAGCCTAGCAATGCACAGCACGAGGCAAACATAACCTTCATGTGCACTTCTGTACATACTCAACTGTGTACAGTGGGTGTGGGTGGGTCAAGACTTGGCAGGTGAAACATCCTCTGTTATAATGAGAACTCGAGCCGCACAAACATGCCACCAAGATGATGTCACTTGCCAGTAACGTGTTGGAACGCTGTTTGCCAATCAGCGCCTAGTAACACACTTGCCACCCGGCAGCCCCGCCAATAGGAAAACATTTCGCAGTACGCATTAGCCAATGAGACTCAAGGCCCGTTCCCAGAGCATGGTGCAGCCTATCACAGAACGACTACTACATTAAAGTATCCACCAAGCCATTTTAACTTCCTTTTGTTTACTCATTTGCTCTACATATTATTCGCGAAGCTAAGTTGAACATTATTCCCTCCCCAAGGCAGAGTAGAGTGACTTTGCTGCTCGAAGCAGATTTTCCTGCCACATCTCCATATCTGATAGGTATGAAGGTCGGGAAACTCCAATAAACTAACCTTACGAACTCCAATAAACTAACCTTACGAACTCCAATAAACTAACCTTACGAGCTCCAATAAACTAACCTTACGAGCTCCAATAAACTAACCTTACGAACTCCAATAAACTAACCTTACGAACTCCAATAAACTAACCTTACGAACTCCAATAAACTAACCTTACGAACTCCAATAAACTAACCTTACGAGCTCCAATAAACTAACCTTACGAACTCCAATAAACTAACCTTACGAGCTCCAATAAACTAACCTTACGAACTCCAATAAACTAACCTTACGAGCTCCAATAAACTAACCTTACGAACTCCAATAAACTAACCTTAGGAGCTCCAATAAACTAACCTTACGAGCTCCAATAAACTAACCTTACGAGCGTATTAGGACTTTGTGTGTACCCATCAAGTCGCCTGTTCTGATTTTGTTCCAGGAAAGAAACACGTAGTGAACATTGCATCTTTAATTATTTTATTACGAAACCAAAAAACTTTTGGTTAGTAAGGGATTATAATTCTCTAATTTGGCAACATTGGCTCCGTAGTTTCTAATATTAGGAAAAAATATCTTACACGAACATATACTGAAACTAAGCAGAATTTATGTTCTGAATTTGTGATTTTTAAAATACATTTGTTGGTATTTACAATTTTGGTGCTCAAACTGCCGAACAAAAAAATAAAACATTTTTTTCGCTACAGGGTTCCTGTCATTCAGCAGATGAGAGTTGTGTCCGACGCCATTTTGGACACGTAGACTAGTTCTGTGAGCCGTGAAGCTACTTGCAGGCAGGCAGGCAGTAGGTCGTGGTAGACCGCGAGACCAGAGTAGGGACGCAAACAAGACTAACACAATCTTCGATACCAACCCTCCGCCTCCGACCCACCCCGCTCCCAGATCAGCCAGCCAACCGGAGCATGAGATGGTGTGAACTGAGTCCAGGTTAGGTTAACCTTTTCACCGTCAGCATCGAACATTTCAGCCATGTTGCCAAACGGAGTGGAGAGATTCGGGCGTCTTGAGAGCCGATGAGTGTGAAGCGAGGTGAGTATACAATGTCGGGGGGGGGCGGGAGATCCCTGAGGAAACCCGCCAACCAGCGACCCCGCTGGAAACGGAAACGAGGAGTCTAACCACTTCACCACCGCGACCTCTTCATGTTGCTAAGGAGTCATAGAGTGCACGCTGGTTGTCAGACTTGACCCTTCCTTCACTCTCAGAACCAACGATGGCCTGCCGCGGTGCTCTGTAACTACATATAGGTAGCGGCACCTCATACTGAACACTTGCTTGTGTCGAAATACGTTCGCGAAAACCATGTGTTCTTCTTAGAAGTCAGCGTAATTCGCAAACATTTTACTGCCTTCAAGAACTCTTACTCCTGTGTCCCTTGTGTTTGCACTACATGTGTTTAGACGCGCCTTGGACGGATCTCATTCCAGCTAGTAGAGAGAGAAAAAAAAAGAGAAATGTCATGGCCTTATCTCGTACAGTCAAGTCGAATAAAAATAGATTCCTCTCATCATGACAGCGACAAATCAATAAACATCTGTCTTCCGAGCATCCAATACTGAGAAGTCTCGTTTGTTGACAAAATATTTAGTAGGGCCACCTTATTTCGCGAAAAGTTTTCAGGACAAGTTGTGTTCAAACGCACTTAAGTTCAGAAGCACTTTTGTGATTGGACCATTTGAATTTTTAACCGTATTATCTGCCCGACTGCGAATCATGAACGTTCAGTCTTGGGGGAACCTAACTCTCATTGGCTCACTCATGTAACAGACTGTCATCACACAAGGACAAACGGCCAATAATCAAATGAAGACGGCAAGTGAGCACATATAGGATCTTGAAGTCTAGACTCCGCGTTTATCTTTTCGCGAAAAACAGGTGGCCCTACTGATTAACTGAAATGCCTAAATCTCTTATCTGTGATTGGTTAACAGGTTACAAGAAGAATGCTTGACACAGGTACAGTTTGCACAAAAGAAATTAACAATTGCAACACTTACTCGTAAATTAACCCATTACTTACACATTTATTTTTCATTTCAAGTGTTGCAAAAGAGGACATTTATGGCGTGGGAAGTACTTACAAGTTTCTTATTACAACTGACACTTTAACGCATGAAAAGTGTTTCACTAGATCCATGGCGCAAGAAGCAGCCATTTATAAAATACATTTCATTCACAGTTACTTCACACTTTTCTGAAGCCTTTCTAAAGTTCTACTTCCAGGATATTCCTCCGCCTCCTGCAAACAAAGCTTAACCGAGTCCAGAGAATTACACCAATGGGACAACTCTCCACATTCGTGCGCACTCTGTTTAGTAATATTGTGCATAAGAACTATTTATTTAGTCCAGGAATATTAGGGGTTTCACCTCGGAATGAGAGATAGTCAGCTATAAACTTGTATAAACCTTTATTTTGACACCCTAAAACTTGCCTCAAAACCTACCTATCGTAGGGTGTCCGCGACCACAGATATTTCAAGGTCAAAGGTCAAAAAATCGATTTTTTACACATTTATTGCAAATATCTCGTTTCCTATGGGTGTTATGCTATTTGTATTTATTATAAATATTGTAGAAGATTAAATTCTCTGCAACTTTTGTTTAAACATTTTTTTATATCTTGAACCATTTTCGAGATAGAGGGCAGAGCGCGCGCAGTGTTTAACTATTTAGAGTATCATTCGAGGTCAACATGTAGTCCCGATTAAAAAACACGCCGTATAAAGTTTATAAATTATTGATAAATATATAATTCTAAATAATTTGCATTTTTTATTAACTATTACGTTATAATTAATAATTTTTTGCAATAATTCAGTATCTATTCATTTAATAATACTTACCTACTCGTGTACTTATAAAGTTACTAAGGGAAATACTTTAATTATTTTTTAATTCTAATCTTATTTATATTAATTACTTCCTAACTAAATAAAAAGAAAAGAATTAAATTTTTAATTAATGTTTTTATTGAAAAATACCATTTCATACATTTATGAACTTTGAAATTTAAAAAATTCAATAATAATAACTACAAGTTCTAATTTCAATTTTCTTCTTCTTCATCATCGTCTTCCAGTCGCTGTAAAATTTCAAATTCCTCCGTGTTCTCTTCTACAGTTCTTAGTCTTTCTGCTTGAGGATTTAAGTTTTTATTATCGTACCAAGCTTTTGATAAAATATTAGCGTGTGAATCACGGAAAGAAATGATCGTAAAAGCTCCTACTTTTTTCGTAATTATTATATTGGTTAAGTACCTTTGTTGTAGCCTTGAAATAATAGTTTTATCATCTGGTACATACCCTGTCAAGACATCTTTAAGCTCTTTTAGTGTAAATTGTGAATCATTATTTTCTATGTAATTGAAAATCTCTATCATAGCTTCTGAAACTTGATTATCTTGACGAAGTTTCGGATGAGACGATGGTACTTTAATTGTGAAGAAATTCGTATAACAAACAGCATGGTATTTAGCTTCAGCAGCAACTAAATCATATTGAAAAAATATATGATTTTTCACCAATTCTCCGAAAGTATCACCACGTTCTTCTGCTTTTTTCATAACATTGTCTTTAAACTCAAGAGTACTCACTGCACTTATCTTGCGTCTATACTTTTCTTTTTTCTTTGTCTCTGCGGCCTCGTCAGCTATTTCACCACAAAATAAACACTGCTTCTTGAAATCGAACACTTCACTTAGTCTTTTATGCGGTACAGTTGGAGAAGCTGTAGTTTCATCTTGTTCTAGTCGCCGTTTTGCTGCTAATATAAACAGTTCGGCACTTTTCATGCACTTGTACAGAGGTTACTGTTTTTAAATAATCAATAAGACCGCCGTTTCGTTCGATACTTGCAGTTCTCAGAGTTTTTGTACCACGCACTAGATTCACTAATGATTCACCTTCCGAATCTGACTTTTTACGTATAAAACACAAATTATCCATCACTCTTAAAATTGTACGTCCGTAGTTACCAAGATACGATTCAAAACTAAAGAATAACAGTGGTTCCTTGAAAAAGAAACCGGTCGTGAGTAAGCAATTGAACATCTGTCCTTTCTGGCTATAAATAGAAAGGTTCGTACTATACAATAGAGGTCCGTTGTCCCAGGTATAATTTTTAACGTTTTAAAAGAATCTATAAGTTTGCGTATTTCAATATAGATGTACGTAATTATTTTCTACTTAAAATGTAATTAAAGTATTTCCCGTAGTAACTTTATAAGTACACGAGTAGGTAAGTATTATTAAATGAATAGATACTGAATTATTGAAAAAAATTATTAATTATAACGTAATAGTTAATAAAAAATGCAAATTATTTAGAATTATATATTTATCAATAATTTATAAACTTTATACGGCGTGTTTTTAATCGGGACTACATGTTGACCTCGAATGATACTCTAAATAGTTAAACACTGCGCGCGCTCTGCCCTCTATCTCGAAAATGGTTCAAGATATAAAAAAAATGTTTAAACAAAAGTTGTCGAGAATTTAATCTTCTACAATATTTATAATAAATACAAATAGCATAAAACCCATAGGAAACGAGATATTTGCAATAAAGGTGTAAAAAATTGATTTTTTGACCTTTGACCTTGAAATATCCGTGGTCGCGGACACCCTACGATAGGTAGGTTTTGAGGCAAGTTTTAGGGTGTCAAAATAAAGGTTTATACAAGTTTATAGCTGACTATCTCTCATTCCGAGATTCTTGCCCTCATTTGACTAATATTCCTGGACTATTACTAGACATTACCAACACACCTATTTTATCCCTGCTTTTATTCATAGTAATTATAAGTTAAATAATATTATATATAGATAGAAAACGAAGAAAATTTTAATTTAACAATAAACAAGCTAGTTTTACTTTGGTGAACAAGTGTCGGTATTTGGGGTAATATGTTACGAGGTTAGTTCGCGACTGGACGAGTTTATAGAGCAGGGGAATGACTTCTTTGGCGGACAGCGCATAGTATCGATATCTACCGTTTTGCCAGATTGTACAGTTTGCCTGACATCTTGCTAGCCACTTGTCTGACAGCTTATGTTCCTTCCTTCAAGAGAGACAAACTATCATCCCACTAAACATCGCTCCTGTTTTTACTGTCACTTATCCTCGAGATGAGCGTGGCGCCGCCTGCAACACATGTTTCACCTACAATTATATGGCAATTTCATTTCGTTTAGAGCTCATGACTCGCGGCCTGCAAGGTGTAATTTGGGGCGCATGTAAATGCGGAACGATTCTCCACTGGACGATGTCGAATGTGCTTTTAATGACACGCTAGTGTTGGCTGTGGGCTGGAAACATATCTGCAGTTTTTGTAGCTGCCATCAGTTCGAGTACGCCAACTGACTCAATCTCTGTTGGCAAACTGACCATCTCCACTTGTTACACACTTACTTCTCAGCACATTTGCCTACAAGTTGATGCATTCGTGTCCTTATGGATTATGCCTGGTTTTCGGGTAAAATGGGCAATGATTAGCTGTTTTTCAAAACACGTTATTATTGTGTCGTTCAGTACCAGATTAGAGCAATTTTGATTGGTCTCGCCGAGCAACACAGGGCCACAGAGTAAATAACTACACAGACATACAATGGCGTGACGTTTCTTTTGATGAGAGCGTACCCATTGTCTGATTGGTTGTACGAGGCTGCTGGAGTCGCGGTGGACCAGCGGCCGCAACAATTCTTTATAACGAGCACGTACAGTCTCTGCGTCCATGCTGCACATTGACGATATTTATGATCAGTGCTGTACACTTCACGTTACTGCTGTCCTCCTTTCTCGCTCATCTGGTTTCTACAATATTCCGCGCCTCTTTGACATAAATGTGTAATGTCAATATAGTAAGTGGATGATCCAGCAGTTGTTGACTGGGAGCGATCAACACAAGTACAGCTCGTACCATACAATTATGTGAGTGCAATGATCAACCTCAGATATAGATGTTTGACAGCGCGTTGTGAAGAATGTGTGACTACTCTTGTTGGGTTTGGAAACTTCGCACTTTCTGAATCGAACCTTTCAATGTTCTCCCCAAACACGTCACATCTTGCCAAATATGTAATCTATCACAAGCGCTGTATACTTCTGTTAACGTAAAAGTATCTCAGTTTTGATTAAATTGCACTTTTGCTTATATTTTATATATATACTTAATAATATTTCATAGGCAACTAATAATAATAAAACCAGGGAGAAAAAAAGTGTGTTGGTAATGCCTAGTAATAAATTGTCCTTATGCAAAATATGATTACACTGAGTGCACGTGAATGCAGTGCTTTTTCCCTTGACACGAGGCGGAGGAATATCCTGGAAGTAGAACTGAAATAGGGGTTGAGATAAGAAAAGTTTGAAACAACCGCGGATGGACTATACAATGTGTAGTGTACTGTGTGGGACTCAAACCCAGGACGTGGTGGTGGTAAGGCCAGGCCAGGCCTGGCTGGAGAGTGTCTCTACGTCGTGTACAGTCCGTCCTGAAAGAATCGTTCTCGCGAGTGCGTTCTGAACTTCCACTCACAGTTTACTACAAGAGTATTTTGTAATTATTCTTCTATTTCCATAGTTTTACAACAGTCGGGAGTATAAAATGTCGTCTCCGAAGAACAAAGTTATTCATATTAAATGGTGTGAGATAACAAGTCATTTTATCGACAAAGGTGATCAAGAGGAAAATTAAGTCGTTTTTTTTTTTTTTGCAAAACAGACAACCCGCAGCTCAGCGCAGCGCTTTATACCTGTGTTAGTGAAACAACCATAGAATAAATACGTAAGTAAAACAAATACATAATGACTCAGGGCCGAACGAAGGGTTATCTATCCACTCCGAGGAATAACCGAGCACGCATACCACAACATAATGTATTTTCTGTTGATGACTTTTATCTATGTTTAATTATTTAAAAAATTCGTGATTTTAACGTACGCGAAAAAAGTGCTATCTATCGCGAATTTATTACCAGTCGCGAAAAAAAAAAATTAATTTCCCATGGGAACAAAATTACACAACAGATAATTTAACAGCATGTATTTCAGGCGGAAAAAGTGTCAAGCTAGGAGTAAAATACTTGGAGAGAGAGAGAGCCTGTTGTGATATGGTGACATGACTATTTTGTTAAAATAAGCCTTCCAAAAAACTGGGCGCCAAATAGTTTTCTTTGATGAAATCGGTATTGGTGGCAACCTAAATATTCCAAAGTGTTGGCAACATAACAAAGATGTTGGTGTACTAGTAAAAAGTGACGCGAGTAAAACTTCTTTCCGTTACAATATTTTTAAATAGTAAATATATCTTAAAATAGAATACATATTTTAAATTCGGAAGTGGAATAAAATTCAAGTCAAAAAGTAAGAGAATTTTTTGGATTTATTTCTAATCGGCCGTGTCAATATGAAAGTTCGCATTTTTATAATACTTTATGTAAACAATGTTCTTGGCCATAGAGTGAGGCGCCTGAACAAGCAGGCTGTCACGCCTGAACAAGCAGGCTGTGGCGCCTGAACAACCAGGCCGTGGAGCCTGAACAACCAGGCTGTGGCGCCTGAACAACCTGGCTGTGGCGCCTGAACAACCTGGCTGTCGCGCCTGAACAAGCAGGCTGTGGCGCCTGAACAACCAGGCTGTCGCGCCTGAACAAGCAGGCTGTGGCGCCTGAACAACCTGGCTGTGGTGCCTGAACAACCTGGCTGTGGCGCCTGAACAACCTGGCTGTGGCGCCTGAACAACCAGGATGTGACGCCTGAACAACCTGGCTGTGGCGCCTGAACAACCAGGATGTGGCGCCTGAACAACATGGCTGTCACGATTGAACAACCTGGCTGTGGCGCCTGAACAACCTGGCTGTGGCGCCAGAACAACCAGGCTGTGGCGCCTGAACAACCTGGCTGTGGCGCCTGAACAACCTGGCTGTGGCGCCTGAACAACCAGGCTGTGGCGCCTTAACAACCTGGATGTGGCACCTGAACAACCAGGCTGTGGCGCCTGAACAACCTGGATGTGGCACCTGAACAACCAGGCTGTGGCGCCTGAACAACCAGGCTGTGGCGCCTGAACAACCTGGCTGTGGCGCCAGAACAACCAGGCTGTGGCGCCTGAACAACCTGGCTGTGGTGCCTGAACAACCAGGCTGTGGCGCCTTAACAACCTGGATGTGGCACCTGAACAACCAGGCTGTGGCGCCTGAACAACCTGGCTGTGGCGCCTGAACAACCTGGCTGTGGCGCCTGAACAACCTGACTGTGTTGCCTGAACAACCAGGCTGTGGCGCCTGAACAACCTGGATGTGGCGCCTGTACAACCAGGCTGTGGCGCCTGAACAACCTGGCTGTGGCGCCTGAACAACCAGGCTGTGGCGCCTTAACAACCTGGATGTGGCACCTGAACAACCAGGCTGTGGCGCCTGAACAACCTGGCTGTGGCGCCTGAACAACCTGGCTGTGGCGCCTGAACAACCTGACTGTGTTGCCTGAACAACCAGGCTGTGGCGCCTGAACAACCTGGATGTGGCGCCTGTACAACCAGGCTGTGGCGCCTGAACAACCAGGCTGTGGCGCCTGAACAACCTGGCTGTGGCGCCAGAACAACCAGGCTGTGGCGCCTGAACAACCTGGCTGTGGTGCCTGAACAACCAGGCTGTGGCGCCTTAACAACCTGGATGTGGCACCTGAACAACTAGGCTGTGGCGCCTGAACAACCTGGCTGTGGCGCCTGAACAACCTGGCTGTGGCGCCTGAACAACCTGACTGTGTTGCCTGAACAACCAGGCTGTGGCGCCTGAACAACCTGGATGTGGCGCCTGAACAACCTGGCTGTGGCACCTGAACAACCAGGCTGTGGCGCCTGAACAACCAGGCTGTGGCGCCTGAACAACCTGGCTGTGGCGCCTGTTCAATCTGGCTGTGGTGCCTGAATAACCAGGCCGTGGCGCCTGAAAAACCAGGGTGTGGCGCCTGAAAAACTAGGCTGTGGCGCCCAAACAACCTGGCTGTGGCGCCTGAACAACCAGGCTGTGGAGCCTGAACAACCAGGCTGTGGCGCCTGAACAACCTGGCTGTGTTGCCTGAACAACCAGGCTGTGGCGCCTGAACAACCTGGCTGTGGTGCCTGAACAACCTGGCTGTGGTGCCTGAACAACCTGGCTGTGTTGCCTGAACAACCAGGCTGTGGCGCCTGAACAACCAGGCTGTGGCGCCTGAACAACCTGGCTGTGGTGCCTGAACAACCTGGCTGTGTTGCCTGAACAACCAGGCTGTGGCGCCAGAACAACCAGGCTGTGGCACCTGAACAACCAGGCTGTGGCGCCTGAACAACCAGGCTGTGGCGCCTGAACAACCTGGCTGTGTTGCCTGAACAACCAGGCTGTGGCGCCTGAACAACCAGGATGTGGGGCCTGAACAACCTGGCTGTGGCGCCTGAACAAGCAGGCTGTGGCGCCTGAACAACCTGGCTGTGGTGAGCTAGCACGCCATCTATAAATGACCGCGGGAGAAACTGTCTTGATGTAAGTCAGCTCCTGTTAGTTTGAGAGTTAGCCTCTGGGCCTTGTTTATCGTCATCGCAAATCACACTTTGAGGAAAACTGCAGTCTTAGCAACATATAATAGTTGTGCTCACACGCAGTATAAGTCTGCAATGGAATGGGTATTAAAAAAAAACTAATTCATAAAAATCTACTTATAGTGTTCTATAACAAATTATATATTTCTTAGAATACTTTTAATTAGTTTCTAGTAAATAGAACGGTTTTAATACGGTTTTATTCATGTGAAACTGTCGAACATGTGATTAATTATTTATTTTTTAACTACTTTCACAAAGTTTCGATATGATAGGATCATTTAATTATTTTTTTTTCCTTACAATTATTGAACCCCTATTTCACACCTTTTGGGGTTGAATTTTGAATATTCCCTCCTTTGTGGATACTTACATTACATAATGATGTTTCTTCCAAAAATGTAATGTTTCTAAGACCAATGGTTGAGGCTGGGCGTTGATAAGTCAGTAAGTGAGTTGGCTTTTCTATTTTCTGTTATACAAAGGGATGCAGAAGAAGGGTGTACCTTGTAATTAATCTATTCACAAAGTTGACTTTATAAACTTATTGAAATGAAAATATTAAGACAGAAATCATTCAACGTAGATGCAGAATTAGCAACCCACTGCCACACGGTTCTCAGAATATCGCCATACATGTGCGATCTGAATGTGATTGAGCTGATTGAGCATGTGTGAAAATTAAGATAATAATTAGAGAAAGAAACGTAATATGTGACTTATG
This sequence comes from Dryococelus australis, assembly GCA_029891345.1. NCBI lineage: Eukaryota > Metazoa > Arthropoda > Insecta > Phasmatodea > Phasmatidae > Dryococelus > Dryococelus australis. Next base: position 179,290,151 of record CM056999.1, read on the forward strand.
ACTTAAATGCTTACAGAACATACAAAATCAGCTATTTAATAAGTTACCATACGAAACTGGAAAGGGTATTGAAAAGGTGTAGAAATGATAGAAAAACAGTACTGGCAAACATACTGCATTCTTCCGAACATAGTGGACGATATAATCATCAATTTAGGAGCCGATAGCAGTGATAGAGATAGTGACAGTGATTGCAATAATAATAATTCAGAAGCTGACAGCACAACTGGGAGGAGTGTGGGTGAGGGAGAGACTTAGCACATTCATTGGCTCTCTCGGTCACCACGTGCGACGATCTTGTGCACTCCCAGAGTCGCAGAGCTGGGACCCTCGCAGTAACTTGCTGGTGTGGGTTCATAGGGCGAGCCGAGGACTCAGTGTAGTCTGTGATTCACGAGCTAACTCCGCCTCTGTAGGGCGGCTGTTCTGCGCCACTCGCTCAGGAAGCAGCCAGTAGCGGAAGGGTTGAAGGAAGGTGGTAGTTGTGGTGGTACGGGGGTGAAATGCCGGGGTGCGGTCGGTAACCCTCTAGCCACGCGGGCCTTTCCGTGCGCCATTTGACCGCCAAATCGCTCCCATTAGCGAGCGGCCCGCCCGAGCACAGCACACGCCATCTGCAACACTCACTGCAACAAGTTTGCATACTAGTGTCAACATTTTACATTTTCAACGCGGTTCAGATTTACTGACAATTAAGTCAAGCTAGAAGTTACTCGCCTGTATTGACGACTGCACGACCATCAGTTCTGTTGTTCTCTGTGGTCATCTTTACAACTGTGATATTGGTTCACACAATTACTGTACTGTACAACGTCCATATCTGACCAGCTCTATGACAATATAACGCCGAGTTGAAAGAGTTCAGATCAAATGTTGTTTCCTACGTTAAATAATATACAATACGTGTGAGTTTTTCCAACGTAAGATTCTGTTGCAAAGAACCTTATGAAAATGGCGAAGTAATATTTATTGGTCAGTGTCTTCGAGTATGTGGTAATGTTACGGCGAACTCAGTATAACTCAGTTTAATCCAGGCTCTACCCACCGGAACTCGAAACGCCTCGACGTCTTGTTATATTATTATCTATAATGAAATTTGATGTTGTTATTGCTACAATTTCTTTCTTGAAATTCAGAGCGCTAAACCAAGTTCGTTAAGGGATGGAGGTCTTAATTAAATAAAAGAGTTAATTGTAATTTCCTAGTTTTATTTACAACTACAACCAAAATTCTCTCTACCCAACATTTCACAAAAAACTGATATGACTTACTGTTTGCAATTAATTACTTCAATTGATACAATTTATGACTGCCTCAAAGAAATCACTGAAATTTAATAATAATTAAAAAAATCAGTCCCAATAGATGGTGTATCAAAACTAATTCAATTATTTTATCAATTATGTGTCCATAATCGACAGTTCCAATATTTACAATCAAATCCGTATTACATGTCCATTCAGTCCCATCTTAGTTTAGTCCTTGTCTCGCCAGTCTGCAATGTTCTAGTGTTCGTCGAGCGCCCTCACGCACAGTAGGCTTCACTCGCCGGATACTACACGCCCTCTCGTCCATTCACGCTACGAACACCTCGTCCATCATCGTCCTGCAACGTCCTTTCATCGCCCGCACCTCACTTCGCTCTCGCACTCGGCCAGATGGCCTCCGCCCGACTGCTGGCCGCTGGATCACTGTGGTATTTATAGTGTTTCATACTGTCATCCAGAAATTTCGTCAATTCCCTAGTTGCGCCGAGTGTCCTAATTCCCAGAATATTCTTGCGCCTCCTGTCGGCTTCACCTGAGGAGGAGTTATTGTGACGCCAGCCAGTCTCGCCACTGTCAGCCATTCACGGGCTTCCTAGAAGGGATGGGTGCAACAAGGCTGCGAGCGCACCGTTTCGTGGGGAGGGGAGGGTTCAGGTGCCCCCCCTACCCCCACAGTGCCGGACATCAGCCCTGTGCCAGCTGCAGCGCGTAATATTATTATCTTATTGAGTAATTTGATATTTATTTTTAGTAGAATTGCAGTTTTCACTCGTGTATTCTGTCGTGTTTACTTATTTTCCGGTCTTCTCGATAGACATTGACAAGGAAATTATTTTCCAGATTTTTTGTTGTTGTAGCTGTTTATAAAATATTTTGGTATATCAGCAGCAGCTATTATCATGGGCCAGAGGCATGTGATGTCTGCATTAGTGCTGGTTTTTGACCCTGGACAGCAAAAGATCGTGATTTTACTTATTCTGCAACATGTGAGATAGGTACGAGTACACTCGGGATAATACGTTAAGGGGTTTATAGGTGCTGTATGATGTATTTTGTTCTGGCAAGTGAATATGAAGGGCCTACACAGTAAAAATATTAATTACTTGAACAAAATAAATTTGAAAAATATTAGAAAATATTATTGCGAACAAAATAGTAGGTTACAACGTCCCTTATTTCCTACAGCAATTTAATTTTCCTTCAGCAGCGACTGGGATTGTAAACAGGTACACTTTTACAAAAATAACTGTTGTAATTTTGTATTGTTTTTCACTGTTGGTAATAACATTTGATCAAATATATTATTTTTCTACCGAAATTTGTGCAAAATAAGACTAAGGTTAGTCGTTCGATTAAAAATAATTCCTTTGCGAAATTAACCCTTAGAGGACGTGACAGATTGACTGTCACTGAAGACCAGGAAGCTGTGAGGTACCTAGGCCTGTGTTCCTCACTACAGCGATGTCAGTTTTGCATTTCCACCTACGGCATAACTCATTCTCTATCACGAGTTCAATTTGTTTTCCAACCCATTACGGTCTCCAGGGCTCGTTTTTGGAATAACCTGCAGAGTAATTGTAAAGACTGCCTCAACGTCAGTAGTTTCAAACATAAGTTGAAAATTCATTTGTCGCATGAAATCTTTCGAAAGTAGTAAAAAATAAGTCGCTATGTTTTCTTTTTTCCCTAGTGATTATTGTGTATTTGATGTAAACTAATAATAATTTTTCTTTAATTTCTTTGTTAGGTTATAATGATTTTCCTCCCCCCTATTATTTCTAGGGGCCACGGTAGCTGAACGGTTAGCCTGCTCGCCTCCCTCCACTGCGAACCGGGTTCAATCCCGCCCGAGTCACCGGATTTTCGCAAGTGAGAATCGTGCCGGACTATGCCGCTGGTCGGCGGGTTTTATCGGGGATCTCCCGTTTCCCCAGACCGTTTGTTCCTGCGATGCTCCGTGCTCACCTCAACCACCCTCATCGGCTCTCAAGGCCTCGATGTTAAGAGCCGCCCAAATCTCTTCACGCTCTTTTATTTCTATCGTGATATATGTTTTTACTTAGGTACACAGTAAGTTTCTCCACATGTTTCTTACAACATCTTGCTAAAGGATGTAAATATTTTCATATCCTACATATTAACATTTCTCCTCTGCGTGTTTTAAACTTTATGTTAATTACTAAGATTTAAGTTTTTAATTATTTCTGTGTTAATGTGTACCAAAAGGAAAAACAACATTTCGTTTCGACTTATTTTTAATTGTTTGTAGTGTAACTTTTTATATATTTTTTATAGTATGTTTATGGGTTTTTTTAGAATAGATAACCTAATGGTATAGTTTCATATTGATGTGAATTACTTTGCAGTTACGTGTAAGAGAAGGCGAAAGCCTCAAATTCGCCACCAATAAAGACATAATATTAAAACTAAGAATAATAATAGTCATATTGGTCCTGGCTACACCGGAGACGCTTACTGTACTCTGCAACGTTTATTATTGGCTGGCCATCAGCCAATGAAGTCGTGCGTTAAACTGCGTACCAATTCAATTGTGTCGCGAATGATGTAACAGAATTTACAATAAATCACGTTCATTTGAGAAAATATTGCAGAGAACAGTTCTATTCTTACATTTTGAAATGTTCACTAGTTATAATCTTTTACTTATATTTCGATGAAACCCAGCGTAACGTTAAAAATATATAAACGTGTGTGTTTTGTCTTCAAGAGCAAACAAATTTCCATATAAACGTAGGCCTCTCCGCCGCTGAACTTACGTTATTGGCTCAAGAGCTGTGACATCGCTGTAACACCGTACATCAATCATTAATATGAGCGCAGGAAATTGCACGTCCTAGCACGAGGAGGATAGATAGACGAGACAGCTGAGGCTTACATTGTCGGTTACTCGTTAGACGTAGGAAGTCGTGGATGTTGATACCGACGTATGTAGGTAGCTTGGGCATATCTTGGGCATAGCTTGTCGGGCGAGCTCAGACTGTCGGCGTGGATGTGGAGGCTTGAAGCTGCCCCCAACCCGTCGATACCTCACTCCTTCCAACGTGGATGTGGAGGCTTGAAGCTGCCCCCAACCCGTCAATACCTCACTCCTTCCAACGTGGATGTTGATACCGACGTATGTAGGTAGCTTCGGCATATCTTGGGCATAGCTTGACAGGCGAGCTGAGACTGTCGGCGTGGATGTGGAGGCTTGAAGCTGCCCCCAACCCGTCAATACCTCACTCCTTCCAACGTGTATGTGGAGGCTTGAAGCTGCCCCCAACCCGTCAATACCTCACTCCTTCCAACGTGGATGTGGAGGCTTGAAGCTGTCCCCAACCCGTCAATACCTCACTCCTTCCAACGTGTATGGATGGCGTCTAGCAACCATCTGACTAGTTTCGACATCATCACGATCTGAATGTTACTGGACTCGAACCACAATCCAACTTTCTGGGATGTTACTCAATACCCTAGTCGACGTGTTTCCCGACTATAAAAGGGTGTTTTCTGTCGTCTTGGGAGAAAGAATGAATAAAGACCGCACGATGAGAACATTATTATAACTTGGCAGAACGCATATACTGCCATCTTTGGTAAGGGTATTTTATACAGAAAAAACGTCAAGATAAGTTTGTTTTACATCCTGTATTTTGAAACGTTACAATATTTCGGCTAAGTATGTTTTCCTATGGGAGCCCATTATTAAATGTAACTTCATGTAATTTTCATAACAAACATTATAATTGCAATGTATCATAAAGCGTGCTTGAATATGTGTTATTTGATATTTTATTTTATAATGCTTGTATTTTTTATATGGGCAGTTTATAATAAAAGAGAAAAAAAAAAACGAAATTATTCCTGAGGTAAACTAAAAGAAAACTAACAGTTTGTGGAATCATTTCTCACAATTTTGGGGGTTAAATATCTTGTATTCCACTTCATATCAGGGGATGGTTGAATTGTCGCAATTTATTACTATTGCGTTATTTGTTTGTACTCTGACACTCAAACTCTGCTGCTTGAAGGTTTCTGGTAAGACTAATTTTGTTTAAATGATTATAATGTAAGGAAGGGGAGTTGAAGGTCACTGTCATGGAGTGGTGGGGTTTCCTGCAGGTGCTCCCGCTATGTGACAGAAAGGCGTGCCAGATAATCTGTCGGCCAGTGACAGAAATCAGCGAACGTGCAATAACTTGGAGTCCAGCCTGCCTCATAATAAACTAACAAGAGACGGCCGATTTTCGCGAAAAGAATTCCTGTCATGCTGTTTTTCAAAATACTTTAACTCAGATCCACTTTCGTGATTAGATGGTTTCAACTGTTACTCCGACGAATGAGAGACTTTCAGTATGTGAGTGACGTAATTCTGATTGTCCCAGTAAACACTGCACTATCTCCCGGCGAAGACTCGGTGCCAATAACAGAAGGAAAGTTGAGAGTGAAGAGATGAGGGTGATTGTGGTAAGTATGGAGCAGCGCCGGAATGAAGGGGCGAAGAAACGGGACATCCTCGAGAAAACCCACCGACTAACGACAAGATTCCCACATGCGAAAATCCGGCCGGGGATTGAACCCGGATCGCCTTGGTGGGAGGCGAGCAGACTAACCGCTCAGCCAGCCTGGCTCCCGGAGTGCAAGTAGTGTATTGGAATGTAGCGCCGTGGAGTTATTTCCGGTAATATGGGGTGTCGGTCGCTAGAAATGTAGTAGTTCAGGGGCGTGTATCTATGAGCGACTCGGGAGGGAATGACTACATATAGGTCGTATATCAAGGCGGCGTACAGACTCTAGGTGCGTGTGGATGGTAATGAGCCAACACCAAGCACCCCACACGACGAGTTGTGGCTGCAGGCCGGGAGATAACAACACAATTCGCTGCCACTTGCCACATTTCAATATCAATACCAACTCCCATAATAAGGAAAATTCGCCCGCCAAAGTGGTCCTCAACTAGAGTTCGTTGGAGCACAACTTGTACTGTAATATTTCTGCGAAATACACATGAAAGAAGAGCGCATATATTTTGTAAGCCTGCTAAATATCTTCCTATAATTTTACTAATTAAATGTTTCTTAAAATAAATATTAAGAGTCAAATGTAAATCAAAATTGATGGGTATTTTTGGGCTCTTTAGGTAGCACATTTTGAAGAGAACCTTCATTAAATACAACACACATAATAATAAATTGCAGTTGCATGTAAAAAAAATTCCATTAACGTTTAGAAAAAGATTATAATGATTTACATTCATTTCAATTATAGAAAAAATAATTCTTGTGGCTGAAATGGATGCGCATAAAATCGGTTATTAATATTTCCTTCAAAAATTGCAATAATTTTATTAGCTATATAACTAGTGGCACCTGATTTTCGTGAAAAGATTTTAGACAAGTTGTGTTCCAAAAGACTATAGTTCAGAACCATTTTCGTGATTGGTTCATTTTAATTGTTACTAGTTTTATCTGCCTGCCCGCGAATCACGGCCGGTCAGAATAGGAGAAACTTAACTCTAATTGGTTCACTCATGTAATAGACTGTCTTCACACAAAGACAAGCTGCCAATAGTCAAATGAAGACTGCAAGTGTGCACATAGGATATTGAAGTATAGCCCCCGCGTAAATCTTTTCGCGAAAAACAGGCGGACCTGCATATAACTATAGTAATTATTACAGTGTAATGAAACATACGAATTATTCTTTCACATTTAATATAAATAGTGTTTCCAGACAATGCTTGTATTGTGTGTACATGGTAATATTTAACGAGTTGTGTGTGCTGTAAGTACAGCCTGGTGCAGATAACCGCTAAGAATCAGTTTACGTCTGCATCAAGGCTGGGCGGCAGTTATGTTAGAGTTTCTGGCCTGGCGAAGTTTTTACCCAGGAAAGTGGAGCGACTGAGATTGTCCCATGGGATACCCGCGAGCAAATAATGACTGTTAGCTCTCCCATCTCGTTACCTGGACAGCCTTATCGAGCTCATGCCACGCGCTTTGTTCACACATTTTAACAAAGAATTACCATAGCGATGGTTTCAGCCGCCCGCGATATGCTAATTACTCTCTGACGTGGAGCCACGTGTGTGTGAAGAATGTCTTCCTCGTTTTCTAAACTGCGATAGGCCGTCATAGATAATAATTACACTTCAAGTCCAATTTCATCCTTCTTAACCCCTCGAAATATTATCCCGAGTATATTCGTTCACACCTCACATGTTGCAAAATGGATGAGACCATTGTCTGTGCTGTGCAAGTCCAGGAGATAGCCAATAGGGATAATGTTCTTCCAGCGGCAATGGATGAGACCATTGTCTGTGCTGTGCAAGTCCAGGAGATAGCCAATAGGGATAATGTTCTTCCAGCGGCAATGCTATTGGTTGCTGATGAAACACCAACAATTTTATAATTGGTTATTTCTTGTGTCATGAGCAAACTGAAACTCTTTGCATATGTTCAAAAATATCAGTTCTTAAAATAAGCTCATAACTACTGTCCACGCCAAAAAAAAAATTATCCTTCTTTTGCAACACCTGAAACGAAAAATAAATGCATACGTTAAAGGGTTAAAAGAGATACAGTTGTTTTCCGGACGGGTTTTTTTAACGAAGTATATGGGAATTTTTCTATAGGCTGTTCACGGTAAAGTGATCTTCTTTTAAGCCCCCGGTTAAGAGTTCCTTTCAGCTTATTTGTATAATTTCGCCATTTGTTACTATAAAATTGTCATTTGATTAATAAGCACAACAAATATATTTTATAGCACTCAATAGTTAACGCCTGAGGCCAAAATAAAATACAATTTCTTGGTCACAGAGCATACTGCGAGAGCCTTAGTAAGTGCTCACTTTACCGTGAATAGCTTATACCAAGGGCCACCATATTCCCGCGAGTATATTGCACTACTATAGAGCGTCTCGCTCTTAGATTGCAGTGTGCGGTGTAATGGACATCCACTCTCTCTTTCCAATACATGGTTTCTGTCGTTAACTCTGTCCTTGTTCCTGCGTGCACTGTTGCCTAATGTGTTATCTTTTTCCAGCCTTAAAAAAAATGCCATTTTAGTTGTGTGCGCGCCATGCAATCACAATGATAGGGTTTCTCACAGGTGTCACTTATTGGCGTCGAAGTATTGGATTATCTTAAAGAGTTGCCAGGGAGGTAAATAGATAAAAACCTCTTAATCAGGCCATTTTCTTCGCCACCCATTTGTTATTCAGCCTGCCAGGCACGCCACAAAGCTGGAGCAGCCTGCAACAGTGCCCGCCAATCTAAGTGGGACGCAATATAGTTGTTCTCCTTCAGATTCAATACCGCCGTTGAATGGTTTCAACTCGCACGCGTTGTAAGTGACTTCCAGCCAATCACGGGCGTCCATTGTCAGGGTGACTTTTTTTTTTCTGATCGGCCCAGTCGAGTAGGAAATGTATACTCACACAGACATGCAGCCAGTAGCCAAAGGAAATTTGCAAAACCTGCACGTAGGAAGTGGATATCTACTCCGGGCATAAATCTCTTCGCGAAAAATAGGTGGCTCTACTTATAACATTTTAAATAATCACATTTTGAACTTCTCGCACAGATTTTTCTTGTTGACGAACAACTCTGGACATTTTAAATGTTTAAATGCACCTATGATATCCGAGATATATTCCTAGATGATATACAGACAGTTAGTGAAATATAGCGTGATCTGTAGCTTTCTTACATAACCACACACTAGTATGCTTAGTGCCTTATTTCCTGGATGTAAGTTATTTACTAGTGTAATGTACTTCCTATTACTAGAGCCACGGGTATTTCGCGAATTCATTCGGAGGCGAGGTAGACTTGTTCTTTTCTCCTATTGTAGGATTGGACGACATGTGAGTCACTGATAGGCAGGAAGCAGTAGTGTGGGTGAGTGTTCAACATCCCTGTACACAAGCCTCACTTGATCACAGCAACCAATAAACAAACGATAGTGTCTCGAGTGTATAGAGGACTGTCCAGCCTAGCTTGCTGCCAACTCAATCCACGAAATACTCAGGGCTATATTTATTAGTTGTATATTTGCTTAGAAGTCAACAACCAACTATAAAAAGGGACATGAAACCTTCGCGTTTTAAACGACTTGTAGGCTAGACTCCACGATCCTCTGCATTTCCGAGCCTCTGTTCATTGGATGCTGCTCCAGTTTGACCTGAGACCAGATGGCACGGGATTTGGTTCATGGTTCCTTGCAGCTCTCAGAGTTAACCTGAGAGTGTCTAATACAATTACAAACAGTACGCCACATGTATGTGAAGTCTAGCTTGTCCTAAAAGGAATGCGCGCCTGTGCCTATCTATACCGAAATTACATCAATTATATTTCTTTGGCTGTATTGAGCTTATTTTGGCAACATCTAAAGAAACCAACCCACTGATATAGTTTTTCTGTTGACACAACAAAATAATTTTTTCTTTCACCAGACAATATTCATTCCGAAATATATTCTATGATATAGACTATGAAGTTCTTTGGAGTTGTTTGAAGAAACATTTTGCTATCAGAAGCAGCTTTGTTTCATTCTTAACAGATACTACTAAGAAGAAACGAAACTATTCTTAACCCCGATCGTAGAAGCACAGGTCTGGGCATGATCGTAGAAGCACAAGTCTGGACATGAACGTAGAAACACAGGTTTGGACATGAACGTAGAAACACAGGTCTGGACATGAACGTAAAAGCACAGGTCTGGACATGAACGTAGAAGCACAAGTCTGGACATGAACGTAGAAACACAGGTCTGGACATGAACGTAGAAACAAAGGTGTGTACATGATCGTAGAAGCACAAGTCTGGACATGAACGTAGAAACACAGGTCTGGACATGAACGTATAAACACAGGTCTGGACATGAACGTAGAAGCACAGGTCTGGACATGAACGTAAAAGATGACGCCAATATTGACTGGTTTAGTTTAAAAAAATGTTCCTCCGTCACAAATGTTTGTACTACACTGACCCGTATCTACGAGCTCAGATAAAATGGCGGACACTCAACAACGTAAAACCGTGCATAGCTGTTTGTGCAAAAAACTGGTGGTAATGTAGAGCGTAGTTGCTTGCGGAAAGATACATAATGTGAGTTAAAGGCGCTAAGTAGTGCCACGAGGGAGGTGGGGTCGAATCCCTGTGCCAACAGTTTACAACTATTTTTCCCCTTTGTGAATTATTTAATATATATAATTTAATTTCCACTTTTCAGTAGTGGACTCCCAAAATACACAGATGCAGTTCTTATGACAAATAATCCTTTTGTAGATTTTACGAGAAAACGTGCTGTGCTGTAGTTCTACAATCCATTTTCTTGGCAACTTGTTTCCAAGAATTTTTCTTTTAAAAGTACAAAATATTTTTTACAGCGTAGTCGACGATATTTTCACGTATGCTTAAAAGAATTAAATGTAAAATACTCATATGTTCCCCAGCATAAACTTTCCAGAAAACTTCTGGGTTTACATAACTGACCCTAATTTAGTTGACTGCTCACACCAGGACATTTGCATGACATTTATGGCACACTGATGGTATGTTGATGGAAATGAAACTGATGGTTGAGAGTAGGTGAACTACTAATGGCCCATAAATGTCCTACCAACTGTATTCTAGGAATGGCCACACATAAGCTATACGTATTGCTGGTGAAGTATGGGTAGCCATATGTATGCCATTTGATAGCTGTGAAGGGGTACATCGATGGACCATTGCTGGTGCAATTTGGCTTATTATGGGAATTTTTATGGCTCTCACTCTTCGCAGGTATATTTTTTAAACTACACACACAGAGATATGTATATATTTGTGTGTGTGTGTCTAATATAATTATACAGCATACGATATAATGAGTAGATTATTTGTATGTAGTGTTGGAATTATCTATAGCAAAATGCTGTAAATACAGTAGTAGGTGTGACTTTGTGACTTGAATAATTTGACATATGTAATAATTTTAATGTACGACTGCGTATAATTAAGATGTAAACAATATAGAACAATTTGGAAAATTAACATTGAAGGTATTTTGTTGTTTCACATCACTAAAATATTCATATATTCCGACTGCATTTCAAAATAGATTAATCAAATCTAGGTGACTTAGATATTGCGAAAAATTATGTTAAAGGCAAGGTTTAGTATTAATATCGCGATTCAGTTAGTAAATTTTCTCTCAACGACAATATTTTTTTTTGTTTATCTGCATCTATATTAAAAACCGATTTGCTCGCATGGTAAATGTTAAGGCTATGAAATAGCTGGCGTAATTGATATTGTATTAGTGATTGTTAATCATTCAAAACCAAATATATTTTAATAAGTTCACATATACATAAGAAATACACATTGGTGAAATGGTTAGCATGCTGGGCTGTCACTGAAAGGGCTGTAGTTCGTGCCCTTTCACCTTCTCCGGTAAGCATCATATTTTCATGTATAATGTGTTTAATAGTAAAGAAAACGAAATCAAAAAACAATGAAACGGTTGAGAATGATGCAAAAATAATTATTTTAACGATCTAGTGTTTGACATATGGCATAAGCATGGCTAGCCGTCCGTAGGCCATCTGGTGGCTGTGAAGTGGTATAGCAATGGGACATTGCTGTTGTAGGCATATGGGCCATGCTCGGGCCATTGCTGTTGTAGGCATATGGGCCATGCCCGGGCCATTGCTGTTGTAGGCATATGGGCCATGCTCGGGCCATTGCTGTTGTAGGCATATGGGCCATGCTCGGGCCATTGCTGTTGTAGGCATATGGGCCATGCTCGGGCCATTTGTGTTCACCACACTTGCACCAGTTATGGGCAGAGTATGGCTTAGTTAGTGGTAGAACTGATAGTCAATTGAATATTGAAAGTTAGTTACGAACATATGGATGTAATACAGACCTAACTCTATTTTCATGTTGTTGAAGGTAAAGATTTAATATCGTTCAACTAGCACTTTAGGTTGACATAACTAACTCTGTAAACCTGATTGTAAGGGACCATGTAGCTGTAATGGTAGCCTTACTTAATTATTATTAATTTTAGCTTTCCTAATATGTCGTGGCTGTGGCTTGGATTTAATGACCCACAAACATGTAGTAAAGTTCCACAGCAGAGAAATTAATTTGTTGACCATTTTATTTGCTCCTTATATTGCTATAATGTTCATCAAATAAGAATGCAGATGCCTTCAAATAAGGACACGGCTGTTCAGCAGCTATGGAGATTAAACTTTTTATACTTGTATACTGGCCCTCTTAAACTTTTTATACTTGTATACTGGTCCTATTAAACTTTTTATACTTGTATACTGGTCCTATTAAACTTTTTATACTTGTATACTGGCCCTATTAAACTTTTTATACTTGTATACTGGTCCTATTAAAATCACCAATGTAAATGGCGCGTCAGTAAATCACAGGGACTGGGAAATTTCGCGGAATAATTTCATGCCAAGGCAGACTTCAAACACATGTACGTACATTTGAGTTGTGTGCGCAATTGGATCACTGTATATTAGATACGCCCAGGTGAACTGTGAGCCAATAACAAAGCTGTAAGTAACCAAGCACCAAATCCCGAATGACCAGGTCTGAGGTAAGCCAAGCCACACACTGAGGCAGCGACCAACGAACGCAGGATCGAGAATCTAGGATTGTGGAGTCCAGCCTACAAGCAGTTTAAAACTCCAAATTTCCGTTTCCATATTTATTGGTGTACAAATACCAAAAAAATTGTGTTTGTCAGAGAATAAAAAATTTGAAAATTAAAATTGTAAACCCTTTTAATCCCAGAAGAACTGTACTTTGATATAGTCCACCTCTCCGAATATTTCACATGTACGTAGCTATTAAGGAATTTAACTTTCTCTATCGTCTCGGAACTTAAAATTTTGTAAATATTTTGTAGTAATGCATGAATTACTTTCATTTTTTTAAAATGCTTATTTACTAATATGACGAAGGAAAAAAAAAGTTTTTTCACGCATGCGTGTACTGATTGGTTTGAAAACCCGATTAAAATATGAAATTACATGTTACAAATGGACATTTAAATATTTAAATATGGAATTCTAAGTTACAAATGGACATTTAAACAGAACCAATTATACTCTATCTCAAAACCACATCGACACAAAAAATAAGTAATACTTGCAGTTGACTGAAGTCCTCTCATTTCCAGTTTCCCTTATTTATAAGGAGTTAGAAATGTTTCCATATGTTGCAGTTGGATTGCGCTAACTTTCGAAAATATGAAGGTATATGAAGTTGTTAATCACGTGACCATCGTACCTGCTTGCAATGGGCACTCTCGCATTTCATACGAGAAGAACGATTCTTGTTTCTTCGCCATTGTCCGTCCCTGCGTTCTACAAGAGCTCACGTAATTTCTCTTTTTCTTTTTTATCACCGAGCTTCCTGTATAAACTGCACGTTTCCATAAATTTGTCTTTTTAATTCGTGCATTTTTTAAATAATAATTTTCCATAATTTTGTGTGAAATTTGCCCTTATGTACTTATTTTACTAACTCGATGGGTTGAAAAGTGTTATGATGTTCATTTACTTGTAATTATTGTTTTTATCTTTATTTGACACGGTAGAAATATTTTCAATGCTAGTCAGATCTACTTATTTCAATTTATTTCTAATTTGACAACGCGTGTGTTAATCGGAATTCTAAAATCTTACAAATAGGAACCTAACCCTTCAGAATATGTATTGTATGATTGTGCTCAGTAGGATAAACCGGAGATTCTGAGCATTCGTTGGTGAAGAATGCAAACTCTCATTGATCAGCGAAGTTGTAAATTGTAAAAACCTTGGAGTATTTTGAGTAGGCCTTACTACTCCAATATTCAGTTTAAATCACTTTGATTATCTCAATAAATAATTGTAACATGGATACTATCAAAGATCTCGTCACTACAATTTATTGTCTCCAAGCTTTATTTGCTACACTTTTAGAGACAAAAAAATAATTACAAGACCAAAACAGGGGCAAATATGTCATTAATTGTTACATGAATTGCAAGTGCAATAAAAGAAACAAGTTTGCATGCAGATAATTGAGTGGCTGATAAATAATTAATACCAAGTGCTAATGCCTTTTTTAGGAGAAACCGAAAAGATAATTAAACGCAGACACTTGAACTACAGGCCTGGAACTTTCATTGCACTGGATTAAAGAGGAACAAAAATAAAAATTAAGAAGACATTTTTGGACTTGCAAGAACTGCACTGGAAATAATTATTACCAACTTCTGTTCCCAGCGTGTAAGTGGCATTCTTCTTCTGTTCCCAGCGTGTAAGTGGCATTATTTTTCTGTTCCCAGCGTGTAAGTGGCATTCTTCTTCTGTTCCCAGCGTGTAAGTGGCATTCTTCTTCTGTTCCCAGCGTGTAAGTGGCATTCTTCTTCTGTTCCCAGCGTGTAAGTGGCATTCTTCTTCTGTTCCCAGCGTGTAAGTGGCATTCTTCTTCTGTTCCCAGCGTGTAAGTGGCATTCTTCTTATGTTCCCAGCGTGTAAGTGGCATTCTTCTTCTGTTCCCAGCGTGTAAGTGGCATTCTTCTTCTGTTCCCAGCGTGTAAGTGGCATTATTTTTCTGTTCCCAGCGTGTAAGTGGCATTCTTCTTATGTTCCCAGCGTGTAAGTGGCATTCTTCTTCTGTTCCCAGCGTGTAAGTGGCATTCTTCTTATGTTCCCAGCGTGTAAGTGGCATTCTTCTTCTTTTTCCATACATCCGGCTGCCATTATAAGCAACAGCTGTGACCAAATTTGTCGTATTTTATGAGTTTATTATTTAATTTGGCTATTATAACGGTCGGATAAGGCCAATCACCTGTTAACCATCTACACACTAGCCAAAATTATGAAGTAAAATAATAATTTGCTGCAGGATTGATGTGAAACTTGTATCTGTGTTGACGAGTGTCTCGACTATATTGTCGGTTCTGACCAGCTTCACGTTCATTGTATCACTATATATATATATGTATACATACTTGTGTCTAGGCTTTATAAAAGGTGATCATGCTTCGTAACGTATTTCATAACTGAACGGTTTTATTTTGTCGAACGAAATGTTCGGAAGGAAAAATACTCCAATCTGTGCTTCTGGCATATCACAGTGAAGAATGAATTTGATTAGGTCGGTGTTAAGATATGTTTCCCGTGAGCACATGTTAATAAATCGTTGCCCGTATGGTGTATGGGCATCTTTTCGAAATTTTTAAAATATATTTCTAATTAGTTTATAAGAGCACAAATTCGTTATTGGTTTTTCTTAATACATAGACCTATCTTCCACCTGCCTCGCAATAGCTTCCACAACGACGTAAGTCGTATTTACGCTGAAATACTTATAGGCTTATATTAACTAGTATCAGTAATATTTTCAAACATTAAACATCTTAGTCAATCATGCCATTTTAGAATCCGAAACTTGAATATGTAAATGCGCTAATCAAAATGGCACTTCATTCTGATAAAGATATTCAAGCTATTTATATATTGTATAACTAATGTCCATTATTGAAAATTTATTTTTAAAATGTCAACACTGGCATTGTGATTTTACTTTATATCTTAACATACAAAAATTTTAGTCAGTATAAATTCTTAGGAATTATTTATTATCATGGTCAATGATAATAATAGTCTAACAGTATAAACAAAGAACAGCAACTATTATAATAATAATAACAATTCTCCAGTGACGGAAAGAGCTGCTTGAAGTGGATAAAACACAACTAAATGCATTTGATTCTATAATCTAGAGCTAAAAATAGGTTAAATAACGTAAAATTAGTAACGCTTATTTTGAGGCCAATAATCCTCTCTAGTTGAATCAGATTACTCTTACAGTAATTGCTAGTGACTTAATTGTTGCGACTTAACAGTGGTTTATGCTGACATGCTGTGAGGCATACGTACGAGGCCTGATTTTCTCTAAGAGAGTTAGTTCCATACTGGCGAGGATATACTCAGAGAACAGAGAACAAAATATTTTGCCGAGTATGCAAAAATTGAAAAGTAACAAAACTAATTTTGTTTGCTAAACAAAAATAAGCTCGAATAAACAGAACCTCTGTGTTGGATCAATTTAAAGTCTAATACAAAGATAATATTTTGTTGAATCAACTGTTTATATTAGTTTGGCCACTCATTTGATTGCCTTTGTTCGAAAAAATAGCTACTATTTTGTTTTCATTTTTTGTGAAAATTAGTATAGCAAAAGTGTTTGTTATTGAATTTAATGGTATATACATAAGCACCTTAATAAAATAAGTTAAACTGGAAACTAAAAAGCAAAACTGTGAAAGTTGAAATATTTATTTGCGCTCGTCCAGTACTTCAATTGTATACGTTTAAGACATTCCGATATCATTAGTGAGTGGAATCTCTTGAGCCGAGGTTCCAGCGGATCGAAGTTCGATTCTCGGCAGAGGACGTTCAATTTCTTTTGTATTAACCGAAACTCCATAATTTATGAAGAGAGCCAAACAAATGTTTACTTTCTGCAACCAAATAAGAACAACAAAATAATTTTATTTGAACAACAAAATGTTTCTTTGCCTGTATAAAAACACTTCATTTGGATGAACCAAACTAACTTTGTTTGACTCGGCAAAACCTTTTTCTCAGTGTACAGTATATCTTGTGTGCGCAACTCCACGTTTCTTTTGGTCACTGTGCGAAGACACTTGCTACTTGACTGGACCAATCAGAAGTTCGCTAATCCGCAACTGAAAGTCTGTGATTCGCAGGCTGACTCGCGTCTAATCGAGACAGTCGTACGGAGTTTAAGTTGTTCGAAATCTCGGTACAGAAAGGAATTATTTTTCGCGGAAAGCAGGTACCCATAGTTACTAAGCCTGTTTGAACGTTGCTTTTTCATTGGGCCCCAATTTGTTCGACTTGACTTGGATGGTTTTGAACCAACTGGAATAAACTAACGACAGGCTAGCTGATTCACGTCCAACCAAGCTACAAAGATAATTTGTTCTTGCTGTTGCAGAAGCCAGTCAACCAAACGACACCTACTATAGTATATACAGGACAGTGAATTCTGGCCTACTATAGTATATACAGGACAGTGAAGTCTGGCCTACTATAATATATACAGGACAGTGAAGTCTGGCCTACTATAATATATACAGGACAGTGAAGTCTGGCCTACTATAGTATATACAGGACAGTGAAGCCTGGCCTACTATAGTATATACAGGACAGTGAAGTCTGGCCTACTATAGTATATACAGGACAGTGAAGTCTGGCCTACTATAATATATACAGGACAGTGAAGTCTGGCCTACTATAGTATATACAGGACAGTGAAGCCTGGCCTACTATAGTATATACAGGACAGTGAAGTCTGGCCTACTATAGTATATACAGGACAGTGAAGTCTGGCCTACTATAGTATATACAGGACAGTGAAGCCTGGCCTACTATAATATATACAGGACAGTGAAGTCTGGCCTACTATAATATATACAGGACAGTGAAGTCTGGCCTACTATAGTATATACAGGACAGTGAAGTCTGGCCTACTATAGTATATACAGGACAGTGAAGCCTGGCCTACTATAGTATATACAGGACAGTGAAGTCTGGCCTACTATAGTATATACAGGACAGTGAAGCCTGGCCTACTATAATATATACAGGACAGTGAAGTCTGGCCTACTATAGTATATACAGGACAGTGAAGTCTGGACTACTATAGTATATACAGGACAGTGAAGCCTGGCCTACTATAGTATATACAGGACAGTGAAGTCTGGCCTACTATAGTATATACAGGACAGTGAAGTCTGGCCTACTATAGTATATACAGGACAGTGAAGCCTGGCCTACTATAATATAAAGAGGACAGTGAAGTCTGGCCTACTATAGTATATACAGGACAGTGAAGTCTGGCCTACTATAATATATACAGGACAGTGAAGTCTGGCCTACTATAGTATATACAGGACAGTGAAGCCTGGCCTACTATAATATATACAGGACAGTGAAGCCTGGCCTACTATAGTATATACAGGACAGTGCAGCCTGGCCTACTATAGTATATACAGGACAGTGAAGTCTGGCCTACTGTAATATATACAGGACAGTGAAGCCAGGCCTACTATAATATATACAGGACAGTGAAGCCAGGCCTACTATAGTATATACAGGACAGGGAAACCTGGCCTACTGTAATATATACAGGACAGTGAAGTCTGACCTACTATAATATATACAGGACAGTGAAGCCCGGCCTACTGTAATATATACAGGACAGTGAAGCCTGGCCTACTTTTCGATTACTAGGCGAGCTTTGCATTTCCTTCTTGATGTACAAATATCAGAAGTCAGGCTTGACACCGAAATAATTCTCGTCATTGCTAGGTCGCTACTAGCGTGTAGCGTGTGTGTGACAGGATGTATATCTCTCGCCCGAGAGTGATTTGCGAATATCTCGCGTGCCATACGAGCACGGCTCTGCGCTTTCGCCGGTAGTTTTCCTACAGGAAGAAGCTACGACATCAAAATCCCGCACCTCCGACATCGCAGCTTGAATGATGGGAGCACAAAGTTGATTAATTAAAAAAATAATACTCTTTCCGTGGCAAGGTTATGTTTCCTTTTAAAGAAGCCCGCAGGGAAATTTCGGAGGTAAACGAGTATTATGTTACGTACTTCCCTATTTTATCGCACTTTTAATTGGCAGAAAACTCCACTTTCTCAAGTAATTAGCAACACCAGTATACAAACTCAAGGTAAATAACTGCCGTTGAGAAATTTGCTGGGCGACTACTTTACATTTACTGACAATATAATATAACGTCATAACTGTTTTACAAGTTTGAGAAACCTTTGTCTCAAACTAGGCGAAGCACACATTCTGTATCTACACATCCCACACGCACATCACGATCCATGACATCATACTGTATGCTATGTGATGTGATGTGATGTTAAAAACGCTCACTATACGATTAATACTTCGTCATGAGCGTATGTGAAGTTATGGATAGGAAATTAAATAGGCCTACTCGTTTTCGCTTCTGTATGTGACAACCTTTGAAAAAAATTCCGTACACATAAAATGATTGCATGTTTAAACAGATTCGATACCTCAGCACAAGTTTAATCATATAAATTAAATATATCGGTAGCTTTATAATATTATGAAGCTTTGGTTAAGGACTTTACAGATATTTTAACTTATAAGTACGAACAATTAAGTAAATTTTCATGCTCGAACGTGATTATTACGGACGCCCGATTTTCGGGAAAAGAATTAACTACCAGTTGTATTTCATAACACCTTAGCTGAGATACACGTTCGTGATTGGATGGTTTCCGTGTTAACACGTTACGTGTCTGCACACGAACTCCAGATGTGTAGTAATGGAGTTGACTAAACCTGATTCGCTAGTCAAAGAGGGAAAATGTTTTTTCACAAAGACACGCTACCAATGAGCAAGATAAAACTGCTGCACTGTGAGTTATGTTCTACCTGGCGGGGTAAGCGGGCCACACTGCTTCTCGGAGCTGCATATACGAATGTGAAGTCTACTCTTTAGGTCAATGAACCCGCCACGCCAAGAAAATCAGTAAAAAGCTTTCTAAAGTCGAGTAAGTTCTGTAAAGTCGAGTAAGTCGCCAGAACTTGCCTTGAAATGAGAAGCGTTCCTAAAAACACAGATGCCAATGAGCAGTTTACGCCGCAAACTTCAGGCGCGCACGCTGGCTAGCAAAATGGATCCACTGGCCAGTAAGATGTAACGCCGTCCGCCAATCATCGGCCGGTTGCTTACCCGAACAGATGACATTCTAGCCAATAGGGAACGTTCGGCCAGTTTCCAGAGCTTCGCGCATCCAATCAGAGAGTTTATGTGGACTATGTACTCTCGATGATGAAAACTTGTTGTGTCGACTGCACGGCTATGCACGCTTGTTCCATGTCATATCACGTAGGGACTGAGAGTCGCGTGACAGCAGCCGCCAGTGTCGGCTAAAGCGAAACAAAATGGAGTTAACCACCAATTTGTGTGGGCGAGCGCTCGCGACGTTAACTGGCGAGGGCCTCGCTCGTCAGGGGGGGTTGGTCCGCCGACGGAATATAGAAGCAGCCCTCATGTGCTGATGTCGTGGACGTCTTGTGATCACGCCACCTCCAGACACAATGACACAGGTGAACCTGGGGGATGACGAGGTAGCACATATACCTTCATTGACAATACAGCTAACTGGCGAGGGCTGAATTAAGTACGCACGTCACTCGACTCTTAAAACTAACTTTTCACTTCGACGCATCTAGTACATACGGTACATTTATAAAGGCATAGTTGAGTGGCTACGGATTTGGCCGGTTTTTAACTGCCGCCAAGTTCGGACGCAGAATAATTTTCTTTTTAAATAAGAATACCGCACGCATATCGAGTATCACTTCACAGATGCATAAACAATCAGTTATATTAGCAGCCATAGTATTTGGAATATTTTGTGCAATTCACATGAAAGTTCGTTATTGAACAAAATTCGAAACGATGCTCAGTTTTGCCAACATTGATGCATAATTTTACCAGTAGGATTTCATTTAGTGGGAACCGCGGTGGTGTAGTGGTTATAATACTCGTTTCCTACGCGGGTGAACTGGGCTCGATTCCTGGCAGAGTGTCCCAGATTTTCGCATGTGTAAAACGAAGTGGAAGTTGCATCTATCCGGTGGGCTTTCTCGGAGTATTCCCGTATTCCCGCCACTGCGTTCCGGCGTTGCTCCATACTCACCTCACTGTCAGCGTCGACCAAAACTTCTCGCAATACTTTCATTTAGTTTAGCGTATTTTTTCTCCAACAGTGTAAAGGTTTCGTTGAATGCTGATAATTATGAATGGCAGTTAAGAAAACATGAGGCAAGCTGATTGTTTTTGGAGACGTATTTCCGGTCCAGTAAAGAGAGCTTGGAGTGGATGAGTGACGGAAAAAAGACGTAACTCGGCGGCGACATGGCAATGCAGAACAGAGTGAAAGAAACGTGATAAAGAATGTGGTGGCTGAAAGAGAAGGTCAAAGGACGGCGATCAAAGCAGAGTTGGTTGGCGTTCCCAAGGGCAGACAGAAAACTCTCGGGATGGATAAGACTTGGAGAGATACGGATCAGTAAGCTCTGAAATTGAAGCGGTGATTTCAGTCATCTAATCATTTCGGTCATAAACAAGATTATCGTTTTAGGCGAATCACCATCTACTATTTTAAATGACCCTTCAGGCTCACTTTAATTTAGGTTTAAAGATGTTGTGAATAAGAAAAATGTTGACGCGTCTTGTACTTACTTAACTAGCCTACGGGTCATCGATTTCTCGAGATGTTGCTGTCCCTAAAATGTGGCAGAGTCTCCTAGCTTCATAAACACCCCCCCCCCCCCCCAATTTATGTTTGAGTGCATTAGTCGTTTTAAATTTAAAATTTAATAGTACAGTTGTTCTGAACATGTTTTACTGGAACTAGAATACATTCAAGCTATTGCAAAGAATTTTTCTTTAAGTTGTTGAACAACCCTGAATTAACAAATACTCACATTACTGTTTGGCCCTATGATTCTGACAGGAATGCTGGCAGTTTGTAAGCCGCTGCTTGCTCGGAACATGTGCCTTTACCTCATATTTACACTATGGACCTCACACATCGCACTCATTCAAACCTTCACGGCGTGTTTTGTTATGTAATCATAACACGAGGTAATCAATTTTTAAAAAGAAAAACCACACTTTTTATAGGATTTAAATGCAATAATTTAAGTAAGTGTGTTGCATTAGTGTGTTGTAAATTTTTACACCATATGATTGTAGCGTTCGGTGCGGTGGTAGAAACTGACGTCAGGAGAATAAGGTAATATATACGTGTTCTCAAGAATCACGTACCGTAATCTCCTAAACGTCTTGTGATGTGTAACAGGCTACACGTTGATAACATTAATGCGTAGCCCGTAACTTCTTAATGAGTTAAGTTCAGTCACTATCATACTTCATTACAGTTGTTGAAAGTATAACTTATTTGCTCTTATTTGTAACAGCTACAATACAGAAAGACGTATTAACAGTGAGATATAAATATCGCCATAAAAGTTGCTTACAAGTTTCCAGTAGACTGTGCATGCTATTGCTGTTTTGCTTCTTTTTTTGCTGAAGTCTTCGTGAGAAGATATTTTTTTACCAGTTGACTGAAGCGCTGAAAGATCTGGTTAGTCAATCCTGAAAGTCAATGCATTAAATAATTTATTACGGATTATAAAAGTTAAAATGTGATACAGTGTTTTAAAGAAGTGTGTGCGAAACGACAGTCTTCACTTTTGATTGTATTGGTATATCGTGCTAAAAATCTTTTTTTCGTATCAAAGAAACTTAATATAATTGTTTAACAACCCTTCTGATGTAAATTTGTACAACATTAAGTTATGCAATTTCCATACGGTTGCTGAGATGCATCAAACCCTAGAATTGGAGCGTCATGATATTTTGAAACGGCATTTATAAGAAAGATAGCAATGAAAGTACGAACATACAACATTTGATACGTCACACATGAGGCGTATTTTTAACGTCGCGATTACTCTATAGCTATCAATATACCGCACAACGAATGAATTTATATGTTAGGCGGTAAAGGAAATACAGATATATTTTTCCACCGCATCAGAATCTATGGCGTCATGGGAGCGATAGGAGCTGGAAAAACCATAAATTGTGTTTCGGCCGGCGAACAAAAAAGGGAGAGGAAGCGGATAAAAGAAGAAGGTCGAGGAGTAGGAGTATGGTAGAGGAGAACAAATTGTAAAATGGCCTCGTGTATAGTTCATGGATATTTGGGAACAAATCGAATCTGGACGGAGCAAGGGGCCGACAAAGTGGGGCTGCTAGTGGATGACTGGGGGAGGGGGGTACTACTGTACAAGACTGCTCTAAGGAGAGTGTGTGAGTGGATCTGCAGGTCTACGAGGAGCCTCAATTGATACCCGTCTGAGCGGTAGAGGGCTGGCTGGCCCAGGTCCCAAGAGACTTGCCTTAGGACGGAACATCCTCAACCCGCAGAGCCGAGGGCCCAGGCGCCACCCTGCTCTGCACTTCATATACAGCGTGTCCCAGGCGCAGCATTCTCCATGCACCCTACATATGAATCAGTGACTTCAGCCAATGGAATTATTGTACTGAATACTCAGTTAATGAGCTGCTGTTACTTTGATTTTAGGCCCAAGGGTCTGACTGTAAAGTAGTCGGCCAGCCCACTTCCCATCAGGACCATTACTATCTGCCGTAATTAAGTCCATCCTGAAGGCAGATACCTCTTTCAGCCCCAAAGACTTGCCATAGGGAACTCCTGGGTTACCCACGTTTGCTAACCCCACAAGGAGTGTCACCCAGCAGTACGACAATGAGGGTGGGTCCCCATGGACCAGTAGTGTCTGTGATCTTGCGCATATCTAGCTCTTTCCGTGACTATAGAGCAACTGGTCTCTGATACTAAGACTCGGCAGTAGCTCAGACACTTATGTGTCTAGTTGCCCTCCATCTGAGCGAGGGGGGAGGTCCTATCCCTTAGTCTCGGCCACTCCCATTCAAAGGCCGGTTTCTCTACACCAGGCCTAAACCTTCCGGGCGTAGAAGAGGGCGGCCAGAGAGCAAACTACTTTAGCCATCAGAGCTCATGTCGGGCGTCGTTGGTATGAATCTGAGAACTCCTCACACCTCTCCATCTCCATAGAGGCCTGCCCCGTGGCTTCCATGCGTAGTCATAGTTACTCCTGCCACCCGGACATACAAGATACGATGACGGTGCTTTAGCAAGTATACAGCTGAAAGTGTGCCAGCTACCGAATGCTATATGGTGAAGAAAGCATATACTGAGCGCCAGGCTGTAATTTAAAAAAAAAACCGGTTTACAACTATGTCTGCGAAACTGGTTGTGGCATACTACTCTGTAACATTATACGATACTCAACATCCGTTACTCGCACATGTAAGAGAAACCGAAGAGAAACTACCGAAATGCGGTAACATGGCCCTTAAAAACTTGCATTTCACGATTGTGTATTGGCAGTAAGACATTCGCACTATGATATGAATATAAGTAACGACTTTGTAAAGCTGAAGTCCTTCAGTTACGGGGAAACCGATGATTACGTTTGTTATAGATAACTAATTTTATCCCTGGAATGATCGTAATGCTGGCCTAGGCCTCAACAATGGCGAACGACACATGCTGTGCTTGATATCATCTTGTCGCTTTTTAGCAGCCAAATTTCTTCTACAAAATGTAACAAAATGCAGTTCTCAAACTTCCCGTGACGTTAAAACAGACCAAAACACGTATGTTTTCTTAGATAACCGTTTGTCGGGGATCCATAATTGGGGTTCGTTTCGACGTTATTAGCAATAAGGATGAAACAATTACATTTCAACTAAACTGTAATCATTTACAGAAACTGTTCAACTGCTTCAACACAAGTTCTGCCATTACCTGTCGTGCATGTTGAGAGATGGCAGGTAATGTGTTGTAGGGAGTCAATCCAACACGTCACACTGCAAGACTCCTTGGAAGATTCCATGCAAACCTGATCATCGCTTGTATCTGTGGTTCTATGGAATATCTGGCCGTTTTCATGGACGTTTCGTAATTGATCGTATGAAACTTTTAATGGAAGGTTTACTACAAGTTTGAAATTTTAGCCAACCAGAAAGAGGGCGGAAGAGTCATTTCGTTTGTTTTGTTTTGAGAAAGAGCGAAAAGACTATTAAGCACGAATAAATAATAAATAAATAAACACGATAATGTTTACTGATACTAAAACAGCCTTACGTGGAAATTATGCTAAACAGTCGTATTTATCAACTAAATTTCCAGTTAGGCTATAACTACAAAACAATTAGGCTTTGTGCAATGAAATCGTGATTGAAGATTGTTTCTGAACTACAGTTTGCAGAAGTAAGATCATAAACAATACACTCGCCTTAATTGCATGGCAACAAGTATAGTTGGAAATGTTATCCTAAAGAAACCTCCATAGCTGCTTGTATGCAGGTTAGGGTCTCGTGGAAGCGTCTGGCCGAGCTTGTACGGAAAATGTTATCGTGGTGTACAGGTTTAAAAGTAACGCTCTTTTCTTCCGATTCAACTGTGATCTCGTTAGAGGATCTTGAAGTGACCCCACGCACACAATAGTCAAGTAGTGAGAGGCCGCACTTCTGAACAGTTTTTGTTAAGTATTACAATTAAATTGAAATGTAAAAGTGACATTCGAATTCCCAGTGACGCTGTAGTGCGCCTCAGTTATCTATTTCCGACAAACGGTTATCTAACAAAACATACGTGTTTTAGTCTCGTCTAACATTCCTAGAAGTTTGAGCATTGAATTTTGTTACTTTCTGTATTTATAATCGGAGCATATTTTATGGCTTCGTAACATAATATAAATGGCAGCTTGATAAGAATTCCATATTCTTAAAAAGAAATTAAATAAATTTTTACTGCAAGTATGAAAATGTTAACTTGAAATATTGATACGTGCAACTTTTACAAAGTTACTGGACCACAAAGTTTGATTTCAAATGACGTGGTAACTAAAAACTCTCAAGTGGAATGCATGTTGCAATTTCTTTGAAAACTGACGCTTGTTTCGCCCGCAGCAATAGTTTCATATATGACTATTTCGTGTAGTTCTCCGTACTAAAGTCTCATTGTTAAAGTGAGCTCAATAACCAGGAGGCTAAACTTCCAAGTCTCATATAAACTCATGCAAATATTTTTAAGCTGTTCTTTGGTTGCTTGTTGTGGCAGTATAAGGCGATGATTTGGCCAACAGTTTATTGCTTATTTGTTATTGGCTCATTCATTTCCAGGAGGTGTGAAACAACGCGTCGGCCACTTGCAAATGTGACATGAACATGCAAGTTTGTGAAATCCAACTTGTCTAGAAATAAATCCATTAATATTTCAGGTCTCTATTTATTGCTGTTCGGGGGCACTCAAAAAACCTACTAATAAAAGAATGTACAAAAATTAGATATAGTCTGTTCACGGTAAACTGAGAACTTCTGAAAGCCCTGCCTAAGATTTACTTGTAGATACTTCATGTATTCTTTGGCTATATGGAAAATTAATATTGTCATGTACCTGAGGACTTTATTCATAAGCCAGTGAAGCGAAACTCTGAAATGATTAAGAAAGGGTATATTTTACACAATTTGCTGATTCCTGTACCTATATACATTTAAAAAAAAAGCAAAATAAATAATTTAAACAATCACAAATGTTTTTCTAACACTTTCAATTCAACGTTAAGACATGGAATAACTTTCTCTCTGTCGTTACAGACTCTACTGGGCGCCTCAAGCCAATCAGACTACAGCGTGCCCGTTACAATATATCACGTGTCGTGTGTTTCCCTGAAAAGAGGGGAGGTGGAGGGTGGGCCCCCTGACTTTGTCTTTTAAGAATTGTTCAAGCTTTTTATTTGTATTTATAAATGCATTACACTTAAATGAACAAAGCGAATTCTTTTACAGCAGATAGAATCATCACATTCTAGTTATTTTCAATCAAGGCCAGCATGTAAAATGAAGAATGATGATCGCTAGTAGGCATTTATGAAGTCAGTGTTGCCAAGAGAATTCTCTTGCCACTGGCGACTGAGCAGTTGTGCAGATACGAGCCCTGATCTGACTAACTCACATCCCTCCCTCCCTCCCATTATGCCACACAGACACTATCTTCATATTTGTTTAGTAGCAAGTTCAGGTCTGGTGTTATATGTACTGTTGTTTACAACATTATGTGCTGATGTTTGTGTACAACCTTTCGTGGTTACTGCACACTTTTGGAATCAAACCTTTGGAAAATCATCCCTTGTACGACGTATTTAGTTATTTCCTAAATGCGCCATGTATCACAAACGTGTTTTATACGTCTATTAATATAAAATTATCTTATTTTCAGTTAAATAGAAGTTTTACCTATATTTTATTTACTATTTATAATTATTAGTTTATAATAGATTGCATTAAAACCAAATTATAATAATTAATTTATAATAAATAAGAATTGAAACAGTGAGAAGACATGTGTGTTGTATGAAATAGTTATCATGCAAAATATTATTACAACTGATTGCGCACGATTTCGGTGCGTTTTCCTTTGGTGTAATTTCACAGACTTATTTACGCTCAGTATGCACGAGGCGAACGAATATCCTGGAAGTAGAACTTTTGTACAACTGCTTCAGAAGATTGTGCAGTAGTGGTGAATGGATTATATGGTGTAAAGAAGGCGTGCGGCGGTTAGGTAAAACAAATTATTTATTTTATTTATGACTTTACATTTCGTTGAGTCCAAGGCGATTAGAGACGGATACATAAAACAATACAACTATTCATTGGAATTTGGGAATTATTCAGTCATGGGCGATGAAGTTTTTTCAGGAAAACAGATAGTCTTAAACATGAGAGTCATCCCTCGAGTCCTCGTGAATACAAGTCCATTATTTTACCCCTGCACCACTTCCAAAACTAATTGTTTGGTAATTGTTGTATAAAACTTTAGTACTTTGATTACACCTAATTGCATATTCAACAATAAGATGAGAGTTAAATATTTTAATGAATACTTCAACTGCTAATATAAATATCTCTAGTCCAAAAAATGGATATTTCTATAACTCACAGATATTGGACAAACTGCTCTACTTCTGTTACTTCCTTCCAGACATCTCGCATTCTAAGTTGCTTTAAGATCCTGTTTAATCGTCGATTAAAATTGCATAAAAAATTTTTTTTTTTCGTAATCTTAATGCAGACTGTCAATTTACGAACTGAGAAATCATCTTACAAAACATATTCCATGGTATTTGAGAACATCTTGACTTGTTTCGGACCAGCTTCATAGCATTCTTAAATAGCGAATTCTTTTGAATTATAAATATCTCAGTGTTCTTTGTCGACAACAATTAATCTATAAAACTTAGAAACTGTTCCATCTTAAACTATGATTAACTTCTTGCTTTTCAGTTTATGAAATTGCCGAAAATTGACCAGAATCCTACTGTAAATGTAAAAGCACTAACTAATATATTTTTACTCTTGGCCTTGAACAATTCTTTAAGACGGGAAACGGTGGCCTGTTGTAATTGTCGCTGAGCGTGACTGATGTTTTCTACCCTCCACGTGTTTCTGTACAACAGCAGATCTCCCCTTAGTCCCCAGGGTCATATTTGCAGTTAAATAGCCCTTATTTCTTTTCTTCCTCTACGATGGCACACTGTGAAAATATATCTGTTAAACTTCCTAAACTGTAATGGAAGTTTTTAACCTATACAGTATATGTATGGCAATAGTACTGTGTATCAGGCGGAAAATATGGGAATGTTTAGCATAGCTACTATAGAGAGTTACGAACTTCCCTAGGCATTTGACTCTTTCCTGAGCAACTGTAAATACGTTACCATGCATGTATGGGAAAATATTTTACTATTCGCTCTTTGTCACTATACGTATACACTGAAATTGTATATTTTCAAATAATATGTTAGAGTGTACTTTCATAGTAGGGGTAAAGGAGGCAAAACAGTGGGCAGTTAGCGGCTGACTTTTCACGCCTCCGCCTAGCTCGTGACATAGAACGTTTGCACATTGGCAGTTCCCAGGTTAGCATCGCCTTTGTTTCTGCTGACGAAGTTTGCATTTGAGCTGAACAAGTAGCCATTCTGTCACCCATAGCATAATTGTGACAATGTGGAACTGTGTACATATATAAAGGGGCAAATCTAAAACATGTTTGTTTGCCTAATAGCGAAACACAAAGGCTATAGGACGAGGTGTGTTATTGCATTGCAGTAGTGTTGCATTATTAGCCGTACTATCAAACTTAACTTTATGATTTTGCATTTGTGACTATACAATTTTTTATCCAAAACAGGGAGCATGAGATTGGAATGTGTGCCAAGTTGTAATTGTACTGGAGTTTTGCAACTTTTCTTAAAGAAACGCGTCCATTAATTTATGCATGTTTATAATTGTGACATTTTTCGTTATTAATTTAACTTTATTAAATTAATATTTAGTACCATAAAACTGTCTATAAAGAACAATTTGTATAACACATAAAAGCGTCATTAAGTTTTGTGTTCATTGTATTTCATCATTGAAAATCTTCCCTTCTCATTCCTAAGGGATCATGTGTGTATATACTTTCAGAGCACAAGTAGTGAGTATATCTGCATAAACTTTGATATTTTTGTGTTACATGTACATGTACATTTGTGCGGGCATATTTGTATCTAATAAATACATCTACTTAACAGTAAGACTGACTTAGGAAAGGGCCTCCTCCCTTAACAAATGTCTGGATCCACCCCTGTGTGTATCTTAACCATGCGGACAAACTTCGGCAGTGACGAAAATATAAAACTAAAATGTAACTACCACTTTTCTCGTCAAGAGATTATTAAGGGGGCTGCGCGCACTTTTAAAAAATCCTTATTAAAATTGCCTTATTCTGAATTGTGGTTTGCCCACCTGGTGCAACACACGCTATTTTTGGAATGTTCAACATGAATTACCTCACAGACGGTTCACCTGAGAGTGTTCCCAGAAGACGAGCTCTTTTGTTAGTTTAGACGTGCTGATTCACAAGTTGTCTTTAAAAATTGCTTAATGTTACAAAGTTTTATGCAAACATGGATGCCAACAGCCATTTATAAAAGTAAGGGGGTTATATTATCGACCGCGTTTTTAAAGGTGTACGATCTCCTTTATACAAAGCACCCTTCACCAATTTTATGCTTAATCACAAGTGGTTTCTGATGTTTTCAAATAAATGCATTTCAATACTCAATTTTTGGGGGTGCATAGCCCCCTTAATGATCACCTTAGGGGATAAGTTGTACATACATTTTCGTAAGGAATAATTGTCTGCCGAAGTTTGTTCTCGTATTTCAGAAACAATCTTTACGACGTAGGGACAGTGACATATATCAAAGGTTGATTTCGAAAGTGTTGTAGTAATAGCCTCAAACAATGTAGACTTGCGCTGCTGCGTAAAGAGAAGCTAGCCGGCCGGTGAGTTAGGAAGTGATAGAACGGCGAGGCAAAGGTGCCTGCAGACACAAGCGAGCAGGTAAATCTATAAAAACGTCGCTGTTAGAGCGGAGTGGCGGCGGCGAAGATGTAGCGGTCTCCCAGGGGGATACACTAGTGTAGAGAAGGAAGCAAGTCACATGGGGGAACACAGCCAACTTGAGCTCTTACCGTAGCAGAAACAGGCGGAGAAGGAGACCGAGGATTGAGGCGAGGGAAAACGGAAGCTAAGAGTAAGAAGAGAGTTTTGTGGGGGTGGAGAAGGGAAACGAAATTTAAAGGCTTTCTCCTCATGTTCGGGTCGTGGAACTCGGGGCTGGTAGGAGCGTTGTCGGGTCGGGTCAGGTCGAAGTCAGGGGCGGGGTTTGTCCGGAACTGAGTTTAGGGGCAAGTTGCTCCTCTGGGAGCAGCTTCCTCACGTCCTCGCCCCCCCCCCCCCCCACTCCCTCGGCCAGCCCTAGACCTGTGTCGTGCAGACTATTCTGCCTCGGCAACATATCTTTGTCGATGCAGTACATCGGTTTCATGACGATATAAGCTAATGTTGGTTAACGGCTAAATATTGATCATATCTTTGAGTAATACGCACGTATATACGCGGGGCTACGTTTATATGAATCATTTTTTATTCTTGAATTAACAGTTATATAGTTTTACTGTTTCTCTACGCTAACTTATGTAGGGATCTATACGTGAAAGATTAGGCCTATAAGTAGTCAACATTTCAGTTCCTAAGAGTGAGCGAGTGGAGAGATTTGGGCGGCGCTTAACATCGAGGTCTTGAGAGCCGATGAGCAACGTCGGAATGAAAAAAAGGGAGTGAGGGGGGGGGGGGGACATCCCCGAGAAAACCCGCCGACTAGAGGCGTCGTCCAGCACGATTCTCACTTGCGAAAATCCGACAGTTCCTAAGAATAAAACTGTTATTTTCAATTATTTCTCAACTGAACACTATGGATTGTAAAACCTGTTGCATCCGTCGCGGCACATTAATTGGTACGCAGTCAACGTGCGACTTGATTGGCTGACGGCCAGCCAATAATAAACTTACCAACAGGACTATGGTAAGTGGATATGCAGAAACGTAACACAACTGATGTTGCTGTAGTGGAGGACATTTCAACCTTGGCTTCACGAACAGTAAATCCGCGCCATCCTCAAAGCCAAAATTGCTTATCTAGAGGCGCTTGTTTTTCGCGAAAAGATTTCAGGACAAGTTGTGTTCCAAGGCACTTTAGATCAGAACCACTTTCGTGATTGATTGGGTCATTTGAATTCTTACTTATCTTATATGTTTGCTCTTGAATCACGGACGATCAGTATCGGATAAACTTAATTCTGATTAGCTAACTCATGTAACAGACTGTCTTCGCACAAATACAGGCTGCCAATAGTCAAATGAAGGCTGCAAGTGTGCACATATGATATTGAAGTCTAGCCTCAGCGTAAATATTTTCGCAAAAAACAGGTGGACCTATCTAAATCGCCCAATAAACATCGAAATTCACGGTAATAACATCAGTCTTGTCGCTAATTCCAGTACAATAAAAAAAAAAAAGAAACACATACATAATACATATTTTATCTCAAATAGCGCTAGTATTGTAATATTGAAATATATTTAATATCGCGATATGTCACTTTGACTGTCGCATATACCATGCTATGCGGTATATTGTTACAGTAGGCCTACGTGTTTGTATATCGTAATGGCGTTTTTTCAAATAATGCCGTAACGTGACTAACATAGAGCCGCCGTCCCAGGTCTTCCTCGACTTATTTGCGGTATCAGGACATTAAAAAAAAGTCCATTTCTCCACGTGCTTTAATCTTGCGATATCTAATAGAATCACACTGCCCTATAGTAAATACATGTACTAGGTACAGATTATTATCGCTTCCTTTCAGTAATTTACTCTTAGACACTTTTAATCGTTTGTGTACTTTTTTTTCCTCCTGCAATGCTTCTCATTCAAATCACGTAGGTGTTAGTATTTTCATTGTTAGCTTCTCAGCTGTTATATGTGATATGGCATACAGTAAAGCGTGTAATTAAAGAGCTTTGTACGTGTAAAATAAAAATATAAATAAATAAGAAAATTAATAAATAAACAACTATTGCGAAATCTGCAACATTATCAACTATGGTAAAGCGTCTTACTGAAAGTGCTATATTCGAAGAGGATGCAATTCAAAATTTTTTCTTTTATCTATATATATATGGGGGTAATAATTCGCATAAGTGTGATATGTGTTTAGTGTCTGATGAGCATAGCATAGGTCTTTCCTTCCACGAGTCCAGTGTGAACCAATTCGGTTTTCTCGCTGCACAAGTTGCACAAAGCTGCACAGCAGTGTCCGGATGGGACGTGGCAACTCTTCTGTAATGCGCTTCTCTCAGCTGGTGCACATTATCCTGGAACATTTCGTGCAGCATATACTGCACAGTTTCTGGGGATGCGTAACTATTGTATTGTAGTGTAGTGTAGTGTAAACAAGTACGGCATTTTTTCACATTAGGCCAATCGTTTAGTTTGATAAATGGTCATCACGAGACATGAAGCTTATCGTGGTTAGTGGTTCGTGGTTAGTGGTTAGTGGTTGCCTTAGAAATGTGTGCACTGGATCAAGGGAATTAAAACGTTTAACCAAAACATTATGTTTATTTTTGTAAGAAACAAGTATAAGAATCAAACTTTAGTTATTGCACCGACGTATTATGTTTTTTTCGATTGCTCCCAGAAAATTACACTAGTAAATATATTTTGGAAAAATCGAAGGAATTAACAAATTAATAATTGCCTTTAATTGAAGAACTGCTTTCTAACATAACACGCAGCATTTAATGAATTCTGTACAACGTCGTTTCACTCAAGTCTGTGTATACACTTACCACGCCAACAGAAAGTTGTGGTGTAGCTTCACACAATAACACTGCTCGTCACTACACTGGACTGCACTGTCAAGACCATCGTTGAAATAAACGACGATAGTGAGCGTTTCTTCATGTGGCTATGTAAATAGACTGAAAGAAGTCAGTGAACAGAACTTTAAAAAGCCCTGTTCGAAACAAGGGAGAAGCACTCCTTCACTCGATGGCCAAGCGCAGATAATCTACCGATGAAATTGACTAAAGACGTCATCTTCCTTTCCAATGATCCTTTATTGTTTCCCCTATTGACAACCATTGACAACCATTGACAACCATTGACAACCATTGACAACCATTGACATCGTTTTAGTTTATTTTGTTATATACCTTGCACTTCATTATCGCTATCCACTTACTTGGTGTTCGTGATCTTAAACTTTTCAATACCAAAAATCCTGAAATTATTTTCGTCTTTTGTTTCTTTAATATTGCTGACGCCTCGCTACGATGTTAGGAGTAACAAGAATTATGCAAGTTTCTTCCGATTTTCACATTTGAACGTGTAAACTGAATGCCTGAATGGTTAGTGTAATTCATTTATCCCCTTTTCCTCTCATGGAAATTTAGCGCGGCATTTATTTTTAACGTCATGCACAGTTATCCTCTTAATAAAGACAACCATTGCTCTCTTTCGCAGGCATTACAAAGTAATTTTTTGTAGTTAAGCTTGCTCAACTGCAATTGAATATTTCACATATAAAATGTATGAGAAAATAATACATCATATCAAGCTGCAAATATAAGAATGCTTAGTGTCGGAACAATACATAATTTAGAACTTCCCTACACATTTCGACTTTTCCCTGAGCAAATGTAGGAACGCTACTATATATCCCATGTATGGGAAAAAAATTACCACTCGCTCTTTCTGGCTATACCTACGTAGGCCTATATAGTGGTGTGGTAATTTTGCAAATCATTCTTATAGTCTATTCATTTTATTTCCAACTTTTATGAATCCGTGCTAAAGTTACACATCCAGGATATTCCTGTGGCTCATGCAAACAAACCTTAAGCAAGTCTAGAAAATTACGCTGAAGGGACAACGAACCAAATACGAGCCCACTCAGTTTAATAATACTTCGTATGAGAACTATTTCTTACGAGGCATTACCAATAAGCATATTTACTCTCTTTTTTAATCGTATCAATTATAAATAATATATACTTTGTACATGAAATAAAAGTAAACGTTTAATTCAATCCAAAATAAAATACTTTTATGATAACAGAGTTATAAAACGCTTGTAATAACATGTCATATCTAGGAAACAGCTAAATATATCAACGCGGGGTGATTTTTCAAAGGTAGGATTCAATAAGTGCAGAGAAACTGCGAATAGACTATGGTGTTCTTCATTCAGCCGTGTGCTGAGAATTTGTCAAGAAAGATACGTGGCTGAAGAGGTGTAAGAGAAAGAGAGAGATGATGGAAGAGTGACAGAAAGATAGAGGCCAATCAGGTGAGGAATTGACCGAAGAGAGAGAAATGTTAAAATGAACTAGATGAGGGAACTGGGCACAAGCAGTTGCGACTGCATTCACTGTGAAACTTTCTCTGTATTTTTGCAAACAATTCTTTGAATACATCTGCTGTTAAGTATTTTTGCTTACTCTTGCGTATGAGCCCCACAGTTGAGCAGCCAATAATATTGTAAAGGGATAAGCTCGACCTTGGTTATATTTTCCACACGTACTAATATCTGAGTAAGTAAGGTTTACAGCGTACAGTGTTGCATGTATTTCCACGAGCTTAAATGGGCGTGCAATATGTGTATTCGTCGACCAAACCTTATTATAACTCATGCCAGAAATGTTATATACCGCCAAACGAATAGGCATAACATTAAAAACTTAAATCATATTATCAAGCTGACTTCTACATTACATAGAAAAATAACACTTGATCTTAAATCCAGAAATAATGCATTTCTATAACAGTGCAAAACGAACTTCAATACAATTTCAATGACGATTCACAAACAAGAAACAAAGAAAAATTTTATAATATCTAAATTCTACTCTAGCATACTTGTGAATGAGAACCTCAGGATTTATTTAGTTGCGCAATAAATGGTAATTAATCACTTTGATGTATTCTAGAATCAAATCTTAATTATTACCTTTGGAAATATTCATTATCAATAATCTCCGGCTTTGAGATTTTATGTTCATACTCATGTACCCTCTGGGTTAATTATCAGTAATACTGTTTAACTTTAACCATGCGATTACCATTTATTGTGAGAGCAGTTAAAAAAATATATATATATAAATTTTATATTATCGGCATATCATCAAAGTGAAATTATAACATCTTCTTCTAGAGTATTAAATATTTCTTGTAGTAATACTTTAAATTAAGCAGGATTCATACAGAGTGGCAAAGGCCTCTTCGGACAGCCCAATTATCCTGTACATTCTTTTTACCAATGCCAATTCTTCGAAAATGGGTTTGAATAATAGTAATATTCAATTATACACCAGTTAGTTCTTAAAATTAAACCCTTTTCGAAGTACAAGATGGAGAGCGAATGATTCTTATTACAAATAAATTGTTCGTACATTTCAATCTGCCACATCGAGTATTCAATCCGTTAAAATAACCTAATATAGTTTTACTCTTAGCACAAACGTAGATAAAGAAACTAAATCAATAACGAACAAAATTGCAATCTGCCTCGTCATATCAACTCAAACTAATATTTTAATATTTTTCCCTTTTCATATAGACCCTACATATAATCAAAATTTAAGACAAATTTAAATAGCAACATTCTTAGGCTACTTTATAAACGAGAGCAAATACGATGTGTTTATATGGGCAGGGGTCTGTAGGAGATAACATATTTTATTTTATTTCTATCCTTACACTGCCAGCAATATTTTTGTAACACTTCAAGTCAATCAGAGCACATTTGACAATAAGTTACCGTGGAAAACTAATGTGGAATGTGTAAACGCAAGTATTGCACACGCTTGCAAATTTTCAACATGGTCTGTTACAGAACGTAAACCTAGACCCTCGTTCGTACGAGCTTAATTACATCATGAATTGGGGCCGCGGTGGCTGAGCGGTCAGCCTGCTTGACTCCCACCAAGGCAAACCGGGTTCATTCCCCGGCCGGGTCACCGAATTTTCGCATGTGGGAATCGTGCCGGACGATGCCGCTGGTCGGTGGGTTTTCTCGGGGATCTCCCGTTTGCCCCGCTCCTTCATTCCGGCGAGACTCGATACTCACCTCGCTTCACTCTTATCGGCTCTCAAGACCTCGCTGTTGAGAGCCGCTCAAATCTCATCACTCACTCGCCCTGAGTTATGTGCTGGGACCACACCTGGAAACAAACAACAAAAACTGTTTTGGCGTATAAGAGGCGGTTGTGTTTGTTTTAACATCACGAAGATCGTGCGAAATAATACAATTGGTACAGGCTGTTCGCAGTTTACTGAGCTTATTGACACCCCTGCGTAGGATGTATAATACCGCCACATGTAAAGTTAACAACGCCATGGATTCACTCCCTGTATTTGTGCTTTAAAAAAATGTACCTGTGAAATTGTTTGCTATGTAAATGTGTTATTAATATGTTCATTATTAATTTCATATTTAAACCACAGAGTTTGTGCGCTGAAATTAGTTTGGTGTCTGCAAATTTAAACAATACACTTATGAAAAGCCTACGACGTTAAAGAAAGAATTTTTGCAGCTTAACTGCGTGTTTACGCTGTGATATGTACAGTAACACGTCAAAAGTCATCGGGCACCAGGTCTAGTATCATGTAGGCCATCCCTTATCCCGGAGAACTACAGCAAGTCGTCGTGGCATGGAGTCCACAACTGGACTAAACTCCTGTGGAGAGATGTAGACTCATGCCGTCTGGACAGCTACCCACAGCGCCCAGCTGTTTGTAGATGCAGGATCTTGACCTCCAACAACGTCACATATATGCTCAGTGGTGTTCAAACTCTCCAGAATGCTCATGTAAGTAATTCTGGAAAATGTCCCACCGTCGAGAGAATACGTCAAGTCCATGACGGGCTGCAATGCAATGCCGTGTGAAGCACACATTCACTCACGCCATGCCAGAGCATAACTGAAACACTTTACAACACGCCATGTCACTGAGCGCCATCGGATATTCTCTATACTTACTTCTATCGACTTTCAGAACGTCAGTTTGGGCAGTGATGTAGTGTTTAATATAGATATCTAATTTGTCAAACGCGAAACAACTGTGGTAAGCTACATTTCAAGTGAAGTACAAAGAGTATACAGTGCTAGTTTTAACAATTTAATGTAAATAGAATACACGTATCTATAATCCATGGAGTTGTAGAAGTAACATTTGTTAGTAGTATATGCTACCTTCTCGCGCGCGCGTGTGTGTGTTTAAACATAAGGTCAATGTAGAGAGTTGCTCGTCGAAGGTAAGTGGTACATGTGGAGTCTTGAATTGCTAGTCGTACAATAAATGGAAAATTACTTGGTACATGTGCCATTGTAGTGCAAACTTCGGCAAGGGAACTACAGAAGATGTCATATGTACACTATACTAGTCAGTACCAGTTGTTGTCAACATAGCTCTGTGATGGCGTGCGTGCCAAGCAAATTTTCATTCAATCACCTACCCCCATCAAAAATATCATTCAAATAACATACCAGTTATTAGTGCATTCCAGAGTTGAAACAGAGATTGCAATACATGATGTGATACACTGTGAAATTCTGTCAACAAGCGACTAGCAACTGGTAACCAGAAAAAAAAACGTAATTAGAATAGTGAAATAGCAAAACAAATGTATATAGATCCTAAAAATAACTGCTTCAATATTAGTTCCAAGTAATACTACTTCTTTTCGAAAAAAATAAAAGAGCTTGATGCCTTCAGCACATTACTCGTCTTTTACTGCAGCCAGTGTACCCAACGTAGCTGTTCCGTCTCGTTACTGTACGTCGCAGGTATGGTGTTAGTCCACTGACTGATATTTCAACACTTTTCAAACAACTCCCAAAGCGTGTCCTTTGACAGCCACCGTAGAAAGGAACCAAGAGAGGGGGGAGTGCGCATACGAGCTGCGGAACTACCACTTTCCGTGTTCCATTACTGCAATGCTTTTCTGTCAGTAATTCTATCAAAAACAATGAGGACACGTTTTGAGACTAGAGCCTTGTTTATGTAGTACCTAACGTTGAGCTGCTTGTAGATTTCCTCTGTCCCAGTTTTAATGCAGCTGTAATATAATATTTAAGTTAGTCGAAATAATATGACACTGTATGACTGGACGTTTTTGGCTGGTTTTAAAGGGTCAAGCCTAGTCAAAAATATGAAACGTTCATTCACAAAAGGATTAAAATGCTACAATGTTTTAGAAGCAACGTTATTTCCAGAGTCTCTATTGATGAGATATTTTTTACTCCAAGTTTAAGTTTGAACGTGAAGCAAGTATAGTTTGAGGTTAAGTTTCACTTCGTCGGTAGAGGCAGGGTGTAGGGGAGAAAGTGTGTGTGGTTGGCACCCCTCGCGGCGGACACCAGGCGTCTGTGTGCGCGCACGCGCAGCTTCACCCCTCGCCGTGTCCAATCACCGTCCCCCGTTCTCTCCCCTAAACCCCTAGCTGACACCCCTCCCCGAGGGTGGGGCGGTGACAGAGACGCAGGAAGCTTTCAGCGGGAAATAAATCTGCGCGACGTCCAGAAAGCGTCCCTGCGACGGCAAACATAAGATTTCTTTTGGGCCGCGTCTCCCCTCACCCGGCTGCCCACGACATTCACCTACCTCCCCAGGAGAACTCTTCAGACTATGGCGCACAGCACAGCAAAACTTTCATTTTTTAAACTTGACAATTTACGGTTTGTGGGGTGCTAAGTGACCAGCTTTGTGGGCTGCTAAGTGACCAGCTTTGTGGGCTGCTAAGTGACCAGCTTTGTGGGCTGCTAAGTGACCAGCTTTGTGGGCTGCTAAGTGACCAGCTTTGTGGGGTTCTAAGTGACCAGCTTTGTGGGGTTCTAAGTGACCAGCTTTGTGGGGTTCTAAGTGACCAGCTTTGTGGGGTTCTAAGTGACCAGCTTTGTGGGGTTCTAAGTGACAAGCTTTGTGGGGTTCTAAGTGACCAGCTTTGTGGGCTGCTAAGTGACCAGCTTTGTGGGGTTCTAAGTGACCAGCTTTGTGGGGTGCTAAGTGACCAGCTTTGTGGGGTTCTAAGTGACCAGCTTTGTGGGGTTCTAAGTGACCAGCTTTGTAGGGTGCTAAGTGACCAGCTTTGTAGGGTGCTAAGTGACCAGCTTTGTGGGGTTCTAAGTGACCAGCTTTGTGGGGTTCTAAGTGACCAGCTTTGTGGGGTTCTAAGTGACCAGCTTTGTGGGGTTCTAAGTGACCAGCTTTGTGGGGTTCTAAGTGACCAGCTTTGTAGGGTGCTAAGTGACCAGCTTTGTAGGGTGCTAAGTGACCAGCTTTGTGGGGTTCTAAGTGACAAGCTTTGTGGGGTTCTAAGTGACCAGCTTTGTAGGGTGCTAAGTGACCAGCTTTGTGGGGTTCTAAGTGACCAGCTTTGTGGGGTTCTAAGTGACCAGCTTTGTAGGGTGCTAAGTGACCAGCTTTGTGGGGTTCTAAGTGACCAGCTTTGTGGGGTTCTAAGTGACCAGCTTTGTGGGGTGCTAAGTGACCAGCTTTGTGGAGTGCTAAGTGACCAGCTTTGTAGGGTGCTAAGTGACCAGCTTTGTGAGGTTCTAAGTGACCAGCTTTGTGTTCAAGTTTACTTTCAGTCGGATAAGTGCAGACGTAATGCCATGAAAGATGAAGTTGCTGAGAATAACAGCTACTCATCAACACTTCGTTTTTTTTTTTTTCAGTACTAGAGTATTGGTATTCCAAAAATAGACCATATTGATAACACTTATCGCCAAAATCGAGTATAGTTAACATCGCAGATCGGTAATGTCGCATATCACTACTATCGCGATTGCGATATATCGAATTATTTTTTTGGATCATATCACAGTTATGGTATTTGATATATGTTGTTCGTGATCGATATATCGGCTATATCACACAGCGCTACTCACAACCAATAGTAACGTTCCATGGTGCTAAGTAGAACGGGCAATAGCCACTAATGTAGCCAATGGCTTGGGAATGGCCTCAACAGTAGGTTGGTACGATACGTTCTGAAGAGTACTCGAACGTGCACGCTTCTATGCAGGCCATATTCCAGTTGGACGATAACAATCCGCGGGGTTGAAGCTGTGCAGGAATCGAACAAGCGACCTTTAGCGGCGTGAGCCATTGTGCACGAAGGGATTCAATTACTTTCCTGGTTGTGCCGGAGGCGAATTACTGACTCTTCGCCTAGCACAGCGCCCTCATTGGCCAGTCGACATTAGCCAACTGCCAGCCCTCCCTCCTCAACCATCTCGACAGTAGAGTCGGCCGACTACAGCTGCATGCATTTGTCACTAACGAACCGTTACTAACATGCGCAAGAGAGCATCTCAAATATCCCTACTTCCAGTTTATGTAGTCGGTTCGTGGTTAGTTCCAACTCTTCTCAAGCCTTGCTGCTGACGTTCTATTTTCGGCTAGCTCGCTACGTATCCTTCCACTGCATGTAAACAAGTATGCAGAAAGGAGCAAATACGTGTGAACCACTCACTGGAGGAATTGATAGCTCGTGATTTCCTATACAGTTCGTGGTGCACTCTTAGACTGCAGTAAAGAGTGCACGGCGCATGTATGACGGCTAGCGATTATCAACAGCCAAGAAGTTAGGGCAAAATAAGTTCATACGTACACAAATACGTAACAAATGTTGGGAAATTGCAATGTAGTGTATACATATAAAACAGAATACTGTCTCATTCTTACATTGCAGTCGGTAAGAGAGCGTGTAGAGTGTAGACAATGGGATACTTGTAACAGCGCTCACGTAAACTGCAAGCTAAAATATGTTCACGGATAACTGAGTATTTTAAAAATCAATTTTTGAAAAAGTGTCACTGTTCCTACTTGCATATATTTTAACGGGCACACTATTAGCAAACGCTCAGTAAAGTTGGTAACGAGAGAGTGAAGGTAGTCCCGTATCTTACCGTTGAATTAAAAGTGTTATGCAAACTTTCGTAAATGCTATAATTATTTTTGTTGTTTTCAGTTTCTTTACGTATATAAGTGTAAGAATTAGCAAGTTTGTGTTAATTTTACACAGATTGGAATAATACAAGCGAATACAAGTAGATCTTACGCAGGCATTTCAAAACCGCTTAGTTTACCGTGAAAAAAATATATCAGAGAATATTCAAAGGACGTTTTTACAGAAATGTATAGTCGAAATAGGGAAATGTGCTCTGTAGTGTCGCAAAAGTATCTTAACTCCGTGCATACAAAATAACGGAACCTCTACGTATCCTTTATAAATTCACGAACTATATTTCGCCACTGTGAGCAAGACATTATGTTCGTGTGGCAATTAAGATATTCAGTCGACTCAAAAGTGCATGGCCCCGAGCTTTGTTTTGCGTTCGGCATACAGCGATACGGGCGACGATAAACACGCGAACCTAGTGCTAACATCGCCCCTACACGCAAGGAAAAGTGGTTCTGTCCCCAGCCTTCGTGTGCAAGTTAGACAGAAGTGTAACGGCGGGACTTTATTACACTTGATGAAAGCCAGCAGACGTCACTGAGACTGCACGATTATTACTTTCATCCTACAATTGCACTGTTAGAAATTGCAATATGTTTACGGAAAATTTGACGGGAATATACAGTACGTATATGGGAACGCAATCCGCAATGACGTAAAACGGAGTTCAGTCGGTAAATACAAAATACGGAACGTTTCCGTATTTCCTATAGCTTCGGGTTTCGGGGACAAACAATGCCGAGTTCATACGAAGATTTCTTCGCCTGCACTGTCACCAGAAAATTGTCGTTTCTGCGGCAGTTAAGGTTATTCACGCTACTAATAATTATATTTTCAAACATTAGAAAGTAACCAGATGTCTGTAACATTTAGGAACACTTAAAATACAAATAGAAAGTGTAAAAGTTACTTATATCACTACAGTATAAACCCAACCACAAACATATGAAGATTTGTAGGTGAATGGTCAGTGTCGTAAAATTGTGAGTTTTGACTCGGGTTCAAATCTGGCTCGAATGTAAAATATTTTAACTTTTTTAAATATATTTTTTATACACAGAGCACTCACATAACGTAAATTAAATGACTTTTTCGTTATCTCATTTCATTTCAAACTGTAAGTACAGAGAGCTAACTGGAAAATTAACGTAGAAGTTCCGTAAATTTACAGAATGTCAGTTTTTTTCAAAATAAATCTGTCCGTAACTGTACAGGGAGTTTACGGGCACCCCTGGAAAAATTTGTACCAACACTTTTCGGTACAATAAAGGATTTTTTTAAACAATGTGCAATTTTTTACCATTTCCACGATTATTAACTTATTTAATATACTTTGTAACATAAAAAAAACGTACGAAAATATATATTTTTTATCGTTGCTGGCAAATAGACGTATAACCAATATATTTATTTGCGGAGAGAGCCTAAACGCACAGACAACGAATGTATGGAAGTGCATATACTTGGACTACTAACTCTTAAACTTATTGCTTCAACTATCAACAATCCGTATAAAACCACCTGCAACAGTGAGCAATACGAACAAAATCCAAGTACTTAGTACAGGAATCTGACACTGTTGCGTACGTCACTTCTCAATATGTAATTAA
The DNA here is from genome assembly GCA_029891345.1 of Dryococelus australis. Classification (NCBI taxonomy): domain Eukaryota; kingdom Metazoa; phylum Arthropoda; class Insecta; order Phasmatodea; family Phasmatidae; genus Dryococelus; species Dryococelus australis. Next base: position 179,333,232 of record CM056999.1, read on the forward strand.
ACTCTATACCGTCATAAGGACACGATAGGCGAGTCTGTAGTCAGGTACTAAGACGATATTGGTCTGTGTTTATATTGCGCTCATGAACCAGGTGTCTTTTTGTATTCTCGTAACGAAAATTAAACATTTAGTTGGTATTTTTATTTGAAAAACTATAAAAACAGAAAAACTAAATAGCAAAATTGACGGAAGGTTTGTGGAATTTATGGAATGCTCGTTATTAACTCCTTAACGTGCGCATTAGTTTTTCAAACGAGTTGTTGCAAAAGAGGAAATTTATGGCGCGCAATGTACTTACGAATTTCTTATAACAACTGACATTTTAGAACCTGTGTAAAGTATTTCAGTAGATCCATGACAGAAGAAGCAACCAATTTTTAAATAGTTTGTGTGAGCAGCAACCAATAGGATTGACCAAACAAAGGCGATGTCTGTCTGTATTGGTGCTTGCTTGTGCTTGTGTATTTCACAGCGCCGACCATGACTCTACCTATACAGCAACATGTCACACGTCAACGAGTACATTCCGGACAATATGTTAAAAGGTTAAAAATATTCGCAAATATATGTTAAACCAGTACTATTCCATAATTTGTCAGTGTGCACGTTTGGTGTTTTTACTTCATTTATGTCTAAGGCTGGATTTACAACAACCCGTCGCGTCCGTCCGTCCGTCATCCGTCCGTCTTTCGGCCGAGCGATTTACAAACAAACTTCGCGCGTCCGTCGAAAGTTCATTGCTGCAAACTAATAAAAACAAGATTGTTTATAAATTGGAAAAAATTCTCCACAAAAAGTGAAAATCTTTAGCGGTGTTGTGTTTCTAAGTAGCAAAAACAACCATATGCATACGTAACGGATATTAATAGATGCAAAAAAAATGTAATCGCATATAAATCATAATTTTATTATTTTTCACTATTGCACAAAAGGAGCTCGTGTTTCCAAACGTAATTATCAATTAATCTCCAGGAAAATGTAACTTAATCTCATTTTACAGTTACTTAAACAAACACGTAAAAAACAAAAGACAGCAAAAACAAAACATTGCACACACTACACAGCCTTGTAGAGAACTCGCGATGAAGGAGTAACAAAACACTGCACACACTACACAGCCTTGTAGAGGAACTCGCGATGAAGGAGTATATAAAACATTGCACACACTACACAGCCTTGTAGAGAACTCGCGATGAAGGAGTAACAAAACACTGCACACACTACACAGCCTTGTAGAGAACTCGCGATGAAGGAGTAACAAAACATTGCACACACTACACAGCCATGTAGAGAACTCGCGATAAAGGAGTAACAAAACACTGCACACACTACACAGCCTTGTAGAGAACTCGCGATGAAGGAGTAACAAAACACTGCACACACTACACAGCCTTGTAGAGAACTCGCGATGAAGGAGTAACAAAACATTGCACACACTACACAGCCTTGTAGAGAACTCGCGATGAAGGAGTAACAAAACATTGCACACACTACGCAGCCTTGTAGAGAACTCGCTATGAAGGAGTAACAAAACACTGCACACACTACACAGCCTTGTAGAGAACTCGCGATGAAGGAGTAACAAAACATTGCACACACTACACAGCCTTGTAGAGAACTCGCCATGAAGGAGTAACAAAACATTGCACACACTACACAGCCTTGTAGAGAACTCGCGATGAAGGAGTAACAAAACATTGCACACACTACACAGCCTTGTAGAGAACTCGCGATGAAGGAGTAACAAAACACTGCACACACTACACAGCCTTGTAGAGAACTCGCTATGAAGGAGTAACAAAACATTGCACACACTACACAGCCTTGTAGAGAACTCGCGATGAAGGAGTAACAAAACATTGCACACACTACACAGCCTTGTAGAGAACTCGCGATAAAGGAGTAACAAAACACTGCACACACTACACAGCCTTGTAGAGAACTCGCGATGAAGGAGTAACAAAACATTGCACACACTACACAGCCTTGTAGAGAACTCGCGATGAAGGAGTAACAAAACACTGCACACACTACACAGCCTTGTAGAGAACTCACGATAAAGGAGTAACAAAACACTGCACACACTACACAGCCTTGTAGAGAACTCGCGATGAAGGAGTAACAAAACACTGCACACACTACCCAGCCTTGTAGAGAACTCGCGATGAAGGAGTAACAAAACATTGCACACACTACACAGCCTTGTAGAGAACTCGCGATGAAGGAGTAACAAAACATTGCACACACTACGCAGCCTTGTAGAGAACTCGCTATGAAGGAGTAACAAAACACTGCACACACTACACAGCCTTGTAGAGAACTCACGATAAAGGAGTAACAAAACACTGCACACACTACACAGCCTTGTAGAGAACTCGCGATAAAGGAGTAACAAAACACTGCACACACTACACAGCCTTGTAGAGAACTCGCGATGAAGGAGTAACAAAACATTGCACACACTACACAGCCTTGTAGAGAACTCGCGATGAAGGAGTAACAAAACACTGCACACACTACACAGCCTTGTAGAGAACTTGCGATGAAGGGGTAACAAAACACTGCACACACTACACAGCCTTGTAGAGAACTCGCGATGAAGGAGTAACAAAACACTGCACACACTACACAGCCTTGTAGAGAACTCGCGATGAAGGAGTAACAAAACATTGCACACACTACACAGCCTTGTAGAGAACTCGCGATAAAGGAGTAACAAAACACTGCACACACTACACAGCCTTGTAGAGAACTCGCGATGAAGGAGTAACAAAACATTGCACACACTACACAGCCTTGTAGAGAACTCGCGATGAAGGAGTTACAAAACATTGCACACACTACACAGCCTTGTAGAGAACTCGCGATGAAGGAGTAACAAAACATTGCACACACTACACAGCCTTGTAGAGAACTCGCGATGAAGGAGTAACAAAACATTGCACACACTACACAGCCTTGTAGAGAACTCGCGATGAAGGAGTAACAAAACATTGCACACACTACACAGCCTTGTAGAGAACTCGCGATAAAGGAGTAACAAAACACTGCACACACTACACAGCCTTGTAGAGAACTCGCGATGAAGGAGTAACAAAACACTGCACACACTACACAGCCTTGTAGAGAACTCGCGATGAAGGAGTAACAAAACATTGCACACACTACACAGCCTTGTAGAGAACTCGCGATAAAGGAGTAACAAAACACTGCACACACTACACAGCCTTGTAGAGAACTCGCGATGAAGGAGTAACAAAACACTGCACACACTACACAGCCTTGTAGAGAACTCGCGATGAAGGAGTAACAAAACATTGCACACACTACACAGCCTTGTAGAGAACTCGCGATGAACGAGTAACAAAACGTGCAAGTTTAGAAGGCTGTGATTGCATCCGTTCGTCCGTCGAAAGTTAAAGCTTGCCAAGGTTTTGACGGACGAACGTATAGAATTAATGGCCACCTCTGATTGGCTGTTGGTCACGTGATTTACAGACGGACGGACGTGGCGGGTCGTTGTAAATTCTGCCAATTTGCTGGGTTAATAATTCCAGTAATGTAAAGAGTTGATAGTTTGCGACTCACTCGCAGTTAGCTAGCCGATAGTGCCGCAGTTAAAAACACCTTGGCACTACATATTTTCTCCGTTTGACATTCTCTGTATACTTTATTGGTACTTTTCATGGATGTTGGTAGCACTTCGTCGACACTCGCCTCTCTCACAAACAAACTCCAGAGTGAAAGGAGCGCTTGGCTCTAGTAACAGCCACAGGCCAGAAGAATTCACGGCTTCTTTACGGGACAAGCTGTTTGTGTTTGTTATTGGTCCACGCGTCATTTAGAATATTCTGGATAAACTCGAGCTAATAATTAAAATTAATTCAACAAAAAGCGGGTCAATCCATCGACTTCCACAGTTACATTAACCAATGAACCGTTGATTTAGTCTGTTCACGGTATTTCCACACTTATCGTATTCGTGCCATGTTTTACAATCGTTTTGTACATCTTTTAACATACAAGTATCTTATTGCTGGGTAAACTGAACTTGTATGTAATTTATAAGTCCATGCATTACATTTATAATTAATCCGAATAAAATGTTAGGGAAAATATGCGTATTGGTAATGCTCAGTAAGAAATAGGTCTCATGCATAATAATATTAAACTAAGTGAATATAAATTCGGTGTGTTGTCCCTTTGATGTAATTATACAGCATGTGGCTGAGGAATGAGCTGAAAGTGGAGCATGGCTCGGATACGGGGGAAGGAAACGCGAATGGACAATCTATAGATGTCTGATCGCATACAGAAGTGCGAAGTCAAGCTTACAGGGTCGAAAACTCGCTAATTGTTCACGTATCTAGTAATCGCTGATCATGTACGCATGCCTGACATACGTCCCGAACTATGGACTTTTCATGTCCGTGAAAACAGATCGTGTCTAGCAATTGTACTAAAAATAATATTAATCTCGTATCCACTCTTACAAATGGATGACTTTAATTATTGCTGTTTGTCCTTGAGTGCCTGCTCACGAATCGCAGACGTTTATTACAGGAATTACCTCATTTTAATTGACATAGTCAAGGACATGCGCAAGGGGAAGAGTTGAAGTCGCTACCGAAAAAATCGAAATATAATCAATATAAACAAATTTTGAAAATTAAATTAAAATTATGCTTTGGAAATGGAAATAAACGATTGCAATATGTATCAATTGTGTGTGTGCAGTTAAAATTATATTTTTTTTTTACATTGGTAAAAGGTGCTTTCTTATTGAGCAAAGTACACACTCACTTCAGAACTTGGAGTCCAGGTCCTCCCTTAGTAAAATCCTGTGTAAGCGACTGGGCCCAGTTAAATTTGTGTACTATAATGTTTTCTCTGAAAGACACGCAGATAAGAACCAAAGTAAAATTGCAGGTGTACAGAAAGGTTATTGAAGTTTGAGCTGCGAGGATTTCTTCGCTAACATCAGTATCCTTAGAACGGAATCACATACTCCGGGTAGCCTAAACAATTTACTGCCACAGCACTTGAAGGCTTGCGAAGCAAATAACAGGGGTGGGAGCGTGTGAGGGGGTGGGGCGGGGGTAGAAGAACTGATCATGACACTGCGGGCGGCAAATGGACTGGACATAAGAACCCAAGTGCTTTTCCATGACAGTCCTACAACCAGGGTGGAAGGCCACTTTGTCATTGCCCGGTCTTCCGGAACAAATTGAGATCGATTGGCGACAAGAGTAGGGAGTTGCTACCCCAGCCTCGCCGTGGGCTCGTGCCCCAGCCGCGGCCAATGAAAGGCGCTGGAAGTGTGGCGCCGAGCACAATGCAGTGGACACGGAAGTCTTTTCCGGCGCACACAGCCACTCATCAACACTTTCCCCCAGCGACAAAGCCAAGAGATTTATTAACGCCATCGCCATGTCTTCTCTCAGCCACTGCAGTATCTTCTTGACCCCAGCCTCTCTCCTCGCCGTGATTTCGAGATGCCAGGCGCCGCGCTTAGCAACACTGAGGCTTTCTAGGCTCCAGAGACTCCCGCACTCACATCCGGGCACTTGACCCTATCTATGCTCCTTCAGCAACCTACCGATATATACATGCACTTACACGTTGATCCCAGGAAAGTATTTACTGGTTACAAAGTTGTGCGATATTGAGAACTGGTCGCACAGAGGGGTGACAGAAAGGAACAGCTATTGTCACCTCTTTGCTGCGACTGGAGAATGGTGGTATCTGCATTCTACAAAAACCCATTACCGAAAGATCATCGAAAAACAAAGAAGATTTACAGTGATCCATTCATGGACAGTTCGTGTAAGCCTTAGAACAGCTTAGTGATGAACTGATTCATAATGGTGAGGAAGACAGGTTTTTTTAAAAAGTCGGAGAACGGGAGAAACCCTTCGGTACAGAACAACTAAGCACAGCACAGTCAGGAGAAAAAGTGCTGAGCACTAGCTTACTCATCAGAGTACAGTCCTTGTGCGGGAGAATGGCGGGAATGCTGGCCTTCGGGCCTTAAAAACCTATAACATAGTACAATGGTAGACTTTTTTATATTTTTCATATTTAAAGAGAAATAATTAGTTAAATGGCTTCTGTAACATTAAAGATACACCTTGTCAAATCCTTTACTTGGGGAATTATTACTGGTGTGGCTGTTATGAATGTTGACAAACCTGACTATAAAGATACCTAGGCGTGGCTGCTTTCCCGTTCTTGACTTATTTCGTAAACTTATAAAATACAAGACAAACTGACAATATTAATAAGTAAAAACGACGTTTGGGTGGACTGAACTGTGGAACACTAATTTAACTTCTCATTTCTATAATTTGACACCTCACTTAATATTTTATTATACTCTCCCGATTTCCGCACAAAATATAATACATGTAAACATATTTTTTTATAAACATACAGTTAAGTTATCTTCACAACATTATCCGCACAACTTCCTCTCACAGGTGTTTGGACCTAACTTTTACCAAATAAAGTCTAGTAAGATTCAAGATTCACAATTCTCATATTACTTACCAATAAGCATGAGCAAAGACAAGTCGTTGCACCAACATCAAGAATCTGAATATATTTATCTTCGCCCAAATGTTTTGAAATAATAATGGATATGAATTCTTAAAGCAAAAATTGGGTGTGTCTGTTCATCACCGTATCGCAATGTCACTGAAGTACACACGAGTAGATACCAGCGAGCAGGTCCATGCCGTGCATTGTTATTGTTTACATGTGGTTGTCAATGGACACTGTGGGCTGGGAGGAGATACTAGTAGTACAGCCAGGAGAACAGACTTTGAAGAGATGGACAGCTTGTCATCTTCTGCACATGTCAGCAACATTCGCTTACCCTTCGCCAATACAACTGTCAAAAATGTCATGGTCAATAGTGACAAATGTGTTCTTCTACATTTGGTTGTTTCAACAGACCCACCATTTTTTATGAATGCATTAATTTCTACTAACTTCCGTAGCCTCCATTATAGTTGTATCAAAACTAGGCTACTAGCGAATGTGTACAAATGTTTCGGAGCACTTGTGTACTTATATAACTAGTTTTGTAATCTCAAATTATATCGAAATTTATTTTGTGAGTGCTATTTGCAGTGGAGCAGTCTGTTGCTGGAACACAAGAGTAGTGTCTGCGAAGCTGGCACGTCTCTAGGGTCATGAGTGATGAGGAGTTGAGGAACGAGCTGTACTGAAGTGTGGTTGGTGACGGCGAGGTGTGATTGTGGTTGCAGGTCACAAGGATGAAGAAGGCAAGGGTTCCGGCCACTCTTCAGGAAGCAACGGCCTGACGAAGAAGCAACGAAAGGCGAGGACGGCCTTCACCGACCACCAGCTACAGACGCTGGAGAAGAGCTTCGAGCGACAGAAGTACCTGAGCGTGCAGGACCGCATGGAACTGGCCGCCAAGCTCAGCCTCACTGACACACAGGTCAAGACCTGGTACCAAAACAGGAGGTCAGTGCCGCTGCTACATCTTCCACCTCACTGTTCTGCTCTTTACACCTCCTTCCAAGTTACCTCGCTATCCTCATTGTACCCCGTCTTTCATACCTGTCATTCTTCTTGACACTTCCTGTTTCTTTTTATGAGTCAATATACAAGAAAAATTCTTGAGTTAGTGACCTCTAAGCTACAACTCACAGTCTTTTGTATGCTGCTCGGTTGCTTGCTGCCACAGTGAAATGCCATGATGGTGACTAGGCCTTCATTTTGCTGCTGGTTGATTATTTCCTCATAGACTTCCATGAAGAGTCAAATATTTCGTAGACCAACTACAAAATAAAATAAAATGTGTACGTGTGATTCAGTTCTAGCTGGTCGCCTAATCTGTAAATCTCTCACGTCTGCATTTATATCACATGAATTTACGACTACGCTCTAGTATTTCACCGTCTGATTTGTCTTACAATTCAACATCTGGTGCCAGATTAGGTCGTGTCACTGGTTCCATCATACCCATCCATCCTTTCCTTATAGTGTCAATTTATTCCACAATTCCTGCTTATCCTGTCCATGCCTACTATCCTTATTCATGACAAAACATGTTTCTAATGATAACACGAATAGTGGAAATATGCCAGTTTTGATGCAGGAATCTGGCATGAGGATCTAGGTTCCATCCGCCATCTTGGTAGGCATGGTCAGCAACCATGTTGGTCAGTGCAGTCCGCCATCTTAGTTAGCATCATATCAGGGGCTCGATGCAATGTTGGATGTTCTTCCCCCGTCATCCCTAAAATTTAATTAAAAAAAATATATTAATAAAAAAATTATTTCAGCAACAAATTAAAAGTATTGGCCCGCAACCCTGTATTTTTAATAATCACATTGGTTTAGAGTACTGCAAATCATAATTTCATTTTTCAAGTAAAAAAAATCGGGTAATGTTGCCTAGAAATTATTTAAATAAAAATTAAATAATTTCGGCCGGTCACCCAGTGCATCGGGAGATGTATTGATTCCCCCATCATCCTTCACAAAAACCAGTAACCAAAAAATATTTTAATTAAAATAATGTGTAAAAATTAAATAATTCTGGCCCACTACCTCGGACTTTTAAAAGTTTCATTCGCCCGTTTAACTGGTAATAGCTTCATCGATGAAAAGAGATATATGTCATTTTTTCCAGTATAATTCGATAGCGCATTCCAGACATGACCTTGTAAGAAAAATGCGAATATTAATACATTTTTGTTTTCGAAAAAATGTTTAATGATTAAGATTTGTTGCTCAGCTCTGCATTTTATGAAACTGAATTTTAAAAATAATAAAACTGCCTAGTAGGCTTCCATGGTGCTTGTCATAAAATGCCTACATCTAAATGCCACTGCATAGCAAGGAAGGGAATGGAGGGGGGAGGAAGTTGTCGACCCCGAGCCAAGTACACGCGAACTGACCTTGATCTGCATCCTGTATGAATAAACCTGGTAGAATTCTGTTATAACCAACATTATTCAAGGTCAGGGCCACGGGTTTTCGTCGCAGCTTTCGCAGAGTATGGGGAGGGGTGGATGCGAATGGGTAGGGGGAGTGCAATGTCAGCATTTCCACAGATCTGCACTTGTGCAGTCAATAAGCAACAGGTAACTGTACACGTGCAAGCATATGTACAATTCCGCCGACCAGTTGTGACGATAGGTCTTGTGAAAATGCCATGCTGTGTGGAGATGCTCACCATGTCGTCGATATTGGCTTTAGGCTTGCACAGCTCCCTCTTATTGTGGCTGGAGTACACGTTCCGAAGCAGGGAGTCGTCCTTCACATATTGGGGCTTCATGCGAGTGGTAGAATGAACGTTAGAATTATACTCGCGGACGAGTTTCGACAGTAGCTCAAGACACTTTTAGTTTCCATTCGCAGTGAAATGACTCCAAAATTTGGTTTACAGAGTGTGAAGAAAACACTAGACGATGTTAGCCTTGAGTCCAGAGTATGTGGAATAGTGATTTATGCCGTACGTTTGAAAATACGTAAATCCGACGACCCACACACCTTCCAGCTCCAAGCGTGGGTAAAATGTCACTCTCAGCTCGGATGTTATGAACACTGACAAACTGACTGGAGAATCTAGGTGCGAACACCTATTTATAACTAGCCATCTCGACGAAATTGGTCGTCAACTCCAAGAGGAAGCTTCGAATCGGTCGGATATGAAACACGAAATCAAAGTGGAAGGACCGAGCCCGATCTGTAAACAGAAAATAAGTCCATAACTGCCCAACTGCCATCACTAGCGACGAAGACAACTTACCCCTGATAGATTTGCTTAGTGTGCGAGAACAGAGACGAACATGAGAGCTTTGACCAGAGGTGGGCACCCTGGTCGGGCATTACATCGCTTCCTACTCCGATCAGTACAGCGACAAGATGCGGTTTGCGACACCTTGATGAAAAATGGTTTCTCAGAAACAAGGAAGAGATGTTTTTTTCCCAGGAAATGTGGTGCAGATCGGCATGTGCAAGGAAAATATGATGCATGCTCTGTGCGAACATTTGTTTCACTGGCATCCTGGACAGTATACCGAATCGGATGTGTGCAAGTACTGTCGCCTGCTACAGTCTAGTCGGGCTCATTACGCGAACTTTAACCCCCTCAAAATGGCGATTTAACATGTTTTGGGACAATCTGAATGAACTCGTTGAAAGACTACAGCTAGTGGTAGCTCCGCAGTTTGCAGGCAACCGGTCGCACACCAATGAGATTATATCCACGATCGAAGAACTTGTCGAAGCTGGCTACATCGAGAGATGATGAAATATGCCATTTCTGGGGAATTGCACAGGGCGGCCAAAAGGAATTATCAATGGAGAAAGTACGTAATGAAAGGGCTGTACGATACTTTTCAGTCCGACCTGATCGAAATGCAAGACTTTGCTCATGCGAATAAAGGCCACTGCTACATCTTGACCATAATAGCCATGTTTTCCAATTATGCCTGGGCCAGACAGCTCAAGTCGAAGAAAGCACATGACATCACCAAATCCATAGAGGATATATCGAGAGAAGGGCGTATACCCTATAAACTCCACACCGACAATGGTAAAGAATATTTTAATGCTACTTTTGTGCACTGATGAAAAATTATTGCATAAATCACTATTCCATATGCTCTGGACTTAAGGCTAGCATCACCGAGTGTTTTCACCAGACTCTGAAAGCCAAATTGTGGAGACATTTTCTGGCAAATGGAAACTACAAGTGGCTTGAGCACTGCCAAAACTCATCCGCGAATAAAATTCTACCTTTCATTCTACCACTCGCATGAAGTCCTGCTTCGGGACATGTACTCCAACCACAAGAAGAGAAACCTGCGCAACCCTAAATCCAAGATTGGTGAGCTGGTGCTCATCTCCAAACAGTGTGGCCTTTTCCACAACGCATATTGTTACAACTGTTCGACGGATTTGTACAAGGTGGTTCGCATACGGCATTGGTACGAGGCAATATCCATCGTCGGAGGCTTTTATGCAAAGGAGATCCAGCCTACGAAGTTTCTCGATGTTTATTTTTGGAGGAGAAGGTGCTGAAACGATGCAATGGACGTGTGTACGTGAGGTGGGTCGATGAGAAAGACATTCTGAAATAGGAACTATGGATGTTTTTAAGCAATGTTATGTAAATTTATTTTTTTTTAAATAAAAACATGTTTTACAATACTTAACATTAATATTATTCATGCCAGTATTATGGAATTGGAGATAGCTAACTCTGTGATACAAAGCTAGCTAACACAGATCTTCGCACGCATGTTGACTGAATACGAGCATGTGTGAAATGACTTTGAAGCATATAGGCATGCATCTGTACTGTTACCTGACACAGTGCGGGAGCGAGAAGTACTTGGAAGCGCATACGCTTGCATGTGTGCAGTTACCTGATGCTGCACAGGTACAGACTGTGAAAATGCTAACATTACACTCCCCCCACACATTCCCATCCATCCTCCTTCTCTACCTTCGTGAAAGCCACGTTGAACACCTGCGGCCCTGACCTTGAATACTGTCGGTTATAACCAGATTCTATCAGGTTTACTCCAATGGGATGCAGATCAAGGTCAGTTCGCATGAACTTGTCTCGGTCGACAGAACATCATTCCTCTTCCCCCATCTCACCTATCAAGACGCATACCGAAGATGACCACTCCTGGGCGAAGGGAGCTTCAACCCAGATACCCCAATGAAACAGGCGATGGGCCCGGAATGAGACAAGAAATGTAGAAGCTAAGCTTCTAGAAGGAAGGATGACGAGATTAATGTATTGCATCTGTGTGTGTGTAAATGTGTACAGATGCGATTGTCTGCAGTGTGGTTCGACAATGCCTTTTGCGCTCGGGGGCGACGTGGCGGGGAATGTTTCAGGTAACCGGACATTCCCCAAAACTATGCCCGTCTGTAACCGAACGCACTGGCCCGCGAAAATAGATAATGGGGATACCGTCATGCTTATTTTTAAACGTGAAAAAGGCAAAGCGCGGATGCGATAGTTAATGTACGTGTGTAGTTTAGTGTAGTAGTGTATGTGGGTGTAGTCTGTTGAAGTAGTGTGTAGTATAGTGTAGTAGTGTATGTGTGTAGTTTAGTGTAGTAATGTATGTATGTAGTTTAGTAGTGTGTAGTAGTCAATATGTGTGTAGTTTAGTGTAGTAGTGTGTGTAGTTTAGTGTGATAGTGTGTGTAGTTTAGTGTAGTAGTGTGTGTGTGTAGTTTAGTGTAGTTTCGAACCCTTTCGAACAGCATGACGGTTTCAAAACTTCAAAGTTCCCGGTGGACCCTGAAGATAAAAAGATCCGATTTAGCTTTGGTTTTGCGGGAGTTAAATCTAAATGATAGAAAGAAGTGCTCTAGGTATGACCTTGTAATAGGTATCGGCCACCTAGAGGGGAGGTTGAAATTTGGTTTTAGCCTGGTTTTTTGGTAGACTATGCTATTTATAAATTAAATGTTAGCTATAGAAATATTTCAATTTTTAGGTAGCACTGTTGGAAACATATTTTATTCTTACTGTTAATCTTTCAGTCACAGAGTCCTCTATCTGGGACGTTACATATGGAATGGCTTGATTGGCCTGCACTGCACACATCTGAACATACCGTCCAATGAGAAAGGTTCCCTACGTGTGCGAAACATCACTCGCTGCTAAGACTGTTTCCGTAGGCTCATAAACCACTGTCGCCAATAACACAAAGCATAGTTCGATTTCTATTGGTCCCGATGTAAGGGAAAGTGACGTCTGTAAGTCAGTACAGTTTCGAACAAAAGAATCGTTTGTAGCAACGCCTAAAATTATGTATTTACTTTTGACTGAAAGGGTTAAAAAATATCAGCGCCAAATACTGTGCTTAGGTCATAGTGACATGGTGTATTTTGGTCCGAGAAAAAAAACTTGAATAGGCTGAGTGGAGCTTGTTCACTCGCTCTGTCTGGAAGTTTGTTAGTTAACATATTATATACGCATTACAGCAAAAATAGTCATTTTTGAGTTTGTTATTTAAAACTGATGTTTGAATACTTATTTTAATATTTTTAGATGTGATGATGGGACGATTACAAATCCGAAGTTGGCAGAAGTGGCGACATGATATGGTGTGTTGCTTTTTGCTGAACGCAGTTTTAATTTTCTTCCTGTAAAAAAAAACACTCAAAATTACCACATCAAGTTAGTACACATAGCGTTCTTCTTAACCTACCTAGGGGCAAGTTACGATGTTGTGACATATATGTGTTTCCACGACAGTAATGACTATACTGTTGCGTGTGTCGTGATCGCTGCGTGTGAAAGAGTATTTATTGTTACCTTTACGTTACGTTACGCTGGGGCTGTGTGTGTGTGAGTGATTGCAAATATTAGAGTTGCAAAATTTGTAACTTTTTAACTGTAAACTGTTTTTATGGGATAATTAATTATTTGAAAGTCACGTCTGTTTATTTATAACAAGTGTGTAACTTTGCCCTGCGTGTTTGGAACACAACTGTGTAACGTGCTTACTTTTTTTGTGACTTCAATGTTTGCCACAATCCCAACAAAATTACCAAGCCCAGCCAGAGAATTTCTAATTGATAGTTTAATTAACCTAGTATAAACGAAGTACGTGCGCAAATGAGTATGAATGGAATAAAACTTACGGTAAGTCTATTTGTGTGCATGTTCACCACGATCCTTTAAGTTTTTCGCCGCTACGCACAAAACAAAATCAACACGAGTTGCGTGCTTGAATTTACTGTTGTCTTTTCGTTGAACTGATTGTTCCTACGTTTTAATATTTATTCCAACTAAGAATGTCCTTTTAATGAAATAACCCAACACACATCACTAACAAGAGGTTAAATACTACAGTTTTTCCCTCCGCAGTTGTAACGGGGTTAAACACAGTCGCTCAAAATATTAACGTGTATTATATATATATATATGCCTATCATGTATAACACAAATATGTTAACAATATGTAAAATAATAATCATAAAAACTAAACTGTTGAAAATATTTTGGTAAACTTCCTCAACTGTGTAATGGAAGTTTTTAACCTATAGGCTACATAGTACCGGAATAGCGCCTAATATGAAGCTGCAGATATAGGAATGTTAAGCGTCGCTACTATAGAAAGTTGGGATCATACCGATGCATGTGATTGTTTCCTGAGCAACCATAGGAACACTGCCATGGATGATACGGGACAATTATTTACCAATCACACTTACAGTGATGTAGTAAACTTCCTTATAATTTGTTACATTGAATACTCAATACAGACATTGTTTAACTGTCATAAAGCTGACCTAAATAGTTATAGGAATAAATTGTGAACATTTATAAGGAAATGTTTTTGAAACATGACAAAAATCTTTAACAGCTGAAAACACTAAGTAAAGCATATTACAGTTAAAACGTAGAATTCACACAGCAGTGTTTATTTTCACATGTAGCGGAAGTATATGTATTCAGTAACCAAAGGTAGAACTTTATCAAGGCTTCAGAAAGTGTGAAGTAACTGGATGCTCGCAGTTGGTATTCGGTAACCAAAGGTAGAACTTTATAAAGGCTTCAGAAAGTGTGAAGTAACTGGATGCTCGCAGTATGTATTCGGTAACCAAAGGTAGAACTTTATAAAGGCTTCAGAAAGTGTGAAGTAACTGGATGCTCGCAGTTGGTATTCGGTAACCAAAGGTAGAACTTTATAAAGGCTTCAGAAAGTGTGAAGTAACTGGATGCTCACAGTTGGTATTCGGTAACCAAAGGTAGAACTTTATAAAGGCTTCAGAAAGTGTGAAGTAACTGGATGCTCACAGTTGGTATTCGGTAACCAAAGGTAGAACTTTATAAAGGCTTCAGAAAGTGTGAAGTAACTGGATGCTCGCAGTTGGTATTCGGTAACCAAAGGTAGAACTTTATAAAGGCTTCAGAAAGTGTGAAGTAACTTGATGCTCGCAGTTGGTATTCGGTAACCAAAGGTAGAACTTTATAAAGGCTTCAGAAAGTGTGAAGTAACTGGATGCTCGCAGTTGGTATTCGACGTGGCTGTGCGCACGTACGGTGCATGTTTTTTTTTCTCGAATTCTTTTACTTTCGTTACCATTCTCCACGTGTAGCTGTGTTGCAATGACGTCATCATGAATCGACGGGGATAGAAATCGCGACGCAGAGGATACGACGACTAAACTGAATTTGTGTAACGAGTCAATGTTCCTCTTTTTTTTTTTTTTTTTTTCACCTCTGGAGCGCGCAACATGGTGAGATAACGATCTTAATGGCTAGGAAATTACACGTAATGTGGCGGTGCGACCTTCACAATTAATTGCGGTGGGTTTTATAACACGTTGTGTCTGCCCGCGAACTGTGGCGTGTACTTTGTTCCGAACATTTCCAGTCGCTGCCAGTTGGAAAAAGAAATACTTTCTCTCTCTATCTCTCTCTCTCTCTCTCTCTCTCTCTCTCTCTCTCTCTCTCTCTCTCTCTCCCCCCATCCTTTTCGCGTATGTTTATTGTCGCAGTGCTTTTCCGCCATGTCTGGTGATCTCGCTAATTTGTTTTACACGCTGCAAAAGTACGCAGAAACGAAAAAAAAAATGGAGGGAAGATATGGAACCGACGAGTGAAAGTGAAAAGGAAACACAAAAAAAAAATTATCGGAAGCATTACTATGATTTTTTTTTCGGCCGGCCGGTTGCATTTTATACTTAGTAATGTTAACAATTGCTTTGCGTGATTGTCCGTAATTTCTATGCAATCTGTCAGCCGCGGCACGGAATACCCACAATGCCCTGCAATTGAAAAGCTCCAACATCGGAAGTCATTAACGGCTTCCACTGCGATAAGAAAAGAGCAGGGTAATGACGCTGGAAATGTGGGCGAACGTACACGGGAGGAGGGGGAGGGTGGGAAGGGAAAGGGTTCGGTGATATAAATTCCTACGTCACAGTCGTCAGTTAAGTTAATTGCTTCCTACGAAATTTTTTGTTGAACGACAATGAGTTCCAAACGAGTTAAAATAAACTATTTGTACAAAACCTCAACTTCGCGTGACTTTTGTACATGTTTTATTATTCTTCCACAAAACGTTGCGTTGTAAAATTTGTAACACTATAAATGCAATGAGAAATATTTTAGCGACTTCCTTCTTGAATCGTTAAGTTCCAGGTTCAAATATCGAGTATTCGAGCTGCTTTCAAAAGTAAGTTGATATCAGTTTAACTTATCAACATCTACATATTACACCAGAAATATAAAAGATAAAACGATTTAGAACAAAGCGAAATAGAAAATTACTGTCGATTTCGATTTTTCATGCATCACTCTTATACCTAATATATTTTTAGATATAGGTTATTCACGGTAGAGTGAGCTCTTTTAAAAAAACCCTCATTTTGAATAATAAGAGTTAGTAACAATTTTTTATTTTAGACTTAAGACGTTTACTTTCGAGTGCAGTGGAGTACACACACTGTATTTATTACTTACATGCCAACATATATATAAAAAAAGTGGTTAATGGATAAAATATGGCTGAAAGGAAAAAGTAACTAGTGCCTCATAAGTTCTCACTTTATTGTGTACAGCCTATAGTATCTTGCTCCAAATGTAATTTATACGTAAACACAGATTTAGAGAAAAAATGTTCTGCTACGTGTCTGCATTTGCAAGTTTGTGTTACATAATATGCATATTTGGTTGTGTGTTATGCATGCATAGACCATGTTCGCATTACACGTTTAGATATTCCGTAATTCGCCATTCGGTTTCTAGCAATTTGGATATTTGGTTGTGTGTCATAGGCCATGTTTGCATTACAAGTTTAGATATTCAGTAATTCTCGATTGGGTCGCTAGCAATTTGGATACGTTTGACAGTCACTTGTTCATCATTTGTAAAAACGCAACGAAATGTTAACAGGAAAATATAGCGTAAGGAAATGTAATGTTAAATAAAATATCATATTTATTTTATATATTACCCAAAACACCGTTTGGCAGTGTTTTTACAATCTCTGGTTCGTCAGTGATTATTTCAACATTACAGACTTTCCATCAATAACATGATAGGGTCGCCGCTGAAAGTGCAATAGGTAGTCTTAGCTGTAGCACTAGGAGAACCATGCCCGCTAGTTCGGAGCCTTGACAGTAGATGCGTTGGCGCACTTGTAATGCGTGATAGTGTAGCCCTTATAGCTCGGAAGGATAAAGAGAAAATCGATGAAAAATGTTTACTTTCTTTACAAGTCGGTGATGTTAAAGATTGTCACGGAAGCTTTTATTACTCAGTAGCAGCACTCGTGCTTGCTTTACACAGAACTACAGGCTGATCACGTTTTCAAAGCTGTGCTTAAGATCTCATTTCCTCCCGGTTACGTATTCTTCCGCCACTGCCATGTAACATGGGCCTCGCCACTTTATTCATGCGACAGTCAAATGAAAACATGACATTGTTGCTGTTTACGGTAAAGTGAGCACTTTTGAGGCCCTAGTTACTTTTCTCTTTTAGCCATTTTTTATCCTTGAACCACCTTTTTAAATAACTATTGCCATGTAAGTATTAAACATATTGTATGTATTCCACCGCACTTGGAAGTTAACGTCTAAGGCTAAAATGAAATATATATTTATTGACTATTATTCCAAATGAAAGGCCTTTGAAAAGTTCACCTCTGTTTACCGCGAACAGCCTATACCTACTAATATGTCAGTTCGTACTAAAATGTCTATAAAACAAAAATCACCAACTTCATTCATATGCTACTACGTCAAGACTCAGAACTGGTTTACTTACTTCGCTGCCAACTTAACTATGAGCCCGCATGACTGTGTGTACGGCTGTTAACAGGCCGTGATTTTTCTTTCAAAGGTTGCTTTCAAAAGTACTTATTTGACGGTCTGAATCATGAATAGAGAGAGAGAGAGAGTGACGTAGCCAAACTTTGAAAAATGTACTGTCTCTGTACCTATATTATCGGACACGCTGACCAGCATTCGCCCAATAAAGTTGGCAACGACAGAGGGGAAGCAGATACCTGCGTCTCAACGTTGAATTAAAACTGTTAGCTAAACATTTCTGAATATTCCGCAAGTGAGAATCGTGCCGGAAGATGCCGTTGGTCGGCGGGTTTTCTCGGGAGCTTCCGTTTTCCCCGCCCCTTTATTCCAGCGCTGCTCCATATTCACTTCAATCACCCTTATCAGCTCTCAATATCTCGCTGTTAAGCGTGGCCCAAATTTTTTCTTTGCTTCTCGTAACTTTTGGCCCAGGATAATTAGTGGCAACTTCATATTATATGAACATTATTATATTTTACGATTTGTTGCATATTTTTCGCGTAGCTGTTAATGCGTGTTATTTAACAGGTGTATGTAGGTACATACATGCAAAGGCAAGAATATAAAGATATTTTAAAGTTTATATATTGTGATATTGAGCCACAATTACGTAATAATATGCCGAATGGCAAGCTACGTCTGTACTGAAGGTATACCAAAATAATGGAACTTCTATAAAAGCCCTTTAAAAATTTCTTCTGAAAAAAGTAAATTAACGCGGCGTATTGCACAGTGATTTAAACCCAAACTGTCCCCTACGAAAAAGATATCCTAACAGGTAGGTGTCGTGACAGCTGTGACGTCATGTTGTACGAAACTCTCGTGCTTCAAAACGAGCTTTCTCTAAAGAAATACTACACATTCTCCAGCTTGAAATACTGACCTAAGCCACGCCTTTGAAGTATTTTACACGCATCCGCCCACAAATATTACCTATTGAACATATTACCCCGAGCATACTCGTGCACGTATGAAGTGTTGCGAACTAAGTAAAACCATGGCGAGTGCTGTACAATGTGAGAAGCTAGCACAACACACGCAGCGTCATTCTATTGGTCGCTGCTAGGCCACCAGAGTTATGTTATTAGTTGCTGCCGGTGACATAGACCAATCAAAATCCTGTTTTATTAATTCCATCATGTGACTTATTATAAGGAATTCGCAGAACAAAAATTTCCTCTTTTGCACACATGGAAAGGAAAGTAGAAACGTGAGAACGGACCTCAAGGAAAGTAACATAAATATTGCTACTTTAGTAATAATGAATTATTTAATACATTGCAATAATATAAAAAAAATCTGCATCTTTCATAACTTTAAATAATCAGTGCATAAATATTACGGACAGTAAATGACGTTAAATTTGGCCTATAATGTGAACCATATGTAAATCTGTTTAAAACCAATAGCTGATAGTAAAATAATTATAAAAATAATATTATTAAGCTTTGTGTAAGTAACTTGCTGCGGAAAATCTCAGTTTCGCACATAGCAATCGTGACATGGTACATGTGCGTGTTGCGGAGTGACGTCACGGATGTTATGAATGTAATAACGGTACGTTCACGTCACGGAGTTGGTACATACAGACGAGATGTCGTGGCCGTTCCTTTGACGTTGGCATACCCGTTCTCTGATTGGCTGTGCGGATCTATGGTAACGGGCCGCGCATCTCATTGGTTAGTGCGTGCGGCGAACGTTTTTTTAACGGGTCTGCCTGGCTGCTTTTAAAAGTAAGTTGTCATTAGTTTAACATGAAAACAGTTTCCCGATTTTCCCACAAATAAAAAAGATTAACTGAGCGCTTTTGAAATCAACCTTTGAAACATGATACTGCTCCCGCGAGTCTGCAGACGTCATAACGGGTTCAGCAAGTGTCATGCGCCCAGTCTGAGGGGGACTTGTCCCCAATTACTCATCGTAGGTACACATTTTTCAATACTGAAATTGTTTATTTTGCTTCCTGTATTTTAATGCATATACATGTAAAAATGAGCCCATGTGTAAAATTCATTATTTCTTAATCATTTCACAATTTAACTTGACCGACGCAAGAATGAAGTGACTGGGCTCCAAAGACGATGATAATTTTACAGTTGGCGGAAGTGAAAGTGAGTAAAAGCAAGTCTTAAGCAGTGTTTTTAAAAGTGCTCAGTTTTCCTTGAACAGCTTATGCTGGAGTATATATTTAGGACGGTACAAGTTCGCTGGTACCAAAGTCAAGGTTCAAATGACCTGCCTCACGACAGAGGTAAGAAGTTTTTACAATGCACCGTGTTGATATAAAAAGAAAAATTGTAAAATCGTTAGTTTTGTCTTCAAGTTCAAAATAATTTATTATATAAACGTAAAACCCCGTTTATATACGTGGATACTTGGCAAAGGGTTCAGGCGATATTTTCCACAGTTGCCAGAAAATCAAGTAATTATGCACACTTGACTAATAATACATTATAGCTTGCTGGAAGAACTTATGGGGTAGCATAAAGATTTGTGTTTTGGCGCTTGGATCAGTATTGCTAATCGCCGTGTAATTAGATCGTCGTTAATCTGGCGCGCGAGAGACAAAACTGGCCTTCGTAGGCGCATCGCCTCGTCGCTATTGCTGTATTCACAAGGACCGATGGTGTAAGTGTCCAAGGCGAAATTCCGCCCCCCCCCCCCCTCATCAACCTCATTCCTCTACCAATCACCGCCAACCAACGGTCCCCTTTGGCCGCCATTATTTGAATATCAAAGGGTGCGGCACGGAACTTCTACATCAACTCATTTGTCGCGGCGACAAAGTGGCCTGGGGGGGGGGGGGCATGCTAATGCGTTGTGCAGATTTCTGCTACGACGGTGGCGGCTAGTTCAGATGGCGGCCGATAGCGGACCGAAGGCGCTGCCGTGGCATGCTCGTGCTATACGTAGAGTGAACACGCTCGCTGCGCACAAACAGTCTCCGTGTCACCACACTATCCTTGTATTTGACAAGACACAATAAACATCACTGAGCATATTATAACACCAGAGCCGGTGATAGGCAGGTAGTGGACCACCAACTCGCGAATCTCCATCAAGCCTAAATTGCTTCTCTGCCAACTAGACTACCAAACACGGTGTGGATTGGATTTCACGTTAAAACACTGTGTACTTCCTCTAACCAGTTTGTAATGCAGTTTGATTAAATTGAAATAGGTAAAAGTGTGTTATTAATATAATAGTGCTTATCATTTAAAAACTAAATTATAAACAAACACGTTCGTAATTGTTTAGCATGTGACTTTGACAGTTGTGTTCCTTTGGGGTAGGTCGAGGTTAAGGTACATCGTAGATGACGAATAATCGGTCTGCCTCATCTTTAGTATATGGTCGTACAATAAGAGATGGAGAGCTTATAGATCGGGTAGTGCCATGTACTCAAATCGAACTATTGTACTTTGCGGTGTCAATGTTAAAGGGACGGAACTACGACATGAAAGATATATCGACTTAACACGTGAACTTTCCGATCTAACATGCAATTATTGCAATGTTTGTTTACGTACATAATCGATAGCTATTTTTTCAATCGCTTTACTTTATTATTTTTTTAATGTAAAATGTTGAACAACTAGTGAGCTTCAGTATTTAAATAATCATACAAGATGCTAGCGTCAGTATTTGTGTACAACGATTCCACAAATTCTCTAGTTTCCATCTAATACTTAATTATAAAGTATCTTGTTTCATGGAAGTGAATAGTTTTGCATCAATACATTCAAGAAGTTTTGGTCATGTGATTTGTAAGACGTAGAATTTCATCGATTCGAAGATAGTAGGGTATAGAACATAGTTTCTCCTTCACTATCTGTAATGTTTCTAAAGAAATAATTATGCCACATTAATCCACCTTAAAACAATTATCGGCAAGCACCATTAAGACCATTGCATCACTGTTCTGTTCTGATTCTGATTGGCTGGAGAACGACACGTAACAGTCGTTATTGAAGATATCTATATTCTGGAACTCAACTTCTTGACATCAGAGTGTAGCAGGGTCTGTATCCTACACGTCACTTAAAATGCGAATTTTTCCTATCCTTATGTATAAGATTATTTACTTAAGCTTCGACGGCATTCTAAACATCGATATCAAAGTCAAAATCATGAAAACGTTCATACACCGTCGTTACAAATGAGTATGTTTGGCAGCTTTAGGTGATACTTAAATCTAATCCGCTGTAACGATATAAGCGGTGTGTTACACGCAAGGTCACTCGTTTCTCTCGATATATTTCTTGAACAGTAGCATTTTAAAACACTTCAGCTCAGATGCTCTTTCGTAATTAGATAGATTGAACTGCTGCTTGTTTTTACGTCCCTCGCATGATAATTGCAGAGGTTCGGTACCAGGGTAAGATAACTGTTGATCGACCCAATCGAATACCGGGATGTATTCTCACAAGGACAAATGGCCAGCAACCGTAAAATGTTGATATTGTTGTACGATAATTGTTTTGTGCGTCAAATATAAGATGATCGATATTTGGCATTGAGACAAACAACATTATTGATACACTAAAAGTTTGGTTCCAGCCAAATATTACATGTTTGTATGATGAAATAAATACGCAGTTCCTCAAGCAAAATATTTTATCGAGTAAACAAACCTTGAAAAACGACAAGAATTATTTTGATCATCTCAAAATATACATAGCCTATTGGGCTGACAAAATCTCTGACTTGCACCAACATATTTTGGCTGTCTTATCAAATATTTAGTTAAATGATCTGTTGTGCATGTTTTGGTTTAGCCATAGGCCTGTACAAAAAAATATATTGTCTGCTCAAAGAAACATTTCTCTTAGAGAAATTGTATTGTACGCACTTGGGTACAATCTCCACTATACAAGGGCGTCATGTTTGATGCAGCTATAGATCTCGGGAGAGCAGACAGACAGGAATAGTGGGTAGTTATGGGAGCAAAGTAGCCGAAAACCGCAGAGATATAAAAATGACAGCTATTAGCGACGGTGACTAACGGCAGACATGACGTCACACCACAGACATCCCTCCATGTCTCCTGCGCCTCGCTCTCTCTCTCTGCCATGACGCTAGTCCAAACTTGATACTGACCTTCACGGCCCGTTGGCTGCATTGCAGGGCACAATAATACAAAGTGAACAACTACAATATATTACAATGAGCGTACAAACTGAATATTCGCAGTAATAAATCTATAACGACATACACGCGTCTCCTGCGATGGGAAACAATGCCGTTCTCTTTATACAACACGTTTGAGATGGAACTAAGCCAGTGATTTTAATATTGACAAACTTGTTACTCGTTTAAACGGGAACAGAGTTCGCGCGTGCAAACTTTAAAGTGCAATTTTATCCGACATTTTTTAAATAAATAAGTTTTATGTTAGACATATACCGCCGTTCGTTAGCTCGGAAAGATTTTCGTACACAGTATGTAATTTTAGACAGAATAGCATCACAGAACACTCGATAGTACATAAGTTGAACAGTCTCTCTTACAGCCAACTCCATCAGTGCCACACGCCAGCAAACCAGCATCACTGGCTAGCAACATGTCTGCTTTATTGATCAGTGCGACCTTATTGACGAAGAGATGGTCGTCTTATTGCAACTGTCGTGGATCGACTGTTCTTCTGTTAAACCTACACAAAGCTTCAGCTGCAAGTGCCTAGCATATAGGCAATACTACCTATAGTCCATTCACAGTTACTTCCAACATTTCTGAAGCCCTGCTATAGTACTTCTTCCAGGATATTCCTCCGCCTCATGCAAACAAAGCTTAACTAAGTCTAGAAAATGACGCCCCAGAAAATGCACACGGAATGTAATGCTTTTTAGCATAAGAAGTATTTCATATTAGGGTTTACCAAAACACTTGTTTGCTCACTGTTTTTATTTATACTAATTATAATTGGAAAGATAAAGTTTATACACAAATATATAAATAAAAATTAAATTTTACCAAATATACGGCACTTGTATGTTAAGACAAGTACATATAAAAAGCTTGCGATACACAACATATTTAGGAAACAATCAAACATGTATACAGGAGGTGATTTTTTTTAAGTTTTGATTAAAAAAGTATAAAGTAACGGTGAACAGACTACGCATGCGCATAGGTTACAATTGTACCTGTAGTCCTGCGCAGACGATGTTGGATGACATATTAAACACTTACTTCAAAAAACTTTTACTCTACACTACAGTAATGAAGTTTTCTGTTTGTTCTTACGGTGGGTGTCGGAGTGTGATTCCCTGCGGCGAGTGTTAGTACTGAGCCTGGAGCCTAATGCCTGGAGCCTGGAGCCTGGTGCCTGGAGCCTGGTACCTGGAGCCTGATACCTCGAGCCTGGTGCCTGGAGCCTGGTACCTGGAGCCTGGTACCTGGAGCCTGGTGCTTGGAGCATGGTGCCTGGTGCCTGAAGCCTGGAGCCTGGTACCTGGTGCCTGGAGCCTGAAGCCTGGTGCCTGGAGCCTGGTACCTGGAGCCTGGTACCTAGTGCCTGGAGCCTGCAGCCTGGAGCCTGGAGCTGTTGTACCACTGTGGCTGCTCGCGAGTTACAAAAACAACGTAACTTTTCTTAACTAGGCAATTATTCTCAAGAAAACAGCCTCGAACGTTCATAAATACTGTCTCTACGCTGAATTGGTGTGCTACTTATACGTATGGAACGTAAAGCGGTGACAATATTCCATTTATTGGTGGGAAGGGTTTCACAAGGTTCATTGCGGGTCCATCCATCACGTTTTTATGAATAGTTTCAGATACAGTGCTTTGAAGGAGGAGAACAGCTTTTAGCACTGACGCCAAAGTGGCGTTTCTAACATGTATGATATCTTCAAATAATCGACGGGCATAGTATGAAATATGTGTCCTTTTCGCAGACCAACACATTGGGAGAAAGTTTAATAATTTCATAAGCTATGCAACGCAGTTCAAACGCTAGGTAGGAGACGGATAAGTGTGACGTTTGTAGAGGATGTAGAGAGATAAGGGCGGCTCTTAACATCGAGGTCTTGAGAGCCAATGAAGGTGAAGCGAAGAGCAGCGTCGGAATGCAAGGGCGGGGGAAACGGCAGATCCCCGAGAAAACCCGCCGACCAGCAGCAATGTTCGGTACGATTCCCACGTGGAAAATCTGAGAATCGAACCCGGTTTGCCTTGGTGGGAGGCGAGCAGGCTAGCCGCTCCTGTGACGTTTGTAGATGCCGCTTCATGTCGTTCTCTGATTGGCTTCCCGGCCTCTACAATGATGTACGTCAACGTATCGAAAAGCGGAACACAGGGAGGGCTGCACTGAGCTAATGCATTCTACTTGCTCTAAATCGTTACGTCATGTGCCCGCAGCTCAGCACATTTCAACAGGAAATTAAGCGCGCTGCCGCGATCCTATCTCGACAAATTTCCCTTCGCAGCCAGCGTGTCGCACAAAGCGCGCGCACGTTTCCCCACCCCGCCCCCATCCACACCCATCCACATTTTTATTTTGTCACGTTGGTCACAATGTATCATGTCAGTCGCGATGCAGATAAGCAACCACAGTCGGACCACCCTTTATCCCGCTTGTACACTATACTCGTTCAGCGCCCGCTTTCCACGGCTTTTGTAAGGACTTCGATCCGACGCGACGGTTTGTCCAGATAACTCCCCCCCCCCCCCCTTTCACTTCTCATACCCTTCATGCTGTGGAAAGCGTGCTAGCGATATTCAAACTGCGATTCGTACCTCAACCGACTCATTACTTTGTAATTATTACCGTTTTGTAGTATAACCCAGTTCGTGGCGGCCAACCAGGCGGCCGCTTTGTTCGTTACATTTGATGGCCCGCAGGTACTTGGAGAGGAGGTGAGGGTGGGATAGAGTAGAACGTTTAACCCTTCTATATATCTCGCCTCCTTCGAGGAGTATAAAAGGTCACGGGAAAATTTTTACGAGGATTTGCAGCCTTCCCTGTATTTGAAATAGACAGCTGCTTCTATGCCTGGCATTATCGCTGACAGAGTTCGCTCGGGAATAATTTAGCACATTCGAATCGACTAGCGGCTAGCCTGCTCGCCTCCCACCAAGGCGAACCGTATTCGATTCCCGGATTATCGCATGTGGGAATCGTGCCGGACGTTTTCGCTGGTCAGCGGGTTTTCTCCGGGATCTGCCGTTTCCCCCGCCCTTGCATTCCAGCTCTACTCCATACTCACCTCGCTTCACCCTCATCGGCTCTCGAGACCTCGATGTTAAGAGACTGCCTATACTTCTACACATACTGTTCGCTGGATGGAGTTCCTGTAGTAATAATGACAGAGGAAATACATTCATTATATACAGTACAATAATTTTCCGTTTCTGGAAATAAAAAAGTGTTAAAATTGCATAGTAGTAAATATTTTTTTATAGTTGACGAGATAATTTTTGCGCTAGTAGAAGTAAATTAGAGCATAATGCACAACACGTTGCTGTAGGATATATTGAGCTCATGTTTCCCTCATGCAGCCATAGTGGCATATATATGTTGTGTAGCCTATGTATGTGTGTATGTATGTAAAAAACATGAAGATGCATTTAAAATACAGTTCATTATTTTATTTTGTGTTCTGAAACTGATGTAATTTGCAATGTTACAAAAATATTTCGCAGTTTGTTTTCAAAGAAAATTTTTTTTTCCAAAAGCTCAATATTTTTTTCTTTACTACGATAGAATGACAGACTAATATATTCACATTATATCATTTTCCAAACGTACAATTTACAAAAATTTTTCCAAGAGGAAAACTTGTGTGCACATGACAGTAATATTATATTGATACAAAGACTCGCTGAACATCTAGTAACTTTATACCAACTCCTATTTCTGGAAATTCAATTTATTTTAAGTATCGATATTTCTTGATCGGTTAAAGAATCGACTTATTTCGAATTTTAAGTTTATAAAAATGTGGTTATCTGTTACACTGTTAGAAAAAAGTCCGTAAAATAATGGGAAGTACCGGGTACAAATTATCCAGACATCTTCCTGAAATTACAGACTCTTAGATTTGTTGTCTTCATAAATCTCTGTGAATTCACGTCGCTTGTCCATAAACTTGCATTATGTTGGCTGCGTGTTTCACTGCGTATAACAATAACTACAGAGAAGTTTGAACACTTCTATCCGGCAGGGAGGTGTGAACTCGGGAATATACGTTCTCAGTCTAATCCCTTACCTACTCATCTACCACATGTTCACACGAAGTAATGTATTTCGTAAATATGCAATTTACATGAATGTGGCGAAGGCGCCTGTCTTATTTTCAAGTCGTGTTAGACCGCTAGCTATTCTGTTTTATTTGTGGTTTATAAAACGATGTTACGAAAGAAATAGCTTTATTTGTTTTACTGTGTATACAGAAGGTTTTGTCCTGTAGAGGAATTTGAAAAAAAGAAAAATAATCATCAGCACTCCATGAGTGATTCTCCACTCACCTACTACTACAGCATAAGAAGTAGTATTGTGAAGATAGGATTTTATACGCTTCCATCTGCATTGCTCGTGTCTTCAAACCAAAGACATAATAATACGAAGAGGTTCTGTACGGAGCTCATTTCCGTTATTCTTTTGCGTAAATTAACTGTACATATCCGTAAAATCTCCGTAAATCTACAGAAATGTCTAACAGTGTACTAGAGCAAGATAAAAACGCCAACGTAGGAAGGCGATGTTGATTAAATTTGATATTCAATGCTCAGTATTTTTTCTTTTATTAAATTCATATGTTTCTAACAACTTTTAGCCATAACTTAAACCACATTAAACTTTGCGAAATATTTCATTGACAAATATTGGTGACTGTGTAGAAGTACAAGAAAAACTATTTTGCCGTGTAACTCCATGGCTCAATTTCATTGACAAATATTGGTGACTATATAGAAGTACAAGAAAAACTATTTTGCCGTGTAACTCCATGGCTCAATTTCATTGACAAATATTGGTGACTATATAGAAGTACAAGAAAAACTATTTTGCCGTGTAACTCCATGGCTCAATTTCATTGACAAATATTGGTGACTATATAGAAGTACAAGAAAAACTATTTTGCCGTGTAACTCCATGGCTCAATTTCATTGACAAATATTGGTGACTATATAGAAGTACAAGAAAAACTATTTTGCCGTGTAACTCCATGGCTCAATTTCATTGACAAATATTGGTGACTATATAGAAGTACAAGAAAAACTATTTTGCCGTGTAACTCCATGGCTCAATTTCCTACCTAAAGATATTACAAGTGTCTACTAAATTTTTTATTGGCAAATTTCGGAATAGATTTTGAAAATACATATTTGTATTTGCAACATTTACAGTTTCTTGTTGCCTGTGAATTGTATTATTCTTACAACGTCCATAAAAGTGTAAAATAATTAGTATTATTATAGCAATAAAAATATATTAACCGTGAATATATCAGATTATTACCCGACAAGGTATACGTAAAGAAAAATGCGTAACTTAGCAAAACCCTTCACTAAATATGCAGTTGCATTAAACAAGCGATCTGCAAATACGAAACACAGAATATTTGTAGTTCAAGAGAACGTCGGAGAATTCGGTATGTCTCGTAACTTCGGGTCCTGATCACGAACTTTGACGAGGTAACCCGAACCGTTCTTCGCGATCCTTCATCAAAAATGACTGTTTCTGCGACCGCTTACTTCTCTGCCTCGATATTTTTGTTTCGACCACAAACCGTTAGAATAAGAGGCATCTTCTGATACATAAAGACGAAAAACTTATACCATATTTCGCA
Organism: Dryococelus australis; assembly: GCA_029891345.1. Classification (NCBI taxonomy): domain Eukaryota; kingdom Metazoa; phylum Arthropoda; class Insecta; order Phasmatodea; family Phasmatidae; genus Dryococelus; species Dryococelus australis. Next base: position 179,361,866 of record CM056999.1, read on the forward strand.
CCTTAGAATCTGCATATTCTCAGCTCAGACATTAGACTTCCGTAATTTAATTTTAATTTTTATTTAATGTTGGACCGCAGTTGTCTAGATACCTCCTGTGTAACAATGATGCAATAATAATCATAGTAATAAAACGTGACCTGAAAAATCCAACTAAAATCCAAAACTCCTAAGTTAAAATTACTTTCGCTATTTGATAACACGATATTTAACACCTCCTGAATAACTCCGAGTCAACAAGATGCATGTATAGTCATCTCCTTTTAATGCGACAGCAAGCAACCAATGAACATATGTTACCTCCTGGACTGGAAAATAAACTATGTCATCTGTCCTACAGGTCACTCAACTCGAGAATTTCTCACGTGTCTCATTATATATATAGTCCTCTCATGGTTATATCCAACTTTTCTGAAGCCCTGATAAAGTTCTACTTCCCAGATACTCCTAGCCTCATGCAAACAAAGCCTGACTAAGTTTAGAAAATTACACCCGAGAGACAACACACCTCATATGTTCGCTCTCACTTTAACAATATTTACATGGGAACTACTTTTAACAACGCGCCTATTTCCTCTCTCTTTTATTCAAGTGAAATATAAACGGAATATTATAGACAAAAGATTAGTAAGAATTAATTTAACAAAAAATAATATATATTTTTATGTTATCAGAAGTAAAAATTCATGAGATACATGAGCTATTTTGAAAGCAGTTAAACAAGTCATGCATGAGGCGACTTTTGAAAATGTGGAGATACCGTGAACTGATTATAGATTCAGCGATTGTGCCTTTGGCCTTCTTAGGAACAGCTGAGTACAATGGTATTGTACTATGTGATTGGTCGATAAATACATAATGATAACCTGAGTGCATGAGAGGATATTAAAGTTTATCTTGATTTCAAAATAATTCCAGAAATACACGATGCTATGTTTAGGATAGACAATGCGGACGGACTGCTGGCTTAAGTATAGTCACCTTATCTTTATTCTTTTCTGAGGAAAAATAACTTTGTTAACTCAATTTGTAACCAATTTTATACGTTTTTAAAATAAATTATATAAACAAAAGCGTTTTATACTGCGTTACCTTAACGTACCTTCTTATAAGACATTCTCTTATATTGTGTTTACAAATTATAATACTTTTTCGTATTCAGTATCAATGAAATGAGAGAGGATAGATGCTTGTTCGTAATGTCTATGTTAACGTTTCTTGCCGTTACATTTGGAGTTTCAAGAAATGAATTGTTAGAAACAGTTCATTGTTGTGTAGTATTAAGAATACGTATAAAGGCTGTTCACGATAAAGTGAGCACTTTTTAAATTAACCTTACAAAATGTCACTCTTCTTACCTGCATATATTTTAACGGACGCACTGAGTGAGATGCGCCCAGTATCTGGTAACGATGGATGGAAAGTAGTTCCGTATCTCAACATCGAATAAAAAGTGTTAGGTAACCATTACTGATAACTTAAATTATTTATTTCGATTTCTGTTTATTCTTTAATACATCGAAGTGTAAAGATGAGCAGATTTGTTAGATATTTACTTTTCGTACAATCTCACAGTTTCACTAGATTGAGGCATGAATAACGTGATGAGGCCAATGGCAATTTTAATCTTACATAAGGCGGAATAATATGCAACGTACATACAAGCAGATTTAAAGCAGGGCTTTCAAAATCGCTCATTTTACCGTGAATAACCTATATGTACATGCGTGTGCACAAACATGGCGCGTAGGTTTCTCCTTGGTGTTATGGTTACACGAAGCGGAAATATTATGTAGTGAGTAACCGTAAATCGGTTGAGCCAACATATCTTGGATAACACTGTAGCATAGAGAGAAGGCATATAATGACGTAAACGTACTCATCCTCTAACTGGCTGCGCGCGGCTCTGAGAACGGCGCTTGGGTCTCATTGGCTACTCCATGTATTGACTGTTGCCATGCTCTGATTGTCTATCAGTGACGCCACATTGATTGTGTGTTGGCGGTAAGAGGGACAGCTTCACCTCTGTACTGTTAGATAGTCTACGCTCCAACCACAGCGGCTGTGTCGTGGGCCAGGCCAGAGTTAGGGTGAGCTCTCCCTGGGCTGGAAGAGGTCCTTGATAAGGGATGAGGTAAAGGTAACTACCCCTCAGCCACGTGGCACGCCACGCTAAATGCGGTAATACTGGCCAACAGGGAAGTGGTCGTGTTTTGCATAATTGCGCCGGTTGCTATACTACAGTCACGGTTTATTCGGATGTTTGGAAACGAGCCTTTGGACAATCACCCTAGGCGAAACGTGTCAACCTGTTTTTTAAATAACTTGTATACCAGAAAATATATAACACAGTGATTAACATAAGTACTGCATTCTTGTATAAATTAAACTTAAACTTAGTGTCTTCTATAACTTCTAATATTTATTTCGTATTAAATACGAATTAAAAATAGCGAGAGCAGCGATGTTTTGGCAACGGCCGGTAAGAAATAGTTCCAGATAAATATTGTTCTAAACAAGCTTTTTGTTATGCTATTTGTAAATTAAACGTTGCCTATTGATATATTTGAATTTTTGGGTTGCACTGAGAGAAACATATTTCACTGTTACAATTCAAAATATCAGCGCAAATTATGGTGCGTAGGCCCTAGTGACATGGTGTTTGTTTTTGTCCGAGGAAGAAAATTCAATAGGCGGAGCGGAGCTCACTGTTACTCTCGCTCTCTCTCTCTCTCTCTCTCTCTCTCTCTCTCTCTCTCTCTCTCTCTCTCTCTCTCTCTCTCTCCCTCTCTCTCTCCCGGGATGTTTCGCAGCACCCGTAGTAGCAGGAAAATTATACACGATTTCAATTTTAACATATTTCATATTTATAACAGCAAAACAAATTATCTTTTAATTAGTGATTTACAACTGAAACGATATTATGTTGTTTGAATGCTTATTTTAATGTCGAGACGGTTACAAATCTGAAGTTAGCAGAAGTGGCGACTGGCGACGCCGCTATGACATGACGTGTTTCTGAACGAAGCGTCAATTTCGTACACTTGATGTTTTTTAAAACTACGTTGACGAGTTACGATGTTGTAATAAATCTGTTTTTCTACGGTAGGAATAAATATACTGTAAAGTGCGCCGTGGCACTGTGTATGTATGCGTGTGTGTAAAACAATATTGTTGCCATGACGTTACGTTGGACCAGTGTGTGCGTGATTGCAAATATCGGACCTGTGAAATTTATACGGTTTACTTGAGGACTGATTTTAATACGAAATTATTTGTTTGAAAGTCACGTCTGTTTATGCATCGTTGTAATCTTACCCTAGATGTTTGAAACACTATTGTGCAATGTGCTTATGTTTGTGTGATTTGAATGTTTGCCACAACCCCAACAAAATACTAAGTCCAGCCAGATAAATTGAAATAAGAAATTAAATAAACCTTAAAACAGTAAGTACCAATGTATATAAATATGAACGGAATAAAAGTTACGGTAGATCTATATGTGTGCATGTTCACCGCCATCTTTTAAGTTGGTCGTCGCTACGCACAATAAATAAGTGACACGATTTACGTGCTTGGATTTACTGACGCTCTTTATTGGACTGGCTGTCCCTTCATTTTAATATTAATACCGGCTAAGGTCGTCCATTTAGCGAAATAACCCAACACATATTAGTGACAAGAAGTTAAATACTACAGTTCATTCCCCTGCTCTTGTGACAGGTTTAATTACAGTCCCGGCAAAATATTAGCGTGTATTGTGTGTAATGTGCTATGTCATGTATAACAAATATGTTAACAATGTAAAATAGTAACCGTAGGAATTATCGTCAACACAGATGTTGTTCAGAAGTCGTCATCATTCTGACCTAGACAAGGTTATTGGCCTAAATGGTAAGCATTCGTATGAAATAGTTTTTTGAAATAATATGACTTAATTGTTTGAACAGCTGTAAACAGTAAACAAGCATTTGGCAGTCAAAACGTAGTCAGGTGGCAGTGTATAAGTTTAGATGTAGCGCAATGATACGTGATCGATAACCTAAAATAGAACTTTATCAGAGCTTGAGGAAAGTGTGGAGTAACCACGGATGGCCTATCACTGCCTCGTCTCGCCAGCCACTATACATATGTGACGTCACGTGACGCTATAGCTCTGCCAGCGTGTGGCCTGGACTGATTTACCACAAAATAATCTTCAGTCCATAACATTTTTCAATGCTTAAAGGTCCGAACAACTTGCATATACGTTAGTAATAGGTAAGAATTCAAGTACTTATACTACAAGCTTGGAAGCGCTAAGGGCGACCCAGGCATATGCACCGCGCCTCATTGTAGCCTCTAGACCCACGTCACAGAATTGGGGCACTTTCTTGATACTGGAGGCCCACTTAGAGCAGCCAGTTTGTCGCGAAAAGATTTAAACGGAGGCTGGATTTCAATATCCTATGTGCACACTTGCAGTCTTCATTTCACTATTTCCAATATTCTATTGGGCGCTTCAGTTAGTGTGGAAATAGTCTGTTACATGAGTGAGCCAATCAGAATTAAGTTTCTCCAATAATGACCGTCCGTAGTTCTTGGGCTGGCAGATAAGATAAGTAACAATTCAAGTTATCCAATCACGAAAGTTGTTCTGATATAAAGTATGTTGAAATACAACTTTTCCTGAAATCTTTTCTCGAAAAACAGGTGCTATACAAGCGGTTTTTGAATAACGTTTCGAAAATCAAACCACTGCAGCTGTGAATCAATACAGAAAATGATAGCAGCAAAATGTTTGGAAGAGTCGTTTCGTCTTTTTTTTTTAATTTAAAGTGAATTTAGTGATAAGAATACCGGGAATCCGTAACTTCGCGTATCTGCGTGAGGGACAAGTTGTATATCACCCAGGCGAACTCGATATCCCGCCCGAAGGTCTCATAGAGGTGCCTTATCGACGGGAAGAATGTGCGTCAGTTCTATGACGTGGGCCTAGAGACTGCAATGAGACGTGGTACGCATGGCTGGGTCGCCCTTAGTGCCTCCAGGCTTCGCACGTGCAAAATATCTGCAGCCTGACGATAATTTGTAAGAGCTGGCCGAGACTCTCTACCAGACCACGCCACATATTAACACTCGTGTAAGTCACGCCAGGTATCCACGACTGTTGGTCTGTGGATGAAGAAATATTTTCAACCGTGAAATAGACTGTGTGAAAGAATTTTTATTAATAACGAAAGTAATCTGTATGAAATAACAAACTTTAAAAATTCAGTTGATCACATTAAAGTAATTTTACTGTAAGGGACAAATATGTAATAATTAACTGTACCTCAGGAAGGGAAAGCACGTTATCTGGTGGTGGGAGGAGTATTTCTGCAGCGTTAATCAACGAAAGACACATAGTTGGTTAGAACCGCTGATAATCACTATCAAGTCCAGCAAGAAGCCGTCGATTCAAGAAAACTTCCAATCATGTTTCCTTGTGGAGTCCACGATCTTGTTGATGCATCGCTCATATAGCCAGGCACGACGACACAGCTCAGTTGATATCGCAAACGTCCATAGCAAACGGAAGAACTGGCTCCATAACAAATAAATCCACATTCATACCCCTCCTTTCTTTCTTGTGGTTTATTGTGCGCTGTATAATTGAAATATAATTCCTCCCCTCTACTCCTTCGTGATCGTTCATGCGTGTGTTGTAAAATTCAATGTCGAGGAGAGAGAGGTTCTTGTAGCGCTGCCCGAGGCACTGAGCTTCCCGCCATAAATATAAATTAACGACCATTAAATATTCATGTTGGGCTGGGGTAAGGGGGTGGGGTGTGGGTAGGGGGTGCAGCTATCTGGAGCTACCCCCGGGCTGTAAGGGCGACAAGCGGCACGCAGGGTGTCACGTTTAGCACGCCGTCACAAAAGGAGTTGGCGGTCGTGTGAAGTGGCCGCGACTGCACGGCATCTGACAAATTGCCCCCCCCCCCCTTACCCTGAAAACCCTCCGGGGTAGAAAAAACAGGAGAAGGCCTGTGGACCGACCTGGTCCTCATTACGCGCGTGCTCCAGTCACGGCACAGTCCTCAAATATCTCAACGGCGAAGCTGTTACAAATGTAGAGTAGTAAACTGTGAATCCCAATATTTTCAATATTAGCACAGAGTAAGTAACTATACAGAGGCGGAATAGTGTGGCGGTTCTTTACGTGTGGGCGTAATCATCCTCTGATTGGCTGCGAGAAGTTCTTCGAGCGGGCCTTGTGTCTCATTGGCCAAAGGTTCCCTATTGGCTTGGCTGCCGAGTAGATAACCACGCTCTGATTGGCGGATGTTGGTGGCTAGTGTGGCTGGAGAAGGCACGGAATGTAACTGGCTGTTTATCCTCAGCATCCTTACTTTCTAAACTAGAGTGGAGATGAGTGATTTGGGCTTCACTTAACAGCGAGATCTTGGCAGCCGGTGAGGGTGAAATGAGGTGAAAATGATGGAATGCAAGGGTGGGGGAAATGGGAGATATCCGAGAAAACCCGCCGGCCAGTGGCATCGTCCGCCACTACTCCCACTTGTGAAATTCCGAAATGACCCAGCCGGGAATTGAACCCGGTTTACCTTGGTGGGACGCGAGCATTCTAACCGCTGAGCCTCCGCGGCCCCTTTCTAAATTAGAATCGCTGAAAAACTACTGGTTGTTTCAGTGGAACTATCTCACTGATCGAATGAGTGACAGCCAACTATGTGCGGAGAAATATACCTATATTGTTTTCTTTGAATTTAGCCGAATAATTACGAGAAATTAATATATTTATGATACTCACTGTTTATATTGCGCAATTTAACAGACTAAACACCAAACAAATATTGACTATAGAAGGCAAAATAATGTACTTATCATTCTTTAAGGTGGCAGGTCACCTGAGTAGGCAACACGCCGCCTAACTGTGGGCACAGCCCCAGCACAAAAAAAGGGTTTATTTAAAAAAACTGTCCAACATGTCTGAGAGAGGTAAGCTTACGAATAGCATTTAAGAAACATTAATCATCTGTATAGGTTTTTTTTATCGCCCCCGATTTCTCTCTAAAGTATGTTTTTGTGCTAGTGAAAATGGCTGAAACGGATCTTTTCACGGTCATTTTTAAGTATGAACATTCCGGTACAAAGCATTAAAACAGAAATAGAGACGTGCTTCAACCTTTTATTTTTGCTAATACGTCATAAAAAGGTAGAGTGTCCCCTGAAAGTCTCATAGAGGCACGTTATCAACGGCAAGGCTGCACGTCTGTTCAGTGCTTTGCGCGTAGAGGCGGTAAGATAGTTGATGCGCAATTCTCGGTCGCCCCTAGCGCTCCCACGCTTTTAGGCCTCAGACGTGCAAAATTCCTTCAACCAAGCGCGGAGCCACCTTAACGTAATCGGATCTCGATATCTCGATATTACGAGCCTCCCAAAACTCTTCACTCACTTCTTTAACGAAAATGTGTAGCTTTAAATTGTATGCCCTTTTTTTCATCTTTAGTTTTAATTGGTAACATTAAGATTGTTAAAACAAATATAGTACGTATGAGTGCACTCACTTCAACACATTTAATGTAGTTTCAACCTTTCAACGGAGCGCTACGATGATTACGTGAAACCGAAATGAAAGACGTAAAAACGGAATGAAAGAATGAATGTTCATGTTACCTCTCAAATGGTAGATATTATGAAATACGTAACTGACATTTAAAAAAAGTATTTTTATTGCTTTCATTACTTTGAGTTATTTCATTTCATAGACTTTGTTAAAGTGATCCATCAGTCAAGAAACAAATCGCTGGAAAACAGCGAATGAAATGGTTGATGAATCAGTGTAAAATGTCACTGACTCAATAAGTGAACTGGCAAGTTTTTCACTAACTCATCAGTCGAATTCACACAAATGACTGTTGAATGAGACAAGAACTGTTTACTCTTTCTAACAGTGAAATTCTCACTAACTCAGCTTTAGAGTGTAGATACTTTATGACAGATTATATTACAGTATCTATCAAAGAGTTTAACTTATCTAAACATACTAAAACATTTTTTTTTTTCGTGTTGCCCAAGAGCATGTGCAGAATGTTATGAAACGTTGTTCCTCAAACGGTCGTAAAATCTCTTCCCACACTCGACAACGACGTGTGTGTGTGTGTGGGGGGGGAGGGGGGGGGTGACACACGCGCGTACTGGGTATGTCGCCCTGCGCCGCCCCTTGTCACACAGTGTAAGTTATTGCAGGGTAGAGGACATATATGACGTTAACACTCGGCTTAGCACGTACAATAAGTACTCGCCAACTTGTAGATGCATGCGAACTGGGGTCCTGAGGTCGAGTGCCGTATCCCCACCTGGTAGAGCAGTTCCAGAAACAAACAAATTGCCTTTGTGTAGCGCTAATGTGACGACGGTCGGTCTGGATTTGAACCGCGAGTGTCGAGCCCGGGACAATGCTGACTATTAATCATCAAGTGGCGGGTTCCTGCGCAGAGGTAACCCTCCACCCGTCTCTCTTCGGGCAATTGGGCTGGCGGCTTATTAGCTTCATGGCTGGCGATTGAGGAGTAAGCCCTCGCTATATACGGTGTGATCTTCGGCATTTTAACCCTTTTAAGACGTTATAGATGTACTACCATTGAAGACAAGGTAGAAGTGAGCTTCCTATATCCTCCACTACCCCAATATCAGTTGTGTTGTTCTCTGTATTTCCACTTAACATAGTCCTTTTTTATCCTGGCTATACCAGACACGCTTACTGTACTCTGCGACTTTTATTATTGCTTGGCCGTTAGCCAATAAAGTTGCACGTTGACTGTCTGCCAATCAACATGTCCCGACAGATGTGACAGGTTTTACAATCCGTCGTACAAATTTATTGTTACGAAATGAAATGATGGCTGGTTGTAATTTTTTAGTTAGATTCCAAAAAAGTGAGTGAGTGAAGAGATGTGGGCGGCTCTTAACAGCGTGGTCTACAGAGCCGATGAGGGTGATTGAAGTGAGTATGGAACGGTGCCGGATTTAAAGGGTGGGGGAAACGGGAGATCCCCGAGAAAACCCACCGACCAACGGCATCATCCGGGACAATTCCCACTTGCGAAAATCCGGTGACCCGGAATTGAACCATGTTCGCCATGGTGGAAGGCGAGCAGGCTAACCGCTCAGCCACCGCGGCCCCCATTCCTAAAGAGTACAGTGGAATAGTACAACTAAAAAAGTGCTAGTTTTATCTTCAAGAGGAAATAAATATCCTTATAAACGTAGCCCCATCTTATATACGCTTCAGAGGGGCAAGAATCGCTCACATGTTGAATGTGCACGAATCCACGAAGTGATATTATGTTCCAATTTAGAAAATTCCACAAGTTGAAAATTCCACAGTATTACTTAACGAGACGTGAATAATGTTATATGTTAAAAGATGTGGTATTTTTATGAAGTATTTATCGATGCCACATGACTAAAGCATGTACATTTTCAAAATTTAGGAAACAAAATGTTTATCCCACTCATTATTATGCTGCAAATAAGAAATGTTGTGATGCGTGCTGTACGTAAGCTGACAAATAACTTGTTTCTTTATTGCAACCACAATAAGATGTAAGCTTTGTGTTCGGGACTTGAACCAGTATTAACGTAGGACAGCGGTGCGGTTCACTACTAGCTACCCACAAAGAAGATGACAGGTGAGCGAGTGTTGCAGTGTGTAGCACATGTCAAATATGGCGTGTAGCTTTCTGTACAGTGGGCATGGAAGTATGTGTTCACTGGCGGAGGCACGTAGTACATACTGACGGATAGAGTGGAGACACGTAGTACATATGACGGATAGAGTGGAGGCACGTAGTATATACTGACGGATAGAGTGGAGGCACGTAGTACATACTGACGGACAGAGTGGAGATATGTAGTACATACTGACGGACAGAGTGGAGACACGTAGTACATACTGAAGGACAGTGGAGGCACGTAGTACATATGACGGACAGTGGAGACACGTAGTACATATGACGGATAGAGTGGAGGCACGTAGTATATACTGACGGATAGAGTGGAGGAACGTAGTACATACTGATGGACAGAGTGGAGATACGTAGTACGTACTGACAGACAGAGTGGAGGCACGTAGTACATACTGGAGGACAGTGGAGGCACGTAGTACATACTGACAGACAGAGTGGAGGCACGTAGTACATACTGACGGACAGTGGAGGCACGTAGTACATACTGACGGACAGAGTGGAGGCACGTAGTACATACTGGCGGACAGTGGAGGCACGTAGTACGTACTGACAGACAGAGTGGAGGCACGTAGTACATACTGACGGACAGTGGAGATACGTAGTACATACTGACAGACAGAGTGGAGGCACGTAGTACATACTGACGGACAGTGGAGGCACGTAGTACATACTGACAGACAGAGTGGAGGCAAGTAGTACATACTGAAGGACAGTGGAGACACGTAGTACGTACTGACAGGCAGAGTGGAGGCACGTAGTACATACTGGCGGACAGTGGAGGCACGTAGTACGTACTGACAGACAGAGTGGAGGCACGTAGTACATACTGACGTGACTGAGGTACTCTCATGAGAGTGTATCCATTCTCTTACTGGCTGCGTGACGTTCTGACCTTGCGTCTGATTGCCTGCTGCGCTGCGGAAGTTTCTGCCAGCTGGCGAGTAGGTTACTACGCGCTGATTGGCGAACAATGTTCTGACCATTGTACGACTGCAATTGGGTATGTTGCACATCTGTAGTCTTGCGTGCTCTGTGCGAACGGAGTTGAGACACTGCAGTGGCTATAGAATATAACGCTTGCCTACTCGCTGCTGGAGAATCACACGTTCTATTTAGGGACGCCTCGTATCCACGAAAACATTCCCTAACTAGTTGACTTTTAAAATCTTGTGGTGCGAACCCACTCTCGTAATTGCAAGATTTAGGGCCTACCTCCTACGTCTTACGTGTTTGCCAACGAATCAGGGACGTTCATAATCCGAGTAACATAATTCTGATTGGCTAGTCAAGTGAGATGTCTTCTCCCGAAGATAAGCTGCCAATAAGCAAAGGTAAATTGCTTGAAGGCCGTAGGGTGTTGAAATATATCCCGCGTGCAAATATTTCTGCGGAAATCGGGAGTCTGTAGTTATATTGCACCGAGAGCACAGCTCGAAGAATTGCCACATGAGTATTAATGTCCAGCGACAACACGCGACTGGCTCATTAACAAGCAAAGCTAGCAATCGTGCTATCAGCCAAGTCGCAGCTGCATGAACATAACGTAGCATTGTCCACGCATTGTCCTACACAGACCGACACGTGGAATATAATCCCGCACCACATACACTTATCTCCCGTCCCAGTTCACACGAAGCAATGTTCTGCAACTCGACACAGGTTACGCTCCGAGAAGAGACCCGACAATACCGTGATGGAGTGAAGAGCTTGGGGGAGCATTGCCGGAATGCAAGGATGAGGAAAATGGGAGATCCCCGAGATAACCCGCCGACCAGCGACATCGTCTGGCACGACTCCCACATGCGAAAATTCGCAAGTGGTTCAGCCGGGGTGGGAGGCGAGTGCTCTAGCCACTATACCACCGCGGCCCCTTCCGGAAATTCCCGGAATACTTTTGTAGAGGCGATTGTTCCTCGCGGGGAACATTTTCAGCTTCCTAGGAGTCAGTTTACCGTTCAAATGCCCGTTAATTTTATTTTGTTATTTGTTGTCGTACATATATGAATCTACTATCCCATACATTGGGCCAATCAGGAATCCGATACACAAAATCACAACCTCTATAGTTTGTCTGCGAAGGACTTAGCCGAGGAAGGATCTTATTGTAGCAGGATAATCTAGTTATATTTATAATATATATAATCTAGTGTTATCGAAAACATGTTGTCTCAAAACATTTACGCCAATTTTCAGTGTCTATAATTAATTTGATATCATTAAAAAGTTTACAGTTGCATACAAGTGAAGTTGTTAAAACTGCAGTTTGCTGATACATTATGGAAGTGATTTTGTACTTGCACTGGATTGTGCATCATTTGATGACGCTAGAGAGAAAAAAAATTGTTTTTTTACAAATAATTCTTTGGAAACTTTGATGCCAAAATGAATTTCGTATTACTACAAATAAATGAGAGAAAAATCCAGTGAAATAGAGCAGCACATTTGTGTTGTAACATACGATATTTTCGTTGTGGTATTACAAAAATATTTTGCAATAGGTTACCAAAGTATTGTTTATAAACTAAACAAAATTGTTTACAGTGTAATAGCCTACCAATCATATTTTTACTGCCTCCACCAATGTGTGTAAAAGAAATCGCAACAAAATTACAAAAGGTACACAAACTTCCAAGTACGAAAAGACATTGTGAAATTTCCTTGATTTCTATCTACAGAGGATACCCAAATATTTTAAAAGTAAGTTTGGATATAAGACTAGACTCAATCTTTCTCAAAATTGCCTGCTTGTTGAGTTATCGAAATTTGTTAGCTGCATGCGCGTTAGAGCATTGAGTGGGGTGGAGGGGGGATGCAGACTTTCATCGGGGTTATAAGGAGCCACGCTAGAATCGCGGTGTGTACCATACACTGCAAATACTTATATTGGAGTTATTTATTCACTGCAACTATCTTACCAACCCTGTATGTATATATATATATATTCCGAATGAGGCAAAAATTAATTAGGCTACATAGCTGTTCTCAAGACTTAGTTGTTAAGAGCCGTCCAGATCTCTCAACTCAGCTCATTACTTACATAATGTAGACTACGAAGGAAAGTTATAACATTTCACAATAACAGGTGGAAGCCACACGAAGTATGTAGCATGTTGTTATTTCACGGTAATTGCTATTTCGCAAGAATGTTGTAACATTTAATCAAATTTCGAAAAAATTGAATAAAAATAGCTAAATATTCCCCTTTTTTTTTTTTTAGCTTTAACTGTATTATTTTTTGAACTAATTTATAAATTGGTAACCGTAATAGAGTGTTTTAATAGTTTATTATCTATGATTAGTGACAGTAAATTATTTAAAACATATAAGGCAGAGTCGAAATGAATAACTAGTAGACATAGACATCAATAACCTTCGAGAGTCGATAAAAGTTTTTTTTGCCGTAGTGAAATTTTCAAAAAGAAATGAAATAAAACTTAATCATTGAATCCTCCTTCATTTGCTTATTGCCATGAGAGTACAAACCGTGAAGGTAATTTTTAAAAACAGACTGTCTTTTTAAAGACAGAACCCCATCCCCCCATTGAAAAAAAACATGCTTTCTACAGCTCTGGACGGACGTCTGTCCGTCACATCCTGTTGAGTACACAAGAATACAGAGGCGAAATAGCCGCTGAACTCCAGCCGCACACGCTGGCCACCGAAATGGCGTCACTGGCCAGTAAATGTATGTCGGACCAATCAGCTCTTGGTAACTTACTTACCAGCCTGTAGCCCAGCCAATAGGGTAGGTAGAGTTCACAGAGCGGAGTAGCTAATCAGACACAAGGTCTGTTCTCAACCACTTGCACAACCAAAAGAACAGCTGCGTCATATTGTGTTTATATATTTATTTACTCTGAGGCAGCGAGGCATACACGATCCAGATCAGATTATACCTGACTACTCACTGGGACAACATCCAAATGGGAGCCGCGGTGACTGAGCGGTTAGCCTGCTCGCCTCCCATCAAGGCGAACATGGTTCAATTCCCAGGCGGGTCACTCCCGGATCTTCGCAAGTGGGAATCGTGCCAGACGATGTCGCGGGTCGGCGAGTTTTCTCGGGGATCTCCCGTTTCCCCGCCCTTTCATTCCGCGCTGCTCCATACTCACGTCACTTAACACACATCGTCTCTCAAGACCTCGCTGTTAAGAGCCGCTCACTCACAGCCAAATGACAAACACCTGAGATTCGAGTGTACACAGGGCTGTGTAGTACAGACTACAGGTCATTCCACCGGAAACATTCTTCTGTTTCCGAGAAATGCCTCGAGGCATATATTTATGTTATCGTAACTGGATTTCAAACTAAGCCGTTCTTTTATGTTCACTATTTATCGGCGAATGCCTCGCAGACTTGAGCGGATTGGGAAAGCTATGGACACAAAAAAAAAGAAACATGTTTTATTCCTTAGTGAGGTGCAGGTGTTGCAGTCTGGCTATCGCTTATTTGATCACTTCAACTTGTTTTCTTGTGTAGAACCGGTGTTGTTGGCAAACGAAATAAATAACTTCCCTCCATCTCCAGTGAGATTTCCGAGTTTATAAATTTGCCGAGTAATTGAGCATTACCACTGCCATCACACTACCTCAAACACTCTCTTTTGCCGTAGAGACAGCTTCACGGAGCAAAAAAATTCTCCCTCCATTTTAAAACAGTTAACATTTTTTTTTTACAACAAACAGAGCTATTACGTAATAAGAGCTCCACTTAGCTGAAAGGTTCTTTTATTTTTTGTTCGAGTGATGCACGGAATAGATTAATCGCTAAGGTTAATGCTCGCTGGTCGAAACATACAATGCGATATCGTCTCTAAGTGCAAGACACTGGCATGGCGTACGATGTTTTGGTAATTCCGCGTGTCACTATCATTTTATTGGTTGGACGTCTGTGGATAGTAGAGTGGAGAGATGTGGGTGACTCTTAACTTTGAAGCTTTGAGAGACGATGTGGGCCAAGTGACGTGAGTATGGAGCAGCGCCGGATTGAAGGGGCGCGAGAAACGAGAGATCCCCGAGAAAACCCACCGACCAGCGGCATCGTCCGGCACGATTCCCACTTGCGAAAATCCGAAGTGACCCGACCGGAGATTGAACCCGGATCGCCTTGGTGGGAGGCGATCAGTCTAAACTAGAAGAACAAGAAGGAGGAAGAGAATAAAAAGAAGAAGAGGAAAGAAAATGGGTGGGAGAACAACAGAAGACAGAAAAAGAGGAGAACCAGCAAGAAAGAGAAGAAGAAAGACAAGATCTGAAACGGATGAAAGAAGAACGGAAAGAACTGCGGAGGAGAAAATCTAAATGAGGGAAAGATGTGATTTGTGATTATATGTTGGTTTATGTCTGTGTATGTGTCTGTGTAAAAAAAGGAGGCGGGGGGGGGGGGGCTTAGGAACGGAGCTCCATTCCCTCGTCCGCCGGGAAATGAAGGCCTGGGTGTCCAGAAGGGGTACTTCGATGTCCTGGACGATGCTTAGGTTGGAGGAGAACGGTGAGCGAGGGGAAAAAATTAAAAGAACAAAATATAATAGTACAGATAGGGACAGGGCGAGGGCGAGGAAGCAAGGAGCCTTCGGGTTCGTGGGTGGGGCTATTCGACCGTTGGGTGCAATGGCGGACCGGCCGAAAGGCTAGTTAGCTGTGTGCGGGCCCGACGGCGTCTGGTCGCGCGACCGGATTCGTGGGAATCCCCGGTCCCTGGTCTGTTCCGGCGGGGGCGGCGAAACGGGGGCGGCCGAAAGGATACCCGCCGGGGAGCTGTCTCGGTCGGGGCTTAATACTTCACAACCTTTCTAGGAAGTGTGAATTATGCTTTTGAATAGAAATAGAATTTGTAGCTTAAATTACGGGCGTCCAGACGAACAACCACCCTCCCACAAAAGTGAATCTATATAACTAAAATACTGTTTGTTAAATTGTAGTAGTCATGATAGAATTGAACACCCTGTATGGCTGTACTGCTAAGTAAGGTTAATTAAATAAATTTAAAAAATTAAATCAAATTTAAAGTCTAAACTTTACACCACCGCGGTTCCAAGTCATGGGGACCTTGGTTTGATCGTGAGTGGATAAGTACACACACAGACCAGTATTTGCGTTGCAGACCCAGGCGCTGATTGGCTGCGCGAGGACCTATAGGATGGGCTGCTGGCTGGCATGTATTTGTTGCCAGACGGTGATTGGCGAACGGCATCACAACATGTTGCTGGCGTGTGTATTGTTGCGTGTTCTGTGACATGGGAGTGTTGAATCTCACTCACCTCTAAGACGGCACTTCTGAAAAGCGGGAAATTGACCGGAATAAAGCGTTTCTCCTGTGGACCCTCAAGGAAGGCCATCTCTCCGTGACTCTATTGTCAACGTGAACGATGATGACAGGGGGCACAGGGGGAGGGAGGGAGGTAAAGTAACATGCACAAGGTTTCAACAAAGGAAAGCTCCGTGCTTCGGTCTCTTCATCTTAATCCTTTGGCTACTGGCATGACAAATATCTGTCATGATGTCATCATACGTGTGGATGACGTCGGAAACGAACACGTTAACCGTGTCCCACCTATAGGATATGGATGGCAGACAGCGGTGAATCCAAGAATGGGATATACCCCCCTCCCCTACCCCCCCCCCCCATCCAAAAACCGTACGTTGTTTAGTAACATTAAAACTAAGGCAATGTTCGAAATAGCGAAAATAAGTCTTTTTAATTTTATTACAAATAGATTGTAAGAAATTCAAAATCCATATTTTCAAAATAATTCATTAGGAGACCAAAAGTTTATCCACAATACCGACTCCCCCCCCCCCCTTTTTTTTTTCCTCTCCTATCCTACCCGGCTTCAACACTGGATCCTCGCCTGAATTTGCAGAGAAATGTTGTATAGGCTGTTCACCGCGGAGCATTGAATACGTATATGTATATGTATACATATTCAATGCCATGAAGTAATCACTTTTGAGACCCTAGTTACTTTTCCCTTTCAGCCATGTTTTATCCTTTAACCACCTTTCTAAATAAATATTGACATGTAAGCAATAAACACAGTGTGTATATTCCTCCAAACTCGGAAGTTGACGTATAAGTCTATAATAAAAATTATTTGTTGATTAACGGCTCACTTTACCGTGAATAGCCTATCTATATAAATGCGAATCACCTTCGTGGGACAAGTGTAGTATGAAACCCAGTAGCGACTGTAGCTGAAATGCTGCAAGGATGATCGGAGAAGGAAGGGGCAAGGGAGGGTGGGCGAGTTCATGTTTGATTCTGGTTAGAAAAAAAGGAGGGGGGTTAGGGTGGTGAATGTTCTGGTAGAGTGAGCAGAGGACGTCACGAACCCCGGACTGCATGGAACATCGCCGTGATGCGTCCATTCTGCCAGCAGCTGAGGTGATAGTCCCCCCCCCTCCCCCCGGAGAGGGACGGGGTTCGCGTACAAGAACATCGATACTGCCAGGAAAAAACATTTCAGCGGTTCCAGTTACGACGACCGACTTCAAACGTTTGAACGGTTTTTTGTTATTTCCGCTATTGGAGCTCAGTTTGTAGCAGCTCATTTGACACAGCCTTGAGAATTTTAAGGCAATAATAAGTCGGCAGTAACCTTTGACTAGGGATGGATATTTTACGTGAAAAGATTTCAAGACCAGTTGTTCTCCAAAACACTTTTATTCATTTGCACTTTCGTGGCTGGATGATTTTAAATGTCACGTGACTCAAGTGTCTGTCCGCGAATCATGGCCGTTATTTGTATTGCCAAATACGAACATATCTCCTCGCGTAGACACGCCGCCAATAACCAAAGGAAGCTGTGGTTGTGGATGTAGGATATTAAAGTCTAATATGGACATAGATATATTGGCAAAATATACCTGTCCCTGCCTGTACCCACCTGAAACCAAGGGGCAAAATATACCTGTCCCTGCCTGTACCCACCTGAAACCAAGGGGAAAAATATACCTGTCCCTGCCTGTACCCACCTGAAACCAAGGGGCAAAATATACCTGTCCCTGCCTGTACCCACCTGAAACCAAGGGGCAAAATATACCTGTCCCTGCCTGTACCCACCTGAAACCAAGGGGCAAAATATACCTGTCCCTGCCTGTACCCACCTGAAACCAAGGGGAAAAATATACCTGTCCCTGCCTGTACCCACCTGAAACCAAGGGGCAAAATATACCTGTCCCTGCCTGTACCCACCTGAAACCAAGGGGCAAAATATACCTGTCCCTGCCTGTACCCACCTGAAACCAAGGGGCAAAATATACCTGTCCCTGCCTGTACCCACCTGAAACCAAGGGGAAAAATATACCTGTCCCTGCCTGTACCCACCTGAAACCAAGGGGAAAAATATACCTGTCCCTGCCTGTACCCACCTGAAACCAAGGGGAAAAATATACCTGTCCCTGCCTGTACCCACCTGAAACCAAGGGGAAAAATATACCTGTCCCTGCCTGTACCCACCTGAAACCAAGGGGCAAAATATACCTGTCCCTGCCTGTACCCACCTGAAACCAAGGGGCAAAATATACCTGTCCCTGCCTGTACCCACCTGAAACCAAGGGGAAAAATATACCTGTCCCTGCCTGTACCCACCTGAAACCAAGGGGAAAAATATACCTGTCCCTGCCTGTACCCACCTGAAACCAAGGGGCAAAATATACCTGTCCCTGCCTGTACCCACCTGAAACCAAGGGGAAAAATATACCTGTCCCTGCCTGTACCCACCTGAAACCAAGGGGAAAAATATACCTGTCCCTGCCTGTACCCACCTGAAACCAAGGGGAAAAAAATTTTTCCGGTAAGATTTTCTTACAAACGGAGAGAGTTGATCAAGAAACAACTGAGTTTGAAAATTTTACACAGTTTTCCATTCCAGATTGTTAGGTTCCGGACTTTTTCGTTAGTAGGCCGGAAAATATGCAGAATATTGTACATTCATAGCATATATGTCGAGACCTGCATGCCAGACTCTGCCGTCTATGTACACATATGCCGATATCAACTGTACATTGGTTGTCTGCTGTCACAGTGGAAGGCGACAATTGGACATCGTTCCCCAGGAAGTGTCAAGCACTGTGTGGACCAATGGTTAATGTTATATAAACGAACGTGTTTTGAATTCTACCTTGTAATGTTTCGTGATAATTACTTGTCCCAAATGATGGGCGTTGCTATAGAAACGTCGGCGCATTCCTTTCGCACTCAGAACCGCAAAAATAACTTCCGTGGTGCTAAATGGCATTGGCATTATCCTGTTTGCAAATTAACATCTTGCTAGTGGTCACGTGATAGTATCTCAAGACATTTCATGACGATTTACTATCATGTGCAGCTTGGATGGCACTTCTTCAGATACAGATTTATGTGCACCAGCTACGAAAGTGTTCCAGCTGGAACAGAGATAAGTGCTCTGCATCGGAGAAACATGTGTGCTACCTATATAAAAGCGCTCGACAGGAATATGGGAAAACCTGATGATTGTTCACGTGAGCAGATTTCACTGAATTAATTTATTTTCCCCTGAATCTAGGTTTTATAGTTAACTTTTACCAATTCGCAAAACAATATTGCTTACTACAAAAGGTCAAGGTCGAGTATATCCAATATGGCCACCAAATAAGGCGGACGATCTGCAGGCTGGAAGCCAGCAGTAGTTGTCCTCGGACACTACACTCACGCTTGTTTTATGACGCGAACAACAGCGACCCCGACGTTCTGCGAGCTGACACCAAACTGCCAGTCCAAAAAGAAACGTTTTCGACAAGTCTGCGGAGTACATGACGACCCTACCGAAACTCATCGGGGGCTGTGACGACGTGGTAAGGCAGTCTGAAATCGGAAAGCGGCGTATCGCGACAGGAACTTGCTCTTCCCGTAGTTGTAGTTGGTCGGCTGGCTGTGAAAGAGGCGTCCATTGTTGTGGTGACACCCCCCCCCCCACCCCTCATCAACACTCCTGCTCTCTATACCAGAGACGAGGAGCCGGTGGAATTGTAAAATGCCGTGCTGAGGACAGACACACGTAACCCCGTGGCACTAGTGCTTCTTTCATCGCCCAGCGAGGGACTCTGGCTAAACGCCTCAGCAATAATCGATTACACGGCGAATTGGCACAATACAAATAGCAGGCTATTCCCTCTCCCCCTTCCCCTCCTTTTCAGGACTACGGCACAGAGTAATTACCTGTACAGAAGCCAAGTGGCGTCCCTGTCCTTTCGACGTGGGCAAGCCCATTTTCATTGGCAGCCGCGAGATGTTCTGAAAGTGATCTGGACAATTTAGCTGTGAGGAGACATTTGAGCGGCTCTTAACAGAGTGGTCTTGATAACCGATGAGGGTGATTGAGGTGAGTATGGAGCTACGCCGGAATGAAATGGCGGGGGAAACGGGAGATACCCGAAAAAACTCGCCGACCAGCGTCATTGTCCGGCACGCTTCGCACTTGCGAAAATCCGGGAGTGACCCGGCCGGGGATCAAACCCGGTTCGCCTCGGAGTGAGGTCAGCAGGCTAACCGCTCAGCCAACGCGATTCCTTCCAGATATAGTCTATTTGCCATTTCTTTGCACTTCTTGAATCAAAATTTTGACAATTATGACAACTTTGGTTGGTTCCTAAACATGTCTTGTATCACAAGCGTTTTAAATTTCTGTTAACTAAAAAGAATCATATTTTTTGTTAAATGAGACTTTTACTTATATTTCTTTATAAATTATATTTCATGTATAATTAATACGGATAAAACAGAGAAACATTATATGTGTTGGCAATGCCTAGTAAGAAATAGTTCTCATATAGGCTGTTCACAGTAAAGTGAGCACTTTTTAAGGCCCTTCCAACAGGCTTTAACCTTCAACAAATATATTTCATTACATCTTCAGGCATTAACTTTTGAGAAGAGTGAAATGTATACATTGTGTCTATTAGTCACATGACAGTGGTTGTATTAAAAAGTGGCGGAAAGCCTTAAAAAGTGCTCACTTTGCCGTGAACAGCCTATACAATATATTATTACACTGAGTGCGCACGAATGAGGCGCGTTGTCACTTTGCTGTGATTTTCCAGACTAGGTGAAGCTTTGTTTGCATGAGCTGGAAGAATATCCTGGAAGTAGAACATTGGCCGGGCTTCAGACAAGTTGGAAGTAATCTTGAATGGACTATAGCATGTAAACTTGCCATTTTACTTGAATTTGCCTTGCCGAGCATAGACCTACTTGTCATGTGTGATTCAAGCTTGAGTCAAGTGGAATTTCTCACGACTGGCACATACTTGATAATGGCAAGCTTGTAGATGACTTGAATTATATTTGCAGCTTGACAAGGCAAGCTTGCGGCAAGTGTAAGATTGCTACAAGCGTGACATGTGGACACTAGTTAGCTTGATTTCAATTTGATTGAAACTTGTTGGCTTGCACAGCATGCTTGATTCAAGCTTAAAGGTTTGTCGTGACGAGTCTGATTCACGCTTGCCACAAGCTTATTATGCATGGGGGTTTACGATTGGTTGATCAAGTTTTTAACATGGCTAAGTTCTCCGCAGACCAATCACAGACGTTCTATCAGAATCCTCATTGGCCCAGTGAAATGCGATGGTAGTTTCACTCAGGCTTGACCGCCAATAATGACAGAGAAGCGTGTTCCCAATGTGAATTCTAGATAACAGTAAACTTTTCTTGCAATAAACTATCTTCTGTGTTCGTTAGTAACTCTCCTGCTGTGGACTATTGCGTGTTGATAAGGCCGACCTGTGGGAAGCAAGTATCTTAACTAGCCCCCAAGTATTTCGCTAATTAATATGGTATCGAGATACAATTAAATCACTTATTGTTTTGATGTACTGATATGCTCTAGACACGCCCTTTATGACTATTATCCAGGAATCCACTGTGTGTAATTGAGTTATGAATAGGGAAAAGGTATTTTTCGCGAGGAAATTCCCACTCATGCTATTCAGTATCCTCACAGATGGCGGTTTATAGCGGGAAGAAATGGCGCTTTTCTACGATTCAACATACTATACACATGTCTGACAGTTTTCTTTACATATTGGCCGTCATTCATGTATTAAGAAACTACTTTTTTTCACTGGATCAATGAGGATTCTGATGCTATAAAGCAGAACGTTCGTGATTGGTCTGCAAACAACTCAGTCGAGTCAAAAACGTGTTCATCCAATCATGAAAGAATAAACTAGTTAGAGTGATGTAGAAGATACTTTGGCTCAAAACATTTTCACGGTTTTCCACCCTCTCTAAGTATGCTACGTGAACACATGCAGTTTGCTTAGGTATCTTCGTGAGAAGACATGTTGTTAAGTGACTGGACCAATCAGAATTAGATTACTCCTGGTCTAAACGTCTGTGATTCACGAGTATGAAGGTGCCTAAGACACGTATAAGTTATAAAGTTATCCAGTTGTGAAGTGGAATTGAGGCTAACGAGTTTTCAAATACAACTTGACGGGGAATCTTTTCGAGAAAATCGGTTGACCGTAGTGTTATGCTCAGTACAGTACAAAGGCACCTCGGTGGAACACCAGTCAGTTTGTGCCTTGGGCATATGATATACTTTGCAGTCCAGCTGGCTGCGAAATGAAGTAGCGAAGTGGTCATAACCTTTTCATCTGCAGTGTGCAATATATGGTACGTTACACATGACTTGTCTCTGCACTGCACAGAGCAGAAGATATCGACTAAAAAAGCCAACTCTCATACCATTGGGAGACAACATTCGTTATCAAAATTATATTGCGTTGATTCATGAACATCTTCTGCTAAATACATCGAGCACCAACACATTTCTGTTGGGTCCGATATGAAAGAGAGCTTTACTAATACAGCTGCGAACAAAAAATGTTCTCTCTTCAAAGTCTAGAATTAACGGTTTTTCTACAACCGATAGGGTTGACGAACTTGCTGGTAAAATGTTCAAAACTGACAAATTTACGACACACAATATGAGGCGAGACTGTGTAATGCACTACAGCCACACTGGCCAGCAATATGGCGGAGCGTCGTTGGCCTGGAGACGGCAGCAGGGGCCACAGAGCAGCTTGCAGTAGCAATTCAAACACAAGGTCAATTCCGAAATGCTCGTGCTGCAGCCAATAAGAGAGTGACCACGCCCACAAGGAAGTACGAGCCATGCAATATCGCCTCTTTGTAGTTTCTACACACTTTTTAAATCAAGCCGTTACAATATCACCCCATTTATAACGTTTCTAGCTGTTTCCTAAATAATATGCAATGCATTACAAGCATTTTGTACTTCTGTTAAGATCATTTTATGTTAAAATTAAATTATACTTACCTACAGTTTATCTCTAAATTATATTTCGTTTGTAATTAATAATAATAAAAAAACATTGAAAAAATGTGTGTTGGTAACGTCTAATAAGACATAGTACTTATTCAAAATGTTATTATTGGCTGTTCACGGTAAAATGAGCCCTGTTTAAGATCTACTTGTACGCACGTTGTGTATTCTTACGCCTTATGTAAAATTAACACTGCACGGGCCTCATCACTTTATCCATGCGTCGGTCAAGTGAAACTGTAAAATTTTTATAAAAGTCAATATTTTTCAAATTTATTTTTTTTATACACTCTGATGCATTAAAAAAAAACATAAAGCGGAATAGAATAATTTAAGTTATCACAAATGGATGCCTAAAACGTTTTATCCGACGTTAAGATATGGAACTACTTCCCATACATCATTACCAACTTTACTGGGCGCATGTCACTCAGTGAACCCGTTAAAATGAATGCAGGTAGGGGCAGTGACTTTTTTATAATGTTGATTTCAAAAGTGCTCACTTTATAGTGAACCGCCTTTAAGCCGAGTGCTCATGAATGCGATTCATAGTAATTGTCTAGACTCGGCGAGGCTTTGTTTGCACAAGGCGGAGGAATGTCCTGAAAGTAGAACTTTAGCAGGGCTTCAGAAAAGTTGGAAGTAAGCGTGAATGGCGTATATCTGCTGTTTGGCCTTAGCTAAAGAATCGAAAATGCTAATCCAAAATTTAACTTGGAGTGTGTGGAGCGGAGTCCACACAAGTGAGATGCCTGGGTGCACAGTAGTTCGCGTGGACGAGGCGAAGAGAAGAAGTAGTGTGAAGTGGTTAATAATGAAAATAGCTATTTTTTCTCTCCATTGCAAAAAAAAAACCGCGCCTACTTATTTGACGAGAGGTTACAGTGCTCTGTATACTCTCAAGCCGCGCCATCTGTCGGCTTTTGTGCAGCGCAATTCTCTTTCTCTGTGTTGACGGCTTCTCAACTCACACTCGCGCTGCTAACTCTTGTTTCCTGTTGAATTGCTTAGCTTGGAAAGGGGGGGGGGGGGGAGAACACCCTCTCTTCTCCACAATGTATCACTCAGGAGACAGTGATTTATCACAGCCACGTTTGTCTGCGCTTTTAAAGAAGTTCAATCACAAAGGAGTTGTTGAATTGCATTCGCAATTTAATTGGAATACGAATTTGAATTGAACGGAAAATAACTTCTTGGCGAAAGAAGAAAATGCTTTCAACAGATATAACCTTGCGTTAAAAACAACAAAATTACAGCATTGAACTTTCTTCTTACCGACAGACTTTGAAGAACTTGGTTTACTCGTGTCCAAATACCTATATATGTATTTTACTGATGTTCTTAGAGAATAATTTCTTAAGGAATATATTGGTTGGTTTTGTGTTAAAGTACTTTTGTCTCGTGTTAAGTAGTTTTGCTGATGATTCAATACCCAAGTCAGAGTAGTCCAGCCGAAAACTTCTGATTAAATTCTGAACGTAAATAATCTGTCTGATTGTTACTGTTTAGTTGCCTGAAGTTTGCCCTTCGTTGGCGCCTGTGATCTGCTTGTGAAACTGTGTCCCCACATCACGCCGGACAATTTGTTTTATGCTGCTGTGGTAATGAAATCATAATACGTATTATGGCCACTTGTTTTTGGAGAAAAGATTCCAGGACTCATTGTACTCCAATATGCACGTGTCTGCCCGCGAATCACAATCGCACAGTGTTCGAGTTACCTAGTTCTGATTGGCCCACTCATGTAAGAAACTGCCTCCTGACAAATACACATGGCCAAAAACCAAAGGAGTCTTGCCTCCGCGTAAATATTTCCTCGAGGAACAAGTGACCCTAAATATGATTTATTTTCAGTCTGATAACCCTTACAAAAATACGTGATAAAATATTTATAATAAATGAAACAGTGCTTTAAAACCCGTGACCGAACAAAGCCGTGAATTGTTATAATTACTAATAACAGCGTTATAGTTGTTAAACATGTCTCACGACGAACTAAAATTCAAACTCGTAACTGCTCTCGAATAAGCATAACCAACACAAATACCATTACTCTAAAGTTTAGTACAAAAGCAGACAAGTGTCGTTCTTATCCCTCGCCTTGCATTTCCTAGTGACTGCAGCGAGTAAGCCTAAGGGTTTTTGTCTAACAAAGATGGTACCAGGTACATCAACTTAATCCGTGACTCAGTCATTGGGAGAATATTACGATTAGCGTGTCAACACAGAGTGGAATTGATAAAAACCCAGCTATTTCGAGTTATATTTTACACGCAGACTTCAAACTATCACGTATTTTACTGCTGTAACTGTAGTGGAGAGTAATAGGCGACTCTTAACATCGAGGTGTTGAGAGCCGATGAGGGTGAGAATGGAGCAGCGCCGGAATTAAAAGGGCGAGGGGGAGATCCCCGAGGAAACCCGCCGGCCAGCGGCATCATCCGGCACGATTGCCACATGGCAGAAATCGAACCCGGTTCGCCTTGTTGGGAGGCGACTAGTCTAACCACGACATCACCGCGGCCCCGTGTTACCGTAAGAGTAAACTATATTTGCACCTATGCCTTGTAGGGAGTAAAGATTTGATATTTTACACGTTTGCAACGGAAACGATTGGGCGCGTTTTCTAGGAACTGTGGCAGTTTACTTGTATAGTCTATTCACGGTAAAGTGAGCACTTTTTAAGACAATGCAAAATATTTCCTTTAAGTTTCTATCTTTCCGTCGCGCTTTAATATAAACATTGCCTTGCAACCAATAAACATAGTGTATACATTCCGCCACTCCCAAAAGTTAACGTTTAAAGCTGCCATAAAATATATTTATTAGTGGTTAATGCCTTGAATAGTGCTCAGTTTACCGTGAACAGCCTATAGTTAATAGTGTTTGTTGGAGACTACGGTCAATGTTTCCGGGTCAGCTGGACTTGTCCAGGTATAAAAACAGACTAGTAGAGTAGTTTTCCGCTTAGTCACAAGTCAGTTTTTGTGTGGCGCCTCCTGGCAGCAGCCCCCGGGACTTAATTCTGTAAGCTTTTGTGCGAGGTGTTGATGTGATGTTTAAGACGGGAGAGGGGGGGGGGGTGGGGTGGAGGTTTGGGCGGGCAGGCGCGTAATAGGCCATTGTGTGGGCGGGCAGTCGCTACACAGGCTTGTAACAAGTGTGGCAGCGTAGTAGATATGCAAAGCAACTCCTTGCCAGCACATCAGATCTCTCCTTGCAGCCCCCCCCCCCCCCTGACTTTGCACGCGGGTGGTCGGCCTACCTCACACCTCCATACACTCTTCACATCTTCCCTAAGTTTTACAAACTGATTATTTTGAAACTAATTGCCCATATTGTTTTGGTAATACTACAACTAATTATTATATCTTTACTAACACATTACTGTTTTATAAAACCTATAATAGTATAGTATATTCACGGATTATTCACGCTTTTTGAATCACACCTTTGGCAAATGTGCCTAAGTACAATGTGATTGGTTGTTTTTTAAATATGCCTGCGTGTATCACGAACGTTTTACATCTCTGTTAACATAAAACAGACCTATTTCTGGTTAAATAGAATTTTTACTTGCATTTTATACATAAATAATAATAACATTTTATTTGTAGCTTATATAAATAATAACAGAGATAAAATAGGCATGTTGCTAACGAGTAGTAATAAATAGTTCTTATGTAGAATATAATTAATCAGAGTGCGTACGAATGCGCTACTTTCTGCGTAGCGTGGAGCAACATCCTGAATATGGAACTTGAGCAAAGTGGATGTGACCGTTGATGGACTATATTACTTAAAGAATTTGGGGCGGGGAGGGGGGGGGGGGTAGTCATTAGCACGATGACCTGGAGGTAAACCTCCACAGTCGCTTGTGTATTCAAGCATGTATCACTATACTTCTCGTTGGATGTATGGCCGTGATTAGGAATTCAGTTAGGTTCTTGTTGATTACTGACTTAGGCGTATAGGAGATGTAAGTTGAGGGTTAATCGCGAGAGCGATAAGAAATACTCTAGTGTTTGAAATTAAGCTTGTTCTCCAAGCAATACTCCAATTTTATTAGTTATTTAGTTAGCCAATTACAAATGTAGGCTAATACACATTCTTTTATTACAATAACTGAAGATATTTTATATCAAAAGTTTTAATTCAATTAAATTATTGTGGCGGTGATTTGTAAATTATAGGGATTTAGAGATTTGTAAACTGCTGCTACAGAACACAGCAGTACAACAGCTACTTATAGCTACCGTGAGTTACATCTGAAAATGACGTCACTATGTGTAGCATGTTGCCACGTGTTTCGCCAATCAGCGCTTACTCCGACCGGCAGCCGAGCCAATAAGCAGCCACTTGCAGCTCGCGCTAGAAGGCTCACCCCGCGCAGCCGATAAGCCAATGGGAACACCCGTATCATAGGGACCGACACGCCACTTCACTTATGAGCTACGGCAATTAGAAAAAAACAAGACGCAAATTATAAAAATCCTTCATCGATTCTGCAGACGAAATCATTATAATCATTATCATAATCATCTCATTTCATTGACAAGTGCCAGTTAAAACCCGGTTTCAGTTCTCGATCGTCCCCGGGTTTAACATGTGGGAATCGCGCTGGATTATGCCGCTGGTCAGCAGGTTTTCTCGGGGATTTCCCGTTTCCCCCCGCCCTTTCAATCCGGCGCCGCTCCATACTCAAACCGCTTCACCCTCATCTCCTCTCAAGAGCCGCCCAAATCTTTTCACTCACATTCTGGGTTATCAGTAACGTCAGGGAAAGTATGAGATTTCATCGACATGCAGGATTGTCTTTGCTAGCCTATGTATTTGCGGGTCGTTGCTATTCGTTCATTGGTTGTTGACCCAGTGTAACTAGTTTTAACCCAGACCAGGTGGCAGGTGATTCTCTCCTTCCTCACAGACCTATTACTGGTTCAATGTTTATCCTCGTCGTGCCTGATAAACTATCGTCCGATCTTGAACATAGCGGAAACACACATGTGTTTGAAAACAAGCTTGTCCTAAAATGAATTCGCAAAATTTTCCAGTCCCTTGTCATCGACTTCGAACCAGTTGTCATCCAGTGGCTTGTGACCCACATAGGCACATCCTGATAGGAGCCCTTCCTTACCCCACCCCATCCCCTCTTACTAACTGTTTCCTTCCAGGAATTGTTTTAATCAACATTAAAAGATCTCGTGACCGAAATACCTTCCAACCTTCGTTGTCGACGGACTGTACAAGACATCTTCACGACGTTTTTGGGCCCGCTAACCACGATTACACGATATTGAAGTCATTAAGTTTCGCGACAGGGATAATGTAGCCTTGCTTGTCTGCGTAGGACACGGTGAAAATTAACTAGCGTAGTTGCGAGAAATAGTGAGTCGCGGTAATGCTCTATATGTCTTTACAACCACCCAGATATGTTTACCTCCATACCTCTTTCAAATCACACTGTTGTGTAAAGAAAGCTCCGAAAGTATTGCGAGTTCGTTTGACACCAGGGATAGGGCTTGACCTCAAAACCGCGTGCAGCAGTGCTGACTGTCCGGCAGCTTACTTGATAAGTCCTGGGGAATTGCGAGCCAGAAATAAATCACCGCTAGTGGAGTGGCCGTGCCATGTGCAACATTGTGGAAAGAGAAAGGGACTATTTATGTTGCAGCAGTCAGTGGTCGAACAGTGATTGTGTCAATATATAAGGGACTATAATACTCAACCTAGCGCAAAGTGAATTTGCACGGAATGTGCCGAGCTGTACACGAATGGCGGAAGCGTGAAGATTTTGCGCATTTCTTTGGAAACAAGTTAGACTTGGAAATCTAACGTTTTCTGTTACCTTCTCAGTTGATCCACATCTGATTTCATATGTTGTTGAAGATCCTGAGTCGTCAATACTGGAGCAACGAAATGTAATCCCAGTAATGTCCTCTCATTATTAGGGAAAAGAAAATTTGGAAATTAATTTTAGGTAAGGTTGGATTCCAAAGATGTATATTTAAGTTACGTTTGCGATTGGATCAAAATTTATAATACACGCCTTTGAGGCCTGTGTGTCAAGAACTAATTCCGAACAACATGCTCTAGGTTACAACTGGCGACTCATTGGTGAACCTGCCAGTGAACCAAGAGCTGATGATTGACTATGCACAGCACTATGGAATTTAGCCTAGAGGTCACTGGACCCACGAAATTGTCCTGCCTCTACTTATTATGCATCAAGAAGCCGTTAAGTGGTTGAATTAAGCTTGAGCATACTTACAACTTTGATATCTAACGTGCTGGTCACTGAGCTATAATATGTTTCTGGACTCAAACTATACAGAGGACATATTGTAAAAGAAGCTAGTGGACACATAGCACTCGGTAGCTTAGTTCCGTGTGGTCGGGTTGAAGAAAAGAATTACTCGTGTCTGTAACAGTGACTTCTGCTCGACTATGCAGAATACTTTGGAGTCTAGCTTGGCTCCTCTTTATAACGCTCTATTCATAGTCCCAGTGTAGTGATTACTGATTGCCGAAGGGAATTGGGTATTGTTCCGAAAACAGTGTAGTTCACATTAAAATAACACTTTCTTGCAAAAACAAGAAACTATATTCAACCAGCTGGAAACGTACATAAATGAGCATTCTTTCCGCACGTGGAGCATCTTGCTCAACATTTCCACCTTCATAAAACCCAAGTTCATGCAAATTATGTCATTATCTTCGTCTCAGAAGTGTGAAATTACTTTCCTTAAAAAGTAAGAGGTTGGCAACACTTTTTTTACACTTGGTTGTAACGTGACTCTTTTGACAAAACCTTCGTAGTTATGTTATCTCATCAGTATATTTTCCATCATCACATTCTTTTAATGTTAATTTTATTCATGGAGTTTAACTACGTGGTTAATTATAGCGTGGATAATTAATGTTTGTATTGAGGAAATGCCCTGGTATTAGGCTCAGCCTTGGTGACGCAGAGTACATGACAATACATAGGTGAAACAGCGTGAACTCCAGCCGCACACGCCAGCAAAATAGCGTCACTATATAGCAATGTGTAAGATCACCGTTCGCCAATCAGCGGCAGGTAACCGCCTGGTCCCAGCCAGTAGGGAATTTTCCACAGCATTGGTTCCTTTTGATTTCAACTTCGTCAAAATTTGCGGGTTCATCAGGTCACAGGGTAGGTTTCAAACATTTGTGTGGGTGTGTTACTTGTGTCAATTGGTCCACGACTTTTCAGACACGTGCCAGAAGGATGTGTGCCGATAATGAACCAGTAGTAAAATGTAGGCCGAGTCATAGTCTCCCACCGAAATAGCTATCAGCAAAAGAGTCGTTAATTTCTACTTGAGTCTGCAAACAACAGTGAAGTCTAGTTTGCAGATCACTGACTCCGCTTATTCTTCAAGCGTCTATTGTGAACACTAGGTTTTCACATCCTGAGTGGTTGAATTTCAAAATACTTTTACCACGATCTACTTTCACGAGTGGATTGTTTTGATTGGTATGCGTGAGGGGCCTGCCTGCACACAATTCGTAGACATTCAGCTGCGGCGTCACAGAGTTCTGCGACAGGCTACCGAGGTGTCATATAAGTTTGTGTTAGCTTCTTATGTGTCACTGTACCTCCGCTCATCCAACACGCCTGCACCAGAAAACATGTAGCACTCTGGCGGCTTAATTACGTTTGGCCGAGTAGAACATGAGTCTGTCGCAGCGGCCTGTCAAGAAATAGAGCTGCTTGAGTAACCACACGACTGTAAATTCTAGCATGGGTCTCTATACAAATGTCTTTATCACAAAAACACGTGCAAATAACTAAAAGAAAAATACAGCCGTGCCTGCGTGGAAATATTCCCCCGGAAATATTGTGTCCATAGGTAAATGATTAAGGATAAGATTACTATTGACTCGGGCGTATATGCTACGTCTGTCCACGTGTTATACGGCCTCTCATGGAGAAACTTGAGTCAGCGACAAACATGTAACAAAATGCAGGGCCAATCATCGCCTTCCACTGTGATAGCAAGCAACCAATGAGCAGCTGATTTCCGTACGATCGTACCTTCCCAGTACGCGGATACAATGTTTCGGTATGGTTGCAGAAGTTTTCTTAAGAAGGTATTTTTTTAGTGATATACACATCTGATAAAATATATAGATGTAGAGTCCTGTACAGGTGTGTAAATTCCAGTTGTGAGAACGTGTAGTTGAGGACTCCTCTTTGACAAGTGACTGCAGGCATGTGCTTGGCTACAATGACTGCAGACATGTGCCAGGCTAGAGTGACTGCAGGCATGTGCTTGGCTACAGTGACTGCAGACATGTGCCAGGCTAGAGTGACTGCTGGCATGTGCTTGGCTACAGTGACTGCAGGCATGTGCTTGGCTACAGTGACTGCAGGCATGTGCCTGGTTACAGTGACTGCAGACATGTGCCAGGCTAGAGTGACTGCAGGCATGTGCCTGGCTACAGTGACTGCAGACATGTGCCAGGCTAGAGTGACTGCAGACATGTGCCTGACTACAGTGACTGCACGCATGTGCCTGGTTACAGTGACTGCAGGCATGTGTCTGGCTACAACGATTTTGGCTGTTGGTGGTTAATTGAGCACTTTCGGAAGCCTCGTTTAGGATATACTTTCCTTCTCATTTTGTATTCTTCCGCCATATATAACTTTAACATTGTCGTAGACCGTCCCAATTTATGCATGCGTCATCTAAATGGAAGTCAAGGCATTTTGTGTGCTCTTATGTGTGTAAAACAGGAAACTTTGACTAAAGTGACTATAAATGTACGCATTACACTGTCAATACATCTTCAGAACTGGTTGTTAGTAATGCGCTGCCAACTTAACTAGAAGCTTGAGTGCCAGTGTGTATTGGCTGTTCACGGTAAAATGAGGACTTTCGAGAACCGTGCTTAAGATCTACTTGTATGCACGTTGTATATTCTTCCTCCTTATGTAAAATTAACATTTCCACCAACCTCACCACTTTATTCATGCACCGGTCAAATAAAACTGTGAAATTATTAGAAAAGTAGATATTTTACGAATATGCTCGTTTTTATATTTTGATGCATTAAAAAAAACAGAAAGCGAAAGAAATAATTAAATTACCACAAATTGTTACCTAACACTTTTTATTCAACGTTAAGATATGGAACTACTTTCCATCCTACGTTACCAACTATATTGGGCGCATGTCACTCAGTGCGCCCGTTAAAACATATGCAGGTTTGAGCAGTGATATTTTTCTAAGGTTGATTTGGAAAGTGCTCACTTTATCGTGAACATCCTTTACAGTAGAATACATGTATTTCTCTGAGGACAGCTGAAGACGTGTGTGTGGCTCTGCTGTTACAGGACCAAGTGGAAGCGGCAGACAGCAGTGGGGCTGGAACTACTGGCGGAGGCGGGCAACTACGCCGCCTTCCAGAGGCTGTACGGCGGCCCGCCCTACGGCTGCTGGCCCTACCCGGGGGCAGCGGGTGCGGCGGCGCCTCCCGTCGTCGGCCCCAGCGCCGCGGACCTCTACTACCGCCAGGCGGCAGCCGCAGCCGCCGCCGCCGCCGCCTCCACGCTGCAGAAGCCACTGCCGTACCGTCTGTACCCTGCCGCCGCCGCCTCCCTAGGCCTGGGGCTGCCCGGGCCGTCCACGGCGCCGCCTCCCCCATTGGCGTCACTCGCCGCCTCCACCTCGCTGTCGTCGCTCAGCGGCTACTACCACCAGCATCACGTGCCGCCACCCCTACACAGGTCGCCCTCGCCCGAGGAACTGCCCCCGGTGTCGCCGCCCCCACCCAGCTCTCCTGAGGCATCGCCGCCCCCGCCACCGCCTCCGCTCGTGTAGCCGTGGTCGGAACTGTACAAACACACGTGCACAAGCCTAGTGGCGATGCGATCATATTCGGTCAGTGATTGGACACTATAGTCTCTGTGACTTCTCCAGGAGGTGGTTGGTGGCTGACATTCCGCCATGTTGCGAGCAAGTTGACACGAGAGGCCTCAGGTATTTTCTCTTCTGAATGCCTTGCTATTCAGTGGCCAAGTACACACGCCGAATGCGAGTCGAAACGTAAGTGAAAATTCAACAAGATGGCGTAGTCACTCAGATGTAGACCGACTTACATTGCGCCACACAGTCTGCCGGACTCTGAGGCCGTTTACGCGATTAGTACGGCCGTGTCATTTCATCCTCAGACCACGCTCATGAACCAGACCTCAAAGATCATGAGGGTTTACTTTCGGCAAGCTCAACTTCACAGTCGGCCATTTCTTCGATCTGTTATATTTGTTTCACTCGACCTAATTGCATTTTTAGAAACCCATAGTTCTAACTCTTGTAAAATACAACCTTTCTTGATTGGGAAAAAACCGTGGTACAATAAGAATAGAGGCTCATAATTTTCATTTGCTTTATTATTATGTCAGATTTCAAGCAATTTCATTTTTCCCGTATTTTGACAACACTTTATTGACACGCTGTAGAGGAATCTGAGACAGTAATGAACACGTAGGAAATAAACTAAGCGAATGAAATAAAACCAAGTTTACAAAGAAATAATCTATCATTAAGGCAGGTTGTGTCCAAACACAAAATAAACCTGAAATACAGCGTGGAACATGATTCAAACGATAGACTTGCTTTTCACAGAAGGGAATAAGCAGTAGAGAACAAATTAATAACATGACTGTGAAGTCTGGCTTGAAGATATTTATTTTTTGACTTTCCCTGTTCGGCGAACGAGATATATTATTCCTCAGTGGAATTGTGCTCACTCAGCTGTTGGTCATTCGTTGCAATTACTGAATCACGTATCTGGCATGTAGGTTCTTCGCCACGTACAGTTCCGCCCATAGATTCAGTTCTCGTGCAACAACGCGACCACGCCAGAGAGCACTGCGGCTGCTTCTGCTCAGAGCAAGTTTGTGCAGTAACTATTGTGAAACATTGAGGCAAGGGAACATGTTGAACTCAAGTGGTACACCGAACATGCTTCATCAAGGAGCAGGCATGTTCGCTTTACAATCGTCCCACCTCCCAGATTTGTGTTGGAACCGTGAGACGGTAACCAACTTTCGCGCAGAGACAAGTTTTTAGTCTTAACTACACTCAGCCGCTTGTGTTTATACAATCGCTAAAAGACCATGTGCAGATGCTGTATAACATTTCGTAGGATACTGTCAATGATAATGTCGCATTTAAATGTCCTGGGACGAATCTTTTAAAAATAAAAATAAAATATTCTTCGCTTGACTTTTTGTTGTTGGTCAACGTAGGAGGCCGACGCAGTTTGTGTCGCTTTATCTAAAAGGGCATTCAGTGCAATTGTTTTTTATTTTCAGTGAAATGTAAGTTGAAATGAAACTGACGTTGCTGAGTATCTAGAAAGATGTGTGGAAAGCACGTGGTTGGATGCAAGTCTCGTGCGAATAATCAAAAAATGTGTCTAGATATACATTTGGTTTCATGTTGACATATTTTTATCCTGCTGACTTGATCAAATGACATGTAGAATTTATTTATTATTGCAAGAAAAATTATATAAAATTACGTACGTCATCAGACTTACTTGCAAATAGTGTAAATATTTGGACAGATTCCAGTGATACGAACAACGTTAAAGATGTAAAATTGTATGTCAAAAGTTCCACCTGAGAGTGAATAAATATTATTGTAAAATATTTGTGTGCTTGTTTCATTCATTTGACACTGTATACAAGTTTTTTAATATCATAATCACTTTTACTTTGCACTGCATAGATGACAAAGGCCATTAACATTTTAATCAAATCCTTATACTGTGTATTGAAACTGTTAATTTTTCCTTTCTTGTAATTAGATATGGTTATTTTTTAGGTAAAGCCCTGGCAGAACAATGTTTTTCAATGTAACGTATTATCTTCCACGTAGGAACATGTTTTCAGAGGTAACTAAACCAACGAGAACTCTGCTCCTGCAATAGTGGAATTCTGTGAAATCCTGAGTAGCAGTTCACACTTTCGACAAATGTGCCACCAAAACATGAACGTAATATTAAACTACTGAGTCTAGAAAATTGCTTTACTAAGAAATATTTTCGGGACGTATCACTGTCTCTATAACCTTGCTGTATCAGAAAATCCCCGTAAATCGTAATTTCAGATAATGTGCATCACATAGAGGTAAAATGAAGCTAAGAAACTACACAACTGTGCACTCGAGTGCTGAATAGGTAATTTCTACGAGTGTCTAGTTATGCAGTGCAAATTCATTGCACCCTTTTTGTCAAGTTAAAGTCGTAATTAAAGTTTGTCATAAAACAAATATAACTGTGCTTGTATCGGATTACTGCTGGCTTCAATCCACTTTGAAACAGATGAGCAGCGTTAACCTTGCCGGATATTGTTGAATGTTTCTCCCATGTGTAAAGGATTTACTTAATGTAACTCTCAATTATCCTGCATAGGTCTCAAAAACCAGCTCCTTGTGATATATACACAATACACCCCCCCCCCCCCACACACACACACATGGATATGTATAAGGTCTATATGTATGTACATATGTTGTTCCCGGTCAATGAAGAACCTGCTCAAGATCTACTTTGCTGCTCATCTAATATTCTTCCGCCATATGTTAAAGTAACATTGCTATGGACCAGGTCATTGTGCACTGTTAATTTCTCCAACCTTGATAGCGTTCCTACATTTGTTCAGGACAATGAAGTTCCCCAAACTTCCGTAGAAGCAACGCTCAACATTTCTTTATATTTGCAACCTGATTTATGAGACATTGTTCAACATAATTTATAGGTAAGAAATTTACACGATATTTTAAGAAATTTAGCTTACTATTTTTTTCCCCGATGATATATGTGTCAATCGAGTGACACTGTAACATTGTTAAGGGCGTATAAATATATTTCGGATGTGTCAATACTTACTATTAATAATAAAAATAAATAGGAACTAAATGAAATTGATTCAGTTTCCACAAATTTAAACACGGAACTTTTAATATGACGCTGACCCATTAATAGGAACATGCAGAATTCACGTTGTTTCGTGTCTGCAGACTAGACGCCAAGATGTATTATGTCCATTTGGCCTTTGCCATTGGCCAGCAACTTTTGTGACACGTTCCTAGGACGTTCTAGCCATTAGTAGAGGCTGAACAGTTGAGCAAAGTGTTTGTGTGTCAGTAACAGCCAATAGCATACTACACAGGTAAATGTTCTATCTGTATTGTTGCTAGCTTCTTGCCTCGTCAGATGTGAGCGAGTATATTCGGAGCAGTATTGTATTGTATGTTAAGTGGTTGAGACAGGCAAATAATTTCTTATATCACAGCCAACTTTACTGGGGTAATGGTTATTGCTAAATTACACAATAGACAATTCACAAATACACTGACATTGCGTGTCTATACAACGGCAATGTAGCAGTAAAATACACCATTTAAGATTCTAATACAGGAAGTGTGTGTGTTTTAAAACACACTTCAAATGCGTACACAACACGGACATTGCTATTAATATTGCATACATTCGTGTATTTTCACCAAAGATCTTTAGTACTACTGTCTGGATTCTCAAGAAAATTAGTGTAAAATCAGACGAACTGTAGTTATTTTTACATGTTAAACATCATAAGTGTTAAATTAAGAAAAATTTGTACCTGTAAATATACATTTATTTTTACAGTGATGTATAAGTACTCACAGGCGTTTTACATGAAGCCTGTTACAAGTAATGGATCTAGTATGTAATTTCACTCAGCACTGGAAGTGATTCGAGAGAAGTTAGGAGTGCCTCATCTATTATTTCCACTACTGCAGAAATATCACTTTTGTTGGCATTCTTGTTCCACTCTCTATCGTTCTATTGGTCTACAGTCTACCGCACACTATTACTGTACCTTGCAACGTTTATTATTGACTGGTCATAGGGTATCGGGTTGTTTATGCCCCAGTCAAAGGTGGTTCGTTGATTGTGTGAAAGGTTTTGCATCCAAACGTGTCTCGTTTAAGCTGTTATAACAAAATAGTACTTTATATTTTTAGTCAAGAAAATTATTGTTTTAGGGTTTTTCTGGGGAAAAAAAACTTGTTAAAAACTAGCCGAACAATGAATTTATTTCCATACAAGTTTTGTTTTCACGGACAAAGAAATTATCGAAGTAGTTTTTCCCTGTGGTACTTGAACGCAGTCTTGAAAGTGACTGCTTTCACTGTAAGAAATCACTACCAAACAATCTGAAAGTATGTCGTATGTCGATTATATTTCTTGATGATTAATTCTATATCATTGTTGTTGGCTACGTCACAGCGAGAAAGAAATTTACGAGCACACATGCTTCAAGTCTAGTTTTTCGTAAATGCTTTAGGGATTTTATAGAACGCAGTAGTCAGTAAACTTGGTACTCCATCAACTGACAATCTGCCACTGATAAACGTTGTATAGTAGGTACACTACGCAGTAGAGATATTTGAACTGCGTTTAACAGTTGAGCTCATGAGTGTCGCTGGGTGTAAATACGGAACAGTGAAGGAATGCCGCGGTCGGGTGAACTGGAGATCCCCGAGGAAACCCATCAGAAACGTCCTCCAACGTCAAGAATCTGGATTTTAGAGAGAGGAACGAAGAGGGAGTGGTCAGGCCACAATGTATGCCTGGTGTAGTGTGTCAGCCAATAGGATGGCGATGTGTGGGAACACAGGACTAGTTACATTGGCGGTGAGACTAGTTGACCCACTTCAGTCAAGTATTAATGTGATGAAATGCTTCCTCTCACATGTCGTATGTACATTTTTATATTTCAAAACCAACACTAATTTTTATGCTGACTGAAGCTACGTGCCCCGTATAAATTCCTTTCCCCAAATACGCGCCATGTTTTGACATCCAAACGTTATGGATAGTGAATCTACCATTTCGCGTGATAATTTGGTATCAAGCTAGAGTTCATACTAGTATTTATCTCGTGGTCCTAACGAGGTGCGCCCTATGTTAGTAGACTGACTACTAGAGTCAGGTGGGGAATAGGTTCCAGGTACGTGCCAGGCCCTAGGCAGATAAAAATAGGGTGTTGGAGGAACATGCATGAATAGGCAAAGTGAGATTTTGGAGTGGCAAGCCAGCGCTTGTGGCCTGGACCTATTCTCCTCTCTAGTTAAACTAAGCCTAAGTAAGTCCATGCGAGGTCACCCATGGCGATAGACAAGCTGTGTGGGTTCTCCATGCCAGGAAGGACAAGATATAATTCATGCAGTGTTTAACACGCATTGTTAGCAAGTGTACGAAGGTGAAAAATAAATACGAGTAGGAAGTAGGGGCTCGTAATCCAATTGTAAAGGATCGTGTCCGCCTGAAGGCGGTCAAGGCCTTCCTTCAGCAAGCTTTCCCTTGCTACCGTCTGGTGGGCTGGTTGATGTATATGTAGTGGAGTTACTAGTGTAGATGATGTATATGTAGTGGAGTTACTAGTGTAGATGATGTATATGTAGTGGAGTTACTAGTGTAGATGATGTATATGTAGTGGAGTTACTAGTGTAGATGATGTATATGTAGTGGAGTTACTAGTGTAGATGATGTAGTGACGTGGTCAGGTTCCCCTGTGAGGCAGAGAGCACACAGCCATCGGGGCAGCGACAGCACAGGTCCGTACAACTATTGTATACTAGGCGTTAGCCCGTGACCTTTTTTTGTATTATCACGGGGCTAGAACAGTTACCGTGTTAAAAAATTTGGTTATCATACAAAGACTGAAACAAATATTGCATAGTTATATGTAGGTAATAATGAAATTACGTGAAATTAACTCAACATTGAAGCGACTGCGGTCCCATTTAATATTTCTCTATCAACTTGGTCACTGCGGCCCCACTTAACATAGTTCTATCCACTGAGCCACTAAGGCCCCACTTAACATAGTTCTATCTACTAAGCCACTAAAGCCCCACTTGGAATAGCTCTATCCACTGGGCCACTGTGGCCCCGCTTAATTAACCCAACTTTGAAGCGAGACATTTAAAATAAACAAAAATTATATTTCATTACCTTCATATCTCTATGCAATATTCTCTATGCATTAATACAAAACGGTACATAGGGAAAAAGTAATTAAAAATGAGTTATTAGGGCAAAGTTTAATGATTGAGTAATCATATCTTGCTGAAATTCGTAATTGACCTGTATTTGAGCCTGAGGATTCGTTCTGCATAATTTGAAGAACTTCTGTTGAGTTTCAAGGGACTTAGAGGTTATTAAAGGCGGACAAACAGACAAACAGACAGAGATCGTCGACTTATTATATAGGATTTGTTCCTCGTGTTCATTAGACCTTTGCTCGCCCAACAAGCCCTGCCCGTCTGTGGACCAATAGTAAACAATCGTAAGTACGTTGGCTTATTTATGTAAGGCCTAGTGGAACATGAGAATTAGCCCTGATTATGTAAGCAGCAAGTTAACGTTTGAAATTTTTTTTGCGTGCAGAGGATTGTGGGGTCTTGCAGTCTGCCGTATTATGACGAGAAATGGTATGGTTTCTGCATATTGCCGGAAGGCCAAGATCAGCTTTAGCTCTGGGATGTCTAGAATGTCTCGAGTCATAGAATATTCGTTTTCTGTGATAGAGGTTACATTGTGAGGTATGCCCTGCTCACAGAATTAATTTTCCAAATATAAAGATGGAATATGTTTCTAACAATACGAGCAATATTGTTGTGAATTGGCCCCGTAATGTACAC
Source organism: Dryococelus australis (assembly GCA_029891345.1). NCBI lineage: Eukaryota > Metazoa > Arthropoda > Insecta > Phasmatodea > Phasmatidae > Dryococelus > Dryococelus australis. Next base: position 179,401,642 of record CM056999.1, read on the forward strand.
GTTTTCAGAACACTCACATTACAGCATTCTAGCGAAAGAGACCACTAGGTGATTATAAAACATGGAAAACAAACGTTCTATCAGTGAGGTAACCAAAAACTAGCTCAGTATCATTGAGTAAAAGATTTTGTTAAGTAAAACAAAGTTTGTTCGGCGCAACCAAATTAAATGTTTGTAAAGGTGCAATTAAACATTTTGTTGTTGAAAAAAAACATTTGTTTGTTCTTATTTGGCTACCCCTAACTGTAATATTTGTAATATATATGGCTTCAAGCACATTAAGTAGTTTGGGTTGTTATATATATATATATATATATATATATATATATATATATATATATAAGGACCGAGTATCGAGCCCGGATCATTAGCGCCAGAACTCCACGCACTTGCAAGGCATTCAAACCAAACAGAGGACAACACGTGTGAAAAAAAGTTCCGAGTTTTACAGCTTTACATTTTAGTTTCCTGCTGAATTTGTTTTATTGAGATCTTTATACCATTATTAAGCGTCAATTAAATGCACTAACAAGCACTGTTGCTATACGAATTGTGTCAAAAACTAAAACATACTTTCGAACTGTATTTTAGAAACAAAGGTAATAAAATGGGCGGCCAAACAAAAATATATTAGGTTGGACCAAGTAAATATTTTGTCAACAGTCAAATTTTTTTGGCCTATTACAAAAATTTTGTTATTCAAGTGTGCATTTTGCTAGATGAACACAGTAAATTTGTTTGCTTTTCAAATTTTGTTTACTTAATCTAATATCTTGTTGGGAGTACTATATATATATATGTGTGTGTGTGTGTGTGTGTGTGTGTGTGTGCGTGTGCGTCAAACTCCACCTCCAGTATTGACCGGCAGTATCTCTGCGGCAAGCGTTCACACGACTCTGTACCAACAGGTATGGCAGCAGTCGGCGACTTAACAGGCTCTGAGAGGCGGCTGACACCAGTTCGATCCAGGGTGAGTCCATCCATTCCTTGCAGTCGTTTCTAACAACCTTACATCCGTCCTGAGCATACCGTCTTACCGAGATACAAGTCAGACTTATAACCAGCTGTCCACTGTTTGATTCCGCAGTTTCAGCTCAGACAAGGTGGTACGGTATTATGTATTCGTTTTCTTGCAGGTCTGTTATTGGCTCGAGAGTTCATCTGGCCGTTGCCAACATAACATAAATAAGCATGTGTTCGAGGCCTACTTTGCCTTAAAATTAATTCGCGGAATTATCCATTTTGTGCCAATTATTCTGTCCCTATCCCCGCTACCCTCAACTTCCCGTTGTAAGGTTCCCTACAACAAAATTAATTCGCGGAATTATCCATTTTGTGCCAATTATTCTGTCCCTATCCCCGCTACCCTCAACTTCCCGTTGTAAGGTTCCCTACAACAAAATTAATTCGCGGAATTATCCATTTTGTGCCAATTATTCTGTCCCTATCCCCGCTACCCTCAACTTCCCGTTGTAAGGTTCCCTACAACAAAATTAATTCGCGGAATTATCCATTTTGTGCCAATTATTCTGTCCCTATCCCCGCTAACCTCAACTTCCCGTTGTAAGGTTCCCTACAACAAAATTAATTCGCGGAATTATCCATTTTGTGCCAATTATTCTGTCCCTATCCCCGCTACCCTCAACTTCCCGTTGTAAGGTTCCCTACAACAAAATTAATTCGCGGAATTATCCATTTTGTGCCAATTATTCTGTCCCTATCCCCGCTACCCTCAACTTCCCGTTGTAAGGTTCCCTACAACAAAATTGACATGACGGTTTCTTTCAACAGGACGTACCTATTTACTGATAGGTTGCGCGGGGCTCTGGGAATAGACCTTGTGTCTGGTTGGCTATTGCATGCCTCGGAGTATTGCTTATTGGTTGGCCTGCTGCTGGCTAGTGGCTGATTGGCTAACGGCGTTCCAACACGTTGCTGTATGAACGGTTGTTTCGCTTCTGTATTCATAATTACTCTGTAAGGTCTCCTTGCAGGAGAGTGCAAGGTTACTTACAACTTCTCTCAAGTCTTGCTAAAGTTCTACTTCCAGGATATTCCTCCACCTCGTGCAAACAAAGCTTAACAAAATAATGAGAAAATGACTTCAAAGAGACAATGCACTGCATTCGTGCGCACTAGGTGTAATAATCTTTTGTATAAGAACTACTTATTATAAGGCATGCCTATTTTCTCCCTGGTTTTATTCGTATTAATTATGAATGAAATATTGTAACTTGTAAATAGAATATGAGTAAAAGACAACTTTAATAAAAAAATTAGATACGTTAATGTTAGCAGAAGTATATAAGAAGTTTGTTTACATATGACATATTTAGGAAATAAACCAACCATGTCATTCATTTGGAGGGGGCGGATATTTAAACGATTTTATTCCAAAATGTGAAGAAACCGTGAACAGCCTACTATAGTCTAGTCGCGGTTTCTTCACACTTTCTGAATCAAACTTTAGAAAAATCTTTCCAAGTGGGGTTATTACGTGTTCGCTTATTTTTAATTTATGTTAAGTATCACAAGCGTCTTGCAATTGTATTGACACAAAATAACATAAAAGTATGTTACGTTTGGTTAATTTAAACTTTTACATATTTTTGTTCATAAATTATAATATTTAATTTCAAATTAATACGAATAAAAACGGATAGATAATAGGCGTGTTGCTACTGCCCGGTAATAAATAGTGCGCATATAAAATACTACGACACAGAGTGCGCACGAAGGCAGCGCGTCGTCCCTTTGGTGTACATTTCTCGACTCGGTTAAGGTTGGCTTGTGTGAGGTGGACGAATATCGTGGAAGCAGGACATTAGCAGGGCTTCATAAATGTTGTAAGTAAGCGTGAATGGAGTACAACACAGTTGACAAGCGACACAGAGACGTGTTGGCTGCCATGAACACAACAGCCATTAGCGTGCAGCGTTAACATGTCTGCACACGCCAGTCTCCCACACTTACCGCTCGATATACCTGCCTGCCTGCCTGCCGTCATCAACTTTCAACCTACTTCTTTTTAACATTACTATACATTTTAGCACGGATATGCCACCAGACGCACTTTTTCTCTTTTTCTATGCCTGTGCATTAGCTTGCCAGTAGACTTAACACAACGCTCCCGACACAGAACAGTGTAACGCTATGAACGGGACCTCGGACCAAGAGGATGTCTGCAGGGGCTATGTCGGCCTAGACAACTGCCGACTGAATCAGCCTACGGTGACATGGACAAAGCGGGGACTGTCGAACAAGAAGTGACGTGGTAGCATCCCATACTATAACATCCTGCTATTTCTTCAAAACCTCCCGCAAGTAATGTTTGCGGTCAAATCATTATTTCATAATCCTAGATTTTCAATAGCATTGACCTACTCCACAGCAATACAGTTATCGAAATCACGCCGTCAAACACTGATGAAAGTGTTTGTTCATGTCTTGATTTTAAAAGAGAATCTCTTTTGTATGAATAGCTGAAACCAGCGACACCTGAACTTCGCGAAAACATTTCACGGCCAGTTGTATTTCATAACACTTTAGCTCTGATCCTCTTTCGTGATTGGATGGTTTCCGTGTTAAGCGTTTGCGAATCACAGACGAACAATATTGAAGTTACCTAGTTCTGATTGGCCAGTTAAGTTGGAGAAGATCGTCTGACAGAGACACGTCGGCAATAAGGAAAATAAAACACTTGGTTAGAGCCACGAGTATTTCGTGAATTCATCCGGTGGCAAGGTGGACCTGAATCACTTCTTATTGTCTCCTGCTATAGTGACTGGACGGCAGTTTTTCAAACACGCCTAGTTTAACTCTGAGATAAGCAGGATGTAGTAGTTGAACAGTACTGTACGAAGTTCTCACTTGTTCGCAACAACCAATGAGAAAATGAATGTGTATTGAGTGTATAGAGGACTGTGAAGTCTAGCCTGCTGCCACATCAATCTGCGAAATACTCGAGGCTCTAATCTTGGTATGTCCATAGGGCATTGAAATTTTGCATGTGTGGAAATATTTTCGCGAAATTCAGGTGTTCCCAACTTGGCCAATTTGAATGTAATCTAGTAGCGGTAAAAAGCTGATTATAACTTACATGTAGAATATGCAAAATTCGCGTTATTAATTAAGGACAGACCAACTTCAGCCGTTGGCTAAAAGTATCTTTAGCACGCCTCGGAGAACTCTTGAGCCAATAATATAAGTTCAGTGATGGAGTGACCAATCACTTTTGAGGAGCTCAAGCAGATACGTGACTCTGATTACAATGCAGTGGCCAATGAAACCACAAACTGTGGTGACTTGTTTATAAGGCAATGGAGTTTATCATGTCACTGAAAGAAAACGCGATTTTGCAGCTCTCTAGTTATAATAAGTGTACATAAATGTCAAAGTACTTGCGTTTACTCTCTAAAACTTGAAACAGTGAGAACTGAATCAAACCAGTGAGTACAGTGAAAATTGAGCTACTGTTACTCAGTGTCAAATAACTAATTAATATAGTGGTTGAAATTCACTGATTTATTTGTGATTCCCACGTAATGTCAAGAATACCATTGGCTGTATCACTTGTTCCCATTTAATTTGCTTGATTCACCTGTCAGCGATAGCTTATCAAATGACTTTCGGTGAATGTTATTACACTGATTTACATCACTGATTCGGACTTAAATAGCCACTGTTCCAACCTCAAATACTATCTCGTCTCTGAAGACCTCGCTGATGTCAACATCTCTTCACTCACTCGCTCACTATACACGTTGTTTATGACAGTCGTGTTAGCAGATACGTTGGTGAAACAAGTCTCTTATGTCGCAGACTGCAGCATCACAAGATGGAGCCAGTAGTAACCTCCTCGCCCGCCTGTTTCCAATCTCCGCAGCACGCAGCCAATCAGCGTGTAGGTACGCCGGCCGGCGTCGAAGGGAAACAGTTCCGCCACTTCGCCTCTGTACACTTCTCTACTGTGTGGCGCAGAGCAAGTCAAGTAGAGAGGCGCCACTGCCTGTATGTATTACGTCGAGCTCTTATTTCCAGCTACAAAATGTAAACAGGTCGCAGTTATGTTGCTCAAAATAACATAACATTCATCAAAGCACATCAACACGATGAACAGATATGAGTTTCGATGTTGGCTATCCTGATGAGACAATTTAGGGAACCACCTTCGTCAAGGTAAACGTCGTCTAGGAGATAACTTCTGTTTCCAGTTCCCCCTCCCCCCCCCCCCCGGTTCATCCAGTCGGAAACTTACAAGCATTATTTTGGTGATAACATCTCATATTTAATACAATTAGTCGTTTATAGAGACCTGAAAGATTCGCAGATTCATTTCTAGACAAATTGGAATTCACAAACTTGTACGTTCATGTCACATTTGTAATTGGTCGACGCGTTGTTGGACACCTCCTGGAAATGAACGAGCCAATAACAAACATGCGATAAACTGTAGGCCCAATCACCGCCTTATACTGCAAGAACAAGCAACCAATGAACAGTTGATATCTGCATGAGTTTATATGAGACTATGAAGCGTGGCGTACAGGTCACTGAACTTGCAAATTTTCAAGGTCTCTAGTCATTGAAGACTGCCGACTCGCTCATTTTTAAGTAGCTTTATTCTAAACGTCCTTCAAACAAATCAAATAGAGCCTCGCTAAACATAACAGCAGGTAAGTCACAACGCATCAAGTGGAACATGGCAGCAAATGTACAACTAGCGAGTGAAGTTAGAAAATTGTCGTGTATTTGCTATATATCAAAAATGAAATTCTATTTATAACCCCCAAGTAGTTATAAACTGAGCGAAGGTATTTCGGTTGTTCCTAAATTATGATAGGTAGACCTTTCTTGCTGGCTGCGTATGGCCAGTCTCCTTGCACCAACAGTGAACTGCTAATACGTCTAGCAATATATGATGTGGTTTAGATTAGAGGTTAGAACACTGTTTAGTAAACAAGAGCTTTGAGAATTTTGTATACTTGCTCTAACCAATTTGCAATGCAGTTAGATTAAATTCAAATTCGTAGAAGTAATTTATTAATATAAATGTGCATATTATTTGAAAACTAAGGTAAATGCTGTTCACGATAAAGTGAGCACTTTTGAAACCAACCTTAGAATAAAGTCACTGCTCTTTCCAGTATATATTTTAACGGGCGCATTGAGTGACATGCGTCCAGTAAAGTTGGTAACGAAGGAGAGAATATAGTTCCATATTTTAACGTCGAATAAAAAGTGCTCGGCAACTGTTTGTGATAATTTTAATTATTTCTTTCGCTTTCTGTATATTTTAATGCATCGGAGTGTAAAAAATGACGAGATTTGTGAAACATTAACTTTTCTAGTCATTTCACAGTTTCACTTGACCGACGGCAATGTTAAATTTACATAAGGCGGAAGAATACACAACATTCATACAAGTGGATCCAAGTACTCATGTTACCGAGAACAGCTTATATAAAAAATACGGCCATCGTTGTTGACGACACTGCTTTGCAGTCTGCCTCATCTTGAGTGTTACGTCTGGACTCACATCGCTGCTGTGTGACACAGTAGCACAGTGCGAGGGGTTTAGAAGGAGGAGGTCGGGCGACATCAACGCCCCTGGTGGCGGTCAGAGGCAGTGCACTAGTTCCGGCGGAAGTGGCAGAGGAAGCAGGTATTTAGAGAACAGCGCTACCAGCAGGCAGCGGGGTGATGCGTGGCTGCCACTGGACAAAGCCGCTTCAGACCTGCAAGTCACACTGACGTAGCGTTGTTTCACATCTGCCTGCTACACCCACACCAGCCCAGCCACCAATCTCTACCTGCTTCATTGCCTACTGCAGCTCACCTACGGCGGCGACAAACGCCCAGTATTTTTGAAAGGATTTACGATTGACATTGAGAAATAAAAATTACAAATTTTAAAATTTCAGATCTTCTTGAATTCCCTTAACATAGTATAGCCCATTCACACTTACTTCCAAACATTCCTGAAACCCCTCAACTTCTTCTTCCAAGATATTCCTCCGCCTAGGGCGAACAAACCTTTATTTAATAAGTCTAGAAAAATTACACCAAATGGTCAACGTACCGCATTAGTGCACATTCAGTGTAATAAGTACCGCATTAGTGCACATTCAGTGTAATAATAATTTGCATAAGAACTATTTCTTGGTAGGCATTATCAACACACATGTTTTTTCATTGATTTATTTACATTAATTATAAATTAAATATTACAATTTATAGATAAATTATTAGTAAACGGTTTAATTGATTAGAAATGAGGGACTTTTACTTTAAAAGAGGTATAAATCGGTTTTGATATAACATCTCTCAGCTTGTGTGGCATGACTTGTTGCTACAAGTGTACAATTTAACATGTTGTAAACGTGTGGACTTGTAGCAGTTATGTTATAGTCTCTTGATTTTCGCAAGAATTAGGCCACGAAGTATAGACTTCAATACGCTAATTCATACCTGCAGATTCCTTTTTAGTATTGGCCACGTGTCCTTGTGTGAACATACAGTTTATTTACTGAAGCCAATCGTAATAAAGTTACTCGGTACTCAACGTCTGTGATTGGCAGCCACGCCCCTCACACGAGTGGCATACACAACTATCTAATCGCGAAAGTGGATCTGAGCTAAACAGTTTTGAAATGCAACTAGGCAGCAACTGATCTCCCCAAAATCGCATGACTGTGTGTGTATTATTAGTTATTTATAACCACGACGTACTGAGAGTCGATAACTAGGGGCACGTGTGATTTATGCGAAATGAGTTGCTGTCCGATCCACTTTCGCGATTGAATTGTTTAATGACTACAAAGCTTTTCATTTTCTTGTCCGAGAGTTACAGATGTACAGTAGAATATTGGAGCCAAGTAGTCAACCACTCCACTGCACAAGCACACATGCCGCCAATAACCTAAGGAAAAGTGCAGATATACACGTAGCATTTTGCAGTATAGCGAGAACGAAAGTCAGGCTTCCCAGTCAATAACTAACTTGCTAGGGAAGGACGGAATGTCTGGCCAAGGGCAGAGCTGGCGACTGACTGTGGCCGCAGCCAATGGCCGTCTAAGTCACCAACTTCTCCACGTCCACAACACGAGAAGAGCCGCAGAAAGGAACATGCCCTGAGTGAAAGGAGAATTAAATCACTAACAATAAAAACAAAAAACAGCGACCAACCAAAGAAAAGGCAAAATTTTGTGAAGAATTTCCCCGTGACTTCAAGTGACTCAAACGATATTTCCTCCTCCTCAGAACACAACACACTATGTAGTTTCAGTGAGTCCGGAAATATATGAAGTCTTAGAAGAAGTGAGAATTAGTTGAATTCCAAGAATGTCAAAATTAGTATCACGAATGTTGCGTAAAAGACATAGCGGAAAAAAAAACATAAAAAAATGGAATAATATTAATACTGATTTAATAGCAGAGTTATATTTACAGTACAATGTCTTCAAAGCAACAATATTTAACAGTTGTGTTAGCATTTGACTTTTTCATTTTGTTTCTATAATGATACTGAATTCTAATATTAAGTAATTTTTTTAAGAAAAATTCTGATTAAAATAGTTCCACCTTGTGAACAAATTTAGCCCACCTTTTCTGCAAAGTGCATGATTTTCATGATCACCTATTTCGGGGTATATTTCAAATGCTATTTCATATTAAAAACCTAACGTTGTATTTTATAGTTGAGAACATATAGTAGCATCGTAATTGCAAATATCCATTTCGGAAAATAAACAATTTAGAACTTGCAATTCGAGACCAAGATTGAAATGATCCAAATAGCGCCACCGTACAGTGGGCGCAGGGTATCTGAAAGTTTGGGGCACATCACAGCTTTACCGCTGCTTGGCGCAGCAGAAGAGGCTGGCAACATTGTAACTGAAAACATTGGCTACTCACCACTCTCATGCACTGCAGCCTCACTGGACGATCCCGTATTGTATTCGTCATTCATACTATCACTGTCGTGTCAACACCTCCTAGCGTCGTTATTATAATGGGGTCAATGTCAATGTTGAGACTAGCATCCAAGTCGTAATACTCATTCTCAAGCATCTTCACACGTTCACAGTATGGTTTCCAACCATCTGCTCCTATACTGTCGAACACTTCTTCGCAGAGTCGCCGCACATCGCTTAAATGACAGGTGACATTTTGAGACTCAACTTTTCCTTTCACTTCAGCCCAGATATTTTCAATAGGATTCAAGTCTGGGTGATAAGGGGGTAAACGGAGAGTCGCATGTCCATAAATTTTCAATATTTCATCCACCGAATAGACAGCTTGCCGAGGATTGTGCTGTTTTATAAGCTCATGAAGTGTAGGCTTAAGTATATCATCTGCAAATGGTATGTTGTGATGTCTCAACCACTCTTGCATTTCCTGTTTTGTAGAGTTGGATGTTGGTGATTCATTAATCCTGACGTTGTGATAAGGCCCGTTGTCTAAGACGACTACACTGTTGACAGGTATGTTAGGTACCAGTTTTTCACTTAACCACTTTTCGTAATTTCCTTTGTTCATGTTGTGAGATGGTAGTCTCCTGTAGATTGTTGAGACTTCAACATCGCTAATGCATTTGGAACAAAACCACTTTCACCTCCAGCATGAACTATTATCAGTCGCTGTCCTTTCGAAACAGGTGTCAGTAGGCTGTGCAATAAGTCATCACTTCAGGATCTCTGTTGCACGTGCCATGACAAAATATATGTTTCATCCATGTACACGATATTTCAATTTTCGTTTCTGAATCTTCTTATAGATCTTAAATATTCAATTCGCTTCTGTCGAATATCAGATTTCCCAATCAAAATAAGACGCTGCGATTTAGTTTTTTTTTTTTTTTCAATTAAAATCAATCTTTTTCAAAAGTTTTCGTCATGTTGTATTTCTGCCTTGAAAATCTATGCCCTGTTTAAGTTTTTTTCGTAACTTTTCGACGGTTGGGAAGCATTTCTCTGTTATATAAAAGTTGTATACAGTCCTACGAAGTAATGCTTGATTAAAATCATCAAACTGGAATTTACAGGCCGTCTGTCTCTCCTTATCGGATGTAACAAAGGATCCTCCATCTGTGCCGGTCCTCTTAGTTTACTCTTTCATCTCCTGCACTGCGCTACGAGATACACCGGCAGCTGAGCTTCTTCTTTGGGAATCGACAGTTCCAGACCTTTGGCTTCGTTCTCCGTGAATCTCAAGACATTATAAATTGCTTCTCGCGTCTAAGAGTGTAATATTTTGCCTTTTATTTTTAATAGGATAGGCGGCATATTGAGAAAAAAAACTCACAAAACTTAATATACCGCTGTCATATGGGTCTCTCAGCACACACATGCTTTCAAAAAATCACACCGTTGACAAACATTATAAGGACATATTGCGTGTATCCAGATCTTTACACATTCTTACAAACTCAAATACACAATCGCGATCTCAGTGTGACATTAACAAACTGTTAATAAACACACGGATTAAACGTGTATATTTGGTGAAACGTGAAGCTGTTGTCCACGGCCGTAATTGTACACAAAACCTACTGCATGCACGCTCGAGGCCAGGAACCCCACGAACAAGCAGATTTTGTGGACTCCGCCTCCAGACTGCAAAAAGGTTCATATATTCTGGTCTGATAGTAGGAGTGTAACGGGACTTTCCCGCGCATGCGTAGTCGCTTACTCATCCCCTCCCATGCGCCGACCACTTCAATCAGTGAACTTCTACTGATCATTATATTTACTGGTACTCCCTAACTAAACAGTGATTTCTAGTGAATTGTACTGGCCTGGCATTGCATTCCACTGGTTCACCGCCAGATAACAGCTCAATAACTGAAGACTCAGTTAAATAATTCTACTGATTGAAATAACTGATTCAGATCTATATAGTAAAATGTGCTAACCGAAAATAAAACGTTATTTGTAATTAGTGTTATTTTTCATATTCGTTTCTTTGTTTTATTCCATACATTTCAAATATTTTCCATTCATAATAGTACACAGATACTGGAAAAGTCATAAATATTTGTGTTTATTATTATTTTTTGGTTGGTGGTTGGGGGAGGTACTGTGCCTAGTGCACCCCTCCCATTAGCTGCCCCTACGTGCAGATTAATGAGGAAAGAAAATGTCCGCGAACAGAAAGATAACAGTAACCTAGCCTGCAGGTTAGTCGTCAAGAGGGCAACAGGTGTAGACATCTCGTGTTCCGCTCGCACCCACTGACCTCATAGGGACGAGGAGAGTACCTGATACAGGCGGGAAGGTCACCCTTCTCGAACGCTGTGCTATAGCAGCGAAGGCTGAGTCCATAACCGTGACCTAGCCTGCACGTTGGTCGTCAACAGGTGTAGACATATCGTGTTCCGCTCGCGCCCACTGACCTCATAGGGACGAGGAGAGTACCTGATACAGGCGGGAAGGTCGCCCTTCTCGAACGCTGTGCTATAGCAGCGAAGGCTGAGTCCATAACCGTGGCCCTTGTTCCAGCCTGGTGCGCCTTGACAGTAATAGTTCTGAGTCTCTCTTCAGTATGAACATGCGTGCCCTTCGAAACAAAGGAGCCGCGGTGGTGTTGTGGTTAGACTACTCGCCTCCCACCTAAGATAACCGGGTTCGATTCCCAACAGAGTCGCTCCCGGATTTTCGCAAGTGGGTATCATGCCTGATGGTGCCGCTCGTCGGCGGGTTTTCTCGGGATCTCCTGTTTCAACCCTCCCTTCCATTCCGTTGCTGTTCCATACTCACCTCACTTCACCCACATCGGCTCTCAAGACCTTAATGTTAAGAGCCTCCCAAATATATTCACTCATTCACTCCCTCATTCAAAACAAAACGTGCGCTGCCAGAGTTGCTTCATTACCTTTACAATTATTCTCGTGAACGGGAAAATAATGTTACAATTTCTCTCAGCCAATGAACAACTAGGGATAGCATATATATATATATATGCTCCAGAGAGTAGAGAGTGTTCGTACACACCTGGTAGTATGACACTCGCTACTTTTGTCCAGAGTCGTCCAGGGGGTGTTTGATATACTGTGATACAATTACAATGATGACATCAGTGTACATGTGATGGACGTCTATCTGTTAGTGAAATTAAATTCCTGAACTCTTTCTATCCGTAATGTTAGCATGTAATTTATATATATATATATACACACACAAGATGTTCGGAATTTAAACGCCCAAACTGCGGGAGGTGATTCTTTTGAAACTTAAAGTCAAATAATGTATATATAGGACATCATATGCCTAAACGAAATATTAAAGGAGATATGGATGAGCCTGTGGAAATTGGGTTTTGAAAACGTATTTTTGCCGAATGCCTTGTACGACACTTACAAAGACCGCAGCAGAAAGGTTACTTATTCTTCCCATGTTGCAGAGACACATGCGTAATGCTGCCTTCCTCGGTCTGTGCATACTGTTCGGCTTGAGGAAGTGATACGTCAGTACATCAACGACATGCCGTCCACTAGTATACAAGCCGCCATCACTAGTATACAAGCCGCCATCACTACCGCTGGCAGAAAGTACAAGACATTCAACGAAAATACGTTTTCAAAACCTAATTGCTGTCTTGTCTATTTACGACTTTATTTTTCATTGCCGAGGAATAACTTCCCGCAGTTTTGGCGTTTAGTTTCCGAACTTCCTGTTTATATATATATATATATATATATATATATATATATATATATATATATATATATATATATATATATATACACACACACACACACACACACACACACACACACACACACAGACTTCCACTGTCTTTTATCATAGGTAAATAGAGAATTCTAGGCTTTAAAACAGCATGTTTCTGTATGGAACTGTGCTAGTATCAGCATGTCGATTTTCATATGTCGGGATGAATGAAAATGTGTGTGCGAAGCGGTGCAAGTTTATCCGTGCAAATTTGTCTCTAAAGACACAGAAACCTTCATACTTCCGTTGCTCGAGCTAGACTCTGGCCTAGATCGGAAATTGTTCAAAGCATTGACTAACCCTTTCAGGAGTACGTATGCACGTTTATATTGAAATGTTTTTGCTGTTTCTCTGGAGTTCATCGGAATCGAATAATATTTTCTTCAACTAGTCAACATTTTCAGTACATAAGAATAAAAGTATTATTTTTAATAATTTCTCAAACAAACATGATTAAGGCCACTTGTTTTTCGTAAAAAGATTAGTGCGCAAGATAGACATCATAATCCTACATGCACACAAGTAGGTATCCTCTTCCGTGATTGGCTAGTAGACACCTCAAATACGGGAAAATTCAAATCATCAAACCACGGAATTATTTCTGAGCTAACGTGTTTTCCAGTACAACTAATGGTGAAATATTTTCGCGGACAACATATGGCTCTTACCACACTGGATAATAAAACGTGTAACATCTGTCGCGACCTATTAATTGGCACACAGGCAACGCTGGCCAACGACCAGCCAATAACACACCTTGTATAGTACAGTAGGCGTGTCCGGTGTAGCCAGGACCAATAGGACGATGGTAAGTCGATACACAGTCAAGTAATATATAACTGACATTGGCGTAGTGGTGAATATAGGCAGTTCACTTCAACTTTCTCCACAACGGTATTACATTTGTTCCGTACTCAATAGATTCTAATTAAATAAATGCGTTCATCAGTGTTCTTAACCGAATAACTTCATTATTATTTTGTATATAGTTACTGTTATATATTTAGTACAGAAATAATAGTGATGTTCGTAAGTTAAGTTGGTCTTGTGTTTAAAGGCGTGGGATATTATCAATAGGCGCTTGTGTTTTAGTCCCTGTGATGGCTACAGGAGAGCACGTGGTCAGACTGCAGTGTCCCGAGGGAGTCAGTGATAGCGTGGCTACAGGAGGGGCAGTGATTTGGAGGCAGTGCAAGCTCACGATGATACATTACACGAGGATAGTTTACAGGCCAGAGCAGTTAGGTAAGAGACCAGGATCTCAGGTGACACTAGCGCCTAGCTCACTTCTCGCAGTCTCGCACGGCTGGCGCTAAGTCTGCCTGAGGATCTGCCACTCGCCACTCTCACATCCGCGGCCCATTCCACACACATTCAGCCACTTATGTACGTTTTACAGCTGATTCTTGTGAAACTAGCACTTGTATTGAATCTTCACAACACGATGTTGTATCAAACACGAAATTATTTAATATATCTCCATTTGGGAGCATGAGGTATACAGTAGTTGCTTGTTAAAACTCTCTCTTATTTTACAAATTCTTCAGTAAAATTATGTAATGTTTTCGCTAACTTACATGTAGTGTTAACAAAATCTTAGCAGCTAACTACTTTCAAATAATAGTTTGTAAGAATTTAAACATTTTTATAGCATACACGAAAATCTCCTTCCACCGAAACATGCAGGACTACCAACTGAAGTATTATTGGGGACAGCTCTACATTTAGAGAAAATATTTTGAGACAATACATGTTTCAAAATGCTGTGGCGTCATTTATATTTCTTGATTGAATGACGATGTTTTAGTTTCTGGCAACCTTTATCCTCGTGTATCAAGGAGTTTCAGATGGCGAAGTTACTTAAATCTCAGTGAGTCTACCAAATAAGGATACTACTTGTCATGCAGCCAATGATGAAATATTGCTAGAAGTTATGAAATAAGAGTTCAAATGCAGTGATCTTCATATCGACATTTTGTTATTTTTTAGAGAACCTATCATTTCGCGTTATTGTTCAACATCAAGGTATACAGTTATATGTTAGTTCCATGTGCGTCATTAGATATCCACCTACCCAACACGCTCTGCAAGACTTACAACAAATAGTAGATATTGACCACTCTAGTAGCAGCATTCCGAGTGGCTGGCTGGAGCAGCAATATGAGTTCTGTCTGTCGCGGCGGCCAATGAACAAGTGACCTGTGCTAGAGTATGTAGAGAATTGTGGAATCAAGTTTATCGCTCTCTTATAATCGGCCGTTGCCTTTATTATGGAAGATCCCGGCATTCACCCGGGGTGATTTCGGGAAAACACGGAAAACCGAGATCAGGAAGACCGGATCGTGGTTCGAACTCAGTTCCTCGCGATTGTAAGTATAACAGTGTTCTACCAGAGTCAACTTGCACTCTTACAGTCTGGTTACTTCTTGCAAAATGTTACTACTTTTGTCGTTAGAATGTTACTAGACCTGCCGATCGTTGCGGAAAAGTTTTCCTGTCTAGTTATATTTCAAAACACTTCATGTCAGATCCATTTTGGAGATTGGATTGTTTTAACTGCTATGTGTCCTTGCTGCTTACCTGAAATGTCCATTGCCGGAGTGGCGTTATTGTGATTGGTCCAGTTAAACACCACAAAGACACGCTGCCAACAATTGAAGACAAACTGAATGTGTGCACATAGGCTGTTGAAGTATAGCCTGCGTGAACACGACGGGTTGCCAGTCACACGAATATTTCAACGTTAGACGATAAATCCTGCAGGAGCTAAACTGGCGTTAGGCCAGTGATGAACGTATTGTTGTGCGGTCGCTGATTTGTACCGTGTGGGCGAGTGGAAGTGAAGGACAGAGCAGTTATACGATAGTGGCGACGGCAAGTCAATGGAATGTTTGGAATGACAGGCGAGCAATAAACCAAGTACCACTTATCTGTTACAAAAAAGCGAGCCGACACGATAATCTTTTTAGCGGTGCTCAATGCTGACCTTGGTTGTATTGAGTTTCTGTATTTATCTGAACAATTTTATAGTGGTTTACTACCATAGTTTCTCTAAGCGTGACTCTGGGTGTGTCAAACTTTCCAGGTCAAGGCGAGCAGAGTATAAACAGTGCGATGGTTCTCGGAGCTGGAAGTTGATGAGTGGCTGGAGTTTTAGCGATAGACGACGAGCGAGAAGAGGAACAAGCGGCGAGAGAAGTGACCAGCGGGAGGGAAACCTGCGACTGCGAGCATCGGCGTAGTGAAGGTGCGACTGGCAGGCTGGACTATTGGACTGTGTGCGTGAGTGAAAGACATTACCAATGAAGGCAATAAACAAACTGAACATGTGTTAATTATTAGTATGAGTTAATTGACTACATCCAAACAGAGACTTTAATAAGGGTGTAAATTAGAGTAAAGGTAGACATTAATATTGCGCTCATTGGGAAATAAAGAGAGTTAGAGCGGAGATAGATATATTATTGCTGTAAATAATAATTGCGGAATAAACTAAAATTAAATTTAGTTTTTATATTTTAATTAAGACTTCCGCCGGTCACGAACTCAGATACACCCCTCTGGTATCTTGTAACATAATAGTTAGAAACACTGGACAATGGCAAGAAATGTTTAACCCAAAATATCTTAGGGAACACTCTGGTATCCTTTATTTAATTTGGATGGGTTTTTGGTTAATGCTAATATCAGCGATCACGCAGTATGGTGTTCCCTGGCTGCGCTCGACACAGTTACACCATGCACTTAGAGTTTAAACAATTGTGACACTTGAGCTCGTAAATTAATCTCTTAACGTACATATTTCTTTTTCATGTCAGGTTTTGCAAAAGAGGATAATTATCATTTAAAATGTACTTCCGAGTTTGTTGTAACAACTGGCACTTTGGAACCTATGGAAAGTGTTTCGGCAGATCCTCGGCCCAAAAAGTAATCAATTATGAAATTGTTGGTGATTGAGTGAATATATTTGGGTGGCTCTTAACATCGAGGTCTTGGGATCCAATGAGGGTGAAGTGAGGTAAGTATGCATCAGCGTCGGAAATAAGGGTCGGATGAGACGGGAGATCGCGGAGAAAACCCGCCGACTAGCGGCATCGTTCGGTAGGATTCCCACTTGCGAAAATCCGGGCGTGACCCCGCCGGGAATTGAACCAGCTTCGCGTAGGTAGAAGGCGAGTAGTCTGACCACTACACCACCGCGTCCCCCAAGTGAAGTAAGGACATAGCGAGGAGCAATCTTCATCAGTCAATAGAATGTCGGTCTCTGTACTGGCGCACACACGCGTTTTCCAATCCAGCCTTTTAGAAGCAACAATTTGGCTTAAGTATTTCATGAAATGTTGACAGTGGTAACTGAGGCTCATATATAGAACGGAGCGGGGAAATGTACTGTGAAGGCTGCTCGTGCAGTGTCCGGTGTGAGGTGTGGGACCTAGAGAGTGGTCTGGTTCCTGACGGGATCTCGTGACAACAGTTCCCACAATTCCCGCTCCCAGTAACACACACCGAGCCTCAGGGTGGTTAACTGACCACTTCTCAACAACTCTTCTCTCTTCCATCTTCCTGCACTCTGTCTGGCCTTCCGTCGCCTCTCATACATGTCCCACCGATAATGTTACCACTTATGTCTCTCCTTGGCCTTCCCGAGTGTGTACTAGATCACGTCTGACATGTTGCAGAATTATTAAGATCATGCTCGCTGCTGTACAAAATCAGAACCTAGCACCAATACGGACAGCGCATTTTTCTGGTTAATTCTGCTGGTTGCTGCTGACACCAACTATATCCCCGGCTTGGTTCACTCCGGAAAGACGCAAGTGGGATAGCCGCCCAAATCTCTGTACTCTCTCTCTCTCTCTCTCTCTCTTTCTCTCTCTCTCTCTCTCCCCCTCCACGACCAGCCATTAAATATTTTCCCGAAAATCACGAGTTCCTGGAACACAATATTTAAGAATAAAGATGATAAATGGCAACCCGGGTACAGAACTCTGGCCAGATAGCAGAACTACCTCACTATAGTGTGTCTCAGCCTTAGCTTGCAGTCAAGTGTACACAACGCCCGCTGTTTCCAGATGGGTGCAGTTATCAACAGTCAAGAAGTTATGCTGTGTTGGCAGAATAACTTCATACCTACAAACTTAAGTAACGAAAATGGTCAAATTGTATACTAGTGTATAAATATAAAATTGTTTGTTTAGCTATCCACTGCAATCTAAGAGTGAGACGCACTATAGCGAGCGATATGACGAATTGTTTTTGGCCAATCAGAGCATGAGGACTAACTAGGCGGCAACACAACCAATATATGATTCCTACAGCAACTAGTAAGTAAAACAGACACAAGGCCAGTTTCCAGAGCCTCGCGTCACCAATCAGGACCCACAGCCGAGGACCTACTACGCCAGGAGTACTTAGTTATTCTGAGCCATCGTAACAGAAGATAACAAACTGACCTAAACAAATGATTGTGCACAGGGATGTCTGCTACAAGCCAAGACATGTTTACGTCCCCCTCCCCCCACCCTCCTTTTACTATTGGTACTCATTCATCTTCCTTTTCCTAACTCTATATTTCGCTCTTATAATGATTTCCAAGTAGCAATTTTTTAATCAGTTTATATATAATTTAATTATTTTTAGAGCATGCTCATGTCAGAAGATAACATTTGACATCAATATTAATAAAATATTGTGATAGAATATAATGACCAACAAACTTCATCTCGTATTCTTTGGACAGTTAAAAGCTATGGGTTTATACACGTCTAAAACATTTATGTGATGGTGAGATTTATGTATTGCAAACTAAAAATACTTTGATTACAATAATTTTTCTTACGTATTGCAAGATAAACTAGTTAAGGCGCTGCCAGGTCGGTGCCCCTATAGTTAGGCCTCACTTTACGCATGAGCCTTAACTCATCCCTGAATTAGTATAATAATGCAAGTAAAATATCATCTCGCTTGGCTGTTGAGTGTAAGATAACGCCAGAGATAGTCCATTCTCAGTTACTTCACACTTTTCTTAAACCCTGTTGAAGTTCTACTTCCACAATATTCCTCCGCTTCGCCCAAACAAAGCTTAACCGAGCCTGGCCAACGCATCGCATTCGTGCGCACTCAGTGTAATAATATTTTGCATCAGGACTATTTGTTACTAGGCATTACCAACATAAATAATTTTTCTCTGTTTTTATTTATATTAAGTACAAATGAAATACTATAGTTCATAAATTAAAATATGAATAAAATTTCAATTAAATTAAAAATAATGTTATTTTGTATAAACACAATTATAAAACGCTTGTGAAACGTGGCATATTGAGAGAGTTGAGTTGAGAGTTTTGGGATGCCCTTAACAACGTGGTCTTGGGAGCCAATAATAAGGGTGAAATGAAGTGCGGCGCCGGAATGGACTGTAAGGGCGGGGCAAACAGGAGATCCCTGAGAAAACCCGCCGATCACTTGCGAGAATCCGAGAGTGAGCCGGCCGGGTGTTGAAGCCGGTTCGCCATGGGTGGGAGGCGAGCAGTCTAACCGCCCAGCGTTGTTGTTACAGAGTGCGTGTAGTTGAAGGCCGCGTCTCTACGAGCTGGTGACAGGCGGGGGCGTTGACGCATGTCTTCCCCCCGTCACTCTCACAGTATCGATCTGTCCTCCAGCCGCAGACAGTCGATTGACACGCAAATGACGTACCTTACGTCATGGGCAACAGGTAGCGAGACATCGCTCCACCCAGCTGTCTCCTCCGCCCTACCTCCTATCTCGCTGTAATTGACC
The DNA here is from genome assembly GCA_029891345.1 of Dryococelus australis. NCBI lineage: Eukaryota > Metazoa > Arthropoda > Insecta > Phasmatodea > Phasmatidae > Dryococelus > Dryococelus australis. The sequence continues at coordinate 179,421,153 of CM056999.1, forward strand.
CTGCCCTTCCTCCTCGTCAATGTTTCATCAAGGGATACCGCCTTTGACTAGACAACACTGCTCCTTCCAGTGCAGTCGAGGAAGGTATGACTAGCACTTTTCAAACACCTGCTCGAGATCTACTTGTAGAATATGCACGTCGTGTATGTAAAATTGACTTTGCTGTGGGCCTCATCACTTTATTCATGCGTCAGTCAAGTCTAACTGTGAAATTATTAGGAAAGCAAATATTATACAATTATGCTCATTTTTACACTTCGATGCACTAAAAAAACGGAAAGCGAAAGAAATAATTTAAGTAATCCCAAATTTTTACCTCACACTTTTTTTTCAACGTCAAGATATGGAACTATTTTTCCATCTATAGTTACCAACTTTACTGGGCAAATGTCACTCAGTGAGCCCATTAAAATTTATGCATTCAGGGGCAGTAACTTGTTTCTCAGCTTTGTTTCAAAAGTGCTCACTTTATCGTGAACAACCTTTAGGAAGGCAGGAGCCCCGGTGGATGAGCGGTTAGCCTGCTCGCCTCCCACAAAGGTGAACCGGCTTCAATCCCCGGCCGGTTCACTCCGGATTTTTGCAAGTAGTAATCGTGTTGGACGATGCCGCTAGTGAGCGGGTTTTCTCGGGGATCTCCCGTTCCCCCGCCCTTTCATTCAGACGCACCTCCATACTCCACCTCACTTCACCCTCATCAGCTCTCAAGACCTCAACATTAAGTGCCGCTTAAACATCTTCACTCCCTTAACGTCTCGTCGACAGTGAGGACACTATAGACAGAGTAAGTTGCTCTGAGAAGTAGGAACAGAGCATGGCCTGTAGTAAGGAACCATCCTAGTGTGTGTGGTTTCAGCGAACTGGAGCGATTTCAAACGTACGTAATGATGGCCCGACCGGACCAGGAATCGAACTTGTGTCCTCCAGAATGCAAGTCCAGTAGTTTAACAAAGTGCCACTTCGCTCGGTAATAGCACAGTGTGTGGAGGTTGGTAAGCGGAGTGTTGGCCGGAACCAAGGACACAAGCCAGGAATGGAGGCCACCTCCCTCGTGACCAAGGTAACTACAGTAGGCAGGATGGTGAGGGCGGGGGAAACGGGAGAACCCCGAGAAAACCCGCCGTTCAGCGGCATCGTCCGACACTATTCCCACGTATCATAATCCGAGAGTTACCACGCCTGGTTCGCCTATGTGGGAGGCAAGCAGTCTAACCACTACACTACCACGTCCCTTGGCGACGAGTGGCAACTGGTTTTCGCGAAAAGATTTCAGGACAAGTTTTGTTCCAACGAACTTTACTTCAGAACCACTTCGGTGATTGGATCATTTGAATTTTTACGCGACTTATGTCGGCCGCGAATCACGGACAGTACCGTAGAAACTTAATTATGATTGGCTCAATTAAGCATGAGACAGTCTTCACACAAAGACAAGCGGCCAGTAGTCAAATGAAGCCTGTAGGTGTGCAAAAAGGATATTGAAGTCTAGCCTCCGCGTAAATCTATATCCGAAAAACATATGGCCCTAAAGATAACACAGATTTACAACAAACACATCCCAGCCTAAAGTAGAGGGCTCTTCTGTCATCCAGCATTGCGGTAAAATGGGACGAAACGTAAGAAGTGAGTGAAACAAAAAGAAACCAACTAAGTATTTGGGGAAATGACCCAAAACTCCAAAAGTGAGAATAGCTGCTGTATTCATAATCATTAAGACATGAGGACATTTCGCAGGTTCGTTGACATGCAGACTCGACACAGCAGTGCTGTCAATCTGATCTGTTTGTAATTGACTGCTGAATCAATGATGAGCCAGTTCTAGTCTTAACTAGGTGAGCTACCTACTTGCTAGTTTGTTGACAGGTTTTTCCAAGGCGCCTCTAAGAAACAGCTATCTCGTAGAACGACCTCAATTGCACAACGATTTAAAATCTAGGTTGTACTGTGGAATTTATTCACGAAAATTTCCCATCGTAGATACCTGAAAAAAATTACGGATCATTTTATGGACAAGAAAAAATTCAAAAGCTCTTACCTTTATGTTTTATGTGTAATTGGGCGCACCTGTAGAATATTGAGCCAATAATTAACATGCAACTAAATGCAGGCCCATATCATCGCCTTCGACTGTGACAGCAAATAACAATGAGCAGTCGATAGCTGCGTGATTGTACTAAGTATTATCGATTCTAGCTTACAAATTATTGCACTCCGGAATTGTTCACGTCTCTATACACCGCTGAAATTTATCACGACATATCGAGAGATCACTTTTCCACCAACGCAGAAACCGTGCCTCAATACATAAATTAATTTCACTGTGATAACGATGGCCGATCGGGAAAAGTATATTGAATGCAAATTATTATTTTCCACACAAAATATTTTAGCAGAGTTGTTTTTTCTTAACTCGATAGCTTGTTGATCACTCAGTCGACATTTCCATGACTGCGTCACGTGATCCTGCATCGCTTCCCATTATCAGTTCTCCCGCCGTGAATAATGCGAGGGTATTATATATTTTTAAAGCCGAAACCTCGCAGGGTTGTCAGATCTGATTGAACAGGAGCTGCAAAGCGATCGTCCATCAATAAAATGGCCGGTGACAGTGTCTTTTTTTTGGCCCCGCGGTGTCAATTTCCATCCACTTTTATTTTCACTGTGGGGCGTTTTCTTTATTGGAGAGCTGATAATTAAATACAGCTTTATACCACGGCCACAACGAGGTTGTAGCGAGAATTTTCGCCGGAAAAAATACGAACGTAATTGTTTGAATTTTTTACTAGTTACTAATTAATATTATTTTATAAAACACGCGACACAGAATTTACAGTAAATAGAAACCTGAAAATTTGGTGGATTCGTTTTAGGACAACCTAGACTTCAAATATTCATATTAGTAATATGTTCGACATGTTTTAACATAGAATTGAACTGTCCAAAATTTACAGTCTTCTCGTTCAGAGATTGTAATATTTTTGGAGATTTAATAATATCACTGTCTATATGTAGGGCCTAAAAACATTCCGATTAGATCCTTTCCACACCAAACCACATTTTTAACATGACATTATTTTAATCTCGTGATCGTATAACTCTACCTAGTTTTGGGCACGCATGGATAGGTACAGTTTGTCAGAATTAAATTAATGGTAGCTAAAATTCATTCACACTATTATACTGCTTTTCACCACTTTTATTCATGCATACGCCCAGTTTCGCACATATTTTGATTTTTTCAGTAACCAAAAAGGCCGACAAGTTCTATCTTTACAACGCTATTTCATGCTCTTATAGGCTCACTAAGCCGCCCAAAAGATTTATAGATAGTTTTTTTAACCTTTTATAAAACACTGTAGTGTAATTTTTCTGACATGCCCCAAATAAATACCACCTAATGATTACAACGTAACAACAGAGAGATATAATGGTGTGCACCCAGGTAGAAGATAAGATGTCTATTCAACGTTGTAGCAGCTTAGTAACAAATGACTCAGACCAGTGATTTTGTCACGGGAATATTCTGCCACTATATTTACTTATAAACTCCACAACTTCATTTCCTGTGCATACTAGAGTGTATCTCCGTTCTCCTTCGATCCGTGAATATGTGTAGGCCAAGCCATTCGCCAAAATTCTTCATTGCACTATCGAATCCTGTAAGGTATAGGCTACAAACGGTTTCTCAATCCACAGAAACCAATGCTAACAGAAAACACCCAAATTCAGCACATTCAATCGAAAACTATCCTGTACTCTATTAATTTTGTGAGAAATTGATAACTCCAAAAATGACACATATGTAGTTTGCCTACAGGCACTTGTTTTGGAAAAGCTTTACATGCAGCCTGACCTCAATAACCTACGATCACATGTATGACTTCATTTCCGTTGTTGATCGCGTGTTTTTGTGAGAAGACGTTTCATTCCGTACCTTGACATAACAGAATTAAATTAATCCGACACTGAACGTCCATAATAATCGGGCAGGTAACAAAGATGCCTAACAGTAAATATATATGATCACGAATGTTGGTTTCAGCTAAGAGAAAAGGATTCTACGAAGTCCTGATCATAGAAGCCATAGAAATGCATAATTTACACTATTATTAGAAATATTTTTAACACATATTATGTAGCTTACAATAAGTATACTAGCTAAGTGTTCATTGGACAAAGAGTAGCTAAATATACAATAACCACATAAAAGTTAGATTATAGTTAACATATAATAACTAAATGTACAGTAACAAAATAATGGCTAGGTGCACAACAAACGCAGAATAGCAAACTGTACAGTTTCTAAACAGAATAGAAACCAACATGCCATGAAATTACCACTCCGAGGGTAGGATGAATCATTTGTATTTAAGATAAATATTTGTGTTTACGAATAGCTACTGCCAATAATATCGACCAGAACATGTGTTGTTCATTCGATCATGTGTATAGATGCGAGCATTGCGTCAATACAGCACAGTTTCAAACACGATATTTATTAACTTTTTAATAATTCTAAATATATTAATTTACTGGTTGCACAATGTGAACATTTTCACGATAATTGTTTTAAAAGCCACACACAATTTCGAATAAACTGAAAAAAGTAACCCATAAAGAAAGGGAAATGATAAAAGCGAGATGTTTGTGGTATAATTTGCTCGAAAAAAAATTATATAACAGCCTTCACAAGGTCATTACGAAAAAAATCTTCCCCGGTTTCTCCTGAAAGAAAGTGGTAGCTCTGTAGAATAAATGAAATATATACTTCAGAAAACGTTTCAGAATGTTTGTTGAACAATAAACCTTATATATTTAGTTATACACTACTGCTTTATTTCAAAGTGAAGAAAATTTATTTGTTCGTTATGTTTAACTATAGATAAATGGTGTAATTACATGTATTTAACACCTGGGAGTTAATTTTGGCACTACGTGATAATAAATTGGCATGCAGTCAGATAATTACAGGTAGGATTTAAAAAATCATCTCCTCGACCAAATTAAGTAAAAAAAAGTATGAAAAAAAAAACAATGATCGCGAGTGACACATGACGTTATACGCTACTGTAATTGACGAAAGTTAAGGCAGTTTTCGGTTTTTTTTTTTTTTTTCAACTTTAAAATTAATACCTCACTCATGAAGAACGATTTGTTCGGCGAAGTCCAGTCCAGTGGAGATGCGGTGTTCCTAGCCCTTGCTGTGATATATAACTGTCAGCGCTGTGATGCGGTCTTGAGAGCAAATGTAATTAAACGAATGAGTAGAGGGGACCGGGGGCTCAAGTCAAATTAATTTACTTGCGGAGGGTAATTAAAATACGCCGAGATGGAGAGCCGGGGCTAGCCAATCACAGCGCACGTTGACGACGCTGGGGAGCGAGTGTCGGCGAAGAAGCGAGCTACTGGCGTGTAGATCAATCACTCCCTGTAGACAGTAGCACATCTACTAACAGTATATTGCATGGGATGTCATATCTATTCCTGCCCTGGCACGGAAAAAGGGCTGCAGTGTGTTTGTTCGTATAGGTACACACTAATTTGTGAGTTCGCGTGTTGCTATCGCGTAGTTGTTTTGTACGAGCTGTATTTGTGTTGAGCGCTTCTCTTGCAACCAATAGACTGCGTGACGTGTATTACTGGCCGAGGTTGCAATTGGTTCATACATATCACAAGAGCCGAACACAAAGCACCTTGGTAGTCACGATGAAGTAATTGTAACGTTGGCTTAAGTACAGCTCACGTCATGGAATGTCTTGTTTGCAACACCCGAAACCGCATGTTAAAGTGGACCTAAAATGGTTTATTTCGAAGTGATTCCCTTCAAAATGGAAACAGTTGAAACTACAGCTCTACTAGGATGTGTGAAACTCTACTGATCACTTTAGTTGCTGACCCACTGACCTTGTCTAGCACGACCGAGGACAATTCGTACATGAAGGATGATTATGAGCGGGACTGTACACAACAAGGCGTCAGTGCCATGTCTTCTGTGTGGTTGATCTGGTTTGTGCACCTCTTTCACATGAATTGTTAATACCAATACCATCGAGCACGCCACTCGAAAGTACAGAGCATACCGGGAATTTTTGTGGTTGCAACATTTTCACTTAGAAATGAATGTGTGGCCGAGTGGGTTAAACAGTTCTTTCTACTGACTGCTCGTGAACTGAACTCTGACCTGGCAGTAGCACCTCAGTGCATTACACTGACTCTCTAGCAGATAATAGCTCAGTGACTGGAGATTCAGTGAAATAACTCTACTGACTGAAATCACTGATTCACGTTTAGAATGTTCAACGCGGACGAAAGCGATGTTTTCATCTTAAAGTGGGCTAGGCGAATTCCTGCGCAACTGGAATAAAACTCTGGACTAAACTTTGCTACAAACCTTCCACCAACACAATTACACGGTCAACGCCTAAAGTTCCGCAGTTAATTCTGCAGGATGGAAACCCTAGTTCGAGGCATTGCGAATATCGATAACTGAGTACCTGATGCGCATGTCAGTGTCATGCTTATCGCTTCTTTGCTTCTGTAACTTTCAAGTAACCTGCTTCAATATCACCAGTTTATAATAGCTGATCCACACGGCTAGAAATCACGACCATAATCTCCAGAAGCCTGAAGCTGTTTTGTGATCATTAACATATGCTGATGTTCGACACCATAAGCAAACTATTGGCTTCACTGCCGTTTGCTAACAATACTATCTGCTTAGTACCTCGGAAGTTTTTCATTGGCTGTAACAGTGAAGGAAGAGTTGGGCAGTTACCCGCGAAGCTCGCGTATACCTGCAGACAGGCGGGATTTATAAGGCAATTGCACTTGGACCACTATATTTTGACAACAAACAAAAGAATTCCCACGTGCTTCCCATTTTTACCTGAAAATCGGAGAGAAAAATAAATTGCAGCGTCGTCTTCACGCATTTCTCAAGTCACTTTCATTTCTGCACCAAAATTATTACTGATAAGTGTAACTAAATTGAAACACCTCTTTCTGTGTGACTACAAGTGTAGAGTGTAGTGTGCGAAATTATACTGCAACTGATACTTCAAAAACATTAAATTTACAATGACCTCAGCCTTGTGGTTTTTCGTAATATTATTTGTAAGTCCTTGTGAGTACATATAAACTCGCCAATCGCCATAGATTAGACAGGTTCATTCCACAACAATTAAATTTCAAAATGTTGTTGCTAGTTCCCTCTAGCACACCTAGATACAGGTACACTCTAAGCTCGAATAAGTGATATAAATCAGTGAAATAACATTCACTGACTGGCAGTTCATAAGCTACTATTGACTGGAGAATCAAGCAAATTAACTGGGAACAAGTGACTTATGGCTGTGGAATTCCCGACATTCAGTGGGGATCGCAAACATCAGTGAACTCCAGCGATCATATTAATTAATTATCAAACACCATTCATCAGTCTCTCAATTTTTACAATATTCTCTGATTTCGATCAATTCTCACTGTTTCAGGTTTAGAGCATAGGTAGCGCCATGCTTTAACACAGCTAGTCTCGTGGGTATTGTGTGTGTGTGTGTGTTAGTGTGTGTGTGAAATGAAGTGACGTTTTGGTGGCTGAGTTGCCTCAAATGACTTGTACCTGTTTGAGTTGAGATATTAAGTAAGTAACAGATATTATTATTTTATATGCATATTCTATATTGTAATTTTATAAGCATACTCTGTATTGTAATTATATAAGCATACTCTGTATTGTAATTTTATGCATTTCAGATAGCACAGAAATTTCTTGTTGTCGGTAGTAAATATGTTTTGTTGTGTAATTGTTGTTCAATATTTTGTTTATATACATATAATTCGTTTGTCTGAATAACTTAATAGTTGCCTGAAAGAAATGCGTTAAATTCACACATCATATAAATTACTTGGCGTAGTTTATTTGATACAAACACCCTTTTGCTTGCATACACAGTGATTTTATTTTAAACATAACAAAATATTTATTTCGCACTATTTAAAAATAATTTGGATGTCCTAAATCACCCCAGTATACCATGCTGAGTAAAGTTAAGATTTACTCATCCAGTGCAGATGTTACTTGCAACATCCACAACCTAGACAAGAGATGTTTCATGGCAGAACTTCAGTGTTGTTATGAAATTGAAACTATGAAGAACAGTGCATTGGAGAATGAGTGATTGTATGTGCAGAAGAAAATCACGTGAAAAATATATTTTTCCAGTGACATTCGAGCTTTCTCATTTGTATCTTATCATATGTACTTATTCGAGCTTTCTCATTTGTATCTTATCATATGTACTTATTCGAGCTTTCTCATTTGTATCTTATCATATGTACTTATTCGAGCTTTCTCATTTGTATCTTATCATATGTACTTATTCGAGCTTTCTCATTTGTATCTTATCATATGTACTTATTCGAGCTTTCTCATTTGTATCTTATCATATGTACTTATTCGAGCTTTCTCATTTGTATCTTATCATATGTACTTATGAGCTCAGTTTCTTGTAAATGATCCTTTTCGTGTTGGCGACAGTTGAAAACATATTGCACGAATTCTTCAGGCCAAGAAAGGCTCTCTTCTTTGGCTTTTTTTAGCCAATGAAAGATATATAAACAATAACATATTGAATGTGATAACTGCTTTTAATTTCAATCGGAACCGAATATTACATTTTCAGTGAAAAAGAAAAACTAGACTGAAACTCTGCGATGATAGAAAAAAACATTTACATTTTGTGTTACTTATTGATTATACATCTCATTGTTACTACTTTTTCTGAATGTTTAAAAGTTTGTCAATGTATTAAAATTGTGTAGCCTATTCCAAATGCAGAACACTTAAAATAATTGTCATGTGTGTGTGTGTGTGTGTGTGTGTGTGTGTGTGTGTGTGTGGAATGGGACGTAAAGTATGATACCACATGCTTTCGTGAAAACTTTCTCTGTTCACTACTGGTTAGGCTGATCAGCGCCTCCGTTATCTAATGCAGGACTTACAAAATGAACAAACATAAACACACACACATATATAAACTGCTTGCTTGTTCATGGCATGTGGAATATAAACACAGAATCTCGCAGTGTTGAGATCTCCGATAAATGTGGTCACTTTTGAAGAGGACTCTCGCGCAGGCATGTGGCGCAAAAAGGCAGACACTCTTATTTCGCGTTATATGACGTAATTGAGTAGCAAGGTAGTCGGAATATAAGTATGTGTTAGTTCCAAGTGTGTGATTGGGCCTCTGCTAATCTCACACGTCCTGCAGAAGCCCACATTAACAACTCAGCGAGCTGTGATCTCAATACCACATGCCCGGGGGGGGGGGGGAGTGAGTCCCACGAGTGAGTACAGCACCGTGGAGTCTAGCTTGTCCCACGAGTGAGTACAGCACTGTGGAGTCTAGCTTGTCCCACGAGTGAGTACAGCACTGTGGATTCTAACTTGTCCCGCGAGTGAGTACAGCACTGTGGAGTCTAGCTTGTCCCACGAGTGAGTACAGCACTGTGGAGTCTTGTTTTGTCCCGCGAGTGAGTACAGCACTGTGGATTCTAACTTGTCCCGCGAGTGAGTACAGCACTGTGGAGTCTAACTTGTCCCACGAGTGAGTACAGCACTGTGGAGTCTAACTTGTCCCACGAGTGAGTACAGCACTGTGGAGTCTTGTTTTGTCCCGCGAGTGAGTACAGCACTGTGGATTCTAACTTGTCCCGCGAGTGAGTACAGCACTGTGGATTCTAACTTGTCCCGCGAGTGAGTACAGCACTGTGGATTCTAACTTGTCCCGCGAGTGAGTACAGCACTGTGGATTCTAACTTGTCCCGCGAGTGAGTACAGCACTGTGGAGTCTAACTTGTCCCACGAGTGAGTACATCACTGTGGAGTCTAGCTTGTCCCACGAGTGAGTACAGCACTGTGGAGTCTAGCTTGTCCCACGAGTGAGTACAGCACTGTGGAGTCTAGCTTGTCCCACGAGTGAGTACAGCACTGTGGAGTCTTGTTTTGTCCCGCGAGTGAGTAGAATACTGTGGAGTCTAACTTGTCCCGCGAGTGAGTACAGCACTGTGGAGTCTTGTTTTGTCCGCGAGTGAGTAGAATACTGTGGAGTCTAGCTTGTCCCACGAGTGAGTACAGCACTGTGGAGTCTAGCTTGTCCCGCGAGTGAGTACAGCACTGTGGAGTCTAGCTTGTCCCACGAGTGAGTACAGCACTGTGGAGTCTAGCTTGTCCCGCGAGTGAGTAGAATACTGTGGAGTCTAGCTTGTCCCGCGAGTGAGTACAGCACTGTGGAGTCTAACTTGTCCCGCGAGTGAGTACAGCACTGTGGAGTCTAGCTTGTCCCACGAGTGAGTACAGCACTGTGGAGTCTAGCTTGTCCCGCGAGTGAGTAGAATACTGTGGAGTCTAGCTTGTCCCGCGAGTGAGTACAGCACTGTGGAGTCTTGTTTTGTCCCGCGAGTGAGTAGAATACTGTGGAGTCTAGCTTGTCCCGCGAGTGAGTAGAATACTGTGGAGTCTAGCTTGTCCCGCGAGTGAGTACAGCACTGTGGAGTCTAGCTTGTCCCGCGAGTGAGTAGAATACTGTGTAGTCTAGCTTGTCCCGCGAGTGAGAACAGCACTGTGGAGTCTAGCTTGTCCCACGAGTGAGTACAGCACTGTGGAGTCTAGCTTGTCCCGCGAGTGAGTACAGCACTGTGGAGTCTAACTTGTCCCGCGAGTGAGTACAGCACTGTGGATTCTAACTTGTCCCGCGAGTGAGTACAGCACTGTGGAGTCTAGCTTGTCCCACGAGTGAGTACAGCACTGTGGATTCTAACTTGTCCCGCGAGTGAGTACAGCACTGTGGAGTCTAGCTTGTCCCGCGAGTGAGTACAGCACTGTGGAGTCTAGCTTGTCCCACGAGTGAGTACAGCACTGTGGAGTCTAGCTTGTCCCGCGAGTGAGTACAGCACTGTGGAGTCTAGCTTGTCCCACGAGTGAGTACAGCACTGTGGAGTCTAGCTTGTCCCGCGAGTGAGTACAGCACTGTGGATTCTAACTTGTCCGCGAGTGAGTACAGCACTGTGGAGTCTAGCTTGTCCCACGAGTGAGTACAGCACTGTGGAGTCTAGCTTGTCCGCGAGTGAGTACAGCACTGTGGAGTCTAGCTTGTCCACGAGTGAGTACAGCACTGTGGATTCTAACTTGTCCCGCGAGTGAGTACAGCACTGTGGAGTCTAGCTTGTCCCACGAGTGAGTACAGCACTGTGGAGTCTAGCTTGTCCCGCGAGTGAGTAGAATACTGTGGAGTCTAGCTTGTCCCACGAGTGAGTACAGCACTGTGGAGTCTAGCTTGTCCCGCGAGTGAGTACAGCACTGTGGAGTCAGCTTGTCCCGCGAGTGAGTAGAATACTGTGGAGTCCAGCTTGTCCCGCGAGTGAGTAGAATACTGTGGAGTCTAGCTTGTCCCACGAGTGAGTACAGCACTGTGGAGTCTAGCTTGTCCCACGAGTGAGTACAGCACTGTGGAGTCTAGCTTGTCCCACGAGTGAGTACAGCACTGTGGAGTCTAGCTTGTCCGCGAGTGAGTACAGCACTGTGGAGTCTAACTTGTCCCGCGAGTGAGTACAGCACTGTGGATTCTAACTTGTCCCGCGAGTGAGTACAGCACTGTGGAGTCTAGCTTGTCCCGCGAGTGAGTACAGCACTGTGGAGTCTAGCTTGTCCCACGAGTGAGTACAGCACTGTGGAGTCTAGCTTGTCCACGAGTGAGTAAGCACTGTGGAGTCTAGCTTGTCCCGCGAGTGAGTAAGATACTGTGGAGTCTAGCTTGTCCCGCGAGTGAGTACATCACTGTGGAGTCTAGCTTGTCCCACGAGTGACTACAGCAATGTGGAGTCTAGCTTGTCCCGCGAGTGAGTACAGCACTGTGGAGTCTAGCTTGTCCCACGAGTGAGTACAGCACTGTGGAGTCTAGCTTGTCCCACGAGTGAGTACAGCACTGTGGAGTCTAGCTTGTCCCAGCGAGTGAGTACAGCACTGTGGAGTCTGTTTGTCCCGCGAGTGAGTAGAACTGTGGAGTCTAACTTGTCCCGCGAGTGAGTACAGCACTGTGGATTCTAACTTGTCCCGCGAGTGAGTACAGCACTGTGGATTCTAACTTGTCCCGCGAGTGAGTACAGCACTGTGGAGTCTAACTTGTCCCACGAGTGAGTACAGCACTGTGGAGTCTAGCTTGTCCCACGAGTGAGTACAGCACTGTGGAGTCTAGCTTGTCCCACGAGTGAGTACAGCACTGTGGAGTCTAGCTTGTCCCACGAGTGAGTACAGCACTGTGGAGTCTTGTTTTGTCCGCGAGTGAGTAGAATACTGTGGAGTCTAACTTGTCCCGCGAGTGAGTACAGCACTGTGGAGTCTTGTTTGTCCGCGAGTGAGTAGAATACTGTGGGTCTAGCTTGTCCCACGAGTGAGTACAGCACTGTGGAGTCTAGCTTGTCCCGCGAGTGAGTACAGCACTGTGGAGTCTAGCTTGTCCCACGAGTGAGTACAGCACTGTGGAGTCTAGCTTGTCCCGCGAGTGAGTAGAATACTGTGGAGTCTAGCTTGTCCCGCGAGTGAGTACAGCACTGTGGAGTCTAACATGTCCCGCGATTGTGTACAGCACTGTGGAGTCTAGCTTGTCCCACGAGTGAGTACAGCACTGTGGAGTCTAGCTTGTCCCGCGAGTGAGTAGAATACTGTGGAGTCTAGCTTGTCCCGCGAGTGAGTACAGCACTGTGGAGTCTTGTTTTGTCCCGCGAGTGAGTAGAATACTGTGGAGTCTAGCTTGTCCCGCGAGTGAGTAGAATACTGTGGAGTCTAGCTTGTCCCACGAGTGAGTACAGCACTGTGGAGTCTAGCTTGTCCACGAGTGAGTACAGCACTGTGGAGTCTAGCTTCTCACACGAGTGAGTACAGCACTGTGGAGTCTAGCTTGTCCGCGAGTGAGTAGAATACTGTGGAGTCTAGCTTGTCCCACGAGTGAGTAGAATACTGTGGAGTCTAGCTTGTCCCACGAGTGAGTACAGCACTGTGGAGTCTAGCTTGTCCCGCGAGTGAGTACAGCACTGTGGAGTCTAGCTTGTCCCGCGAGTGAGTAGAATACTGTGGAGTCTAGCTTGTCCCACGAGTGAGTACAGCACTGTGGAGTCTAGCTTGTCCCGCGAGTGAGTACAGCACTGTGGAGTCTAGCTTGTCCCGCGAGTGAGTAGAATACTGTGGAGTCTAGCTTGTCCCGCGAGTGAGTACAGCATGTGGAGTCTAACTTGTCCCGCGAGTGAGTACAGCACTGTGGAGTCTAGCTTGTCCCACGAGTGAGTACAGCACTGTGGAGTCTAGCTTGTCCCGCGAGTGAGTAGAATACTGTGGAGTCTAGCTTGTCCCACGAGTGAGTACGCACTGTGGAGTCTAGCTTGTCCCACGAGTGAGTAGAATACTGTGGAGTCTAGCTTGTCCCACGAGTGAGTACAGCACTGTGGATTCTAGCTTGTCCCGCGATGTGAGTAGAATACTGTGGAGTCTAGCTTGTCCCGCGAGTGAGTACAGCACTGTGGAGTCTAGCTTGTCCCGCGAGTGAGTAGAATACTGTGGAGTCTAGCTTGTCCACGAGTGAGTACAGCACTGTGGAGTCTAGCTTGTCCCGCGAGTGAGTAGAATACTGTGGAGTCTAGCTTGTCCCGCGAGTGAGTACAGCACTGTGGAGTCTAGCTTGTCCCGCGAGTGAGTACCAGCACTGTGGAGTCTAGCTTGTCCCGCGAGTGAGTAGAATACTGTGGAGTCTAGCTTGTCCCGCGAGTGAGTACAGCACTGTGGAGTCTAGCTTGTCCCACGAGTGAGTACAGCACTGTGGAGTCTAGCTTGTCCCACGAGTGGTACAGCACTGTGGAGTCTAGCTTGTCCCCGAGTGAGTACAGCACTGTGGAGTCTAGCTTGTCCACGAGTGAGTACAGCACTGTGGAGTCTAGCTTGTCCCGCGAGTGAGTACAGCACTGTGGAGTCTAGCTTGTCCCGCGAGTGAGTACAGCACTGTGGAGTCTAGCTTGTCCCGCGAGTGAGTAGAATACTGTGGAGTCTAGCTTGTCCCGCGAGTGAGTACAGCACTGTGGAGTCTAGCTTGTCCCGCGAGTGAGTAGAATACTGTGGAGTCTAGCTTGTCCCGCGAGTGAGTACAGCACTGTGGAGTCTAGCTTGTCCCACGAGTGAGTACAGCACTGTGGAGTCTAGCTTGTCCCGCGAGTGAGTACAGCACTGTGGAGTCTAGCTTGTCCCGCGAGTGAGTACAGCACTGTGGAGTCCAGCTTGTCCCGCGAGTGAGTAGAATACTGTGGAGTCCAGCTTGTCCCGCGAGTGAGTAGAATACTGTGGAGTCCAGCTTGTCCGCGAGTGAGTAGATACTGTGGAGTCCAGCTTGTCCGCGAGTGAGTAGAATACTGTGGAGTCCAGCTTGTCCCGCGAGTGAGTAGAATACTGTGGAGTCTAGCTTGTCCCACGAGTGAGTACAGCACTGTGGAGTCTAGCTTGTCCCACGAGTGAGTACAGCACTGTGGAGTCTAGCTTGTCCCACGAGTGAGTACAGCACTGTGGAGTCTAGCTTGTCCCGCGAGTGAGTACAGCACTGTGGAGTCTAACTTGTCCCGCGAGTGAGTACAGCACTGTGGATTCTAACTTGTCCCACGAGTGAGTACAGCACTGTGGAGTCTAGCTTGTCCCACGAGTGAGTACAGCACTGTGGAGTCTAGCTTGTCCCACGAGTGAGTACAGCACTGTGGAGTCTAGCTTGTCCCGCGAGTGAGTAGAATACTGTGGAGTCTAGCTTGTCCCACGAGTGAGTACAGCACTGTGGAGTCTAGCTTGTCCCGCGAGTGAGTAGAATACTGTGGAGTCTAGCTTGTCCCGCGAGTGAGTACAGCACTGTGGAGTCTAACTTGTCCCGCGAGTGAGTACAGCACTGTGGATTCTAACTTGTCCGCGAGTGAGTACAGCACTGTGGAGTCTAGCTTGTCCCGCGAGTGAGTACAGCACTGTGGAGTCTAGCTTGTCCCACGAGTGAGTACAGCACTGTGGAGTCTAGCTTGTCCCACGAGTGAGTACAGCACTGTGGAGTCTAGCTTGTCCCGCGAGTGAGTACAGCACTGTGGAGTCTAGCTTGTCCCGCGAGTGAGTACAGCACTGTGGAGTCTAGCTTGTCCCACGAGTGAGTACAGCACTGTGGAGTCTAGCTTGTCCCACGAGTGAGTACAGCACTGTGGAGTCTAGCTTGTCCCACGAGTGAGTACAGCACTGTGGAGTCTAGCTTGTCCCACGAGTGAGTACAGCACTGTGGAGTCTAGCTTGTCCCGCGAGTGAGTACAGCACTGTGGAGTCCAGCTTGCCACGCTTTCCCGAAAATATAGTGTTTATTACTGAATAAAATGATGTTAATAATCTACAAATATCAGTTCTCCCGTCACTTTGCAAATAGCCCAATGTATTACTTATCCCAATAAAGTTATTTTATCCAGCAAAATCGCCGGTTTAAATTCTTATCTCGGTATTCAGAGAAATTCGAGATATGGTTTGAGGTGAAATTTCAAAGACAGATAATCGAGATAATTTGGCTCTTTAACTCGATAAAATATCGTTATTAACTCGCTTGGGGGAACCGTCCCTTATCTCGACTGGAGATTCGCACCCAGCAAGCCAGAGCCAATACGGACAGCGACTCTGCCTGCAGGGTAATGCTATTCGTTGATTCTTACTCAACATTTAGTTTATAATTGGTTG
This sequence comes from Dryococelus australis, assembly GCA_029891345.1. Classification (NCBI taxonomy): domain Eukaryota; kingdom Metazoa; phylum Arthropoda; class Insecta; order Phasmatodea; family Phasmatidae; genus Dryococelus; species Dryococelus australis. Next base: position 179,436,934 of record CM056999.1, read on the forward strand.
CTTTTTTTATGGATAAGTTCCAAAGTGATAATTATTATTAGAAATTCTTCAGTTCTTTTCACAACATAAATTACCTGTATAGCAACAAATTAATGGTTACGTAAAGGAGTTAATCTTATATACGGCTTGAGGATACATAAAGAGATGTAAAAGTAGATCCTTTTGCGGGTCCTCCAATTGTGCTCAACCAAATTGTTCACGGTAAACTTAGCACTTTTGTTAGTCCTCCTTAAAATCTACATGTATGGAAATTGCGTAGGTTAAATAAAACTTTGGAAATTTTGGAAATATATTCTACGAATTTGCTGATTTGTAAAGTGATATGCATCCGTGAACATCGTGTATAGTACAGTAAGTTATTGTGCAGCGCCTGGATGTGCAGCTACGACGTGCAGTAGTGGGCGGGGGAAGTGAGGAGGGGAATATAGCGGGTGTGGGGGTAATGCGCGGGCGACATGCGCAGAGACGCTGCCCCAGGCGTGCCGCCTACAGGTCAGTCTTAATTACCGACGAGCGGCTCACCGAGATGGGCCAGGCCTGGCCAATTAGACGGCCGGCCGAGGAGAATGAGAGCAGGAGGGGGGTTTAGAGAGTGCAACATCGGCACAAGTGGCAGTACCAGGGCCCCGGCAGTCAGCTGATTACACGCCAACCAGCAGCGACTCATTTATTACCGCCGCCGGTAATTAGGAGCTCGTCTCCACAAGCGATCCTCTTCTCCGGCACATCATTTCATTTGCCTTCCCTCACATCAAGTTGGTAGGCGTGGGCCGGCTATACCCCTCCCTCCTCTCACTCCCACCACGCTCCCTATTAATGTATTCACACAGTGGCCAAGTTGTAGTCCATTCCTTGATGGAGAGGTCGGCGAAGCTCTTAACAGCGAGGTCTTCAGAGCCGATGAGGGTGAAGCGATGTGAGTATGGAGCAGCGCCGGGATCCAAGGTAGGGGAATAGGGAGATTCCCGAGAAAACCCGCTAACCAGTGGCATCTTTCAGCACGATTCCCACGCGAGGAAATCCAGGTACGACCCCACCAGGAATCGAACCCTGTTCGTAATGGTGGGAGGCAAGCAGGCTAACCGCTTAGCCACTCCGGCCCCATCAACTTTAGCGAACAGTAAAATCTCAACCGTTATATAATAAATCTCCAGTAAAGCGGTCATACAGTTATAGTTGCCAGTATCCAAAGATTCCCGAGAAAACCCGCTAACCAGTGGCATCTTTCAGCACGATTCCCACGCGAGGAAATCCAGGTACGACCCCACCAGGAATCGAACCCTGTTCGTAATGGTGGGAGGCAAGCAGGCTAACCGCTTAGCCACTCCGGCCCCATCAACTTTAGCGAACAGTAAAATCTCAACCGTTATATAATAAATCTCCAGTAAAGCGGTCATACAGTTATAGTTGCCAGTATCCAAAGATTCCCGAGAAAACCCGCTAACCAGTGGCATCTTTCAGCACGATTCCCACGCGAGGAAATCCAGGTACGACCCCACCAGGAATCGAACCCTGTTCGCAATGGTGGGAGGCAAGCAGGCTAACCGCCTAGCCACTCCGGCCCCATCAACTTTAGCGAACAGTAAAATCTCAACCCTTATATAATAAATCTCCAGTAAAGCGGTCATACAGTTATAGTTGCCAGTATCCAATGCAATCACGAACTGCGCTCATGTGGGTGTAGGACAGGAAATGTGTCATACTACTAAATAAAATTCTTGAATGTTGCACGTGTCTCTAAATAATCTACGGTCAACTGTTCTCCGCTAAATATTTACTCGGAAGCTAGACTTCAATATCCTCTTTGCACGCTTGTAGTCTTTATTTGACTATTGGCTACTTGGTCTTGTGTGAATACAGTCTATTCCATGAGCGAGCCAATCAGAATAGAGTTTCTCCGATACTGACTATCCGTGAATCGTGGCCAGACAGATAAGACGCGAAACAATTCAAATGATCCAATCACGAAAGTAGTTCTGAACTAAAGTGCTTTGGATTACAATTTGTCCTGGAATGTTTTCGCGAAAAACAGGTGCCCTAAGGCATTACCATTTATTAGAGATGACGGATTATTGCGGGAAATGCTTACTGTTTGGTATGATTCAACGTACTGTACAGATACCGACAGTTTTCATTTCTTAGTGGCACTCAAGCAAGTACGATTCAACATACTGTACAGATACCCGACAGTTTTCTTTACTTAGTGGCAGTCAAGAAAATAAGATTCAACATACTGTACAGATACCCGACAGTTTTCTTTACTTAGTGACAGTCAAGAAAGTAAGATTCAACCTACTGTACAGATACCTGACAGTTTTCTTTACTTAGTGGCAGTCAAGCAAGTATGATTCAACATACTGTACAGATACAAGACAGTTTTTTTTTACTTAGTGGTAGTCAAGCAAGTATGATTCAACATACTGTACAGATACAAGACAGTTTTCTTTACTTAGTGGCAGTCAAGCAAGTAAGATTCAACGTACTGTACAGATACCCGACAGTTTTCTTTACTTAGTGACAGTCAAGAAAGTATGAGTCAACATACTGTACAGATACCCGACAGTTTTCTTTACTTAGTGGCAGTCAAGCAAGCATGATTGAACGTACTGTACAGATACAAGACAGTTTTCTTTACTTAGTGGCAGTCAAGCAAGTATGATTCAACGTACTGTACAGATACAAGACAGTTTTCTTTACTTAGTGGCAGTCAAGCAAGTATGATTCAACATACTGTACAGATACAAGACAGTTTTCTTTACTTAGTGGCTGTCAAGCAAGTATGATTCAACGTACTGTGCAGATACAAGACAGTTTTCTTTACTTAGTGGCATTCAAGCAAGTATGATTCAACGTACTGTACAGATACAAGACAGTTTTCTTTACTTAGTGGTAGTCAAGCAAGCGTGATTCAACATACTGTACAGATACCCGACCGTTTTCTTTTTTTTTTCTTAGTGGCAGTCAAGCAAGCATGATTCAACGTACTGTACAGATACCCGACAGTTTTCTTTACTTAGTGGCAGTCAAGCAAGTATGATTCAACGTACTGTACAGATACAAGACAGTTTTCTTTACTTAGTGGAAGTCAAGCAAGTAAGATTCAACATACTGTACAGATACCCGACAGTTTTCTTTACTTAGTGGCAGTCTAGCAAGTATGATTCAACGTACTGTACAGATACAAGACAGTTTTCTTTACTTAGTGGTAGCAAGCAAGTATGATTCAACGTACTGTACAGAAACCCGACAGTTTTCTTTACTTAGTGGCAGTCAAGCAAGCATGATTGAACGTACTGTACAGATACAAGACAGTTTTCTTTACTTAGTGGCAGTCAAGCAAGTATGATTCAACATACTGTACAGATACCCGACCGTTTTCTTTACTTAGTGGCAGTCAAGCAAGTATGATTCAACATACTGTACAGATACCCGACAGTTTTCTTTACTTAGTGGCAGTCAAGCAAGAAAGATTCAACATACTGTACAGATACCAGACAGTTTTCTTTACTTAGTGGCAGTCAAGCAAGCATGATTCAACATACTGTACAGATACAAGACAGTTTTCTTTACTTAGTGGCAGTCAAGCAAGTATGAAGCAAGTGCCCCATTTCACTGATAAGGTTTCTGATAGTAAAACACAAAACATTCGTGATTGGCGTGCGAACAACTTAGCCGAGTCAAAACCTTGTTCATCCAATAACAAAAGAAGAAACAAGTCGTTGGTGATTGACAATATGTTGGTTCAATCTCTACTAATTATTAGGGACAAGAAAATTTTGTGAGTTAATTTTAGGTCAGGCTGGACTTGAAACTCAAGTAGTCTAGATTTCTGTTATTTTTTCTATTAGACAACAGTTTATTTGACACGCCCACATGAACTCTGAGATAATAAAATACGTGCAAGTAACAAAGACTGAATATCGTGCCATGTGGTCTGGGGTAAATTGGAAATGTAAATACTGGCTGGCTCAGCAGACAAAAATAATATGACATTGAAGTCTAGCCTACAGGTCGTTGAACTTGCGAACATTTCTTGTCCGTATTAGTAATGCACTTTCACTGACGGGTGTACGCTGCTCTGCAAGGCAGGAAGTGACCACCAAATTATTTAGTAGTCCTCGAGCAGCCATCAACAAATGCCAATACTTGAAGGTTGATATGATGTGTGCATACCCAAGATGATGGCTTTATTCCTGGGTACTGCCAATATTACTTATCATCAGACCTACAATTGTGAATGTTTACCTTCCTACGCTAGACTTCACACATTCTTTTCTCCCCAATCATGCAGTTATCAATTCCTCATTGGTTGCTTACTGTCACGGAGCAAGGTGATGATTGGGTCTCCATTTCCTTGTATGTTATGTGCTGGCTCTGGGTTATCCAGACAATATCAAATAACGCGTGTACCAACTAAAATATAACATAAATGTTCGAAGTTGTGGATTATTACCTCGAGATTACTCCGCTAAAATTCAGGTCCCTATTTGTTGCTACAGGAATTTTTCATGCGTTCTGAGAGTCAGTGCGCCTAGTTGAGATTCCAAGTATAATTGCAACCAAAAAAATATCAATATGCAAAATTCAATCTATTTTTTGTGAATGTAGCGAGAAGGTTAATTTTGTATACTGAAATGTTTATAATCACAGATAACAATTAATACAAAACCACTAAGTAACCTAAAATAAAAAAATCCAAGTAAAATTTTTTTTCCGAAAGAAAACTTTACGTGTTCGACAAGACAATGCGTTTACACCTCGAGGATGGTACGTACTTATTGGGACTCAAGATGATCCGTTTTATAAATTAATTGATGCTTCTTGTATAACGGGATTGGCAAAAAAATATTGCATTTATTTAGGCATTAAAAAAGTTTTTTAAGTACGCACGCAGATCTTCCCTTGAATAAGAGGTGTGTGTGTGCGTGTGTGTGTGTTTTATTCACTAATAAATACTTGCAATGAAACGTCAAGCAGACACATAGAAAAACCCTCATAACTGTAAGCTTGCAACTCCATTACTTGAGGGGGCCGCGGTGATGTAGTAGTAAGACTACTCAATTTCTACAAATACGAACTGGTTTCGATTCCAGGTGGAGTCGCTGCCGGATTTTCGCATGTGGGAATCGTCTCGGACGATGCTGATAGTCGAGGGGTTTTCTCGGGGGTCTCCCGTTTCCCCAGCCTTTGCATTCCGGCGCTGCTCAATATCTTGCTTCACCCTCATCGGCTCTCAAGACCTCAATGTTAAGAGCCCCCAAATCTCTTTACTCCATTGGCCGAGGGCTACTCAACAAGCGATGGTGTGTAGAATAGGAGACCTGAACTTCGTCTCCTGTAATAATTCTCACACAGGAACAGAAAAATTTCGCGAATCAATCTGAAGTCATATTTAGAGGTAGTGAAATAACGCGAAAAAATTTCAAGACAAGTTATATTTCAAAACACTGCATATTCGTTTACCGATCTTGATTGTCTGAATTACTTCTTGACACGTGTTAACTATCTTCACACGAATCACATAGGAGCCGTGTCGATGATGCGGAATTCTGAGTGGTCCGGTCAAATAAGAAAACGACTTCTGAAACAGACAGTAGCCATTGCCAGTAGGCAAACTTCTGTTGGTTGTGTATAGAGTATTCAAGTATACCCTGTACTCAGTAACTCTAGCAATATTCTCCTTCAGTTACGAGTTCATTTCAATAACTTCTGCAACTAGATGACATTTGCCAGACACCTGCAAAGGACAAGGTCAGATTGCCGCACTACCTGGTCAAAGGTCAAACTAATTATTCACAACATTGCTCATGAACTTCTTAAAGAGTGAGATAATAATGCCACATATCAAACTATAAATAGCTACAAGAATGTTCAGTGTCACTACTGCATAGTGTTAATAAGTTTGTTGTGTACTTGACTCCTTTCTGAGCTCACGTAGGAATATTACTGTGGATCTATGGGAAGAAAAATTACCATTTGCGCATTCTCACTAGACATGTACGCTGATGAGGTAAGTTTGCGAATCATTTGTTAGAGCGAATATTTAAGCCCGGAATAAACTATGGAGTATAACCTACAAGTCATTAACACTTCTAGTAGGGTGGAATGGAGAGATTTGTGAAGTGAAGTGAGTATGGAACAGCGCCGGAATGACAAATTGGGGGGGAAAGGGATATCCCCGGGAAAACCCGCCGACCAGTCGCGTCATGCGGCACGATTTCAACAAGCGAAAATACGGGAGTAATGCCACATGGAAAAAGAAGCCAGTTCGCATAGATGGGAGGCAACTAGTCTGACTGCTGTACCACCGCGGCCCCGCATGAACATTTTGAATTCGATACAGATCGACGCACATGTAAGTACATCTGTATAGCCTACTCGTGGTATCTTCACAGTTTTTGAACCAAACATTTGAAAAAACATCCAATGTATGGCAAGTTTAGCGGTATTTCCTAAATATGAAATGTATTACAAGCGGTTTACACTTCTCTTAACATACAAGTGTCATATTTTGGATAAATTTTAATTTTCCTTAAATTTTATTAAACGATAGTAATTCTAATTTAATTAAAAATGTATGTAAATTGAGTGAAATTAGGTTTGTAGATGGAGATTTTTGGATATTCGCAATAGAAAAATGTTAAAAAATCTCCAACCTAATACTAGTTGCGTTGGTAATAAATAGTTCTTATACAAAATATAATTTAGATGACTGAGGAGCACGAATACTGTACGTTTGCCCTTCAGTTCAGTTTTATAACCGTCTTGAAGGTCAGTTTGCCCTTCAGTGCAGTTTTATAACCGTCTTGAAGGTCAGTTTGCCCTTCAGTGCAGTTTTATAACCGTCTTGAAGGTCAGTTTGCCCTTCAGTGCAGTTTTATAACCGTCTTGAAGGTCAGTTTGCCCTTCAGTTCAGTTTTATAACCGTCTTGAAGGTCAGTTTGCCCTTCAGTGCAGTTTTATAACCGTCTTGAAGGTCAGTTTGCCCTTCAGTGCAGTTTTATAACCGTCTTGAAGGTCAGTTTGCCCTTCAGTGCAGTTTTATAACCGTCTTGAAGGTCAGTTTGCCCTTCAGTGCAGTTTTATAACCGTCTTGAAGGTCAGTTTGCCCTTCAGTTCAGTTTTATAACCGTCTTGAAGGTCAGTATGCGTGAGCCGGTGGTAGTGGAACTTGAGTGCCAGGCTTCAGCAAAGTTGTTAGTTACTGTAAGTTGGTAGTAATCGACGGCTGCAGGGACATCATTCCTGTAGGACACCGTATACCCTGTCATATCGTCCTGCTGGCCCACACTTACTACATCGTGAATGTACGTGTTACCTACCTGGCAGACTGTCAGACGATAAATGCCGAGTTTTCCGTCTGCCAATCCTGAGTACAATAATATGCACTCCGTCCCACCGTTTGAGTAATTCACACTTGGAATGTCACTGACATAATATTACTTTGTAGAGATACTTACTAAACATGGTGGAGAAGTAATCTTTACTTCGCAGTAGCTTCAGATAATGCGCAGGTCGTATTGTTACACAAAGAGTTGCTCGATATTGCTGTGATAGGAGGGTTGCAGTCTTACTCTCGCAGCGACTACAAATAGAGTGGCGAGGTTCTCCATCTGCTAGCGCGTCTACTGGAAGTGGTTCTCCATCTGCTAGCGCGTCTACTGGAAGTGGTTCTCCATCTGCTAGCGCGTCTACTGGAAGTGGTTCTCCATCTGCTAGCGCGTCTACTGGAAGTGGTTCTCCATCTGCTAGCGCGTCTACTGGAAGTGGTTCTCCATCTACTAGCGCGTCTACTGGAAGTGGTTCTCCATCTGCTAGCGCGTCTACTGGAAGTGGTTCTCCATTTGCTAGCGCGTCTACTGGAAGTGGTTCTCCATCTGCTAGCGCGTCTACTGGAAGTCGGTTCGACCGGTCGGAGGAGCGGTGCAAGGGGAAGAACACGTTTACCGCCCTAGGGCTGAATAGTTGACAGTCTGCTACCCCTCAGCGGCTGGAAGGGAGAGGGTAGTTCCCAATTCTATTACCCCATTACCCGCCCTCATCAGTGGTAATTGTCACAAGCAAATAATTCGGCCGGCACTCGCAGAACTACGGGTGCGACAACACAATCAGTAGGCCTCTGCTGCTTGCACAGCCACCCCTTCTTCTCTCCCCTAACAACTGCCGCGATTGAAATTTTATTATTACATTTTGGAGCGAACGGCACCTCACCCCCTTCGACCTTCTGGCCCTCTGCCAACCCTCCTTCCTGCTCATTGGCTAGCAATAACACGCGGGGGGAAAGAGACAGAAAAGTATTGGCACGTTGGCGACTGCTATAATTAATTGTGGAATCCAGTGGCGGTCGGTTGTCGATTGGCTGGCAGCTATACAGGGTGGCTAGTTCATTCTCGGTAATTGCTCCGAGATCGACATACGAAACCTGAACGCATATACACAGGTCGTTAGATGTTTCAAACAGTGAACAGACATTAAATAGTTTCCTCTGTTCTTGGACTGGAATGGATTGCGTTGTCTTTCACTTCAGCTTCGTTGAGACACATAGTAGATAAGTGAACAGACTCTCGTTCTCGTTCTCTGATTGGCTGCGTGAGCCTCTGGAAACGTGCTCTGTGTCCGATTAGTAGGGAAACCCGAATTCCACGGAGGCTCCTGCTTCCAGTGCATCAGTTTTCCTGCCGTTTTTTGGCGGCACGTCTTCGTAGGAAGACAGTGCAATGTTTACTGGGCCAATCAGAATTAGCGCACTCAGGTACTGGACATCTGTGATGCGCGGTAAGGTTTGCGCATCAAACTATACAATAGCGAAAGTGGACCTTAATAAAAGTTCGAAATACATCTCAAAAGTAATTCTTGTCGCGTAAACGTGGGGACCCATACCGATTGGCTACTGCATGATGCGGCATGTTCCCTATTCTCTTGGCTGCTATTTCACGTACGACCACATATTTTCCCCATAAAAAATACTTTTAAATATATTCGGAAAAATATAATACTCCCACTGATATGTATGTCTCTGTCATATTGAAATTATTAAGAAAATAATAATAAAGCTGCACAGTGAGATTTTATTGTGTAGTGGAACAAAAGGAATATATTCAAGAATGTTGTATCTATTTGAATTTGAAAGAAAATCGCAAATTTTATTTATCACAAATATATTTATACAATGAAATGCAATGACTGTACATACAATGTACACTTACAGCAGCGTACACGTGTGGAAATATTTTGTACAAATTACTATCTTGTAAGTACGACGTACACATCTGTCACGCGTAGTAAATTCAACATAAGCCACACTTCAATATACTACTGCCACACTCACACTTACTATCTGATTATTGATAGCGTTACTTGCTTACAAGACATTCTGCTACATGACTTGGCCAATTACGAATAAGTAAATGTAATTATTAACGTCAGTGATTTTCAGGCTGGTAACTGAGACTCTTAAGAGTTAAACAATCCAATCGCGGAATTGGGTCTGTGCTCAAATGTTTTACAGCACAAAGAGTAGTGGAATTGGGTCTGTGCTCAAATGTTTTACAGCACAAAGAGTAGTGGAATTGGGTCTGTGCTCAACTGTTTTACAGCACAAAGAGTAGTGGAATTGGGTCTGTGCTCAACTGTTTTACAGCACAAAGAGTAGTGGAATTGGGTCTGTGCTCAATTGTTTTACAGCACAAAGAGTAATGGAATTGGGTCTGTGCTCAACTGTTTTACGGCACAAAGAGAAGTGGAATTGGGTCTGTGCTCAACTGTTTTACAGCACAAAGAGTAGTGGAATTGGTTCTGTGCTCAAATATTATACAGCACAAAGAGTAGTGGAATTGGGTCTGTGCTCAACTGTTTTACAGCACAAAGAGTAGTGGAATTGGGTCTGTGCTCAAATGTTTTACAGCACAAAGAGAAGTGGAATTGGGTCTGTGCTCAAATGTTTTACGGCACAAAGAGTAGTGGAATTGGGTCTGTGCTCAACTGTTTTACGGCACAAAGAGTAGTGGAATTGAGTCTGTGCTCAACTGTTTTACAGCACAAAGAGAAGTGGAATTGGGTCTGTGCTCAACTGTTTTACAGCACAAAGATTAGTGGAATTGGGTCTGTGCTCAAATGTTTTACAGCACAAAGAGTAGTGGAATTGGGTCTGTGCTCAAATGTCTTACAGCACAAAGAGTAGTGGAATTGGGTCTGTGCTCAAATGTTTTACAGCACAAAGAGAAGTGGAATTGGGTCTGTGCTCAAATGTTTTACAGCACAAAGAGAAATGGAATTGGGTCTGTGCTCAAATGTTTTACGGCACAAAGAGTAGTGGAATTGGGTCTGTGCTCTAATGTTTTACAGCACAAGAGTAGTGGAATTGGGTCTGTGCTCAACTGTTTTACAGCACAAAGAGTAGTGGAATTGGGTCTGTGCTCAACTGTTTTACAGCACAAAGAGTCGTGGAATTGGGCCTGTGCTCAAATGTTTTACAGCACAAAGAGTAGTGGAATTGGGTCTGTGCTCAACTGTTTTACAGCCGAAAGAGTAGTGGAATTTCATTGCGAAAAAAAGATCGCTTTACGCTCTAAATATGAATCAGTGAGAATTTAGCTTTTTAATCAGTTACAGTACTTGACTGATTCAACCGTCAATTCAGTGATTTTAACTGATGAGTCGGTGAAAACATGCCAGATTTCCTTCACTTATTGATTCAGTAAAACTTTCCACTGATTCACTAGTAATTTTTTGTCACCGTTTTTCAGTTATTTGTTTTTTGACTGACGGATCAGTTCAACAGTGTGCATTAATGGGGTCGTCAAAAAACGTTTAAAATGGCCGTTAAACAACGTGTATCAAGTGAAATATCAACGAATAAACTACAATAAAACCAAAACAAAATACTTTCCAGAATTCTTTTCGTCTTTCAAAACACCATTTTACGAGGTAATATGTATATATAAACATTTAGTCTTTCATTCCGTTTTTTACGTCTTTCATTTTATTTTCATGTAATTATCACAGCGCTCTATTTGAAGATTTAAACTTCATATCATGTGATGAAGTGAGTGCACTCATATATACTATTCGTTTTAACAGTCATAACGGTACCAATTAAAGTAAAAACGAAAAGTAAGGGCATACAATTTAAATCTTCACAATGTAGATAATAACTATAAGATAAATATTTTGCCTCACAAAGAAACTTGGCTTGATAGCGCAGATGGCGAGGTAATGGCCTAACAGCAAAGTGGAAAGGATGCGTGAATTCAATCCCGGCCCCCTCCGTAAATGTTTTACTTTTTTAATTCCGATAAATAGCACAATATAAATACTATACTATCGTATATGTTTATTTCACGTAATTATTTGGCTGCAATCAATAACTATTTAATTCGCCACTGCAGTCGGCCGGAACATTTTTTCATTTGTATGTTGCGCCAATGAAGTTTTATTGATCCCACCATGACTTACTCTACCAACTTTGTTCGGAGCAATTTTTTTTCAGGAGAATCTGGCAATGCGGCAGAGGGTAAATAAATGGTGCTTTCGAAAAAAATCGTGTAATGAGAGAACCTTTCACTAATTCATTTCAGGACAAGCTACATTTCAAATACGAGTACAATGGAGATTGTAAATAGCGACATAATCAACAGTAATTTTTATGTAGTATGTCTTCAAATACGTACATAAGCATCTATTGGTAAACAATGCAGCGTGAATGAATACACAGTTTATTACTTACTTATTAGTACATTTGGCAATTATTGTGAAAGAAAATTCGTACAAATAGTGATACGGCTCATGATTGGTTTCGAGTACAGCCGTGTTTTAGAAAATGTTTTATTGGAGTACATTTATGGTGTTGTTTTATAATAATACTGGTGATGCAAAACATGCGTTTAAAGAATACGTATACTTTATGTCAAAGCACATAAGCTTAATGCTCCTGTAAATAATCAAAATCTAGCCATAACCTTGACTGTTAAAAATACATTTGTAAAGAAACATTTCAGTAAGTATTCATTCTTTCATGTAGATAGTTCCACGTTTAGAAGCTATGGTTCTCTGTTAACAGGGATGTTGACTTCGCAGACCAACTATTCGTAGGTAGGATACCTTAGCAGCCAACAGCACTGCAGGTGGAGGATGGCATGCTGTTCGGATCTCGTGCTTGTGTCATCAAACACAAAGAACTTGAAGATCTACGCACTTCGAGCGAGTCTCAGATGTAGCGCGTTAGAAACAGCATCTATATTTGATACAATATTACAGGTTCTTTGATAATAACATTTATGTAAGCCGTTCGCAGTCAAATGAGAACTCTTGAGAGTTAGTCTTTTCCGTACTTGTTTTGTATATTTCAGACATATGTAAAGTCAATTTTGCAATGGGCCCGAGGATTTTATTTAAACCTACGTGCTGATCAAGTGATATAAATGTAAATACGATACTAAAGGCTAATTCTTATTCTTATGCGCATCAGATAATCAAGAACTGTTGCCAACTCTAGGCGGGCTGCAGAATTGTCTTATATGTTTGAAATGTTATATCAACTGCAGGAAAATACTATGATTTTTACGAGATCTATTGCACTTTTAACAGACTATTTCAACTTTAGTAGTAGCACGTCGATTAATGCGTTTATCAACATGATTGTAATTTCGCGGAGTTTATTTGTCAAACATTTATTTCAACAGTTCTCAAATAACATCAAATCCACAGTATAGGTTGTACACGGCTACTTACTAATTTTCTAAAGTTATACTTTCAGGATATTCCTCCGCTTCATGCAAACAAAGCTTAACAAATTATATAAGAACGACGCACAAAAGGAACGACACACCGGATTCGTGCGAACTCAGTGAAATATTATTTGGCACAAGAACTATTTTGTACTAGGCGTTATTAACACACCTGTTTTATCCCTCTTATATTCATATTAATTGTAGCCTAAATTAAACATTATAGGATATAAGGAAAGTTATATTTAACTAACAATGAGGAACTTTTATGTAAAAAGATGTATAAAATGTTTGTAGTACAGTAAATATTTAGCAAACAACCAAACACGGCATACATAGGATTATTTTTCAAAGGTTTGATTCAAAAAGTTGAATGAATCACGAATACATTTGAATAATATTTATTCCTTGTATGGACAGAGTAGCTAAGTATACAGATGTGAAATGCGTCGTGGTTGGTTTGACGTGGACGCTCCCTTTCGTTGATTGGCCACACAAGGCTCTGAACACGGGCTTTGTGTTTGATTGGCTACTGCGTATAGAAAAGTTCAAATGAGAACATAATCTTCACTCACATCTATGAGCGGGAAGTTAGGGGCGGGTGCTTGTCGCTGGAGGGAGGGTAAACCATGTGACAGTGCTGGCGTTATACACACCAAACTGATAACATAGCTCGCTCTCTGCTACCACGTTGTTAAATACCTAGCTGCGCTAATGACGTTTTTACTACAGGTAATAAGGATATGCGGAGCAGCTCTTGTCCAACCGCTCTCGGCCGCTGTCACTACTGAACTGAACAACCCCTCCCCTTCGTGCAGCCACAATGGACTCTTCCAACTCGCCAGACGCATTTTGGACTGGCGTGCAATGTTTTCTCACTTGACTACACAATACCCCGTGTTGGTAGGCCTGCGGTCAGTCTCCAGGCGCTGGTTGGCCAACAACGTTCCGCCATCTTGCCAGCCAGTGAGGCCATTTTGCTGACGTGTGCTGCTAGAGATTGCTGTGTACGAAGCCCTTCCGCTTCTGTACTCTAAGTTTCTGTGGCCATGTTATAACTAGGTAATGGAAAATTTCACGAATTCATTTTAGGACTAGCTAAATTTCAAGCACGTGTTTATGTTTGCAATTGGATCACAGTTTATAAGACACGCCCAGATGAACTCTGAGCCAATAACAGACCTGCAAGGAAACACATACACATACACACACACACACCTAATCCCGTGCTGCCACGTGGTCTGAGCTACACACTGGGGCAGCACTGGGCCAGTGAACAAGATACTCAGGCACGGGAATATACAGGGCGGTGGAGTCTAGCCTACAAGTGGTTTAAAACGCTATATTTTCTTGTGTCTTGTTACAACGGTCGAGAAATAAGGTAAGTCGACATCAAGGTAGAGTAATACAGTTGTGCGAGATAGATGTGGCGATGTAGCAAACATGAAACAATATTTTTAAAATATCGTGTTATTCAACAACGTAGAGCAACATGGCCCTATTGCATATGCGATTTTAGATATATGCCTATGCGATGTTGTCGATACGCTGTGTAGGCAATTTTTCGATATATCTTCAATAATACTATTTTCGCAGTATCCAAAAAATGGAAATCATTTTGACTGCAAAAAGTAGTCTACTATAGTAAATAGTGTGGCTCATTGAACATCCATGGTGGTTGTAATTCAGCTATAAACCAATCCAGATATTCTGTTTTATATATATATATGTTTGGAATGTCATTAAAAACATTATTTACGATGTTGATAGTTGCGGTTTCAGTATTATCGATATTTGCAATTTCAACACCTACGATATCAATGTGACCTATAATTAGAGATCTGAGAAACTCGTGAGTTCAATGACCTGCAGGCTAGACTCTACAGGCTTATGTACAGATATGCTGATATTAACTGCCATTGGTTGTCTGCTGTCGCAGTGGAAGGCCACGATTGGTCCAGCGTTCTCCAGGAGGTGTCAAACACCGTGTGGACCAATGGCTAAAGTTATGTAAACACCCGTGTTTTGAATTCTATCTTGTCTCAAAATTAATCCACGAATTCTTCAGGTATCTACCTATAAAAAATCATTTTGATTAATATCGACACAAATATCTTACATGTACAAAATAATCACTCTCTGTGTCAAGCACGGGCGAAATAGTATAAAAAAGCACGCCTTGTCTCCAGAAGTATCAGTGAATACAGTACAGTGACTCACATTCGCCGTTCAGGCGACTGATTGGCCAGTCTGTAACAGCCTCTCAAAGTAACTAGTATCTCACTGAAGAGAGCAGATCTGATACTGCTCGTACAAACACACATGCGATGCTGGCTCGATATTAACTCGGTGTAAGAGAACTCGAACCATCACTTGTGCTGTTGAGAATGTGGCGATTGCATAGCGCAGGTTTTTCTGAAACATACCACAGCAAGCACTCTGCTCTCGTGAAATTACAAATTATACCTACTGTAACATCCGTTAAGAACACGACTTAGATTAAACACTGCTCGGCATTTGTAATTCACAGACACTTAGCCGCTAGTTAAGTCCCGGACGGCTACCTACGGATTGGGGGGAATATTATCCCCGGAACTCGCACAGCCAATCCAGCGACTGCAACATAAATGTATCTCTCCACGCGGAGGAAATTACAACTTCAAGTTTCGCCAGGTTGTAGGGGCGGGGCGGGAGGCAGTTGGGAGAGAAAATAACCCAGTTTATAAACTCGCTGTTAGATGGATTTAGTACACAGAAATTAAATTTTAACTGCTGTTTTGGAAGCCGCCATTACAGTACAGTCTCCCCTCCATTACGTGTTTCCGTGCGTGTCTGCCTATACCGAGGCAAAAACCGGCTGCGCGGAAGGAAACACAGAGATACGAAGAAGCGGGCAGGGCCGACAAACTAATTTTTATTCAGATATTCAAATCGCCGTGGCGCATCATTTATATTCGAAAACCCTCACCGCCAATAAAAATTTTCATTCATAACAGGCGTTTCGTAGAACACATGCCTTCTCCCAGGAGAAATTCCGTGTGTTCCCGAGAGAATTTCGTTATTAGTCTGACCCGGCCAATCACAGAGCCGCGGAAGTGATACCGCGATACCTTATGGCCACGACGAGCCAGCGTTTATATCTTTGCTCGAGAGAAGGGGTTCGATGATGGAGGCCAAAAGTGGAACTCGACAAGAGAAGCAGATGATGAATCAAATTCACTAAACAATTATATAGGTAACTTATTATAAAAGAGATAAGCAGAAACAATTATCTCTCAAACACTCGTTTATTTCAATTCCACGCTGAAAAAAATAAAACAAAAATTGCAAAAAAAAAAAAAAAAAAAAAGTAAGCCATCTGCTACCGACACTGCTCACACTCTAAATGTTAATCAGTGAGATATTCACTGTTTCAATCAGTTGACATTACCCGACTGTTTCAATCAGTTGACAGTACCCGACTGTTTCAAACAGTTGACAGTACCCGACCGATTCAACAGTTGACAGTACCCGACTGTTTCAATCAGTTGACATTACTACACTGATTCAACAGTTGACATTACCCGACTGTTTCAAACAGTTGACATTACTACACTGATTCAATAGTTGACAGTACCCGACTGTTTCAATCAGTTGACATTACCCGACTGTTTCAATCAGTTGACAGTACCCGATTGATTCAACAGCTGACAGTACCGAACTGTTTCAATCAGTTGACAGTACCCTACCGATTCAACAGTTGACAGTACCCGACTGTTTCAATCAGTTGACAGTACCCGACCGATTCAACAGTTGACAGTACCCGACTGATTCAACAGTTGACAGTACCCGACTGTTTCAACAGTTGACAGTACCCGACTGTTTCAACAGTTGGCAGTACCCGACTGTTTCAAACAGTTGACATTACTACACTGATTCAATTGTTGACAGTACCCGACTGTTTCAATCAGTTGACATTACCCAAATGTTTCAATCAGTTGACAGTACCCGATTGATTCAACAGCCTACAGTGCCCAACTGTTTCAATCAGTTGACAGTACCCGACCGATTCAACAGTTGACATTACTACACTGATTCAACAGTTGACAGTACCCGACTGTTTCAACAGTTGACAGTGCCCGACTGTTGCAATCAGTTGACATTACTACACTGATTCAACAGTTGACAGTACCCGACTGTTTCAACAGTTGACAGTACCCGACTGTTTCAATCAGTTGACATTACCACACTGATTCAACAGTTGACAGTACCCCACTGATTCTAGAGTTGACAGTACCCGACTATTTTAATCAGTTGACATTACCACACTGATTCAACAGTTGACAGTACCCCACTGATTCAACAGTTGACAGAACCCGACTGTTTGAATCAGTTGACAGTACCCGACTGATTCAACAGTCACGTCAGTGAATTTAACCGATGAATCAGTGGAAAATGTCAGTTTTCCTTCACTTATTGAATCAGTGGCATCTTCTACTGATTCATCCGTTTATTTTTCCCTGTTTTTCAGTGGTTTGTTTTTGACTGATGGATCTGTTTAACAGCGTGTAAAAATGGCGCCAAACAACGTTTTAAAGACGCCTGTTAAACAACGTGTATCAAAAGAAATAACAACGAATAAACTAATAAAACCAATACAAAATACTTCCTAAATGTGTTTCGTCCTTCAAAACACAATTTTACGAGGTAATATGTCAATATTGACATTCAGCCTTTCATTCCGTTTTTACGTCTTTCATTACGTTTTCATGTAATGCGTCACAGCCCTCTGTTTTGAGGTTTAAACTGCATATATTGTGATGAAGAGAGTGCACTCATATATACTATTCGTTTTAACAGTCCATACAGTAGCAATAAAACCAAACGAAAAGTATGGGCATGCTACTTAAATCTTCACGAATTAGATAAAAATGATAAGACAAATATTATCCATCTTAACAATCAACTTGACTGAGTAGTGCAGATGGCAAGGAAACGCCTAAAATCAAAGTGTGACTTCAATCCCGGTAAGCTCCGAAAATTGTTATACATTTTTATTACAACTTTGGAACCTACAGAAGGATTTCGTATATACTTGGAAAAAAAGGAAACAATTATAAAATATAGTCAGCAGCAACCAATACATTAGCTAGGGAAAGATGCTGTCTGTATTTGTTATAGCTTGTGGACATGCGCAGCTCCGGCCATGTCTACACATTATCTGCAAACATGTCATACGTGAACGAGTGTACTCGGGATAATATGTTAAGGAGTCGGGTAACATGGAGCAATAATACATTTGAATGCAGTCGTAATAGCATGTATACGGAGTAATTCGAAATATTGGAAACGCATTGCAGTGAGATGTCTGCTTGTTAACTGTTACGTGCACGCATGTCTTGAGTCGTGAGTGTGACTGTTTCATTGTGCACTGCGTGAACACGGTGTGTTCCTGCTCAACCATCGTAGTATACGTGTTTGTTGTGATAGGTAGTCATTGTGTCGCATTGCCACATACATTTGCCACACAAGAACACGCCACGCCTATACGGTGTTTGTGTGATAGTAGTCATTGTGTCTCATTGCCACTACATTGCACACAAGAACACGCCTGCCATACGGTGTTTGGTTGTGATAGGTAGTCATTGTGTCGCTTTGCCACATACATTTGACACATTGCCACACAAGAACACGCCACGCCATCGGTGTTTGGTTGTGATAGGTAGTCATTGTGTCTCATTGCCATACATTGCCACACAAGAACACGCCACGCCTATACGGTGTTTGGTTGTGATAGGTAGTCATTGTGGTCATTGCCACATACATTTGCCACACAAGAACACGCCATGCTATACGGTGTTTGGTTGTGATAGGTAGTCATTGTGTCGTTTGCCACATTACATTTGCCACACAAGAACACGCAACGCTTATACGGTTTGGTTGTGATAGGTAGTCATTGTGTCGATTGCCACATACATTTGCCACACAAGAACACGCCACGCCTATAACGGTGTTTGGTTGTGATAGGTAGTCATTGTGTCGCATTGCCACATACATTTGCCACACAAGAACACGCCTACCCCTATATACGGTGTTTGGTTTGTGATAGTAGATCATTGTGTCGCATTGCCAATACATTTGCCACACAAGAACACGCCACGCCATATACGGTGTTTGGTTGTGATAGGTAGTCCATTGTGTCCATTGCCACATACATTTGCCACACAAGACACACGCCACGCCTATACGGTGTTTGGTTGTGATAGGTAGTCATTGTGTCTATTGCCACATACATTTGCCACCAAGAACACGCCGCGCGATACGTGTTTGTTGTGATAGGTAGCTTGTCGCTGCCACATACATTTGCCACACATGAACACGCCACGCACGCTATACGGTGTTTGGTTTGTGATAGGTAGTCATTGTGTCGCATTGCCACATACATTTGCCACACAAGAACACGCCACGCCTATACGGTGTTTGGTTGTGATAGGTAGTCATTGTGTCGCATTGCCACATACATTTGCCACACAATGCTCAAGAACACGCACGCCCGATACGGTGTTTGTTGTGATAGTAGTCTTGTATCTCATTGCCACATACATTTGCCACACAAGAACACGCCACGCTATACGGTGTTTGTTGTGATAGTAGTCATTGTGTCTCATTGCCACAGTACATTTGCCACACAAGAACACGCCCGCCTATACGGTGTTTGGTTGTGATAGGTAGTCATTGTGTCTCATTGCCACATACATTTGCCACACAAGAACACGCCACGCCTATAGGTGTTTGGTTGTGATAGGTAGTCTTTGTGTCGCATTGCCACATACATTTGCCACACAAGAACACGCCACGACCTATAGGTGTTTGGTTGTGATAGGTAGTCTTTGTGTCGCTTTGCCACATACATGACATTGCCACACAAGAACACGCCGACGCCGATACGGTGTTTGGTTGTGATAGGTAGTCATTGTGTCTCATTGCCACATACACTTGCCACACAAGAACACGCCATGCCGATACGGTGTTTGGTTGTGATAGGTAGTCTTTGTGTCGCTTTGCCACATACATAATTGCCACACAAGAACACGCCACGCGATACGGTGTTTGGTTGTGATAGGTAGTCATTGTGTCGCATTGCCACATACAAATTTGCCACACAAGAACACGCCACGCCTATACGGTGTTTGGTTGTGATAGGTAGTCATTGTGTCGTATTGCCACATACATTTGCCACACAAGAACACGCCACGCATATACGGTGTTTGGTTGTGATAGGTAGTCCATTGTGTCGTCTTTCCACATACATTTGCCACACAAGAACACGCCACGCTTCATACGGTGTTTGGTTGTGATAGATAGTCATTGTGTCGTATTGCCACATACATTTGCCACACAAGAACACGCCACGCCTATACGTGTTTGGTTGTGATAGGTAGTCATTGTGTCGCATTGCCACATACATTTGCCACACAAGAACACGCCACGCTATTCGGTGTTTGGTTGTGATAGGTAGTCATTGTTCGCAAATTGCCATCATACATTTGCCACCATTCCACAAAAACAGCCACGCCATAACGGTGTTTGGTTGTGATAGGTAGCCCTTGTGTACGTTTTTCCACATACATTTGCCACACAAGAACACGCCACGCCTATACGGTTTTGGTTGTGATATTAGTCATTGTGTCGTCATTGCCACATACATTTGCCACGCAAGAACACGCCGCGCCGATACGGTGTTTGGTTGTGATAGGTAGCTTTGTGTCGCATTTGCCACATACATTTGCCACACAAAACACGCCACGACTATACGGTGTTTGGTTTGTGATAGGTAGTCATTGTGTCTCATTGCCACGTACATTTGCCACACAAGAACACGCCACGCCTATACGGTGTTTGGTTGTGATAGGTAGTCATTGTGTCCATTGCCACATCATTTGCCACACAAGAAAACACCCACGCCGATACGGTGTTTGGTTGTGATAGGTAGTCTTGTGTCTCATTGCCACGTACATTTGCCACACAAGAACACGACATGCCTATACGGTGTTTGGTTGTGATAGGTAGTCATTGTGTTCGCTTTGCCACATACATTTGCCACACAAGAACACGCCGCGACGATACGGTGTTTGGTTGTGATAGGTAGTCATTGTGTCTCATTGCCACGTACATTTGCCACACAAGAACACGCCGCGCCGTATAGGGTGTTTGGTTGTGATAGGTAGTCATTGTGTCGCTTTGCCACATACATTTGCCACACAAGAACACGCCACGCGATACGGGTGTTTGGTTGTGATAGGTAGTCATTGTGTCTGCTTGCCACGATTTGCCACACAAGAACACGCCACGCCTATACGGTGTTTGGTTGTGATGGGTAGTCATTGTGTCTCATTGCCACATACATTTGAATGCCACACAAGAACACGCCAGCTATACGGTGTTTGGTTGTGATAGGTAGTCTTGTGTCTTTGCCACATACATTTGCCACACATGCACACAGAACACGCACGCCTATACGGGTTTGGTTGTGATAGGTAGTCATTGTGTTCATTGCCACATACATTTGCCACACAAGAACACGCCACGCCTATACGTGTTTGGTTGTGATAGGTAGTCTTGTGTCGCATTGCCACATACATTTGCCACAACCAAGAACAGCCTCGCCATACGGTGTTTGGTTGTGATAGTAGTCATTGTGTCTCATTCCAATACATTTGCACAATAACAAGAACACGCCACGATATACGGTGTTTGGTTGTGATAGGTAGTCATTGTGTCCATTGCCACTACATTTGCCACACAAGAACACGCCACGCCTATACGGTGTTTGTGTCACTGTGTCATAACCGTATAATATTGTCTTACAAGGTTATTCGTATTTCTTCACACATTAAATTCGACCGCACAGTAATATTGTGTATAGTATCCTATTTCCATTGATATTTGCTCCCATGCTAAACAATACACACGTATCGCTTAAATCTGTGTTTAGTTCTGTAATATTTTAAACATTTGTTGTTTGTCTTGGCAAATAATCCAACACAGAAATATTGTATCGCGTATATTTAATTTTGACTTTCAAAAAGGTATATGTTTCCATATGCACATATTCATTTAGCTACACAAATGCCAACTTAAGAACGCTCGCTTCCTATAACGATATTTTGTGTATTATAAATGTTTGTATTCATCCACATTTCTTTGCACGACAAAATAGCACGTACCTATTTACGTTTTATTTTGTATTGCATTGAGTGTTATGTCACGACAAATTTGCGAGAGTAAATACCAACGAAATATTTGTGGCTGCCAAAAAAATTTTTTTGTTGTGTATGTAAGCGTCCTGTTCCGAGAATACTTGTACTTTGCAGAGTGTACCTACTTACTGAAAATAGCAAGCACTTTAGAAAATATATTAATGTTGATTTTGTTTAATTTAACACACTTATGTAGATCTCTGATATTATATGCACAGTGTATATTAAAAGGTTGCGGCTAAGTAAGGACTTTTGAAATGTTCTCACGACGGGTAAGCCATTCTGTTCAATAATGTAGAAGTTATCCCTCAAATCACTGAACCACATATAAGTTTAACCGCTCCGGTCAGTGGACTGATTGGTCAGGAGAACTGCTAGCTAGCAATCAAACACCTAATATTTAAACTAAAAAATTAATATCCTAGGTATACATGGTTCAGTTGACAAGACTCCATTTCTCGGGTTTGCCGCAGGCATAACTTAAGTTTAACTGCTGGCTTTTAATGGGCAGTGCTTATCTATTACAACGAAGTGCCAAAAATCCAGATGTACTTACAAATATAAACCTCTCAAATAAAAAAATCACAACTCTATTAACTTCTTCAGTAAGTATTTTTTAATACAAAAACTTTTTAGATTGTTTTCTCCACCATAGACAACATAACATTTTAAGTACAACTTCCTATTATGAGAAAGACAAACATAACCATTCTGGAAAAGAAAAATTAAAAAATCCTTGACATAGATACAGCTTTTTCAAACAAACATGCATTATAGTGTGAAATAATAAATAATAAACACTAAATATATTGTTACGTTCTGCAGCTGGCGCCGACTCCGCTGCCCCACGCCGTAGTCGGAGACCCACTTCGCCCTCCCCTCTTCCTGGAACGATGCACTCGCGGCCTCCTATTTCCCCCTTCTGGGTATCCCGTGAATTCCGACAGCGGCGAGACTTACTGACGTCACAGACCTTCTCTCGCCTGTTAGAGTTTCCGATATGTTTAGAATGTTCTGGTGAGACTGGCTGGCGCCTCATCCCTCCGCGACACATTACGCGAGTTGGGGAAGATTCTAGGTGGCGGCCTAAGACACTATATATATTGCAAAATCCAGCGGCCGGCAGTGATTGACGGAGGCAGTCTGGAGAGTGTGCGCGAGTGAAGTGAAGTGTGGACGACGACTGGAGATTGCGGGACGACGGCTTGAATGGATGAGAGGGTGTGAAACCGGCGAGTGAAGCCTGAGTGAAGCCTGCTGTGCGAGAGGGCACTTGGAGGAATCTAGAACATTGCGACTGGAGGGACATGGACTGAACTGAGGTGGGACTGAATGGAAGTGTAATACTGATTTTATTGTAAATATTCGAACTGGCAAATATGGAAACACAAATTATAAAATAATTGAATAGGTTGATATACTGTATATTGGGACTGATCTTTAATTATTTAATTTCATCGATTTTTGTCGTAACTATAAATTTTATTAATTGGTGTCAATTGTGAACAGTAAGTGATATCAATTTATTGTGAGAATTGGAGTTCAGAGAATTTTGCTGTAGTAATTGTAAATAAAATAAGTAATTTATAATTAATTATTTTATTTGATTAAGACCTCCATACCTTAACGAACTTGTTATAGCCTGCTTAATTTATAGAGAGAGAAATTGTAACACTGGTGTCAGATGTGGGATGGAGGCATTTTATAAAAATAAAAAAATAAAATAATTGTAATTAGTGTTTGTAAACATCACAATATTTTAAGCGCACTTAGCCGAGGAATTGTTTTGAAATTTTTGAATGCTGATTAGGAAACTGTCGCCAGACATGGAAGCACTTCGCTCTTAAATTTAATCATTAAGCGGCCAAATTAGTAATGTAAATGAAAATGTAAATAGTAAAATTAATCATGTTAGTGAATCTGTAAATAACCAAATTATTATTGTTAGAGACAGCGTGAAAGAAAATGCAGATAGAAAAATAGACATTGTGAATGAGAATGTAGCCAGAAAGATAGAAGGTGTAAGAGAATTAGTAAACAAAAAAATAGACTGTGTGGACAAGAAAACTGACAGTGTAAGGGACAGTGTGAATGAAAGGATGGACAGTGTTAAAAAAGTTTAGACAGTGTCGAATGTAAAGTGGCCCAAGAGGTGAGAGCCCTCAAGGAGGAATGACAGGAGTCCTTACAGCAGCAAGGGAGACGACATGCAGGGGCGGAAGAGCAGCCGAGTTTGGTGACCAGTGTGGGCAGCGAGAAGAAGATAGAGTTCGTCGCCAGTGCAGCTATCGCAGGGGAGGCGCAGCCATTCTGCAGTGTAGGTACGCCCCAGCCAGGGGTGGGTAAAGGTGTCACAATTAAGCCCGCCCCCTGCGATGGACAGACACCTTGGCACCAGTTCGAGGTCGTGGCCACCCTGAATGGCTGGACAGAAGAGCAGCGGGCGTACTACTTGGTGGCTGACTGAGGGCATTAGCATTGAGCATACTGCAGTCCATGCCATGAACGGCATCGTCTAGAATACTCCACACTGGTGTCGGCTTTGGAGCTACGACTCGGTAACCGGTACCTGCAGCACGCTCACCATATCCAATTGAGAAGCCGCATCCAGTGACCCGGCGAATCACTGCAGGAACTATGGCAGGACATCGTACGACTGACACGCCTGTCTCTGGAGGGATGCTCGGAAGAGGCACGAGATGTCATCGCCGTCGGCTTCTTCGTCGACTCCATCGCTGACACCGACGTACGGCAAGCTGTGCGGTTAGCTGCGCCTCACACCATGCAGGATGCCTTGGTCCGAGCACTGGAGGTGGAGTCAGTACGGTAGTCATCAGTGCCCCGACGTCCAGTGCGGTCAGTGATGCTTGATGAAGGGGAGGACGACAGCGTCAAGAGGATGCTGAAGGACTTGCAGACGACCATCAGGGACATCACCTCCAGGGTGCGCACAACGGAGACTCGCCGTCCCCCACCCAAACGGCCGGAATGTCGGACTTGTGGACAGCCGGGGCACCTGAGAGACAACTGTCCTCAGCAGTAGCAACAGCCAGGGAGCAGGTGAGAGCACAATGTCTTCGGGAAACTTGTAAACACCGGTCTTGAATGGCAAAGGTCGGTGATTGCTGGAGAGAAGGCTACAATGCTTTTGCAAGTGCGCTCAATGAAACAAGACTTCAATGCCATACTGATGGAGGGGAGCCTAGATGATGTTTCTTTACCAGATGGTCGTTGACACAGGAGCGACTATAACAGTGGTAAGACCCGAAATTCTTGGGCCTTCTCCCCAGCGATCATCCGATAAGAACATGAATCACAACAACAGTAACAGGCGAGACCACACCAGTCAAAGGCAAGGGAAGGATACTCTTACAGCTTGGTAACATTGAGATACATCATGATATATATATAGCAGATATAGAGGACGGATGCATTTTGGGTCTTGATGTTTTACCGAACCAGCCCAAGAAGGTCGCATTTTACCTGATGGTGTCGTTTAAGCCAGGACATTGATTTATTCAAAATCGGACAGTTTGCCTGTTAGGATGATTAATTTGCCTGACTGTGCTATCCGCCTTGAAGAGGGAGCCACAATAGGGTTTTGCAAGCAGTTCTCACAGGTACTTCCACATGTTTCAGAAACTTCACTGTCACAACTTACTGAATGTCCTCTTCCAGATGCTCTGGGGGAAGTGCTGACAAGAACAAAAGAAAACCTCAACTGGTGACAGGCAAGAGAGGGCAATTTATGAATTGTTACAGAGAAAAGGAGGTGGTTTCTCCTGCGAGCCCAATGAACTTGGCAGAACTAATGTTGCGTACCACCACATCGACGCAGGGGATGCCAGACCCATAAAGCAGCCACCAAGGCGACTACTGCTAGCTACCGTCAACGACCTCATATGAGGTCGTTGACGGTATTTTGAAAGAGATGAGGGATTTAGATGTTATAGAGCCATCAGTTAGTCCATGGTCTTCTACCCTTGTACTTTTAAAAAAGAAGGATGGCTCTATCAGATTTTGTGTTGATTACCTCCTACTTAATAATGTGACCCAGAATGATTCTTACCCACTCCCTAGGTTAGGCGACACCCTGAATAGCCCAGCAGGTTCACAGTGGTTTTCTACTCTACACATGAAGAGTGGGTATTGGCAGTGCGAGGTGTCCTGGGAAGACAAGGAAAAGACTGCCTTTTGTGTCCAAGGGAAAGAAACCTGGCAATTCAAGGTTATGTCCTTTGGGCTATGCAATGCCCCTGCCACCTTCGAACGACTAATGGAGAAAGTTCTGCCCTTAGATATTTACCAGGTGTACTTAGACGACATTGTGGTCACAGGAAGAACTTTTGAAGAGCGCCTTGCATACTTAGATTCTGTGTTTCAGAAAGTGACTGTGGCCAATCTGAAATTGGTTCCGAAGAAATGCAACCTTTTCCAAAAGAAAATTAATTTCTTGGGCCATGTTGTATCAGCCCATGGGATTGAAACAGACCCTGAGAAGACCAGAGTAATAGGATACTGGCGTCTACCAAAGGATAAAACTGAAATTCGAAGTTTTCTGGGCATATGTGCTTACTACCATCGATTTGTGCCTGGGTTCGCCACTATCGCCAAACCTTTGCATGAATTGACTGAGGCAAAAAGAAGATTTTGTTGGACCCCAGAGTGCGAAATTGCTTTCAATAGACTGAAGGAAATTCTTACATATTCCACAGTACTTAGCTTCCCAAGTAGACAGGATGTATTCATTCTGGATACTGATGCTAGTGATGTTGGAATCGGGGCTATGTTATTTCAGATCCAGGATGGAAAAGAGCGGCTATTGGAATACTTCAGTAAGGTGCTACACAAGCCCGAGAGGAACTACTGTGTGACACACAGGGAGCTTTTGGCAGCGGTGAAGGCAATGGCACATTTTCATCCATATCTTTATGGCAGACACTTCATCTTAAGAACTGATCATGCTTCATTACTTTGGCTACTAAATTTCAAGAACCCCGAAGGTCAAATAGTCCGATACAGCACCTGCAAGAATATGACTTTGAAATACATCACAGGTCTGTACGCCTTCACAGCAATGCAGATGCACTCTCCAGGAGACCACGTGAACCATTATGTCGTCATTGTGAATGCCAGGAGGAGAAGGTTGGTGTATCGTGGAAAGTAAGGGGGACAAGAATTCAAGACTCTGTATCTGGTGATGGGTCATCTACATGGGATGAAAAGGACGTAAGAAATGATCAGCTAAGTGACCCCACTTTGCATCCAATATTGAAGTCGAAGGAAACCGGGCGTCGACCGAGATGGGAGGAGATATCTAGCCTAGGCATGACAGTCAAGGCATACTGGGCTCAGTGGAATTCCCTTGTTATAAATAACGGTGTGCTTTACAGGAATTGGGAGAGTAACGATGGGAGACAGAGTCATTTAGAATTGGTGCTACCAGAGTGCCGAATCCCAGAAGTGCTAAGTGAACTGCACAACACAGCAGCAGGTGGTCTCTTCGGTGTAAATAAGACACTTGACAGAGCCCGAATGAGATTCTATTGGCTGCATTGTCAGCAGGGTGTTGAGAAGTGGTGCCGTCTGTGTGATGCAAGTATGTCAAGGAAGGGTCCGTGGGTTAAAGGAAGCGATCTCCTCCAGAAGTACAATAGTCGGGCCCCACTCGAGAGGGTGGCAGTTGACATTATCGGACCACTACCACTCACTGAGAGCCGAACTGATAGTACAAGACTATTTCACAAAGTGGCCCGAGGTCATACCGGTACCAATCTAAGAGGCAGGCACGGTAGTTGATGCTCTTGTCGAGCATGTTTTCTCCAGGTTCGGAGTGCCACTGGAGCTTCATTCGGACCAAGGACGAAATTTTGGAGCAACTCTTTTCCAAGAAGTAACGAGGAATTTAGGAATGACGAATACCCCAACCAAAGCATTACACCCTCAGTCGGATGGAATGGTTGAGAGGCTAAATCGTACCCTGTAACAGTATCTGTCTATCTTCGTAGAAGACAATCAGAGGGATTGGAGGGATTGAGATGCTAAGGTACCATTATTTCTTCTCGCATGTCGCTCGGCTGTCTACCAGTCAACAAGGGCAACATCTTAAAGGATACTGTTTCGAGAGAGCTCCACCTACATGATGACCTGCTGATCAGACGTCCAGTGGAGGAAGAAGCAGCCACTCCAGAATATGCTATTAAGTTACTTTAAAAGTTAACCAACATTCATGAGTTTGCCTGGAGGCACCTTAATATTAACAGTGACAGAATGAAAACACGATATGACTGAAGGAAACATGTGGAGATTTTTCAAGAAGGGCAGCTGGTGTGGTTGTACAACCCTCAAACGAAGAAGGGATATTGCCCAAAGCTACATAAATTATGGGAAGGCCTGTACAGGATCTTGAAGTGGATAAATTATTTGGTCTACAGGATTTGCCGACAGGGCTCTCGGACAAAGCCTAAGGATGTCCACATCGTCCGACTGGCGCTGTACGAAGGTCCTGATTCTGTAAGAGTCTGTCCGAGACGAACAGACTTAAGGAGGGGGCAGTGTTACGTACTGCAGCTGGCGCCGACTCCGCTGCCCCACGCCGTTATCGGAGACCCACATCTCCCTCCTCTCTTCATGGAACGATGCACTCGTGGCTGTATGTTCCCCTTCTGGGAATCCTGTGAATGACGACAGCGGCGAGACTTGCTGGCTTCACAGACCTCCTATCGCCTGCTAGAGTTTCCGATACGTTTAGCGACTACGCAAGAATGTTCTGTTGAGACTCGCTGGCGCCTCAGCCCTCCGCGACGCATCACGCGAGTTTATATATATATATATATATATATATATATATATATATATATATATATATATATATATATACTGCCGCAACCCAGCGGCCGGCAGTGATTGACGGAGACAGTCTGGAGAATGTGCGCGTGCGAAGTGAAGTGTTTACGACGACTGGAGATTGCGGGACGACGGGTTGAATGGACGAGAGGGTGTGAAACCGGCGAGTGAAGCCTGAGTAAAGCCTGCTGTTCGAGAGGGCACTTGGAGGACTCTAGAACATTGTGACTGGCGGGACATGGACTGAACTGAGGTGGGACTGAACGGAAGTATAATACTGATTTTATTGTAAATATTCGAACTGTCAAATATGGAAACATAAATTATAAAATAATTGAATAGGTTGATACACTGTCTATTGGGACTGATCTTTAATTATTTAATTTCATCAATTTCTTTGTCGTGATTATAAATTTTATTAATCGGTGTCAATTGTGAACAGTAAATGATTTCAATTTTTTTGTGAGAATTTGAGTTCAGAGAATTTTGCTGTAGTAATTGTAAATAAAATAAGTAATTTATTATTAATTCTTTTATTTGATTAAGACCTCCATCCTTTAAGGAACATGGTATAGCCCGCTTAATTTATAGAGAGAGAAATTGTAACAGTATTAATAGAATATGTAGAACTGATGAAAAAATCAATGTGTTACGTAATGCACCCTTATGTTTTGCTGATTCAACTTCATTACTAAAGTGCGAATAAAAACACACATGACAAAGTATATACACGACATTTGTAATATTTCGTGGCTCAGTCGAGGGGCGACTCAGATCAACCGCGGTGCCCTTCCTGCAGCTATACATATCCTCTACCCAACACTTAATAAATAACAATAGCGTACTTTTATTTAATTTCAATATGCTTCAGGAGAACCACGTGTTTTACAACTACTACTAGCTGGCTGTAGTATCACTCGTCGTTCTCACAGTAGACACGTAATGCGGTCAGGTTGAAACAATCCACGAGCTCGTTAGTGTGGGGTTTCACCACCTCATAACAATTACTTATCTCTTCATTTCACACAGCCCTTAAAAAAATGAATAGTTTTCCGATGACAAAATCATAGTGGCGGCTCACATGGCTAACTTTCACAAGAACTAGTTCACCGGGTTCCAATTTGTTTACTTTTCATTTCTTCGCTTGCTCCATTGTGTGTTCGGCTGCCATATGTGGTCTTCTCCGAACAATCTTTGCCAATTATCCCTGACTGACTGCAGCAGGTTTATTCCTGGGCTGCATAATTCGTGTTTACACAGCTCGTATTAAGCTGTGCGACATAAATACCGGTAACCGGGGATCTAATGGTCTTTGATTTTCAAAATAGCCTGACTTCTGTTGATTGACATAGCCTGGTGAACTTGGTTATACATCACAGCTGAATTAGGTGGTGAGAAAGAAGAAATGTTGTACAGACGCTCCCTTGTTTATATGACGTGTGCTCAGCTGTATTTTTTCGGTCGTTCATTTCATTAAACGGTGAGCTTTGGCCCCTCGCTGGTGGTTTTTTTCCAGGAGATTTAGGTGACTCAAGGTTTTGATCCTCCATTGATCTGTCTCCTTCCGAGGCCTGTTTTTCTCCCTGGTTACCACGGTAGCGTTGGCTTCGTCGAGACTACCTTCTGTTACATAATTGTTTTTCTCTAACTTAGTTTTGTGGATCATGTTGTACCGGGTATTGTTGTGCTCTATAAGGTGTACAATATTCAAATTGATATGTTTGCACCCTAGGGTGCTGGTTACCCTATATTTTCCTCTATAAGGTGGCGGGTTACCTAAATAGGACGGCTTAGCTCTTTCAGCTGGTGGTGATTTTTCCCCATCTCTGTTTACATGTGACCGTTGCAATTTTTCAATTTGGTCGAAAATCAACAGACCCTCGCGGAAAGCAACTAGGTCAGTGTCGGTGCATTCCGTCCAGGGCACCCTATAATTATACGGTAAATGGTGCAAAACCATTGTAATAAATTCATCATTGTTGATGGGAGAAGTGAGGTGTCTCGACCTATCATACACCTCGGAAAGGTGACTCTCCAGGCTTTTACCTTTGCCTGGGTAAAATTTATCCTTGTGCAACTTAGCACGCGACTGTCTTTACACGTTCGTGTTCCAAAAATGTTCAAGGAATTTATTTTTGAGTTTTGAAAAATGTTCTACGTGACTACGTGCAACCTCCCGCCAGTAATATGCGGTGGACGTAAATGTTAAATTTAAGCATCGCAGTATATCACTGTCGCTGAATCTGAAAAGTGTAGCGCATTCTTCAAGCTTTATCAAAAAATGTATAGTATTTCCTCCTATCTTGCCTTCAAATTTAGGGAGTTGCTCCGCCCACAGTTTTGATGGGTGGTGCAATAATGTTGACAATACTGGACCAGCAATTGTAGCTGAGGGTACTACTTACATATATAAACCTCTCAAATAAAAAAACACAACTTTATTAACTTCTTCAGTAAGCAGTTTTTAATCCAACAACTTTTTCGCTTGTTTTCTCCACCATTGACAACATAACATTTTAAGTACAACTTCCTAGTCTGAGAAAGACAAACATAATCATACTGGAAAAGAAAAATTAAAAAATCCTTGACATAGATACAGCTTTTTCAAACAAACATACATTATAGTGTGAAATAATAAATAATAAACATTTAGTATATTAATAGAATATGTACATAACTAATGTAAAAATCAGGGTGTCACAATATGTACTACCTTTACAACTATGACAAACTACTGCTATTTACTACAAGAGTAGTTAATATACATTTACCCTCGTCCTTACAGTCATGTTTTGGTATTCATTCCCCTATGAGAATATAATATATAGTACTAAAATACACGTGTGTCTTTACTTTTTTTGGCTGAGAAATAAAAAAGCAAGAAGGAAAATGAATTTATATTTACACTGTCTGAATTAAATAATAGTAATAATAACATTAGAAAAACAAAAAGGTCTGAAATGTATAACTTAATGAACTAATGTATGACTATAATTAAACCTATGTTAGGTTTAAGTACAGCTGTGGAAAAGGAGGGAGAAGGGATGAAAATACAAAACTAAAAATTGTAATAAAAAAGTAGGAAAATCGTGAATAATATTTGCAACAATTGGAGTTTCCATAGATTTAGTGGAAAAATACATCATACAATAAAGCGTTTTGAAAATGGACTAAGTAAGTTTACAACGTTTAATGAAATGAAAATTACAACCAGTTTATTTTAAATTAAAGGCATCCATTAAAACAAACGTGCTTCAAATTTATATAGCACTATAATCGACTACGTTATGGAGAATGATTTTAAAAAATATGTTTACATAGTTGTAATTGATGTCCTACATATTAAACGAACCCTGAGCTCTAAGATGTACAAGACAAAGAAGAATAGGAAAAAGTAAAGGGAAGACGCAAGTTATATTTTATGGTCACAGAACACTTCAGAAGAGACAGGTGAAAGTTAAAAAAAAAAAATTTTGAAATAGTGCATTTTCAGAATTTAAATAAAGATTAAAGGCACATACCTATATATTAATTTGTCTACTTCATCCGTAATTGTATCACTATCAGAAAAATAATAATATTCACATCTGTCTGATCCAGTTTTAATGAACACGATAGAAAAATAGAAAAAAAAATGCTCACACACTGTGCAAATCAGTAAAAAAACTGTCTTAAGATCAATGATGCATCATTCCTGCCAACTAACTCGCCTGATATCTTATAAAATTTGTCAAGACAAGAGTGCAATGTCACTCCATCCTTTCTTCAAAAATAGTGCCATTTTTTTTTGTGTTACAGAAATACTCATATGTGACCAAATGATGGGTTTTTTTAATACGTTATTTGCGCTGCTGTTGACTGTGTAAAAGTTCAATACTCTCTCATTTCTAATTACAAATCATACTTGGTGCATTCCGTCAGACGTGACTTATTTGGGGGGGGGGGGGGGGCTGTGCTAGTTTGTACAAAATCAGCAGATTCTCCCAGTATACACTGGAGGGCTGACCTCATTGGCCAAGACAACTGTTGGGATAATAATTATAAAATATATTCAGTCAGCAGTACTGCTTTGTAAATATTACCATAGGCTATTCACGGCAAAGTGAGCACTTTTGAAAGCCCCTCTAATTTGGAATAATAGTCAATAAATATAGTTTATTGTAACCTTAGACGCTAACTTCTGATTGCGGTGGAATCAACATACTGTGTTTATTTCTTACATTGCCATATTTATTTTAAAAGGTGGTTAAAAGATAAAAAAGGCTGAAATAAAAAAACAACTAGGGCCTCAAAAGTGCTCACTTTACCGCGAACAGTCTATATCAACTTTATACAGTTGTTATAAAATAATCCTATATCTAATGATATTTATTATTAATAATATTTACAGATTTTAGTTTACAAATAATTTGGTAATGCACTTAAGCTGTTAAGCATGAATTTTACTACACACCTTATAATTAATTACGTACATATACTCGTTATAAACTAAAAAAGAAAGACGGAATGCTGAGTAAATACTTTTTGTTGATCACGTTACACGAGTCTATGTGCACAATGTACTTAAAATACTTGTGAGACTGTTTCTGTAAGTTTGCGTGTTTTAATAACTAGGTTGTAGTATGGTTCATTACCTGTGTGGATAACAAAACGCGTTATTGTTATAATGTGAAGTTTCCATACTTTGTGTCTCGGGTTGTGCAGCGAATGTTTTCCGTCCTGCTCGCATACGATTGTCGTACAGACATAGGCCTGCCTGTACTCTATACAGGACTATTGAGCCCGCGCACCCAGATATCTGCCGGATACTGTATGTATGGTGTATGAGACGTGCGCCCAGATATCAGCCGAGCACTGTATGTATGGTAGGAGACACGCGCCCAGATATCTGCCGGACACTGTATGTATGGTAGGAGACACGCGCCCCGATATCTGCCGAACACTGTATGCATGGTGTAGAAGACTCGCGCCCAGATATCTGCCGGACACTATATGTATGGTGTAGAAGATTCGCGCCCAGATATCTGCCGAACACTATGTATGGTGTAGGAGACGTGCGCCCCGATATCTGCCGGACACTATATGTATGGTGTATGAGACGTGCGCCCCGATATCTGCCGAACACTGTATGTATGGTAGGAGACACGCGCCCAGATATCTGCCGGACACTATATGTATGGTGTATGAGACGTGCGCCCCGATATCTGCCGAACACTGTATGCATGGTGTAGAAGACTCGCGCCCAGATATCTGCCGGACACTATATGTATGGTGTAGAAGATTCGCGCCCAGATATATGCCGGACACTATATGTATGGTGTAGAAGATTCGCGCCCAGATATCTGCCGGAACTATGTATGGTGTAGGAGACGCGCACCCAGATATATGCCGGACACTATGTATGGTGTAGGAGACGTGCGCCCCGATATCTGCCGAAAACTGTATGCATGGTGTAGAAGACTCGCGCCCAGATATCTGCCGGACACTGTATGTATGGTAGGAGACACGCGCCCAGATATATGCCGGACCCTGTATGTATGGCGTAAAAGAGCCATGGGAAGCTACTAGCTCGACACGACATAGCCGGCTCAGGTATCACCCACATTGACCGTGTTTTCGTCGTCTCCGAATCAGGTTTCCCTGAAGAACGAATCGCAACGTGTTAACCACACAGCCGCCAGTGTTTTTTCTCTCTTTCGAGGCAGGGAATTGTAATTTTGTTGGAGAATGGCGAAGGGAACGGAAAAGGACCGTAGGTTTGTGGCGCCGACCGTAGTCCTAATGACAACGCGCTTGAGCAAGCTTGAACCCTTGCGCAGTCTCCAAGTCCCACGTTACACGGGGACTCCGGTCTAGAAGGCAGAGATTCCCCTCCTTCTCCCCTTCCCAACCGGCCTTAATAACATGTTTAAATATTGGTGGAATGAAAAGGAAACCAACTCTGTCCATTTCCTACAAAATGATACACCGGGCCGACGTCGGCTAACCCTCATTTACGCGGGGAATTATTTTGTATTTTCTTTTCGGGGGAAAGTCGACCACAATATTACTGCGACATTAGTATAGAAGGAGAGGAGAAGGGGAGGCGGTAATACCCAGTGTCGACGAGCCGGCTTGGAAGGTGTCCTTGGCCTAAAGTTGGCGTCTTCTACCCCCTCCCACTTCTTTGTCCTTCACTCACTCTCTCTCTCTTGCTCTCTCTCACCACTGCTCTCCTCCTGCGGTCCAAGACAAAATGAAGTTTAGAGCAATGACAGGTCCACGTTCCTTTGTCCGGGCCAGTTCTTAATGCATCGTTTTCGCATTTGTTGCTGTGTTGTCATTACACAACGTGACGTCACTGCTATCTATGGTGAGGGGGGTGGGGATACTGACTGGACAGAAATTACACCGTAGAGTGATCTTTCTCAGTCCAATAGAGAGGCGTAGCGCAGATCGTTGTAGAATACAGAATTGTAACTGCAGTTCCTAACACTAACTTAGTAGCCGATATAGGATGAAAATAATTTTGTACGTTTTACAAAAAGTTCTCTGAAAACTATGTTACGAATATTTTCTTGTGACTATACAACTGAAACACTCTATCTTTACAACACATTGTTTTATGAAACGTACAAAACTGCTTACGAAGCTACATGTCTGTAACAAAGTTAAAATTAACAGCACTTACTTGATTAAACTGAACATTACTTTTACACATTTCACATTGACACTTTGCAAAATTGGTTTTTTGTTTGTAGTGTTATAGAAATAAACATGTCATTTGGTATCCAAAGAATTCTTTGCAGGAATATAGAACATTTTTACAGTACAGGAGAGGCCGCGGTGGTGTTGTGGTTAGACTACTCGCCTCCCACCAAGGCGAACAGGGTTTGGTTCCCGGCGGGGATGCCTCCGGTTTTTCACATTTGGGAATAATGCCACACGCTGCCGCTGGTTGGAGGGTTTTCTCGACGATCCCCCACCCTTGCATTGCACACTTTACCCTCATCGGCTCTCGAGACCTAAATGTTAAGAGCCGCCGAAATCTCTTTACATAATTTTCGCTCACTTTACAGCACGGCCACTCGCCAGTCAGATAAAAATGCTATTTCTAGAAGTGTTATTCTAATAGTTGGTGCAATTGTGACACGTAATTTTAAAAAAAAAATATTATTGTTGACGTAGGTCATTGCAGAGCTATGGAGTCACACAAAACTCAGCCGATAACAAAAAACGTATGCGGAAAATAAGACAAAATTAGCGGCAGTAAATAGATATGATAAAATGTCGTTTTAAATAATCCCATAAGGCATTTAGTCAAACTGCAACAAACTAATGTGACAAAAACAATAGAAATATTAACGTAGTTTCGTTCAGTTTTGTGCCAGTTATTATGTCATAGGCTCTGTATTAGTGTGTGTTTCGTCATCCTTGTGTTGTAATATTTTTCTAGAGTTAATTAATCTGTTTAGTTTTTCGTTTGTGTGATAAATCGTTCTGTTGTTTACGTCTTCTAAACGCAATATCAAGCAGAATTGAATTTTTTCTTGCCGCATTGACAGCCAACAGGATAATTAATTTTGTCACTTAAAGTAAACTTGGAGCAAGGCTGAAGTATCACAATTTCTTCCATCTTTTTTTTACAGCCTCGTTTAGTTTCCAGGACCAGGATCCCAGTTCGTATCTGAGTGCTTCCACTAGCTGCAAAACACTGGTTTCTTGTGGCAGATCAGGATACGAATAACTCCAAATGCACACGGGACCAACACCTTAAGACAGCCTGAATTTAAGTATTTTATCTGAACAACAGAGTTTTCGAAATGGTTTCGCGATCGAAGAGAGTAAAGGCGCATTGCCAACCGACCGTTATTACGAAAAGATATGAACAGGAAAAAAAGAAGAGGACTCCGATATTATTATGATTTTGAAATATTTTCGGGCCGCAGCTAAATTCCTTCAATTAATGCGGATAACACTATACGAAATGACTAGGACAGTGTAACAAAATATTTAACTTCCTCGCTGTAACCTGTGATTATTGCTGAGATACAAGTCTACATATTAACGCTTGTCTGTTTAAGAAAATACCGAGAAATGTTTAATCAGGGGATGGCAGGGTGAAGTGATCAGTATAAGTAAAGTGGCTATCAGCTCTTACTCCACTAGAGAGTGCAGTAGCATAATGGCGAGCATTTGAAACACTTCAATGGGAACCTATTAGTGTTCTGATAACATCTGAGCTTGTTATCGTACGAGTCATTGGTTTCATTCAAGCTTTCGTGACTTTGTTCATGACTGTGAGCACTTTTGAAATCAACCTTAGAAAAAAGTTACTGCCTCTACCTGCATAAAAAATTATTCGAAAATTTATCGTACCAGTGTATTTGTTTAGTGAGAAAGTGTGAATGGTAATTTTTTCCCCTGTAAAGTTGTTGTATTTTATAGCATTCATGTATTTGCTCAATAGACAGTAAAATGTGTAGTAGCGTCCTTGAAGGCAGAGTGGCCAGCCACCTAATTTGTAGAAACGTGTTGAAACATTCGCCATTAGAGACAGCTGTTCACGATAAAGTGAGTACTTTTGAAAGACCTGCTGAGTATCTACTTTTGGCCCTTTTCATATGACTTTCAGCTGGTATTTATATCAACTGCTCATATGTCTCACTGCATACTCATTAAATAAACAATAAAAGTAATAGTAATAATTAAAACTATATACACGTACTTGCAAATGTTCGTTTGGTTTGTGAATATTGATTTGTTCACAATTCTTTTTCTGTTACGATATAAATTAAACATCTTCAAATGTGGTCAACCCTTCCGAGATCGTAAGAATATATGTATTGGTTAAAGTTGCCAACAGAAAAGCAGAAGAATAAAACATTATTATTTTACATTTATAAAAACAACGCCAAGCCGTATCGAACGTCCAACTTTAGAAAAATGTGAATAGCTTAAATTCTCGCCCAGAAGACAAAGTGTCTTAAAACATCGTTAAATGATATGTTTCACAACATTTACGATAGGAATGAATGAAATTGGTTTCTAGTTTAAATGTTGTGAAATGAAATGCGTCTGTATATATCTTTTCTTTAGAATATTACAACCTCGACTGTTAAGTCGATATGCATCGAGATTTTTAACATATTTGTGGACGTATTGGAACATCTACTGAAATCGGCCACGACTTATTGCATAAATACATCACAAATCATTGTTTCAATAGAAAAATATACACAAGCAAACGGCAGGCGCTGCTATTGAATTTCGACATACGAAAATAATATTCATGTAACTTAATAGCTTAACCGAACTGATCATAATTTTTACGGGGGCCGTGGTGGTGTAGTGGTTATACTGCTCGCCTCCCGCCAAGGCGAACCGAGTTATATACCTGGCGGGGTTGCTCCCGCATGTAGGAATCGTGCCGGATTATGCCTCTGGTCGGCAGGTTTTCTCGGGGATCTCCTGTTTCCCCTGCTTTTCCATTCCGGCACTGCTCCATACTCACCTCATTCCACCCTCATCGGCTCTTAAGACTCCGATGTTAAAAGCCTCCCAAATCTCTTCAGTCACTCTCATTTTTACAACATATCTCCGTGGTGATATTTATAACGCGATGCATTTTCATAGAATTTCATCCAGACACACAGTTTTTAAAGCACAACATAAACTTTTGCTTAGAGCTCTTGCATATGAATATAATTACTTCTTGCTTATTAGATATACACTTACGTGGGCGTAACTTATCAGAGTACTAACAACATAATACCTAGCTAACGACAGCGTATTTCATGAAACTGCAACTACACATTTAACGCAGAATCTGTCTTTTCCTCCAAATTACCTGCTTTCCTCGAATGCTAGTCATGAAAACTACTACGAACTGGTTAACAGTAGATTAGTTAATACAAATTAAAACGTTTGGACAGACGTTATAACACAGTTTTAACGTATTCCTCATATTCAACAAATGTTTTACGTGCAGTTTCATAAACAATTTTATGGCATTGTGGTTTCAAAAGCTAGTGATAAACGTGTCGAGGTATTAACTTGTATACTGGAGTCTGGGGAACTGAGTAAATACTAAATAACACACAAGTTTACATTTATTAAAGCTTTCAAAATTGCAGCACACTTAGCTGATATCACAAAACACATTCATCCGAAGTTTCTTCAAGGTTTAAAATTTATACCGTCTTCATTGCATGTAAACAGCGCATTTTCCAGGTCAGCATACTACGTGAAATTGCGAGAATTTTCGGGACAAGAAATTACATTCATATGTTGATATACAGCATAAAGCAATAATAAACACTGCCACTTCACCCAGAACAGATATAAAACTGTTTTTTTTATTACGTGAGTGAATACTTACTGTAGGAGTCGTGAAACACCGCTTACAGAAATGGTCGTGAAACGTGGTTCTGTTGACGCGGGATTGTCGGCAGAAATAAAAATAAAACAAACAATGAACCAGATAACTTGAAAGTTGCATCAGACAAGCCATAATGAGAAAGAGGAAGCAACATAAGTATGTTACAACCACGTTGAATTTTAGTCTTATTTACATACAAAAAAAAAAACTTAATTGTAGGTGACAAACATTTTTAACTTGACGATTAGTAAGACGTTAAAACATACAACAAACTGTCGTAGTTCGCTACTAACTAGATTCTGAGTGTCATGTTTGCATTCGTTTTCCGTGGCTTTGCAGTATTTAACATCTTACCTTACACATTAATATTTCATTATAGTTGTTGCGAATGAGGAGATTTTTGTTCTGACAAGTACTTGCGAATTCCTTGTAGAATTTACTTGATGGAACATGTAGAAAGGATTTATATTCGTATCTGACATCGCCAGCAATCAGTAACTTTAACCCTGTCTGTGTTGTGCTAGCTTCTGACCTTGTACAGCATTCACCATGATTTTACATACTTTGCAACACGTCGTACATGCACGAGTATGCTCGGGATAATATGTTAAGGAATTAATTCGGTCTCCAGCTGATGGATGTAAAGAGCGCAAGTGACCAGTTATTGGCCACTTTACACGACGTTTGGTAAACTCTTTAGTAAAATTCAATTAAAAAGTAATAATTTTCAATATATAACAGCAACATGATTTGTTGTCTGTATATTAACAGTATTACATAGAGGATGATTTTATATTTTTGTTTCACTCACAGTAGACGATCTTATATCATTTTACCTTGGAGTGGCCTTTTTTTCTGTTCTCATTTACTTATTTTTAAACTTTGACCAATTATTAAATCGTTTCGAGGTTTTATGGCATCGCCGCATGACATTCGAACATAACAGAATATTAAGCAAACGTTTCATGTAATTTTATAACAAATGAAATCACGAAGTTTGGAAATTAAATGAATATTGATATAATTTGAATTTCAGTTATTTAGTTCAATTAGTATAATTTAGTATTAACTTATTCATAACAGCCCCAAAGCTCTACTTTCATTTCTGACGTAATTTTTTAATTAAAATTGTAGTATATTTTAATAAGTGTTTGATCTATTGGCGATCAGCTAAAATATATGTGAATACGAGTCAGATCAAACTCAGTACTGGATAAGCATATGTTATTATTTGCATGAAGGTACCTCCATATCGGTTTAAATGACGGGATAAAAAATTAAGTTTAATAGATTTTATGTATCACTTTTATAAGCAAGGTGTTCGATCATTGTATATATTTTTAAGTTCGTTAAAAAACAGCCCATCTTAAATTATATGAACTAAATGACATCACCTACTTGTGAGCAACGTTTTGATAAAACATAAGAATTTAAAAATTATAAATAATTGCCTAACTAATATAATGTAATCAAAGCAAAAATTTGCCATTATGTTCTGAAAACAAATATGATCATAAGGAAAAAATAAATAAAAGTATAATAGTATAATGAACGACACTTTATATTTTCAGTTGAGCACATCAATGATCAAGTGGAAATGTTGAGTCTAATATTGTGAAAAAATTTAATATTGAAATGACGATGAGCGGGTGGAATCGAATGAGATTCGTGACTACAAAATAACCTTTATAAGCAGTAAAAAATGGATTGCACAAATAAACTGGAGAAAGTGGAGTGGAAATATGTAGGCGGCTCTTAACATCGAGGTCTTGAGAGACGATGAGGGCGAAGAGGGGTGAGTATGGAGCAGCGTCGGAATGCAATGCAAGGGGAAGGACGGGAAACCCCCGAGAAAACTCGCCGACCAGCAGCATCGCCAGGCATGATTCCCACATCCAACAATTCGGAATCTATCCCGCCGGGAATAAATCCCGACAAGTAGTCTAACCATTTCACCATCGCGGCCCCATAAATAAACGGCAATTGCTATTTTCAAGTTGTCTACACCGTCAAGGAGTCATCTTGTTTTTGACATTTCGTTGCGATGATGAATCTGAATTACGCTAAGGAATTAATTGGACGCACAGCTTCGACAATACACAAAGTGCAAGTATAACCTGTTCACGATAAAGTGAGCACTTCTGAGGCCCTAGTTATTTTTTCCTGCCAGCAATTTTTTTAACCTTGCACCACTTTTTAAAATAAATATTGCCATATAAGTAATAGACGCAGTGTAGCAACATATTTCACCTCATTCAATATTTAACATATAATATGACAGTAAAATGCATTCATTGACAAATTATTTCAAATAAGAGGACTTCAAAAAGTGCTCAGTTTACCGTGAAAAGCCTACAATTGCAGAGTGTAATGATTGTTACCTGCTAGGATACGCAGAAGCCAGCTGCCTTGTTATAGCATTGCTTTCATCAAGCTTAGGAGAAATTCCTACAAAAGAAGGAATCTATGTAACAAGTGCTTGCGCGTATATCCATATCTCAATAAATATTTGTTCAGGGAATATGATTATTTTTTTCCAGGAAAGGTAAAAAAAAATATCTAGAGCTATCGGACCGCGGTGTTTGAGCGGTTAGCCTACTCGCCTCCCACTATGGCGCACCGAGTTCAATCCTGGGCCAGGTCACTCCCGGATTCTCGCGTATGGGAAACGTGCCAGACAATGCTGCTGTTAAGAAAGTTTTCTCGGGGATCTCCCTTTTTCCCCCGCCCTTTTATTCCGGCTCTGCTCTACTCACACCTCGATCACCCTCATCGGCTCTCAATACCGCAGTATTAAGAGCCGCCCAAATCTCTTCATTCACTCACTCTACAGCTATCACTTTTAACTTTTTTCTTATTAAATATTTTCAAAGAGAAAGAATAGCGAGAATGGTTTTAAATGGTATTTTTCGGGCTTTCCTGCACACTTTCCTCACGCTATAAGGGAGAATCACTTAGTCGCAACATTAATTTTATCCACTGGCTTACAGCGCCTGTTATAGTATACTATAGTGTTACTGACTTAATTTGCGAGAAATTCAGCTTCTCACGAACGCACATGGAAGCCATGCGAGGGCCGGGGTCTCAGTGATAACCACACGTGCCGGTGAGATGTTTCAAATTGTTCCTAAGTTATCTCCTCAAGTTTGATATACTACACACATGACTATTACAGCTACCGTCATATTAAATTCAAATCAAAGAACTTCCACAGGGGAGAGTGTTCGATCTGGCGATTTTGAAGTTGTGAAGCGGTTGTTTTCCAGAATAAACCATTAAGCCAGTTTGTTAGTTGAAGGCTTTGCACTTTATATACATTTG
This sequence comes from Dryococelus australis, assembly GCA_029891345.1. Lineage (NCBI taxonomy): Eukaryota > Metazoa > Arthropoda > Insecta > Phasmatodea > Phasmatidae > Dryococelus > Dryococelus australis. The sequence continues at coordinate 179,479,425 of CM056999.1, forward strand.
TATTACCTAATATACGTCAGTAGAAAGCTTAGGGGATTCTAGTGCGATTTTTTTAAATAAAATTATTAATATTCCTAAATTTAAGCCAAATAAATCAATATTTTATTTGAAATCATGCTTATTTAATAAAAAAATAAAATTTCCCATAAGCACAGTGTTAAGATACAAAAACTCGCAAAATACAATTATCATCTAAATCAATCAATTTTTATCGAAAATGCAAATAAAAAAAATACGATGTGCCAAAATCGGGACCGAAAAAAAGTGACACAACAAAAATATTACAAATTTACGTCAACATCAATTAGTTTTATCAAAATAGCAAATAAAAATAACAATACAAAGTACAATAATGATACAAAATACACAAACCACACACAGCTCTTTCTGCTAAGGGAGTACACAATCGCTGATTGGCTGCGATGGACTTTCTGTGTAGGCTACCTTTTGTATGAATGGCTATTGGTGCTGAGAAAGATTTCTTAGGAACAGAAAAAAATTCGCGAGTTCATTTCAAGACAAAGTATAGTCTTCCAATACGTGTACACTGAAGTGATCGTTGCAATTGGTTCACAGTTTCTTGGACACGCCCAGTACGACTCTTAGCCAATAGCAAACTTGCAAGTAAGGATTGCCATAGTACCAGGTGTGGGGTAACACTGGTTACAGTGAAGAAACACCCAAGACTCGAGAGTACACGGGCCTATGGAGTCTACTGCCACCAATCAGCTGGCACCATGTGCAAGCGTTCGCTGTGTACGAGGCTCTTTCATTAGCGGCTCGGCCCAGTCAAATAGTTACACATCTTCTCTGCATAAACAAAAACACATTTACTGTGCAAAACCAGGATGAATATCGGATCTGCCAATTCTTTCAGGCAAATCCGACCAAAGAGTTATCAGTAACGTAGAAAAAAAATGAGTAGGCCATTATTTCCCAGTAGTCCATTGTCGTGTTACAAAACACAACAAATGTGTTATTAAGACTTTAAATTATTAATAGTTGATATTGTAACAGCGTAATGTGGTGAGCGGCAATCTTAAAATTATGTAACATATAGTGCCCTCTGGAGTAAACACATTATCATAATAGCCCATATGTTGAAGTGACCAGTTTTTATTCTGAAAATGTGCAAAACATAACATAGGCCAACTCAGTGTAATATCTAGAACTTTAATTTATGCACCACATGACAAAATATAATATTATGTGTGTTGGCAATACTTGTGATCCAGTAAGCGGGTAAAATGAAATAAATACTGTTCCAAAGAAATCTGTTTATTCTCGGCTGTGCTCAGTTTAGGACCCAGTATGTCAGATGTGTAGAAACTCACCTTAGACAACAACACCGGCTTATTTGCCACACATACAGCTGAGAAACTTCATGTACACAACCATGCACATACTAAAGTAATTGTTTAATTATTTGTAACTGAAAATGTGCAGAGGAGGGATAGCATGAAACGTGCATATTCAGAAGAAGTGTCAGGCTTGTCAAATCCAGCTTAAAATTATTTATTCAAAATTATTAAAAAATGTGCAAATTTAAAATATCCGTTTCAATGATGCTGGAAAAATAATTAAAGAAAAATAAAAAATCACTGAAGGGCAATGAGCAAGAAAAATAAAATACTGTTCAACTAAACTGCCGTTAGGAAGTGGTCATGGCTAACGGTCATAATTCAAAATCCTTACGTGACACTTAATTAACAGTCTGACTTAATGCACTTGAAATTAACGCATTTCTCTCAAAATAAAATGTCTTGAAACTAGTTCAGAAAAAAATGTAACTGTCTCAATACGGCAAAACACTTGACTTTCTCTCTCACGTTAAATTATAATTAAAAGTGGCTGAAGCTAATTTAGGCGCCTTGCCAAGATGGCGTCTGTAGAATGTTCTATGCCCATGGCGTAAGTAACAAAAACCAAGATGAAATAAAATTTAAAACTTGATGAAAAAGTGTTCTGTAGTTAGATACCAGGTTGTAGATGAAGTCAGGATGGAGTAACTCTTAGAAGGAACTGGGGTAGGAAAAAAATGTAGATCTGAGTGCGGTAATGCTTTACGTGACTCAACGGCTCACGTACGTTACAGGTATAGCTAGCTACCTATACTCCTAAACAGCTGCTTAAAATAAACATCTGCGGAGTGTTTTTTTCTATCAAACTGGACTTAAAACATAAATAAAAAACCAAAGTCCTAGCCTTACGTCCAACTGTAGGACGAGCGTCCTAGCCTTACGTCCAACTGTAGGACGAGCGTCCTAGCCTTACGTCCAACTGTAGGACGAGCGTGGTAGCCTTACGTCCAACTGTAGGACGAGCGTCGTAACCTTACGTCCAACTGTAGGACGAGAGTGGTAGCCTTACGTCCAACTGTAGGACGAGCGTCCTAGCCTTACGTCTAGCGTAGTTGAAGGTTGGTGGCAGAGAGAGAGAGCGAACTTCCAAACAGCCCGCGCGGCCTAACCCTATGCTGAGCTCTCCAGCCAATTGGAGTACAGGATCTGAACCTGTTAGCCAATCGCAAGGCTTCCTGACTAACGATCTAAAATGACACACTCCACACGGCCTAAATCCCTATTCCACAGAGCTACGGGTCTCTTAGAAGTTAAAATAAAATATACAAGAAAATTCTCTGAAATATCAACAATAATGTGAGATCAAAAATAATGTAAAATATTTAGTTATCAATTAAAAATACAAGCAAAAGAAAATCTACTTATCTATTGCAAATAAAAATTAATTATTGCTATTCGTACATCTAAGTTTAAATATAATAATCATATGAAAAATGCAAAAATTAAAGTTATAAAAAATACTAAAAATTAAACATATGTGAAAAATACGAAAATATACAAATATTATGGATGACAATATCCAACATGTGAAACATACATTAATTATTACAAATAGGTGCAGATAGTGAAAATGTTGTATTACAATATTAAAGTTGGTGTTTTCTATATATTAGATATTAATATCACATTTGTTATATAAAGCGAATAACAATTGTTTACCTTCCAGAAAAAAATGTATACTTGTAATGCTGTCGGTGAAAGATACCCCTTCAGTTGGGGGGAGGTCTAGTTCTTTCTATTCAGTATTAAACCCCTGATTTCCACTTTTAAGGGGGTTACTAGTACGGACTGTGGAAACCTCGAGGGTACGTCTGATTATGTAAAGCATTGCAACGGACCTCACACAACACTGCGATGTACCTACATTACTGGCAAGTTGGATTTTTCGCATATTGTAATTGTTACAGTAAGATATTATTACACACGATGGAAGTTAATGGATTAATCTACAAATATCACTTTGTACTTTTCTCCTTCCCCTTAAAGAAACAGCCTACTAAAACCACAAAAGTGGTATTTTTAAAACATTTCCACTCTTTTATCTCTTTGCATATACAGGGTGGTCCACCTAACGTGAACTTCCCCAAAATTTCCGTAACGGTAGCAGATCACGAAATACGGTTTTCGCGAAGTTAAATAACGCACGGGGGCAAATTATTTGCTGCAAAGTGACTATTCATAACATGTGTATGGACAGAAATAATTAAATTAGATATAAATATTCCCCTGGAATTATATATTTATCCCAACGGCATCGGTGAGTACGCGCAAAAAGGAATTTAGTGATATAGCATATACAGATGGAAAGTAACACACAAACGCCAAGAAATAATGTGCAAATATAATTAAGTTAGTGGGCCAGTATGAAAGGGCAGTGGACCTGCCCTGACAGGTTTAAGCAAGCAACATGTGCTGTGACTCATCGTGGCGGGACAGCTTCCTAATAGCAGCGCATCACCAGGCCCTCCCTGTAATCTGTGTGTGGCTGTAGAGTCTCTTGTCACGGCGTGACTGGAATTCCACAACACGAGTGCTACAGGTTAGATGCATCAACACGATGTGTTGGCTTGTGTCAATGCAAACCCACACATGGGTACACGAGGACTTTCCAGGTTCGCAAAAAAAAAAATCAAACATGTGTGTTATTGCGAACACCACGCCAACGGAAATTGCATCCATATCACGTGGCTCTTCATGAAGGTGATGTCCAGCAGCGTGTTCAGTTTTGTGGGTTTGTTCTGATGACTGTAAGGGACGACAACAATTTTCTGAATAACATACTATTTACCGATGAAGCGACCTTCACAAACCATGGGCGCGTCAATTTACGAAATATGCACTACTGGTCGACGGAGAATCTGCGCTGAGTCCAGCACGTGGAGCTCCAGCGACAGTGGAAAGTGAACGTGTGGTGTGGAATCGCTGGATACTACGTCATAGGGACATATTTCATTCAAGGGAATATGCACTACTGTTCGACGGAGAATCTGCGCTGGGTCCGGCACGTGGAGCTCCAGCGACAGTGGAAAGTGAACGTGTGGTGTGGAATCGCTGGATACTACGTCATAGGGACATATTTCATTCAAGGGACAATGGCCGACTGTACGTACGCCATTTACTCAGAGAGACGTATACCGACATTTCTGGAAGACATATCGCTCGACATACGTCGTGGTATGTGGTTTCAGCATGATGGTTGTCCTACGCATTTCGCTTTGGTGGCGAGGAAAGTATTAAATGGAATGTTTCCAAACCGGTGTTTAAGGCGTGTTGATGATGTAAGATAGCCAGCTCGCTCCCTCGACCTCATACCTCTCTATTTTTTTTGTGGGAACACCGAAAGGTCGGAACTACAACACTGTTCCTACGACGCCAGAAGACATGCAGGGACGCATTGCTGCAGCTTGCAGACGCATTACACCAGAAACACTTCAGGCTGCTCGTCGCTGGCTACATGTGCGTTTACACATGTGTATTGCTGTCTATGGTAAACACATCGAGCACAAGATGTGAAACGACCTAATGTGAAGCGTATCACCCATAACTGTGCTCGTTTGTACTCTACATGCGGATACGATTGCACTTCTCCTTAGGTTGGTTTGTTCTATTTTTGTTGTACATCTGTACGCACTCGTTACACAGTACAGTTAATGACTAGGAAACACATCTCCTTGCATTGGTATCTGAACAAAATGTAATATATTGACGTAAGACTTGCATTCACATTGTCCGTCTTCCCTCCGCTGCGGTGCGCTACTTTCTCCAATATCATATTACGTGCCCCATTAGAGGTAAGCATTAAGCTGCTATAAGGAAGCGGTCCCGCTAGAATGAGTCTCGGCGCCGATTGCTTGCTTACAGCTCTGAGTACAGGTCCCCTGTCCCATACTACCGGCCCACTTTACGTAATCATAGTGGGAGATTATGTTTTCGCGTTTGAGCGTTGCTTTACATTGCGTATGCTACATCACTGAATTCCTCTTCACACTTACTTTCAGAAGCCATTGAAATAAATTGCTTTACATTGCGTATGCTATATCACTGAATTCCTCTTCACACGTACTTTCAGAAGCCATTGAAATAAATTAATTTTCCCAAAGGAAACAGCACATGTGGTTGAATTATTTCTGTCCATACACGTGTTGCGACAAGGCACTTTGCGGCAAATTACTTGCCCCAGTACTTAATTTCTTGTAGCGAAAACCGCATTTCGTGATCTGCAACCGTCCCGGAAATTTTGGTTTTGGGGGTGTCCACGTAAGGCGGGCCATCCTGTATTTAGTATAGTTCGTTCATGGTTAATTCCAAATTTTCTAAAGCCTTGCTAAATTTCTACTTCCAGGATATTCTTCCGCCTCGTGCAAACGAAGCTTAACTAATTCTATCAAATGACACCAGAGGGCTGACGCACCATCTTCGTGCTCGCTCAGAGTAATAATAATTCGCATAAGAACTATTTCTTACTAGATATTATCAACACGCCTATTTTCTTTCAGTTTTATTAATTTTATTTAATAATTATTAATGAAATGATATCGTTTATAAATAACATATACGTTAAAGCTAAATTTAACCAAAATTAAGGTACTTTTATGTCAACACAAGAATAAAATTCTGCAGACAGAAGACATACGAATTAAACAACCAAACACGTCATACATGGAGTGTTTCTTCACAGTGTTGATAAAGAAAGTATGAAAAACCCGTGCAAAGACTGTAAGATAAATATAAATTACATATATATGTAAATAATTGTTTATTTTTTCCTAAAAAAAATGTCGCATTCCTAGACCATGTATTTACTGAGATATACGTATAAGAGCAAATACTGATTTCACAGACAATATTTGACTGGGAAAGGAAGACCTCTTATGACTTCTGCCTGGTTTAAATGCAGTGAGAATTTGGTATTGCTAAATTCATGTTAATGAAATTTGGCTTTTTGAGTCCAATTTCTGAAGATACAAAATTGAAACATAACCCAAAGAGTGAGAAATTATACACGCCAGCTCTATATCAAGGCAAATACATCAATTTGTTTTTCAGTAATTTTATATTTAATTATTAAATTTTCTGATTTTTCCAGGAAACAGGTTATACTATTATGTTACAAAAGGCTTAAATATCAAAGAAGCACGTATTTTGCTGCTCAAAAAAGTCCCTGGTGACATAGACAGTAAACTAAACTTAATTAACATGTATTTCCCTGTTCCAAATAATTACCGCTATCAACCCACACAGCAGCCTTGACGCAATACTTCACCCCTTATACAGAATCTCTTCGTTTTAGTATAATAATCTCAGTTTCAGAGGTATAACTTAATAACGGGAGTGAAACCATAGACTAAATATGAGTAAGCCGACTAGTAATTACACTTGTGGGCAATTACGTACGTGATAATAGTCACGTTAGTCAATAATACCAAATTGAGAAAATGTAAGCAAGGTGCTGTCTCTGTAGATCAACAAAACTGAATACTCTGTGATGTAGATGGTGACGAAAATGGCATAAATTCAAGATGGCGGGGGTCTAACACCGCAAGTCCGGCCTAATGCCACTAGCGTGACGAACACTAATGGAACTAGGCCTGACCCGCGGTAACAAACGAGCGGGATCAAAACCAGCCCGTGTTGAGTGAGGATGCCGACTGGTGAGGGGGGAGTCTCAAAAATCTGGCGGCCCGTTCGCTTTGATAAGCCCCGCCATTACGCAGCCAGCGTCGGTACAAATCGAATTCCCTCTGGGCGATAGATACATTCTCCCCCCCCACATCCTACCGCACCCATCATCATCAACACGGCTATTACCTGGTCTCGTTCTACACGCTCGCAGGATGAAACAAGACATGGCGAGGATAAGGAAAGTGGAGGAGGATGAGAGAAATGTAAGAAGAAAGGACTGTAATTACAGGAGCCGACAAGGCACACATACACACACACACACATATACATATGAGCGTCGGGAGAAATCTCGTTGGTGGAGAGTAATTTGCCAAAGTGGGATTATCCGCTGTAGTGGAGGTGAATGTTTATTGCGTAAGGGCGTCGCTACACGCCTTTAACACTCCGCGTCTCAAGAAAAGCTGTGATTCTGACAACTGCACCCCGCACACAGAGTTACAAACACGTCTCAAGCCAGGCTGTGATTCTGACCACTGCACCCAGCACACAGAGTTACAAACACGTCTCAAGCCAAGCTGTGATTCTGACCACTGCACCCCGCACACAGAGCTACAAACACGTCTCAAGCCAAGCTGTGATTCTGACCACTGCACCCCGCACACAGGGTTACACCACGTCTCAAGCCAGGCTGTGATTCTGACAAATGCACTCCGCACACAGGGTTACCCCACGTCTCAAGCCAGGATGTGATTCTGACCACTGCACCCCGCACACAGAGTTACAAACACGTCTCAAGCCAAGCTGTGATTCTGACCACTGCACCCCGCACACAGGGCTACAAACACGTCTCAAGCCAGGCTGTGATTCTGACAACTGCACTCCGCACACAGGGTTACAAACACGTCTCAAGCCAAGCTGTGATTCTGACAACTGCACCCCGCAAACAGGGCTACAAACACGTCTCAAGCCAAGCTGTTTTTCTGACCACTGCACCCCGCACACAGGGATACAAACACGTCTCAAGCCAGGCTGTGATTCTGACCACTGCAACCCTGCACACAGGATTACTCCGCGTTCAAGCAATGCTGTGATTCTGACCATTGCACCCCGCACAAGTGTTACAAAAATGTCTCAAGCCAAGCGTGATTCTGACAACTGCACCCCGCACACAGGGCTACAAACACGTTTCAAGCCAGGCTGTGATTCGGACCACTGCACCCCGCTCACAGGGATACAAACACGTCTCAAGACAGGCTGTGATTCTGACAACTGCACCCCGCACACAGGGTTACCCCACGTCTCAAGCCAGGCTGTGATTCTGACCACTGCACCACGCACACAGAGTTACAAACACGTCTCAAGCCAGGCTGTTATTCTGACAACTGCACCCCGCACACAGGGTTACTCCACGTCTCAAGCCAGGCTGTGATTCTGACCACTGCACCCCGCACACAGGATTACTCCGCGTCTCAAGCCAGGCTGTGATTCTGACCACTGCACACCGCACACAGGGATACAAACACGTCTCAAGCCAGGCTGTGATTCTGACCACTGCACCCCGCACACAGCGTTACTCCACGTCTCAAGCCAGGCTGTGATTCTGACCACTGCACCCCGCACACAGGACTACAAACACGTCTAAGGCCAGGCTCTGATTCTGACCACTGCACCCCGCACACAGGGTTACTCCACGTCTCAAGACAGGCTGTGATTCTGACCACTGCACCCCGCACACGGGGATACATACACGTCTCAAGGGGGGCTGTGATTCTGACCACTGCACCCCGCACACAGAGTTACAAACACGTCTCAAGCCAAGCTGTGATTCTGACCACTGCACCCCGCACACAGGGTTACAAACTCGAATCAAGCCAGGCTGCGATTATGACCACTGCACCCGCACACAGCGTTACAAATACGTCACAAGCCAGGCTGTGATTCTGACCACTGCACCCCGCACACAGGGTTACTCCACGTCTCAAGCCAAGCTGCGATTCTGACCACTGCACCCCGCACAAAGGGATACAAACACGTCTCAAGCCAGGTTGTGATTCTGACCACTGCACCCCGCACACAGAGTTACTCCACGTGTAAAGATAAGCTGTGATTCTGACCACGGCACCCCGCACACAGAGTTACTCCACGTCTCAAGCAAAGCTGTGATTCTGACCACTGCACCCCGCACACAGGGATACTCCACGTCTCAAGCCAGGCTGTGTTTCTGACCACTGCACCCCTCACACAGGGATACTCCACGTCTCAAGCCAGTCTGTGATTCTGACCACTGCACCCCGCACACAGGGTTACTCCACGTCTCAAGCCAAGCTGTGATTCTGACCACTGCACCCGTCACACAGGGTTACAAACACGTCTCAAGCCAGGCTGTGATTCTGACCACTGCACCCCGCACACAGAGATACAAACACGTCTCAAGCCAAGCGGTGATTCTGACCACTACACCCCGCACACAGGGTTACTCCATGTCTCAAGCCAGGATGTGATTCTGACCACTGCACCCGCACACAGGGATACTCCACGTCTCACGCCAAGCTGTGATTCTGACCACTGCCCCCGCACACAGGGTTACAAACATGTCTCAAGCCAAACTGTGATTCTGACCACTGCACCCCGCACACAGAGTTACAAACACGTCTCAAGCCAGGCTGTGATTCTGATCACTGCACCCCGCACACAGGGTTACAAACACGTCTCAAGCCAGGCTGTGATTCTAACCACTGTAACCCGCACACAGGGCTACAAACACGTCTCAAGCCAGGATGTGATTCTGATCACTGCACCCAGCACACAGGGTTACTCCACGTCTCAAGCCAGGCTGTGATTCTGACCACTGCACCCCGCACACAGAGTTACAAACACGTCTCAAGCCAGGCTGTGATTCTGACCACTGCACCCCGCACACAGGGTTACAAACACGTCTCAAGCCAGGCTGTGATTCTGACCACTGCACCCCGCAAACAGAGGTACAAACACGTCTCAAGCCAGGCTGTGATTATGACCATTTCACCCCGCACACAGGGCTACGAACACGTCTCAAGCCAAGCTGTGATTTTGACCACTACACCCGCACACAGTGTTACTCCACGTCTCAAGCCAAGCTGTGATTCTGACCACTGCACCCCGCACACAGGGATACAAACACGTCTCAAGCCAAGCTGTGATTATGACCACTGCACCCCGCACACAGGGTTACAAACACGTCTCAAACCAGCTGTGATTCTGACAACTGCAACCCCGCACACAGGGTTACTCCACGTCTCAAGCCAAGCTGTGATTCTGACCACTGCACCCCGCACACAGGGTTAATCCACGTCTCAAGCAAAACTGTGATTCTGACCACTGCAACCCGCAAACATGGCTACAAACACGTCTCAAGCCAGGCTGTGATTATGACCATTTCACCCCGCACACAGGGCTACAAACACGTCTCAGGCCAGGCTGTGATTCTGACCACTGCACCCCGCACACAGGGTTACAAACACGTCTCAAGCCAGGCTGTGATTCTGTCCACTGCACCCCGCACACAGGGTTACTCCACGTCTCAAGCCAGGCTGTTTATTATGACCACTGCACCCCGCAAACATGGCTACAAACACGTCTCAAGCCAGGCTGTGATTCTAACCATTGCACCCCGCACACAGGGCTACAAACACACCTCAAGCCAAGCTGTGATTCTGACCACTGCACCCCTCACACATGGCTAAAAACACGTCTCAAGCCAGGCTATGTTGCTGACCACTGCACCCGGGACACAGGGTTACTCCACGTCTCAAGCCAGGCTGTGATTCTGACCACTGCACCCCGCACACAGGGTTACTCCACGTCTCAAGCCAGCTGTGATTCTGACCACTGCACTCCTCACACAGGGTTACAAACACGTCTCAAGCCAAGCTGTGATTCTAACCACTGCACCCTGCACACGGATACAAACACGTCTCAAGCCAGGCTGTGATTCTGACCACTGCACCTCGCACACAGAGTTACAAACACGTCTCAAGCCAAGCTGTTATTATGACCACTGCACCCCGCACACAGGGTTACAAACACGTCTCAAGACAATCTGTGATTCTGACCACTGCACCCCGCACACAGGGTTACTCCACGTCTCAAGCCAAGCTGTGATTCTGACCACTGCACCCCGCACACAGGGTTAATCCACGTCTCAAGCAAAACAGTGATTCTGACCACAGCACCCCGCACACATGGCTACAAACATGTCTCAAGCCAGGCGGTGATTCTGACCATTGCACCCCGCACACAGGGCTACAAACACGTCTCAAGCCAGGCTGTGATTCTGACCACTGCACCCCGCACACAGGGTTACTCCACGTCTCAAGCCAAGCTGTGATTCTGACCAATGCACCCCGCACACAGGGTTACTCCACGTCTCAAGCCAAGCTGTGATTCTGACCACTGCACCCCGCACACAGTGATACAAACACGTCTCAAGCCAAGCTGTGATTCTGACCATTACACCCCGCACACAGGGTTACTCTAGTCTCAAGCCAGGCTGTGATTCTGACCACTGCATCCCGCAAACAGGGTTACACCACGTCTCAAGCCAAGCTGTGATTCTGACCACTGCACAACGCACACAGGGATAAAAACACGTCTCAAGCCAAGCTGTGATTCTGACCACTGCACCCCGCACACAGGGTTACAAACACGTCTCAAGCCAAGCTGTGATTCTGAAACCGCACCCCGCACACAGGGTTACTAACAGTCTCAAGCCAAGCTGTGATTCTGACCATTACACCCCGCACACAGGGTTACTCTATGTCTCAAGCCAGGCTGTGATTCTGACCACTGCATCCCGCACACAGGGTTACCCCACGTCTCAAGCCAAGCTGTGATTCTGACCACTGCACCCCGCACACAGGGTTACTCCACGTCTCAAGCCAAGCTGTGATTCTGACCACTGCACCCCGCACACAGGGTTACTCCACGTCTCAACCAACCACCGCACACAGGGTTACTCCACGTCTAAAGCCAGCTGTGATTCTGACCACTGCACCCCGCACACAGGGTTACAAATACGTCTCAGCCAAGCTGTGATTCTGACCACTGTCACCCCGCACACAGTGTTACAAACACGTCTCAAGCCAGGCTGTGATTCTGTCCACTGACCCCGCACACAGGGTTACTCCAACAGTCTAAAGCCAGGCTGTGATTCTGACCACTGCACCCCGCACACAGGGCTACAAACACGTCTCAGGCCAAGGCTGTGATTCTGACCACTGCACCCGCACACAGGGCTACAAACACGTCTCTAGCCAGGCTGTGATTCTGACCACTGCACCCCGCACACAGTGTTACAACACCTCTCAAGCCAGGCTGTGATTCTGACCACTGCACCCCGCACACAGTGTTACAAACACGTCTCAAGCCAGGCTGTGATTCTGACCACTGCACCCCGCACACAGGGCTACTACACGCCTCAAGCCAAGCTGTGATTCTGACCACTGCACCCCGCACACAGGGTTACTCCACGTCTCAAGCGAAGCTGTGATTCTGACCACTGCACCCCGCACACAGAGTTACTCCACGTCTCAAGCCAGGCTGTGATTCTGACCACTGCACCCCGCAAACAGGGTTACTCCATGTCTCAAGCCAGGCTGTGATTCTGACCACTGCACCTGGCACACAGGTTTACAAACACGTCTCAAGCCAAGCTGTGATTCTGGCCACCGCACCTGCAAACAGGGTTACAATAACGTCTCAAGCCAGGCTGTGATTCTGACGACTGCACCCCGCACACAGAGATACTCCACGTCTCAAGCCAGGCTGTGATTCTGACCACTGCACCCCGCACACAGGGCTACAAACACGTCTCAGGCCAGGCTGTGATTCTGACCACTGCACCCCGCACACAGGGCTACAAACACGTCTCAAGATAGGCTGTGATTCTGACCACTGCACCCCGCACACAGTGTTACAAACACCTCTCAAGCCAGGCTGTGATTCTGACCACTGCACCCCGCACACAGTGTTACAAACACGTCTCAAGCCAGGCTGTGATTCTGACCACTGCACCCCGCACACAGGGCTACAAACACGTCTCAAGCCAGGCTGTGATTCTGACTACTGCACCCCGCACACGGGGATACAAACACGTCTCTAGCCAGGCTGTGATTCTGACCACTGCACCCCGCACACAGAGTTACAAACACGTCTCAAGTGAGGCTGTAATTCTGTCCACTGCACCCCGCACACAGGGTTACTCCACGTCTAAAGCCAGTCTGTGATTCTGACCACTGCACCCCGCACACAGGGTTACAAATACGTCTCAAGCCAAGCTGTGATTCTGACCACTGCACCCCGCACACAGTGTTACAAACACGTCTCAAGCCAAGCTGTGATTCTGGCCACTGCACCCCGCACACAGTGTTACAAACACGTCTCAAGCCAGGCTGTGATTCTGACCACTGCACCCCGCACACAGAGTTACAAACACGTCTCAAGCCAAGCTGTGATTCTGACCACTGTACCCCGCACACAGGGTTACAAACACGTCTCAAGCCAGGCTGTGATTCTGACCACTGCACCCCGCACACAGGGTTACTCCACGTCTCAAGCCAAACTGTGATTCTGACCACTGCACCCCGCACACAGGGTTACAAACACGTCTCAAGCCAGGCTGTGATTCTGACCACTGCACCCCGCACACTGTGTTACAAACACGTCTCAAGCCAGGCTGTGATTCTGACCACTGCACCCCGCACACAGGGTTACAAACACGTCTCAAGCCAGGCTGTGATTCTGACCACTGCACCCCGCACACAGAGTTACAAACACGTCTCAAGCCAAGCTGTGATTCTGACAACTCCATCCCGCACACAGTGTTACAAACACGTCTCAAGCCAGGCTGTGATTCTGACCACTGCACCCCGCACACACAGTCACAAACACGTTTTATAAGCCCGACATTACTTCAATAAAACATTTCAATTTTTTTATTTATTTATTTATTTATTTTTTTTAAATTAAATGCTGCAGACGAATAGAATGCTAACAACGGAAATGTCTTTTCCGTTAGAGACTGAAGACAGAAAAATATATTTGCACTGTTTTACTGGCATTTTTGAGAATTTCACATCGTAATATAAATTCAAATTCAGAACATTTTGTAGGCCGAAGCAGTGTAGAGTTCGCTTCTTTTAGAGCCCTCTCAGCCTGTCGTAACTCCATTTGTTTAAATATAGGAAAATAATTCTTTAACGGCTGCTGAAAATGTTGTGGAAATTTACCACGCCGAATTTTGTTGTCGTTAGCACACAGGGTTATTAACAAACTGTTTGTTTTATTAACATTGAAAACACCGTTTGTTCGGCAGGAAAAACACAGTTGTTCGTCAGGAAAAACATTGTGTGTTCGTCAGAAAAAAACACAGTAGTTCGTCAGGAAAAACGCCGTGTGTTTGTCAGGAAAAATACAGCGTGTTCGTCAGTAAAAACACAGCGTGTTCGCCAGGAAAAACACTGTGTTCGTCAGGTAAATACTGTGTGTTAGTCAGGAAAAACACTGTGTGTTTGACAGAAAAAAACAATGTGTTCGTCAGGAAAAACTCGTGGCACAGTGGTTTCACCCAAATTACTTTCCTTTCCTCAAATAAGCTAGGGGCAAAATAAAAAATAGATAAGGTGAAAATATGTTCGCCATCATGAACAAAGAGAGTGAGATATAGATGAACGTAATGAGTTGGGAGAACTTGTCAGCGTTTAACAGAGAGGTAATGAGCAGCGATGGAATGCAAGTGTATGACATTACCCTGAGGAAACCAGCCAGCCAATATCAACGTCCACCACTCTAGGATTGCCAACTTTTTCAAATGTGCTGTAAGGGCGACTTCTGACAACTGTACACACGTCTGACAAATGTATACATGACGTCTGGCAACTGTAAACACTACGTATGACAACTGTACACACGACGTTTGACAAATGTACACACGTCAGACAACTGTACACACGACGTCTGACTAATGTGCATACGACGTCTGACAACTGTACACACGACAGCTGACTAATGTGCATACGACGTCTGACAATTGTACACACGACAGCTGACTTCGAAGAAATGATAAAGTCCATTCACAGTTACTTCCAACTTTACTGCAAATTTCTAACTTCAGGATATTCCTCCACCTCATATGAACAAAGCTTAACCGAGTCTAGAAATGTACACCAAAGTGACAGCGCGCCGCATTCGTGCGCATTCTGTTTTATAATATTTTGAATTGAGAACTATTTATTACTAGGAATTACAAACACACATATTTCCTCCCTTGTTCTACTCATATTAAAATAAACAACTACAGTTTATAGATAAAATAAAAGCAAATGTTACTTTTTACAAAAAAATATATATATATTTTTATGTTAAGACAAGTGTAAAACGCTTGTGATACATGACATAGTTAAAAAATAACCAAACTCGTCATACATGGGTGATTTTTCTAAGGTTTGATTGAAAAAATGTGAAAAAACAGTAAACGGACTATAAAATGAAATTGTTATATAAAAGAAGTGTTGAAGACGGACGACGCCAACACACAGTGGAAGCAAATATACAAACTGGGAGCTGGTCTTTCACGTGTTGACGAATGTCGCATTGTTACTACCTGTGTATGATATACGGGATGTATGACGTCCAGTCCTGTATCCATACGTGATAATACTTTCAGGCCTGGGGTAGGAAAATCCTGAACAATACGCGACAGCCGACAGCACTATCCGCCACGTTTCTCACCTGAGGAAACCTTTGTAATCCCGGGAATCGAGCCAGATTCGTCTTCGATAGGTAGACGGATTTAGAAGGAACCTCATCCTCAGACATGTGGATACAACAATGTGAATGGTTTCCTGGGTGAAAACTAAATCAATTACGCTTTCTTGCTGCCCACAAAACTGAATACATTATGTCGCTGCAGAAATTAGCTCTCTATTGGTTGTACTTTTAAAAAACATTGTAAAATAAAAACGTGAACGGGGTCATATTTCTTTGGCTGAATACAATAAAACAGCTTCGAAAACGGGACATTAATTTTTTTATGGGTCTATATGAACTGTGAGGTGATGCATCTTGCCGCACACACGGAAAGCCATGACGTGATCCAACATAAATCATTTTTAAGCGACTCTTAGAGGTTCCATTGCGAAAAATTTCTCTTAACATCCATGAAATGCTCGTTCCGTGTTTTTGAAACCATCTCGAAGGTTAGCTGTTTGCCGGAGGATTAGCTATTCTCATGTAAAGAACTGGAGCAAAGAATAGAGGGATAAAGGCTCATTGATCACGCACCCCCCTTTGCAGTTCTCTCTGTCTACTTTGCTGGCAGTTTGGGCTGAAGTAAAAATGCTTGTGAAAGCTACTACTTTAAACCCTATAACGGAACAACGGGCTAGCAGCATCTCTTATTCATAATATTTTATAAGTATTAATAACTATGAAAAGATACCGATTTCACATGTTTTGAAAGATATGATAGATTTAAGATGTGTTCAAAAAAATTAAGTTTACTCAGAATTATGTCGTCACTGCCTTATAGTGCAAATTCTGTGACAAATTTATTAATATTACAGAATAATACGGGATGGAAAAAAACACCCCAATTAAATTGTGATCGTAATAAATAATTACCAAAAATATTTCGTAGACTTGAGTTCAAGTTTCATTACAGTAACAAGGGATTGAATGATGATAAAAAAACTGACGAAACAGGGAACTTGTATCGTATTTTGAATTTAATTAAGTGTTTGCCCATTTTCTATGAGTTAAATATTTCGGTTGGATTGACTGGTTAAATATAATAAGAACGAAGTTTCTTTTGTATAAATGAACTAGAGTATATAGAGACATGTTCAGTTGTCACTCGAAGACGCGGACAAGCAACATTTGCCAGGATGTTGTGATTAGCTGGTTCCTTTATGTATAAATGAACTAGAGTATATAGAGACATGTTCAGTTGTCACTCGAAGACGCGGACAAGCAACATTTGCCAGGATGTTGTGATTAGCTGGTTCCTTTATGTATAAATGAACTAGAGTATATAGAGACATGTTCAGTTGTCACTCGAAGACGCGGACACGCAACATTTGCCAGGATGTTGTGATTAGCTGGTTCCTTTATGTATAAATGAACTAGAGTATATAGAGACATGTTCAGTTGTCACTCGAAGACGCGGACACGCAACATTTGCCAGGATGTTGTGATTAGCTGGTTCCGTTATGTATAAATGAACTAGAGTATATAGAGACATGTTCAGTTGTCACTCGAAGACGCGGACACGCAACATTTGCCAGGATGTTGTGATTAGCTGGTTCCTTTATGTTGTTTCACATTCGTTGGGCTCTCTCATTTCGTTTGTTACTGTCTTGATTTTCTTTGTTTCATTTAATTCCTTTTCTCGTTGGATTATCACCCGTCGTTTCCTATATTGTTTATTATCGTTTTTGTGATACACATAGTTGTATTTGGTCATATTATGCTATATCTGAGACGCTGCACATGGAATTGTTTTAATGGTCTCCACTGTACAAAACATAGGACATCATCCAATGATATAAGTCCCTCACATGTGGGATGTGTCAGTCCCTGTTGAGACTGTACTCCATACACAGCTGTTGCCAGCAACACTATGAACAAACACGCTTGTGTTAGTACGACAGAGAGATATCCAGATAGCAGTACAATTCTAAACAAATAAATTGTTTGTCGGAAGGCTTGAAACAATATATTTATCTGCGTTTGTAAGGCTTGCATTATTTTCCGTTTAATCATATGTATTTGATTTGTGCTCTGCTTTATGTATCAAGAGAGCTGGAGTTTAGTTTCCTGCTGAATCTATTTTCTTTTTTATTTATTTATCTTTGCTATGAAAGAAATAACACTCGTACATAGCATGTTTGGTTTATTATGATTACGAGAGCTATTTATTAATTACAGTGGTACCACGATGGCAAACAAAGTTGACTTACAACGGCATTTAAATTTATTTTTCAATAACACACAGTTCGTACAGTTTAAAAAGGACCGAATCCCGCCTTTAAACATTCGAAATCCTCATTCGGAATCATCATGATTCACTTCATAGTAAACTAATGAGTTTTAATTAAAACAACTCTTTTTTATGAAAATACGAGCAGTCACATTGACAGTGTGTGTAATTTTAGAAATTTTTTTTGTTTTAACCACGATTACAACCATAATTTAAAAGTCAGTTTATGAACCTAATTATAAAGAATACGTTAAATTTTCGGGTGTATGTACAGAGTAGGAGTGAATTCGATCGACAAACACCGTGAAGTTATTCATTATGCCTAGGGACATCCGAATTTTCGAAAAGATCTCACGACCAGTTGTATTTTATAACACTTTAGCTAAGATCCATTGTCGTGACTGGATGGTTACCGTGTTACACATCTTAGATGTCTGCCCTCGAATCAAAGACGCGCCGTACTGAAGATATCTTGTCATGATTGGCCAGTTCAGTATAAGAAAATCTTCTCACAAATAAGCCAAAGAAAACAGTTGATATGCTCGTAGGGTATTGAAATCTAGCATGTGCGGAATTCTTTTCGCGAAATTCGGGTCTCTCTTCTTTAGCCAAATCAAGTCGAGAAATATAAGACACACTTTATACCATACTTAAACTGCATATTGAGGACCTATAAGCACTTGATCATTGAGTTTTTAAGACGTATTTTCGAAATTATGCAAACGAAATTTTACAGTCCTCTAAAGATAGTTTTATATTATCGATATTTTCCACATACAGTAAGGACAAATTTTCATTAATACCCTTCAGCGTAAAGAAAATAACAGATATGCCAACATTATTACAAACAAAATATTTACCGTCAGGAACTATGAACATTTAATGTTGATTTTTTTTTTTTCAGCTGTATGGACAAATTAACAAGAACAATTTTCTTGTTGCGACCGCGCACGCCTCGAAGTTTGACTGCAGCGATTCAGTTCCAGACGCGGAGGCAACACCGACACTTCCTGCAGGCAACACCGACACTTCCTGCAGGCAACACCGTCATTTCCTGCAGGCAGCACCGACACTTCCCGCAGGCAACACCGACACTTCCTGCAGGCAACACCGTCATTTCCTGCAGGCAGCACCGACACTTCCTGCAGGCAATCACATACTGGTTGTCGTTCAAGCAGCTTCAATATTGTCAGCTTATTGTAAGTGTTGTACAGACAATGTTTCATATGTCCTCCTCCATCGTCTGTACAGTGAAGACGGCATACACGCATGCAGTTAATATTGCCTACTTGCTAGGCGCTGGGTCGCTGCAGCCGGAGCTACGTGTTCTGGCGTTGCAGAAAGAGGACCATTTTTGTTAATTTGCTCACACAGCTCAATAAACCAGCAATAAACCTTCACAATTCCTGACGGCAAAACAGCTGTAATGAAGGTGGTCACCCTGATATGTTTATTACTCTAGGAGTAATTAATGAGAGTTTGTTTTTAGGTTAAAGCCGACCTCCAGTGGTGCAGTCAGTTGGTGTGCCACCGGACTGCAGTTCGGAAGGTTCTGGGTTCGAATCCTAGGCACGGCATGTGTTAGGTCATACGTTAGTTCGTAAGCCGTCCGCTGATCAGGTATGACACCGGGGAACGTTGGTAAGCGCTTTACAATATCAGTTCTTAGGTTAAAGATGGCGATAATATAAAATAATAATAATATAATGGTGTGGCGGTTCTTTAGAGCAAACACATGTGTTCGCTGTGCGAGGACATAGTGTCTGTTCGGCTTCTGTGTCGCTCTGCACAAGTTCCCTTGTCAGTTCAGTCGCCACCTACTAGCGAATGTCGCTAGCCAATCACGCCATTGAGCTGCAGGGGAAGGCTACGCACACAGTCAGACATTGCTCAAGATCTACTTGTATGAGCGTTGCGTATTCTTCCGCCATATGTACAATTAACATTGTCATGGGCGTGGTCATTCATGCGTCGGTCAAGAGGAAATGTAAAATTATTAGTCAAGTAAATATTTCACAAATTTGCTCATTTTTACACTTATAAACATTAGAAAATAACAGAAAGCAAAACAAATAATTATACTTGTCACAACTGCTTATCTAACACTTTTGATTGAACGTTTAGGCATTGAACTACTTTACGTCTGCTGTGACCAACTTGGCTCGGCTCATGCCTGCAGTCAGTTTACAGGTGGAGATAGTGTTGTGCTCAGTTTATTGTGAAGAGACTGTAATATCGGCGATGGCATGTTTCTCGCTTGTAGTTGTTGTTCCGGCTCTGAGTTCTGTATCTTGCTCCTGGGAACCGTAGCAAGTGTAATACAACCTAGCCGAAGAGGGAAGGGGTTGAAGAGGAACCAATCAGGTGGCAGAAAGGAGGTAGAGGACACGTGTCGACATGTCCGGACGACGAACTGACCACAATGTGTGTCAGTCAGACGGACTGCAGTGCTCGTGATGTCCGTTGTCCGAGCTACACCGACATAACTTCTCTCCACGTTCGCGGCGAGGAACGTGTGCAGGTTACGTCGTATTTTTCTCAAACTCTGCTCAAGTTCTACTTCAGGATATCCCACCGCCTCGTGAAAATAAAGCTTGACGGATTCTAGAGAATTACACCAAAGGGACAGCGAACCGTATTCGTGCACATCCTGTGTAATAATCATTTGCATTATAACTATTTCCTACTAGTCATTGCCAACACATATATTTCCTCCCTCTTTTATTCATGTTAATTATAAATGGAATAATATAATTGATACACAAAATATAAGTACAAGTTCGATGTAATAAAACATAAGTTATTCTAATCAAGTGGGCAGGCCTACGTCATACATTGATGGGATTTGTCAAAGGTTTTGTTCAAAAAGTATGAGGAAAGTGTCACTCGCGGGTTATTTAGGACAAATACTAGGCGGAAAACTTTTACAATATTATAACAGACAATTAAATATGTTTATTATCACAACTAAGAACTAAACAGTGCATGCTTGTGTCGGGATGTGGTAACAAGGTAGGAAAATTCACATTACACAAACTTCCTGACTTGTGTTTATTTCCTACTTTAATACAAAATATTTTAAATTGATATAATTTCTAATTACACGCTGATAAACACCTACATAAAAAAAATTAAACACTTATTTTTCGTAAAATTCTTTATAATCTGAACTTTATAAAAAGTCTAGAAATACATTTCCGGAAAGTTTTATAAAATTTGCGCCAAGTCCACTCAGTGAATTATCGGAATTATCTGTAATTTGACTCAAATTCGTGGGTATTTTTTCCTGTGCTTTTTCGTTTCTCCGCCCTGGTAGAAAAGGCCATCTGGCCTTATCTTTGCAGCTATAATAAAAACAATATTATACATATTTTGTTTAAATTCCTGAAACTACCAGTTTTCCTATTCACGCGTCACGCATTATAGCGGAGTTGTACAATTACTAGAAGTAAAAAAAACTGGAAGTGTGTCGCTTCTGGCATAATTCCCACTTACGAAAATTTGGGGCGAGATGCAGCAGGGGATTGAACCGGGTTTGCTTATTGGGAGGCAAGCAGTCTAACCGCTCAGTCACCGCGGTTCCTCTGCCGTCATTTTCGTCCAGTTTACACGGCCATACTTACCACACTGACAAATTTCAGCACTGGCCAGCTGTCGGCTAATGGATTAACTGGTTGACTGTATCACGATCAAACAAGCTTGCCATATGCAACTCGGTAATATTCATTTTCCTAGCTCGCATTTTCCCGCGAAAATAATAACAGACGTGGTGTAGTGTTCACGTGTGATTAAAATTAAACTCTCAAACAAACACTGTAAAAAAAATTAAACGAAATTACTTAAAGGCACTGGCGAAATATTGTGCAGAAATGTATTTCTTAAAGTAACGAACACTGCGTTTTCTTCTATAACGGACTTCCCATAGATCTCACGGAGCTCTCTATGCATTCACAGTACCTCTCAGTACATTTATTTGTTTGTTTTTTTTTTTTTTTTTTTTTTTTTTTTTTTTTTTTTTTTTTGTTTATGAAGAGAGATTACGTCAAAAAAAATTTCATTTTCGTTATGAGGGTGTTTTAACGAGTATAAAAAGAGTTGAAAAATACGAATAATCAAATATGACGTACGTTAGCTCATGATATGTGTAGTCAATTTCCGAAGGATCCCTTGTCCGTGTATATTGATTAACGGAAAACAGCTGAGAATATATATGGCGTGTATTTCTTAACCTATTCAGACCCAGTGAACACAATCGGTAACATTACGCACGTGCAGGTATTTTTTGGTCCGTACTTCAAACTGCGAAGCTAAATGGCCAATGATCCTACCTTTCACTATTTGAAGGCTTTTTGTTTGAAAAAAACTTAGCTTAACATTTATCTGTATATAGTATTATTAAATATATTTCGTAAATGTAAAACAATATTCTAAAATCATTACATATTTTTTCCTTAAGAAAAACTGCATTAAAAATATTTATTGAATCAGTATTGTCGTAAACTATGCATCCAACCAAAAACAAAACATTAACAAATTATAATTACGCCTATGCAGAGTGACACTTGAAATAAAGTATTGCAAATTTGTTTTCTTATTAATCGTTGTCTGAGTCTTCTGATATAATAACCGTCATTATCATATTGATCGTAAAACTCGTAACGGTTTTTCGCACATGACAAGGCAAATACAATTGTAACCAAGTTTATTAAATATATTTTAAAACAGTGTACAAGATCGAGTCTCAATTCATCTGCGGGCATCAGTTCCGTGAAACGAGATTATAGTTTCCGTCATTGTTAATAAGCGTTAGTGTCAAGAGTCGACTGTTGAATCATTAAAACTAGAAACGAAATCGTGAAGACACACTCAGCTTACGATTACTTTCCCGCGAGTCTCAAAACTATTCTCAGGATGTGTTTATTCTACTATTTTGTCTCAAATGCTGATACACGACTGTTAATAAAAGCCTCTGTGTTTTACCTCACAACATTTCCTGTAATATTTGCTATCGAGGGCTCGCGTTCGTCGTCCAACATCTGTCATTTTGTTTTTGTACGAAGCATTGTTTCACTAGTGGACATTATTTACAACTAGTTACTGTTCTTAGCATAACAAGTTATATACGCATCATTTAAATTTTTTCCGGACTTGAAAAAAAACAAAAGTATTTCACTTTTACGGGAAAATGCACATTGATGAGTTGTTTCAAGAGATAATTCAATTCACGCTATAAAATATTTTCCTATCTTCTAAATATTGCTATAAATAAGGAGATTTTAAAATATTTTTTATTTGTAGGAGTCAATTATTTTTTGTAAAATAAATTTTCCTATGTATAGCTTATAATGATTACCAAGACATGACCTATAAGTCTTCCTTATTAAAATTTCTTATAAATCTGTTCCTTGATTTTATTTGCAGCCCTAACCTCAAAGGACTTAACATTATCTCTAAGTAAAAAAAAAAACGTTAATGTGCAGCGACATATTATTTTCATGAGAAACATGCAGCTGTATAATTTGTAGGTGTTAATCAGTTACAAACGATGTAAAAGAGAGTTCTTTGAATCATCAAAGAGCAGTAATGGAATCTTAATTAATTGAAATGCTGTGAAGGTGACATAAAACACTCCGAAATGGCCCTAAAAGTGTTACCAAAACTGAAAATACAAGCAAACTTATCTCTCTTCAACTTTCCACTTTCACCCTCGCATCCCGCTGTAACAGCATTTTACATTAATTCGAAGTAACTTTATCAAACACAGGCTTGCCTACAGGCCCTACCTGGCATCACTAAGTTTTGTTTCCATTAAAGTTCATTAGAAAATTTCCCTTGTAGGGTAACAGTCCACTTTCTCTTGAAACAGAACGTTATACCATCAAGGCTTTATATTATATTTTGCACGTGTAGATTGAATTAGACTACAAACTAATGACGAGGTTTGTAAAGTATTGAGGAACTCTATCATCTAACCCGCGTAACTTTGTTAAAACGATGTCACCACAGCCACGGGAACTTGATATACAACGAGGTGTACCCTTAACATTTTAAAGTTTTAAGGGGGCCACGGTGGCTAAGCGGTTAGCCCGCTCGCCTCCCACCAAGGCGAACCGGGCTCAATCCCTGGCTGGGTCACTCCGATTTTCGCATGTGGGAATCGTGCCAGACAATGTCGTTGGTAGGCTGGTTTTCTCGTGGATCTCCCGTTTCCCCGCCCCTTCATTCCAGCGCTGCTCCAAACTCACCTAAATCACCCTCATCGGCTCTCAAGACCTCGCTTCTAAGAGCTATCCATACCTCTTCACTCACTCATTTAATATTTTAATTTCCACATTAATTTATAATTTAAAGAGTTGAAAACTGTTCTTAAGCTAGAAACAAATTTGTTTAGTTATTACAGCCAATCAGCGCCAGCTTTTGTGCAGCGGTATGAATCAATCATAAGATAGAGAAGTAGTGTGGGTTAGGAAACACTTACCGACATTAAGGTTCATTGAGCTCTGAGCCTTACAAAGTACACTACCGGTCAAATATGACCTTCCTCTACAAACATGTTGACGATTGTCTGCAATGGCTCTGAAAGGGTTAACACATTATTGGCATATTTACCACGTCAGTGTATACTTGCAGTGAGAAACAGCTTTTGGTAAACATTTTTCCCATACATGCATACTGGCGTTCCTATATATTTTCTCAGGAAAGAATCAAATACATAGGAAAGTTCTCAACATATGTCCTGAACTGTAATTAAAATTCAAGTTTCTCGTCGAATGTTAGATTTCGTGGCATAAAATGCAGAATATTTTGCATAATTTAGGTGTAAGTACGGAAATAACTATACCACAATAAATACGTGGGATCTTAAAAAATTCAGATTATGCTTAATAAATCCACATATGCTACTTAAAACAACTTTTTAGGCATATGTATGTTTTTGTATGAGAAACGAATGTCCTTATCAGCGTAACATTAAGAAATTAATTAATATTATTATTTTGCCCTGGGTGATTGCCGACGTAAACTAAAACACGAAACACAAGTTTCTATTCGAAACTAAGTTTCGTGTTATGGTATAACGACTTTATTAAAACCTTAGGTCGGAAAGTTGGGTTTCCTAAATGAAGGTTTCAGCAAACTGTATAACTTACTGTATGGTCTATTGTTTACCAGAGGCTATGGTGTCATGTTCGGCTGCAGTGTAGTTTCGTGTTTAAGCTAACCAGTAAGATATTTATGGTTGAAATTTATTTGTATCATGCAACCTCTTTTAACTTTTTCCGAATAACATTTAAATCTTTGATTTTTTAATTTTGTGCATAATGCATTTTTGGTTCTGTGCTCCATTATAGATAACGGCTTACTTGTCTACACTCGGTCAGAATGGAATAAATTTACACGTGGTGAGGGATACAACATGAAATGAAAAGAAAAGTAGAAGGAATGTATGGGTAGTGTGATGACGCTAGATGCGCAGTAGCAACTCTCTGTGTACCAACACTGAACTACTATCCTGCCAACACGGCGCCTTTCATAAATCACGTGGACATAATTTGAGATTAGAGCACTGGTTGTGTAAACAAGGGATTGCAGATGTTTGTTTACTTCCTTGCGTCAATTTATAATGCAATTACACTAAATTAAGATTGGTAAAAGTATTTTATTCATATAAAAGTGCGCCTGTGTTTCTTAACTAAGATATAAACAAACACGTTCATCAGTGTTGACTGTGCGACTTGGAGAGTGGAAATAATGTGTGGTTGGTTGCAAGCGCAGAAGTCTCTATTCGGTCTTGTAAGTAACACTCGGCGCCAGGACCGGCGCAGCGACCAGGTCGCGGTGACCTCAGTAGTAACGGTGACCAGGTTGCTGGCAGGCAGGTCGCGGTGACCGCAGTAGCGACAGTGACCGGGTCACTGGCAGGCAGGTCGCCGTGACCACAGTAGCTACAGTGACCGGGTCACTGGCAGACAGGTCGCGGTGACAGCAGTAGTAACAGTGACTGGGTCACTGGCAGGCAGGTCGCGGTGACCACAGTAGCGACAGTGACCGGGTCACTGGCAGGCAAGTCACCGTGACCACAGTAGCGACAGTGACCGGATCACTGGCAGGCAGCTCGCCGTGACCACAGTAGCGACAGTGACCGGGTCACTGGCAGGCAGGTCGCGGTGACCGCAGTAGTAACAGTGACCAGGTTGCTGGCAGGTAGGTCGCGGTGACAACATTAGCAACAGTGACCGGGTCACTGGCAGGCAGGTCACCGTGACCACAGTAGCGACAGTGACCGGGTCACTGGCAGGCAGGTCGCCGTGACCGCAGTAGCGACAGTGACCGGGTCACTGGCAGGCAGGTCGCGGTGACCGCAGTAGTAACAGTGACTGGGTCACTGGCAGGCAGGTCACGGTGACCGCAGTAGCGACAGTGACCGGGTCACTGGCAGGCAGGTCGCCGTGACCACAGTAGCGACAGAGACCGGGTCACTGGCAGGCAGGTCGCGGTGACTGCAATAGTAACAGTGACCAGGTTGCTGGCAGGCAGGTCACGGTGACCGCAGTAGTAACAGTGACTGGTTCACTGGCAGGCAGGTCGCCGTGACCACAGTAGCGACAGTGACCGGGTCACTGGCAGGTAGGTCGCGGTGACCGCAGTAGTAACAGTGATTGGGTCACTGGCAGGCAGGTCGCGGTGACCACAGTAGCGACAGTGACCGGGTCACTGGCAGGCAGGTCGCGGTGACCGCAGTAGCGACAGTGACCGGGTCACTGGCAGGCAGGTCGCCGTGACCGCAGTAGCAACAGTGACCGGGTCACTGGCAGGCAGCTCGCCGTGACCACAGTAGCGACAGTGACCGGGTCACTGGCAGGCAGGTCGCCGTGACCGCAGTAGCAACAGTGACCGGGTCACTGGCAGGCAGCTCGCCGTGACCACAGTAGCGACAGTGACCGGGTCACTGGCAGGTAGGTCGCGGTGACCGCAGTAGTAACAGTGACTTAGTCACTGGCAGGCAGGTCGCGGTGACCACAGTAGCGACAGTGACCGGGTCACTGGCAGGCAGGTCGCGGTGACCGCAGTAGCGACAGTGACCGGGTCACTGGCAGGCAGGTCGCGGTGACCGCAGTAGTAACAGTGACCAGGTTGCGGGCAGGCAGGTCACGATGACCGCAGTAGCGACAGTGACCGGAGTGCAGGAAACACGACCTCGACTGGTGACGGTGGCTAGGGGAGTGTCGAACAGCCGGAAGCTGCGGAGAAACAGGAGACGAGATGGTGACCTGGGAAACCCGATAGCTGTGGCGGTCGCTGGCTGTTGTTCTGCCTGCAGTTAGTCCGTATTAGCCGAGCTAACGTGCAGTTGCCACGAGAGCAGTTAGCCCAGACCTCGGTCACAGGAAAGCCTACTCACCTTATCTTCAAAGTTAATTTATTTTTTGTAACACAGCTCTTTAAAATAATGTAAAGTCGTTGAGATTGATCGCTGTAGTCGTCTTCAATATGACATTTGTTGATTTGCCTGACGAAATGTGTGATGGGTGGGTTCACTGTAAAATAAATACACTCACAGCTTTCTGCATAGCAAAGACAAACATTTCTTTGACGCTGTTTTATTTACAGTACCAAAATGTTGTATTAATTCAAATGAAAGGTTAAAAGGAACTTAAGATTGTTGTTACTAATTTTTTTTGTACATTTTTATTTTATGGTAATGTTAATTTTCTTTACATTATAGAAAAATGTACCTGATTTTGTTTTGTTTACAGTAAAGAAATTTGGCTGAGTTTCAATGAAAAGGGAACTTTTCTTTTGTTCATAGTAACGAATATTTCAAAATAATAAGTCACCAAATAAAAAATTTCCTTAGATCATCGACATAAATGTTTAACCTTTATAATTCGGCAACTAAATTTGTCACCAAGGATACTGCTGAAGTATTGCAAGTACAATGAAAAGTTATCTTTGCAGTTGATATATAGATTAAACCAAAATTTTGTTTGTGTTAAACTTACTTTGCAAATGGTTCATATATAACGCAACATGTGTTTATAAAGTGGTATTGAGTGTTGAAGAGTTGGACAGGGTAGTATATTTCACAGCATACACGTGTGTTCAACCTTCGACCTACGTAGAAAAATTGTAACACGTTTTCCCCCATACCATTTCTTGGCATCCCCTAGTAAGTTTGTTGGCATCCCCTAGTAAGTTTGTTGGCATCCCCTAGTAAGTTTGTTGCTGTGTTCTGGGTTACTATGACCAACAACAGGTAGTTAGAAAAGTCTTCAGTTGCCACGAGACTCGTGTGCATGTATATGCTCTCCGAACTTTCTGCCGAATTCTGAAACTGACGAAACGATGAGAAGGACTGGAAGAGAAGAGGAAGTTTGTTGGACTTGTATTTCACCAATTTAGACAAGAGGATTTTGAATTGCATAAAAAATTTGCAAACTCCAGGTTTCACCATATTGAGAAAATAAAAAAATTATTGCAGCGAACAGAATTTTTTCTTTTGAAGCCACGTTACACTTGTGTGTGTTGTAAACAAGCAGATTGTTCGTATTTGGGGATCGGAAAATCTCCTCTGGTTCGAAATGTTTCACACATTAAACGGACTCGGCCATGGTCTGTATTATGGAGCCATTCCAGTACTCGGCTGGAGTGATTGCGGAAGAGCATATATGACGGGGAACAGGAGCGCCAGACTGGGACTGGAAACCAGCGTCTGCAGAATGCGAGTGCACTGGTGTATCACTGAGCCACGTCTCTCGCTGAGTGAGAGGGGGAGATAGAGAGAGAGTGAGAAAGGGGGTGAGGGGAGTACGACGGAGATCCGTACATTACTCCACTCACGGTCACTACCAACTTTTCTGAAGCTCTGTATAAGTTCTACTTTCAGTCTATTCCTCCGCCTCATTCTAACAGAGCTTTATCCAGCCTAGAAAATAACGCCAAAGGGACAACGCACCGCATTCCTGCGCCCTTTGTTCTATAACATTTTTCATGAGAACTATTTCTTAGCAAAGACGAAAACCGCATTCAACGATCTTCAGACTCTACTGACCTCATCGTCTCCATTAACATGACAACTCTGGCAGACACACGCCCAGTACTCCTTTATGGTAGTGTCGTCTGGCCGTCATACATCCAGCAGCACGTCATCAGGACCTACAACAACGGACCCCGGAGCGCCCTCGACACAGCCACACGCATTCATTTACTATTCCAAATTACCCATCCTTCTTGTCATCAAATCAGTGTTTCCCTAATACCCACTAAATTCATAATAGCACAGGTTGAAATATTCTCATTTTTGGTGCAGTAGTTTCCAACATCACCGAGTTTTTGTATTTCCTTTCATCCCTCGGTATATTGTAATCGTTGTGACTCCTATATAATTCTGTATCCTATTTTCTTTTTCATCCTTCCATCCTTCACTTCCTGATTGTCAGCTCTCAACCTAGATGAACACTGCCAATACCTTCGATCATGATGAGTTACCAATGTTATGTGAGGTTTTAAATCCTCAAATTTAAGAAGTTTTATTTCCTAACATATATATATATATATATATATATATATATATATATATAGTACAGTTTTATCCATTTTATTGCAATTAGTTCACTACGTTTCAGTAGTTCGCCCTTAATTAGTAGTGAGGTAAATTTGTTTATGATAGACACAAACGTTTCACTGTACTATACGTGTTTTATATATTTTTTCTACAAATAATCATTCGATATTAACATAGTATGAAACATGTTTTATTTAGTAATTTCAGATAGTTTATAAGGAGCCCTTGAATAAGGCTGAATATAGACATTTTTAAGCAATATATTACTTGTAATTAAATGTATTTTTATATTTTTCAATAAAATAAAGACAAATTTTAGTAAGCATTATTAACACTAGTATTTTCTTCCTACATTAAATCATGTTAATTATAAACGAACTATCATAATTTATTCATTAAAGATAGTTAAAAGGTCAATTTAACCAAAACTAATTGCCCTTAATTTTAACAGAAGTATTAAACGCTTGTGATGCGACATAACTATTATTAGACAAGCAAAAACGTCATACATGGAGAGGATTCTAAAATTTTTGATTCAAAATGTGCGAAGAAACCACGAAAAGACTACAACTTCCTTTTCCAAGATAACATATGTAGCAGCTCTATAGATAGTACACTGCGGCTGGCACACATGGATATTTACATCCGAGTACAATCACAGGTTTCCTTAAGGTAACGGCTAATGCCATTAACGGTGAGGATTGAGCCAAATCAGTGAAAAAGTGAAAATTGAGAGACTGATAATCATTGCCCGGTAACTAATTAATATGAAAGCTGAATTTCACTGATTTATTTGTGATTCCCGCTGAATGTCGAGAATTTCACTGCTGTAAGTCACGTGTTCGCAGTTCATTTCCTGGATTTTCCAGTCGCCAGTAGTTTCAACTGATTTGCAGTAAATATTATATCACTGATTGATGTCACTGATTCGAGCGTAGAGTGTAGAGTCTATATGACCAACAATAATAAATGATTTTTCATAATGACGTCTTCGCCGTAGTAGACATTTTAAACATGTATTGGCAGAAAAGTCTGGGGAATGTAAAATTCATACGAAATGAATAGCAGATGAAGGTTTGTGTTTCCTTTTCCATGCACAAGCATTATAAACTCAGTCAGGCATTCCTTTGTAAATTATTTTAATTCTGAGGCAAGCAAACCAAACAAAAATAGCTTCACGACGAGTCATCTTATAAGTGTTGTGTTAACTGTGGGCCAATAGTATTGCTGGGATGAATTAGCGGGTGGCACTAGTGTGTCGGGGGGCCTGACACAGTAGGCATGCAGGCATGCAGGCATGCGGGCGGGGCTAGAGAGACGGTACTGTGCCTGCCCATGTCCGTGCAGGTATGCCGTAATGCCACAAGCATGTGCCAAACGCTTCGTGCCGCTCCGCCAATGGGCCAATGATTGGCCTGCCTCCCCTCCCCTCGGAGGCTACTAATGGGGAACAACAATCCGCAAGCCAAGTTCCCGTAATAGAAGTCGGATCACAAAACCAATCTGGTGCCGAGGGAGTCGAGTAGTCGGCAGCCTGGAAGAGATTTCACTTTAATGGAACTCATCAGGGCATCCGCCCTACCTCGCGTGCAACAAGGACACGTGTGCGTCCCGCAGAGCACTTTTACAAGTACCTCTCACGTCTCCGATCATCTGTGGATTATCTTTATAGTTTTACAATTATTTCATTGAGCTAAAAAAAAAATTAAAGCTTAATTAAACTTTTAGCACAACCTGCCAGGCATATTACAAATTGGCATAGCGTATTGACATAGCTTATTGGATTTATTTGAGAAGTCTGTGGACCTCTTAACAACAACGTCTTGAAAACCGATCAAGATAAAGCCAGGTAAGAATGGAGAAGCTCCGAAATGCAAGGTTGGGAGAACGGAATATCCCGAGAAAACCTGCCGACCAGCAGCACCGTCTGGCTTGGTGGAAATCCAGGTACGACCCCTCCAGGACTCGAATCAGATTCGCTATAGTAAGGTGGCTATTACTCTAGCCCCTACGCCAACCACCTCTTATTAGTATTTTTCCTCAATTCCTCATTTTATTTTCTAACAGAGTTTCGTTGAGAGGTATCACCGCAGTAAGCCATTAAGCGCGTGCGAAATTAGGCCTACTGCCAGCGGTCTGCGACCTTGAGGTGCATTTAACTGTGACGTCACGAAGTGTTTGTAAACATCTATCTATCACCTCGCCTTGGCTCACATTAGTTTGAACAATATGTGTGTAGCAGCGGGTGGGGTGACAACTATGACCTGTGACCCGACCCCGTTATGCAGGAGGCGAACTGAGGTGTGAGGTACAGTGCTGTACGGGACAGCCTATGACTGTACGGGACAACCTATGACTGTACGGGACAACCTATGACTGTACGGGACAACCTATGACTGTACGGGACAACATATGACTGTACGGGACAACCTATGACTGTACGGGACAACCTATGACTGTACGCTACAACATATGACTGTACGGGACAACCTATGACTGTACGGGACAACCTATGACTGTACGGGACAACCTATGACTGTACGGGACAACCTATGACTGTACGGGACAACATATGACTGTACGGGACAGCCTATGACTGTACGGGACAACCTATGACTGTACGGGACAACCTATGACTGTACGGGACAACCTATGACTGTACGGGACAACATATGACTGTACGGGACAACCTATGACTGTACGGGACAACCTATGACTGTACGGGACAACCTATGACTGTACGGGACAACATATGACTGTACGGGACAACCTATGACTGTACGGGACAACCTATGACTGTACGGGACAACATATGACTGTACGGGACAACCTATGACTGTACGGGACAACCTATGACTGTACGGGACAACCTATGACGACACTGTACCACGTCACTTTGCAACCACCTTAACAAAAAAAGGCATAATGTGGTCACGTTAAATTTGTTTCTTGCAGACGTGAAATTCTAGTGTCTTATTTTGTTAAACGCGTGTTACTAAAATGACAATAAGCACCCTGTTGAAACATCGCAAAGAAATTTTAGGAATTAAAAGAAATATAAAAAAAAGTACATGCCATATTATAATTTATTCCTAAAATTAAGTGAGTAAATATCAGGCAATCGCGATTATTCTCTTCGATTTGAAACAATCAGGATTACTGTTTCACATTTGAAACAAGCAGGATTACTGTTTCACATTTGAAACAAGCAGGATTACTGTTCCACATTTGTTTATAGAGATAGTGAAATATTGTGAAAAATCTTGCTGCAACATATCTTCCATAACTCTCTAGCTAGTTAATCAATTTTTTATCGTATGATAAAGGTTTTCGATCTGTCCTTTGCCCGCCGATCACAAAAGTTTTGCTTTAGAGTGGGCCAGTGAAATGTGGTAGCAGCTTCACACATGTATGGCAGCAAATAACTAAAGAAAACTGTCTGATATGTATACAGAAAATTTTTCCGACAAACCATTGTCTGTACTTATTATGTTTGAAAACTTTCTGTAGTTTAGATGCAAAAAAATTCCTTACAACGTGCTACACATCAGCAAATTCATGTACTGCTACAATGTAATTTTACTGTAGTTTCAATAGCCAATGTTCTTTTATATTTAAATATAATACTTAGACTTTATTTAGTAATGACGATTTTAACTGTAATGACAAAATTATTTTATAACTGAACGGAAGATAATCTACTTTGGGAATTTCTGTAGCGAAACGTTAACTAAAATTTCCAACAACACTAAAAGTTATTTGTATACGAAATAAATACTAATATCAATTTAGGTAGCAGTGACCTGTTAATTGTTTGAAAATATGTATGCACAGGAACGGCATCAGTGCCACGTTAACTGCATGAAGCAACATAAATACACAAAATCACTAATAGTAAACATAGAAAAAAAATTATAACCCTGTTGTTAACTGCCTTAAAACATTCTTACATAAAATATCAATTGGCTTGTTAACTGCTCGGAAAACATAATAATTGGAGCGTAAAAATTTTAAAATTTATTAATTTTAGTAAACAGAATTGTAATACAAATTATTGTTTATAGTTTTATTGTTAATGTTTATATACGTGTGTATGAAGAAATTCAAAAATATTTTGTGGGTCGAAAATATATAAACGGCTTCATTAATAAGTCTGTAATGGTGTTATAATTTATATCAGTATCATGAAATTTTTTGGTTTGGAAAAATATAATGAAATTCATAAACTGTGTACCCAAACAGGTATGCACAAATATATTCTAGAGCAATGCATATTTGGCAGTTTTTATCGAAGCTATTTGAAGTAATAACTAGGGGCAGATGTTTTCCGCGAAAAAAATTGCAGAATAAGTTGTGTTCCGACGCACTTTAGTTCAGAAACACTTTCATAATTGTAACGCATCTTATCTGTCTGCCCCTCGAATTACGGACCGATAGAATCGAAGAAACTTAATTAAGATTGGCTTAACATGTAACAGACTGTATTCACACAAAGACAAGCGAACAATAGTCAAATGAAGACTGCAAGTTTGCACATAGGATATTGAAGTTTAGCCTCCATGTAGATATTTTTGCGAAAAAACAGGTGGCCCTGGTAATAACGTATTCTTTATTACTTTATAGCTGAAGGTAGCATGTATTAAGTATTTAAATCCACCACTTAATAAAGTATTTTAATCAGTTTGTAGGTGTTCTTTTATAAATATATGGCGGGACAAGTTTCTATTACAGTGTACAAAAATGTAATAGTTGGGGGGAAAAATTAAAAAAAAAAAAAAAAAAAAAAAAACGCCAAAATGGTTATGCATTTATAACATCTACTTGGCGTGATGCCACTGACCTAAAAAAATTTAAATGGTGTACTGAAAAAAAAAAACAATAAAACATTGCTTTGGGTATTATTACACAAACGTGTACATATTACATAATAAAATTTACGTTGTCTGCGGTTAGGGATAGGAAATAATATATACAATAAGCGTGTGACAACCATGGTTAGACTTCGCCCCCCACCAGTAAGGCGAATAAAGTCATGGATGGATTTTCTTACTTGAATACTGTGCTGTACGATGGCACTGGTTAGCGGGTTTTCTCGGGGACTTCCCTTTTCCCTGAAATTACATTCCAGCGCTGCTCAATACTCCCCTCGCTTCAGGATCATCAGCTCTCAAGACCTCAATTTAAGAGCTACCCAATTCTCTATACTGACTCCCGACTAGGAAATGGCATAATCTCGCAGATGTGTGTGTCAATCGGGAGCAGACGGCATGCGAGTCCGGGACTATGTAGGGTCATCACAGTAGGAATGGAGTGTGACCATCACAGACTGAGGGAGAAGGGTCTGAGCTCCCACGACCTGATGACCGGCACTTAGCGGCAATCAGTACGACATGGTCACCCGCACTTAGCCGCACTCAGCACGATCTGGTGACCCGCACTTAGCAGCACTCAGCACGATCTGGTGACCCGCACTTAGCAGCACTCAGCACGATCTGGTGACACGCAATTGGCCGCACTCAGGACGACCTGGTCACCCGCACTTAGCAGCACTCAGCACGACCTGGTTACCAGCACTTAGCTGCACTCAGTACGACCTGGTGACCCGCGCTTAGCCGCAATCAGCATAACTTGGCCACCCACACTTTGCCACAATCAGCATGACCTGGTGACCCGCACTTAGCCGCACTCAGCATGACCTGGTCACTCGCACTTAGCCGCAATCAGCACAACCTGGTCATCCGCACTTAGCCGTACTCAGCATGACCAGGTGACCCGCAATTAGCCGCACTCATCACGACCTGGTGACCCGTACTTAGCCGTACTCAGCACAACCTGGTCACCCGCACTTAGCCCACTCTACACAGAAAAGCAAAATTCGATTTCATATTAAGAACCTTTCAGAGTTCGTCCGTCATTACTAGTAGCCTGATGGGCTTGAGAACTACAAGTTACATTAGCAAAGAAACATTATCAAGATTTGTACTTAACTGGAACGATCCCAGAAGATGACTTCCCCAAAGGCAAACTGCGGGAATCGTTATATACAAGAAGTTTTCATAAAAAAAAAATGCAAAACGGATCAATAAGAGTTCCATCAATCACTAGTATTGGAACCTTCAATTTGTTCTCAAGTTCTAAGAAAACGCGTCAAAGTGGGGCTGCCTATATTCGTATTTGCCGCTGAGCAATAGCACTCCAAACGACAGTTCTGCTCTCGCGTGGTGCCTCGCCGAAACAGTGTCGGCCATGTCAGACTTCGGGTCAATAGTTTGTTGATCCGAGCCGGTAACCTTGTAGTATAGTACTATATGTATATATATATAACCCCTTAAACCAAAGTCAATTTTGTAGCAATCTTCAGTGGAAAAGAGCTCACACGCAAGTTGCCACTGGGGAAAAAATTAACTTTAATTCGTAAATAATATGCATTATGGTTAGCCCGGGAAGGAACCTAACAGACGCGTTGAAACTTTTGACAGACTCGCTAGCCGCTACTTATCATTTCTGCCCTGCCCAGGAATAGATTTATTTAATGTGACTATACATTTCGATCTCATGTTATCTTTGCTCAGTTTGAACACATGGACGCACTTAAAGCGGACAACTAACTACTGGCAGAAAAACACCACACAAGACACCCCTAAGTGACCCATAATGATCCATAATGACCCCTAAATGAGTTATAAATAACCACTAATGTCCCCTGGTGGCCCATAAAACACCCGTGATGATACATTAATGACCCATAATGATTCGTATGACCCATAATAACCCATAATTGACCCCATATAGCAGTGTGTGTGGTGCTGATTGCAGTGCTAAGTATGTTGTTTATTGTGGTGTGTGCAGTGCTAACTGCAGTGCATGTGTGTGTGTGTGTGTGTGTGTGTGTGTGTGCGTGTTGCAAGTTGAAATAAATTTTGTCGCATTTTAAAATAAAATTTTGTCGTCATACCTCTAAACCTGAAAGGTGGATAGTTTACTTAATAACCTCGTTAAAAAAAAAAAAAACTTATATAGCCAGGTCCCTCGGTTTATTTCAACGCTTCGTGGGCAAACTGTACCGAACAGAAATGTTTGTAATAACTGTATATGCACTTTGCACTAGAAGTACCTAGCACCATAGCAGGCATCCAACATCCTTCACTATTTGTCATTGATAAAAGTTGGACTTTGTTTTTAGCCAGGCAGCACACAAAATCGGTATCGGAGGAAGGAATCAAACATGACCTACATTAAGTAACCTTCCAAGCGTATCCCGAGAGTTATTTCGAGAAACCAGGGAAAAAACTCAAATCAGGATGTCTGGGCTGAGAACTGAACCTGGGTCCTCCCGAATTAACTTACGGTGTTTCATCATTGCAGCATCTCGTTGTGTTTCATAGCAGCAGGAATGTCATCCCACCGTCGCTGGGTCGTATATACATATGTATGCACTTCGCCTCGCAAACATTTATGTGAATGTCATTCCTGGTTCAATCGAATGCTGCTACTGGGACATTGGATACCTATGCGGGTAAATGGTAAAATGCGACAAGAAGTGCTGGAAAATATCAAACTTTCCTTGATTGCACGTATAGAGCTAGCAGCTGGTAATCCAGCCGTTGCGAGTCTGGAATATGTGCCGTCTTTCACAGCAACCAATAACAGCAAATAATTCTGTCAATTTGAAAAAAATTTGACCTATTTTTCCAGATGCACGAATTCTTTCGCTATGGACTGCGTGGAATAGCATTCGCCCGCTTTGATGATTTTTAAAACAGATTAATCTCATGAGGGGTTTTCATAAGGCTGATGATTTCTGCTGACGTTATATAAAGGCACATTTTTGGCTACGACCTGTTCGTTAGGCGTTGCCAGTAATATTGTGATGACAAAGTTTATGAGCTGCTGAGACATATGTTTTCCTCCTTTTCTTCGAATTTAACATTGATGACTTTCTTCCATGCGAATAATAATGTATCTTGCAATGGCTCGTGATGTCAAACCACGCGTGGTGGATAGAGAGACAAAATCTTTTCAAGCTGATTCTTGTATTAGACATGCAAAACTGTGTGCCTGAAGTAGGATAGGCATGGCGTTATTTTCCTTTGGCGTTTTTATTGCTCATATATACTGTAAAATGCATGATTAGGGCAGTGAAAATTAACGGTGAACAATCCTGTTGAAGTTTCCTCACATGCACACTGATGGATGGGAATGGACTCGAGCTTGCAATGTGTTAAAAATTGCTCCAGCAAAAACGGAAAATATTATTAGCAGTAAGCTGTATATGGCGATTAAATATAATGTTATTAAGAAAGCGCCTATTAATACTTGCAGGAGATGTGCATATTTGTGGGATTTTTATGTTTATTAAAATCATGAAATTGACAGGGGGTTAATACAGTACATGAAAAAATGTAACACATCTGTCGTAATGTAACACATCTGTCGTAATGTAACACATCTGCCGTAATGTAACACATCTGCCGTTATGTAACACATCTGTCTTAATGTAACACATCTGTCGTAATGTCGTAAGCTGATGAAGCTTAGAAGAATATTTCTGTTCTGACTGGCGAGTGTTTTATTAGGTTGTGTGACGGGAAAGTTTTTTAAGTCATTTGTCGTGTGAAATGGATGTTAAATAAATAGGATTATAGGATTTTACAGGTGTTTTTCACTGCCTGTGAAATGGAATTCTGTTCTCTCTCGCAGTTTCTGGTGTTCGATTTTCCAAATTATAATTACACAATATCTCATTATTTCTCGTACGATTGAGTCTCGCTTCCATACGAGGTCCTGAGAAGATTAATTCTTCGTTCAGTGGTGTACTGAGAAAATACTATTTCCGTTCATACACGGGAGGGAAAAAAGAGAACTCTGGAGGTGTTAACAGTTACTTTTTTCCTTTGTACAACCCATGCGATATTTTTTCAGTGCAATTTTATTTTAAAACATTTTTTTTGGATTTACTGCATAAAAAAAAATAATAATAATCAGTTTTAGTTGTCTGTTCTGTCCATCTTGTAATTCTAGACTTGGATATATATATATATATATATATATATATATATATATATATATATCGTTTGTGTTCGCCTATTTGACTAACGCAAAATAGTAGCGTGATATTTCATTTTTTAGGAGTTTTACAAGCTAAAATTGTAATAAAAAAGTAAAGTTGACACCTTGTTGAGACAAGGTTAATTACTAGGGCAAGCGACAACAAGTAAGGAATCGGCCATGAAACCATCCTGGCATTCGTCTGGGGTGATTTAACAAAAAATTTATTCAACTGAATGAGTCGAGAATCTAACCCGGGTCCCCCTGAACATGGGTCTGCCCTGGTGTTGACTTGTGTTTGCAGATATCATCTGTGTTTATTATCCTCTGAATTAAAGTTGGCTTGTATGAGAAATAAAACATGCTGCTGGAGTAACGACCCCCCCCCCCCCCCCCAAACCCTGCACACCAGTGCGCTAGGGCGAAATCCTATTCAACAATGGCGCAGCGCGGCTAGACGTGTATGCGAGCTTAGATTACGACTACACGTCTCTCTCGTTTACTTCCGTAATGAGACTCGTATCCACTTATTTATGTACGCTTTTATTTTAATAGATTTGAATGTGTCTATCAGTCTCGCCTGCAAATGTTGATATTTCGGGCTCTTTGTGTTGGCGTGCGTGTGTTTGGCGTATGAGCAAGTGGAGAATGTAATATTTTTTTCTTCTTTCTTATTTTCACACCATCACAAAGTATGTTTAGTTTCACCGGAATTAATCAAATATTCCACATTTTATTTTTCATAAATATGAACAAAAACAAGGGTGGAGTTCGAAGCAGCATTTATTTACAAAACACTGTACATAGAATTAATTTTCTAACATTGGAAAGGGATCAACATAACAGTAAAATCTCATGACCTCCGTAATGTAGTGGCTGCAATATGCTCTGATTCTTTCGTTCTTGTGAAGTCTTTCCCTATATGTCTCGACGAGGTTGAATGTTGGCGAATGATTGGTGATATGAACTTGTTTGGTAATTAAAACAGATCACTAATACTGAGCGTCGATAGTTTCCTTCCTGCTCATAATGTACAAAATGGACTTCCAAGTA
Organism: Dryococelus australis; assembly: GCA_029891345.1. Classification (NCBI taxonomy): domain Eukaryota; kingdom Metazoa; phylum Arthropoda; class Insecta; order Phasmatodea; family Phasmatidae; genus Dryococelus; species Dryococelus australis. Next base: position 179,519,086 of record CM056999.1, read on the forward strand.
AATACACAAGGCAATAGAGAATTATTACAGAGTCCAACATAAGCGGAATTTCCACGTACGGAATATGCCCTCAATACCTCCTCAGTCAATGTGTCTGGAACGATAGCTGATAGTACACATGTTGAGTGGTGTGGTCGAGGTGCTTCCATGGACACGGCGGTAAGAAAAGTGGAAACTTTGGTTTTCTCGTTGTCGTGTCGTCCTTGTTACTACATTTCTTGGACGATGACGTCTTCCACAGGTGCTGCATGGTCTGATGGTCTCGCCTGTTTGTGTGGTTCATATATAAAGTAATGATAAGTATCTAAAGCCGCCTGCCTACCAGCTTGTATGTGAAGTCTCAATGTCTTCATGCGATTGGCCAGCCGCAATCACGTGGAAACTCGGTGATTGGCTGGTCGATGTCCGAACAATGTAATAATGCCATTGGTTAAAAGTCAATGTGACGTCATAGGGCTTGCATGTGTGTATATTATTTGAGATTGTTGGGAAGGAGGTGTCAGCTGAGATGCTTAGTTAGACAACGGCTAATGTGAAAGGTGGATCATATCGGCTACCTTCTACGTCTTCTACGCCAGGTAATCCATGGCCAGTTACGTTAAAGTGGAGTGTATATTGCCCCCTTAACCCCCCCCCCCCACAATTGGTTTCTCACCATCGATTTCTTCTTCGAGTGAGATGTCTGTTGTTTTACCAGAGCCATCGAGTTCTTCAGCTGTGACGCTTACATCACTACCAATATCAACTGCCATCAGTGCAGCACGATCATCTACAGATGGTACAAAACCATCGACTTCTTCATCTGTGATGCCTACGAAATCTTCAATGTCGCCATCGAACTTCTCGGCTGAGATACCTAGAACACCATTGCCGGAGTTAACTGCTTCTTTAGTTCCAGCACTTACATCTCCAACAAGTCTGCCCGAGTCTTTGCCTGAACCACAATATCATCATCAGTGTTACTTTTGTGATAACACATTTGCTTTCAGCCATCACGTATGGCTACATGAACACTTTAATTGTGTAAAAAATCCCTGTTGCATGTCATATTTGTGAGACAGGTGCGGTAACCAGTTCAGCCATAATGCCAGTTTACTTAGACATACAAATACCTGGAAAGGTGAAGCGCATTTCTCATCAGTATCTCGGTATCAGGTTTACTGCAACCAGGTATCTTGTGACTTCCATACATGTCCTCAAAAGTGTAGTCACTTACATAATCTGTCCTGCACAGTGTGTCGGTGTAATAAATGTCACAATATTTTCGCACAAGGACAACACGGGTGTGGATAGCGAGAGCCATAAAATACTGTAATCTACAACATAGGTGTATATATTGAGATGCATGTATATCGAAGAATATTGTATTTTTTTGTGGGCGTGAGCGATTATAATAAATAAAATTTAAAAAAAAAAATGCCTTTGGATAGAATTGTGGGTTATTTCATGATTACTTAATTTGGCAGAATATCATTAAAATAAAAAAACAGAAATAAAATAAATTTTATTAAAACGTATTGTATAATGTACCACTGTACTATATGTACGATTATATGATTAAATAAAAATTAATTGTTAAAATTAAATAATTCCAAATTTTCAATCAAACATATAGATTAAATAAATTATGCAGATAGACAAAGTCCCGTATCATGCATGTAGGTATACTGCTAGTTGGAAAAATAATTTTTTAAAAAGGAGGAAAAATTACAGATTTTTCTTATGTCAATGAATATGAGTGTCGACAGCTCGTCTGGCGGCTAAATCGACAGAATGAGCGAGTAACGACATTTCGCCTAGCAGCGAAATCGAGAAATTAAAGCCACCTATTTGTTGTAAATAGAATCCAGCACTCAGGTTGCCGACAGCTCTACCTATACTTTAAAAACATAAGTAAATATGGCTACCGCTTCGTGGCTAGATCGGTTATTAATACACAAGCTCCACGTAGGTGGTGTAAAAGTAAACTAACGAAATCTGAGATGGCGTCCTCCAGCAATGTATAAACAAATATACAAATCACAAATGAAAAAACCAAGATGGCTGCATACAATAGAATGAGTATTGGTGAGGGAGGAGTAGTGGAGGTGGAGACAGGCTGACTAAACAGCCGATAGCAATTGGTGGTGGTGGTCAGTCCTCTGTTGGGCGTGGAGCGGTGGAACTACGTAAAAGCATATTTAAATAAATTTTTTATAATAATTTTTAAATAAATGTTTAAATAATTTCTTACCTTGTTTTTAACAACTTTTGATAATTTCTATAACCATTTTTAAAATAATTTTTTTGGGAATTTTTTTGCATTTTTTTTGTTTTAAAGGTCAAGGTCACCAGGTAAAGGCCAGAGGTGAACGGTAATAGTCACCGATATCCAACATGGCGATTGGGTGACGTCACAGCATGACGGACTACCGCTGCCTGGTGCCTGTGCTTGGTGCCAGTTTTGTCCCATTTAAAATACATTGTCCCCGACTTGCCATATATATTCTACTAATTAGATACACTCGAAGATTCACAGACACGTATTTGTATCGTAAGGTAAAAGTTCACGATTCGAGGTGTGTACTTGCAGACACAAGTTTTGACCGGAGTGGTAAGAGAGACCCAGGGGTGTCCAACAGCTGGGGCAGTGGTGCTAGGAGGGCTGTGAGTGTAATTTGAGATCGGCCGCGAGACGTATCTACCCTGAGACAAAGTCTGAAAGCCGCCTGGGAAGCGCTACTCTAGAGAGAGGGAGAGATCTCCTTGGGCCCGGCAATTTGAATATTTGAAGAAACAAACGTGCCGACAATTAGACGCGCGCGCCGCACGAACAGCAGAGTGGCGTGTTTCTCCGAATGACACAGGTTTCTCTGAGCGGGCTGGGCTGGGCTGGGCTGGACCAGAAGGACGGCCGTGGAGGCGGCTGTGCCCTCGGGCGACCCGGGTCCCGGGATAATGACGCGTTGAGCGGCTTCCCCGGGTATTAGCCGCAGTCCACATCGACGTTTATCGCAATCAGAAAAACTGTTACCGCTCCCTCTTCGTTTCCCCGGACCCAGCATCCCAGCTCATTGCGTGTCAAATGTGAGACTACTCCAGTCGAAGGCTAGCGGTTAACATGTCCGACGGCAGCGTTGCCAACAATAACACTCCAAAACTACAAATATTGAAACTGACCTTTCTGTTACTTCTTCTTATAAATAAAACTGACGTAATAAGCAGGAAGATCACCAGCCGCGCCACTATTTACGAAGATACCACCAAACATAACTAACTGAACAGGTTGGCATACAGCATCAACGGCTAAGTGCTACCTCACTCCCCTTTGCAACTGCTAGATGAAAAGTTGTTCAGCCTTTGCCCTCTCACACGAAGAGGATTCGATTACGTATATGGCACGCACTTAATGAATCCTGTCGAGATTGACAGTTCCGGCAATTCTCGCGAGAAGCCTACGATATCAGATATTCCATCCTCAATGACAGTGACTTATCATTTCTAGCTTCGGATGTATTGTGAACACACATGTCTGGACCTTCTCTTTCGTCAACGCGCAACTGTCATCAGTGGGTGAGACGTTTTTGTCTGTTTCCTTAGACCAGTGGAAATTTTGGTTCACTAACAGTATACGTAGTAATTCTTCCGCAGAAGGTTTAATTTCGCCCAGTCATAATGGCTACAAGGCGCTGCATATTTTCTGCGAATATATTAGCGCAAGAGATTTTCGGGACTTCCATTATAATTTATTTCGTAGATTATTCACAAGCCCTATAGGGAATATGGCAGAGAATGCGTAGATCAAAATCTCATAGACTATCGTACCTTATAACGATTTTGCCAACTAAACTGTCAAAAATAATGTAACTGGAACTCGAGGTTGTTACATTGTTCACACGAAAAAAAATACTTCTCTGAAATTTTGCTACGCTTGCTCTGACCAAATTATCATACAACTGCAACACATTCAAGTTGCTGTTTAATGACGTGATTTTGCCAGTTCTGTTTGCAATCGATGACTTGCTAAAGACAAAAGGCAACCTACAATCTGAGACCCGGGGATTTTACGAATTCATTTATTCTCTCTATCTTCGAATCAGTGGAAAACCCATGATTCGTAGAGAAATTCAACTACTCGAATTATTAGAAATGTCTCCCCTTATAATAGGTGGAAAACGACTGGTTATTTTACTGAAAACATTTCACTGGTCGAATAAGTGTCAGTAAATATTGGGTTTATTGAATTTAGCCAAATAATTTCAAGAAACAACCCTATTAACGATTTTAAACTTTGCAATTTAACGTAATTTTAAAACGTAAAAAACAGTGATATCGAATATTTGAACTCACATCGCGCCTCTTCTAGAGCGTTACCTCACCAATCGAGCTACCAAGTCAACGTTGATTACGGGGGAAGGGGCGAGGGAGGGGTAAATACTCATATTTTTATCGGAAGTGCATTCTTTAAATTATATGCCCTTCCTTTTCGTTATTAGTTAAATTGGTAACATTATAATTATTAAATCATAGTCCGTATAATGCACTCTTTTCACCACATTGAATACAGTTTAAACCCACAAGCTGGGCACTATAATTATTACGGGAAAACAAAATTAAAGACGTAAAAACGAACGGAATGAAAGACTAAATGTCAATGTTATGTCGTAAAATGGTATGATAAAAAACGAAACTCTCATTTTAAATATTTTTATTAGTTTTATATGTTTATGCTTTGTTATTTCATTTGACACACGTTATTTAATTGTCATTTGGTGCACACGGTTTAACAGATCCAGCAGTCAAAAAAAAATTACTGAAAAACAGTGATGAATCAGTGGAAAATGTCACTGAATCACTAAGTAAAAGAAAAACTGGCATTTTTTCCACTAATTCATCAGTAAAATTGACTGAAGTGGCTGTTGAATAAGTCTGGCACTGTTAACTGATTTAAATAGTGAAATTCTCACTGATTCAGATTTAGAGGGTAGAGAATGTATCATTTCGCATTATAAAAAGGCACCATGCTAGATTTCATAGCCATTTAGTTAATACAGCATATCTCAATTTCTAATTGGCAGCAAGCGGAATGAAATCTCCAGAGTGCTACATGTCTAATATGCGGAGGTACAATGTCACTCATTAAGGTAATATTTACTAAATTTTCAATTATGTAAACAGGCAGTGTTTCAAAGCGAAATGCACGCCCCTACTCGAATGCAAATCGACTATGCAGAAGGCCCCTTATAGTCAATTCGCAGTACCCACACACTTTGAAAACCAAACTTCTGAAAAATCACCCCATGAGTGACCTGTTTTTTTATTTCCTTAACATTCCCTGCATCACAAGCATTTCATACCTACTAATATCAACATGAGCGGATATACAATTTTTGGCGAAATTGAACTCTTACATATACTTTATGTATAAACTATACTCTAATATTTCATTAGTAATTAATATGAATAAAAACCGAGAAGAAATAAGTGTGTTGTTAATACCTGGTTCCCATGCGAATATCATTAAACTGTGCACGTACAAATGTGTCACGTCATCCATATGGTGTAACATTGTGCACTCGGTTCAGCTGAAAGTACAACTTCAGATGGTCTTGAGTAAGTCGCTAACAATGTGGGCAGCCGCGGATGTATACATGCGTGTTGTACGTGTGGCAACACTGTACAGCGGCTGCAGTAACGAGCGCATGCCCACACAAGCATGATCGTGGGAGTGGAAGGGAAGGGGGAGGGTACAGCCTCGCGCGCCCTAAGTGCAAACACTTACACATGGGCGTGTTTCATTACAACGACGTTTATCCCAGCTTGAAATTCCCTCCTGGAACTCTGATCTCGACCAACGCCTTCAGCATTGCAAGTTAGGTCCCTCCCAACTAAGTGTGTAATACCAGCTGCACTAACTGGCTAGTTTCATGAAGCACGCCTTCTGGCTAGCCATCCAAGCATCGAACATAGCCTCAGTAGTATATCTCATTTAACCCTTTCATGCCAATGGTGTACAATTGTCTACACGTTGCACAGTAAGATCATATTTGGCCGGTAATGTACAATGCAAAGACTTGTGATCCTCTCTGCAAGGTGACTGCGTGCTGCTTCTCTAGATGGTGACTGGTTCACACCACTGTCACCATCACAAAGTCTGGAGCTTATTGGTTGCATTAACTTAGCTAGCCCGAATACACGACTCTAATATAATTAATATGTGTTTATCATTGGCTTGAAGTTTTCCCGAGTATTACAGCCTGTTAGTCGATCAGATGAGTTATTATAAATCTACTAGTACATACATGTACATATCCTATATATGTATATATTCATATATTTATATAGGATATGTACAAGATGCCAGAGAGGCGTATTCGAGTTCGTGAGGGAAGAAGTGTATATATATATATATATATATATATATATATATATATATATATTAGCTAAAATATATATGTATATTAGCTAAAATTATTCATATTCTCCGAAAATATATTGTGAAGTAAGTTCAGTTCTTACAGACAAGGTCAAATCATTACTAAACTCCAGGCACAACCAACATATGAAACGGGTGAAAATATCACGAATCTGGACTGCCATGTTAGCTTTTTGCTGTAACTTTGCATTTAATTGTTGCCCAAACAAATGTAGCCTTGTAAGAGAACAAGTATAATTGATTAACATCATTGTATGTTGTAAATTGAATAAGTCTGTGATTTAAAAAAAAATTCATTAGTTCTAGGCACAGAAGTTAATTTTTTAATGCGCATTATGTAAGTTTTCCATATACTGGAGGTAGCATTCTATGAATGGCCTCGCATGCAGTTTCTTCAATTACACTGTTCCTAACAATCCAACTGCTTGTTTATGTCCGAAATACAATAATATGTAACTATATTAATATTAACTTAGGCGTTTAGTTACATATACTACACTATGTGTAAAATACAATTTATTTTTATTTTTAAATAAGACCAGCGTATCAAGAGAAACATGACCTCTTAATAGTACAGATTCCAAGCTGAAATTATACAAAGAAAACATTTGTGTGTAGACTTATAACAAAAGTTAAATTAAATCACGAAAATAAAATCGTAAATTTGCACATAAATATGAGCGGTAATTTTGCCTGATTGAATCACTTTCAAATTGTGCAAAACTACATGTATAGTGCAGATGTAAAATAATTTTTGTGCTGTTTTTCAATGCCACCACTTTATGAAACTTTACGCTTTTGTATTGAAGTGGGCACAAATACAACAGTGAGCCAATTATAACTCCCTGGATATCCTGTGAGTTTACAGCAGAAGTATGTGCATTCCTCTTAAAATACAACAGTGAGCCAATTATAACTCCCTTGATATCCTGTGAGTTTACAGCAGAAGTATGTGCATTCCTCTTAAAATACAACAGTGAGTCAATTATAACTCCCTGGATATCGTGTGAGTTTACAGCAGAAGTATGTGCATTCCTCTTAAAATACAACAGTGAGTCAATTATAACTCCCTGGATATCGTGTGAGTTTACAGCAGAAGTATGTGCATTCCTCTTAAAATACAACAGTGAGCCAATTATAACTCCCTGGATATCCTGTGAGTTTACAGCAGAAGTATGTGCATTCCTCTTAAAATACAACAGTGAGCCAATTATAACTCCCTGGATATCCTGTGAGTTTACAGCAGAAGTATGTGCATTCCTCTTAAAATACAACAGTGAGTCAATTATAACTCCCTGGATATCGTGTGAGTTTACAGCAGAAGTATGTGCATTCCTCTTAAAATACAACAGTGAGCCAATTATAACTCCCTGGATATCCTGTGAGTTTACAGCAGAAGTATGTGCATTCCTCTTAAAATACAACAGTGAGCCAATTATAACTCCCTGGATATCCTGTGAGTTTACAGCAGAAGTATGTGCATTCCTCTTAAAAGGCCAGTCTACGTCAGATGTGAAAAATTAACGTATTATGTCGCACTGAAAGTTGCTGAATCTGTCATATTATTTGTGCACACAGTGTTTAGCATCAAAGTCACTTTTCACTAATTTTATACTGCTGATTTTATATGTCAAACACTATTATAAAAACTTTTATATAGATCTTGTTTTTATTTTAATAAATGCTGTGTTTTTAGTTTTAAAATTGTGATTTCACTCGTTTCTGGTGCGACGTGACGTACGCAAATTACCCTATTCATCGTTTGAACTCGCTTGAACTGAACAGTTTTAGGTACTGAGTTATGAAGGTGCAAACGTTTTTCCGTCACCGAGTGTAATCTGGTGCCCCAGTCGTAGCACCTGCCGCCGACACCACACACTACATATTAGGCGGACAAAGCTTGAGCTAGGCCTCCATTGATTGCTAGGCTGTTCCATAGAGTTGGCTTCGCCCCCTTCGCTGCCGATGAACCTTGCACAGCGAGATTAGGGGAGTGTGCGTCGCGCTGGAAGAGGGGGTGAGTTTGTGTATATATGTCAGGCTTGGATTTAGACTAATCTGAGTAGTCCAGAAGGGACTACTCAACCTATATTAAATAAAATATTTCCTATTTTTAAGTAGACAAATAATACACCTATCATTCCCATCCAGCTGCTTGTATGTATGGTCAGTTCGTCACTGCAGATTCCAAGGCGGCCTCTGGTCAGATCATCCGTAACACCTGAGGAGGTCGTGGCGATACTGTGCTCTCTACAGCAGTTGGTGAGAATCCCTCATCTAGAAAGAATAAACCCCTCCACCCCTCCCCTCCCCAATGCGAAGCTCCGTGCACTCGTAGCATATGGCCGTAGATATGCTCTGTTACAGCCAATGGCTACAGAGATTGGCCACTGTGAGGTAGCACAGCATTAGGTTAAGACATATGTCCCCGAGGACATATGTTAATAATAAGTCATTTAGGTTAGTTTAATTTCAATTTCATATTTTCTCCTCTCAGGCTTGTACCATCTCTTCCCAGCCATCTAAAATCCAGTAAACGTTGGCCCTGCTGACACTTACTGGCATCTCACTCTTTTTCTTTTTAATTTACAGGTTCTACTGGAGAATCGGGGGAAGAGGCCCAATAGCGTCACTTCCCTCACCAGAGAGAGAGAGAGAGTGGTGTGCAAGCACCACTCTGGTTAAGGCCAGTGTTCCCTCCCACAAAACCAAGGCAAATGGATAAATAAAGTTCCTGTCCCCTCTCTACTAGTATTTCGTCTCTACTAACAAGAGCATGTTTCCAACACTCTGTCTCCTGTAGTATTTATGATTAATGCATGCAAAAATTTCGAATTATTTCCTGTCGACTGGTTTTTTACTGTGTCTATGCCGGTTTTTCCCAGTCTCGTCATAGTTATAGTGCAGCGGCAGGTACACTTAGGGAGGTAGTTATGGCCCCAATTGCTCGCCATGGCTGCCCAATCCCTCTCTGCTTCCATGCATGTCTCCTTGCAAGACTTCCTTCCTTTGTAGGCGTAAGGGTTCGCCCTGAGACGCAATTAACACCCCGATCCTACATCAGACGTTTATCTAACACTTAGAATTAGGATAGGTTAGGAAAAATTACGTGGAGGTCGTTCAGTTCTGCGGGGTCGTCGTGGGTTTTTCAGTTCATATTCATGGTCGGCATAGATATTTATAGAGTTCTACAGTAACGTGTCCCAAAGGTATGCAGTCTGGTTTTTTAAATAAATGATTATTGCAGGCAGACATTTTGTCGGCTTTGGCCATTTGTTCATGATACACCTAATTACCGTGTTTTTCACGAAGTGCTGTAATTTTTCGTCTGCCGGTAACGTGTAATATTTCTGTTAGGTTGAGCAGACTAGTATGATTATTACTGCAAGGTACCAGACAGCAGGTTGGTACGCGCCGCTACCTTGAGATGCCTTTCACCCTTAAACCTCTTCCTATGTCTCCGTTCTTGTTTTTTAATTGAGTTTTGATGGTGGCGCACATCAAGTCAAGGAGTACCATTTTTAACTGTAATTATTTAATGCCTCTTTTTTTTACTGCTACCTTCGTGTGCGTCGTGCTTCTAATATTTCATTATTTTTTTGGTATAGTTGTAGGCCAGCCAGGAGAAGGTTTCGTTTCCCACTTATGTTTAGACTGCTTTGTCCTGTTTGTTTTACCATTTCCAGTCAGTACATTTATTAAAGTAATTAAATGTTGAGATTTTTAAATGTTGCTTTGTTTCTTTTCTATTTGTCGGTTTCTCAGACAAACAAAATAGATAATACTGTATTGTGCCATAGTTACTACATTGCCTTATTGTATTACTGTAATAACGAAATGCCATTATTGTTTATACTAGTAAATACTTTCATTATACTTACCTTATTTTTCGCACTCATTATATCTTCACGTACCTTCACACTCCGTAACATGTATTTGCCCTTGCACTTGTAGGGGAAAACCATGATTTTTTTTCATGCCTAAGACGTTTCCTGACTTGTCAGTATTCCATGCCGTGACTACATCTCTTCACTCTTGCGGAAATCTTCAACAATTAGCGCGGCTTCCATACTTGATGAACTTTGGTTTTCCTCCCAGTTCTTGAAGCATGTGTGCGACTCCGGAGTGTTCCCTAATACTGCAGCACGGCAACAGGTTGCACGGTAATTGTTTTTTACGCCGAACAAAAGGACTTATCAGTTCTGAATTCTACTATCGCAGCCTGTGAAACCACATGAACAAGTCTGATTTGCGGGCGAGAAAGTAATAACATTGATTAGGCAAGTCAAAATGTAATTCATATTTGCATACATTATCTTAAGTAATGCCAATAAAACCATGTGTATTCATCAGTGAAAGCATTACGGTTAATAATATCGCTTTGCGCGTATGATAATGTAGTAAATTTATAGAAATGTTTGTTTGTATCATCTTGTACCCTCATATCGTGTGAAACTGTCGAAGAAATGTCAACTTCGGTTTGCGTTCCAAACCCAAAATACAGTTGCACAAAGGTTTTGGCTGGGAGCTGCGTTCATTATAAGTTTTAAACCGTATTTATAACAATGATTTTCTAGTCAGTTTGGCACGAAAATCCACTTAACAATTAAATTACTGAATTTCCTTAATACTGGCAGTTATTCTGCAGTTATTTATAAAGAATAACTTATGCAAGATGTCTCCCAAATGATTGAATTGTGAGTACATTTCTACTTTCATTTGGTCGAGTCGCCTATGGTAAACCTTTGGGCACAAAACTGTACGCCAAAAAGTTACGCGTATTTTTCTTCAGTGTAAATTCTTTTCGACAATGTTTCATGAACTACATGCGAGATGTAACCACAGTTATGCCATTCTGGAGATGGTAATTTATCGCGAGAATATCTGACATCACGATAGGTCTCACCGTCCTATACGCATGTCTGGAACGTTTCTTTCCTTACTGGCTACAGTACGAGCGAGAAATAGTTTCCTTTTTTTTTGGCTTGCTCAACGAGGCTTTTGCTTCTCTGACACTGAACATACTTGATTCGCCTCAAATTAAAACATATTTTTGGTTGATTATCTTTACCTGAAAGATTTTCGCGATATATCATTACCTCTAGTCATACTGAAGAATTGTGTAAAATCGATTTTGCAAATTTTCGCATGCATAGTCACTATCATTTTATGGACATATGAGCTCTAAAAATATGTATGTTCCAAAAATATAACATAAAGACTGCATAAAAACGATAGCACTTAAAATTAGTTTTTAAAACAACTCCAAAAATTGTCTTAAAATAAACATTTTCCGATCAACAGTCACATTCGTGATCGTCCACGGATCAAACACTTACATATTCACAAGAAACCATAAATGACTAGAAATTTATTTGGTTTTTATGTCTGAAGTTAAAGATAAAAATGCAAATTTGAACATTCGGCTGCATCAAGCGCAACGCACACTAAAATATTAGTTTCGATTCATTTTAAGGTGTTATTGCCATGGAATGTAAAATGTTGCTAGCAATTATTTGACAAAAAAAGGCAATTTTTATTCTAAGAAATCATAATTTTCATTTGTGTATATTAAATTTTGCATTCACTTTGCCATCCCCTTAAGAACATAGATTGGAGAATAAGGAATTCCAATTAATTAGCGACACTGTAAACGAAATTCTGGAAAACAGCATGACAAGGAAGGTTATTACTTGCAATGCTCAGTTACCTCAACGTTATTACTTGCAATGCTCGGTTACCTCGACATTATTACTTGCAATGCTCAGTTACCTCAACATTATTACTTGCAATGCTCAGTTACCTCAACATTATTACTTGCAATGCTCGGTTACCTCGACATTATTACTTGCAATGCTCAGTTACCTCAACATTATTACTTGCAATGCTAAGTTACCTCAACATTATTACTTGCAATGCTCAGTTACCTCAACATTATTACTTGCAATGCTCAGTTACCTCAACACTATTACTTGCAATGCTCAGTTACCTCAACATTATTACTTGCAATGCTCAGTTACCTCAACATTATTACTTGCAATGCTCAGTTACCTCAACATTATTACTTGCAATGCTCAGTTACCTCAACATTATTACTTGCAATGCTCAGTTACCTCAACATTATTACTTGCAATACTCCGTTACCTCAACATTATTACTTGCAATGCTCAGTTACCTCAACATTATTACTTGCAATGCTCAGTTACCTCAACATTATTACTTGCAATGCTCAGTTACCTCAGCACTATTACTTGCAATGCTCAGTTACCTCAACATTATTACTTGCAATGCTCAGTTACCTCAACATTATTACTTGCAATGCTAAGTTACCTCAACATTATTACTTGCAATGCTCAGTTACCTCAACATTATTACTTGCAATGCTCAGTTACCTCAACACTATTACTTGCAATGCTCAGTTACCTCAACATTATTACTTGCAATGCTCAGTTACCTCAACATTATTACTTGCAATGCTCAGTTACCTCAACATTATTACTTGCAATGCTCAGTTACCTCAACATTATTACTTGCAATGCTCAGTTAGCTCAACATTATTACTTGCAATACTTCACATAAAGGGCGCAACGGAAAAGTAGGATGGTAAGTAAATTTAAATTTAAATTTGTCATTTCTGAATCACAGTAGGCTACATACTTTAAACAAAAACGTGTTGTCTCGAGAAAAAAAAACGCTAAGTATAAAGTGTGGCGTTTTTTGTTTACATCAGAGCTACAGTAGCTTTTAGGTTAGCAATATAGTCCGCTTACGTAAAAACATAAGTTCATCCTAGCGTATTTCAAAATATACATTTTACTAAATGTTTCGCCGTTCAAGTTAGCCTGTACGTTTCTCAAATTCTGTAGAATTTCCACACTGCCATTTTCGTCTCATTTTCCAAATAACCTGTTTGTGTGAATATGTATCGTGCCTTATCCACTTAGATAAGGTATTACAATAATCTGTAATTTTTCCATCACTGTGACGCCCAGGAATTCTGATATCACATAATTCTCAAACAATTCTGTTAGCATGGGCATCACAGTGCGGCTAAATACGTAATAAACCACATATATATGTATGCTTCAATATGACATACACGTATCTCAATTTATACTACCATTGTTTTCATGCATTCATGCAATGAGCCCCGTTAATTCATCCGTACTTACTGCTTACGTCTATAGCCACGCATTATATACTCAGGTAGGCCTGTATAAGCCTACTACAGTAGAACCCTGTTATAACATTTCTCAAGGTGATACAATGTTAAATACATGAAAACGTTATAAGCATTGATTGGCATAGTGTAATCTACAGCAGATACTCAACCAAAACGTACTGTAATTTAACACTTGATCAGTACAAACAAGAAGTTACTTGACTTTTGTAGCTTAAATTTGCTCAAAATATTTCCTAAACAAAAACTAGAAAATATGACAAACTACGAGAGTGTTAAATATTAATTAGTTATCTGTATATAAGTGTTACATATATCTATATATAAGCGTGATTTTTATTGACTTTGTCTTGTTTTTGTTACCACGTGTAAAAAGTTACTCATGTGACACAAAATCATTTTTCAAGTGCACACTTCACATTCAAAACAGAGTGAAATGTTAGAAATTTCGTCACACTTTCTGTGATGTTATGCCTATATGCAGGAAATGAGAATAATAAAATGTTATATTCAGGAAAGCATCAACCAACCTTTATGGAAATATTGTCTTCAATGTTCTTACCTGCCTTCGGGCAGGTGCGTGTGTGTGTGTGCATATATATATATACACATATTGAAGACAACGCTAGTACGTGCCCAAGGGCAACTGAACAGTCCCCTTTCCAAGGTGATAGCTGAGAAAAACATTACCACTATAGACCGGCTCAAAGCCACTGGCCGGCTAACCAACTCACATTACAATGGCGGTAGAAAATAGTTCTGATGTTATTTTGTAATTTTAGTATTTCTTTCTTCAATGCTCTATAATAAAGTAATACAGTACTATATGAGCAAGCACGGGCAAAATTCTGGTAGTAACATAATACTTTAAATCATAGTTTCTGTATCGCGGCTAAAACGTACCAAGTTACCTGTGATTGCGGACGCAGTGGTGACTGGATACACAACCAATCCTATATCCAAAGCGCGCCAAAGGCGGATTAATAACAAGCTGCGACATTGGAATGGACACATTATCGGCAATGGGATTCTGCTGTCGTTTGCCAGTGCTTTCCGTGGTATGACGGTAAAACCAGTGAAGAAAATTTTCCAATTACAAAATAAAAACCCTGTCAGGAATCGAACACGACACCCGTTACCTCCGAGGTCACACATCCAAACACACACACACACACACACACTTGCACGCGCGCGTAATGCGCACAAAAACAAGCAGATTAGTTTCCTAACACCCAGCGGCTTTTCCCGACTACCCTTCATCTACTCTTCCATTGCCAAGCGAACTTCTGTACTTACCTCTCCCGACAACAAGGCACTGGAGTTGGTCCTGCATGAACGTTTTGACCTTCTAGCATCTGCGATGACAGTTATGACTGGTGCTTCATCTCTATCAACATCACCAGCAACAACAGCCAAACGCGCTTTTTCTTCTGTGGCAGAATCCATTTCATTCAGGGCAGTAGCTTCCCACCCATAACACACATCGTCATGAAATATCTTGGCTGACATAGTTGGTATGTTCATAGCCGACATCATCTCTTCAAGTTGTGCATGTCCTCCGCCAGTAGACATTGTCCCGCACTCTGCGCCCCTGTTCACATCCATTTCTTCACTGTCTTTCAGCATTTACAGGGACATTTTGCTTTTAAAAATAAATCAGCTCCTCAGTCCGTATCTCTTCTCACGCACAATGCTCATATCTCGAAAACTACAACCTATTGGACTATGAGAGTCAAATGCTTGAAGGTTGCTAACAAAGTGAGAAATATAAACAACTCGGCGCCCATGTATCTGAAGAGTATAGGGAGTTGTGCTAGTTAATTGTTCACTCTGTGAAGTTAATGTTTCATTATTAGATACACTTGTATTACGTGACACGATAGTTTCTTCAGATGTGTTATTGTCTGTTTCGGCTGGCGTGAACACACTATACACACCGTCTAGCACATGGTCACCATCACATATTTCATTCTGAATTTATTCTTAATTTGCCCTGAAATACAAAAAGATATATTGCAAAAAACCGAGCTATGTCAGAGGTTATATTACAATAAACCGAGCTATATCAGAGGTCATATTACTATGGTTCAACCGAGACCACACAGACTAGAAAGCATGACAACTCCCGCGTGACGTCACAGGTCGAAGACAATAAAATTATGTCGCGCGAGCGTAGTCTTCCATGGAATACGACGTATCGTGCAGATAAATAGAAGTGTGCAACTGGAAGCAGTTTCCTTCATACGGAATTTCAATAACACAACAATATTGTAGTTCTAATTATATGGTTCATTGAAAACATAAACTGCTCGCAGTAACGTTCTCGGTATGCACATGAAAGAAACCACAGATATATCACACAAAAACGCTAGCAATGATAATTCACTTAAAACAACAATCTCCATCTAAAGAGGAATACCTACGATCACTTATGGTATTTTTTTTTTTAAATTGTTTGAAAATTTTAGGAATGTATTTATTCGAGCAATTACAGGCCAACTTTAAAAAGAAAACAGTGTTTGAATTGTTTTTTAGTAATAA
This sequence comes from Dryococelus australis, assembly GCA_029891345.1. Classification (NCBI taxonomy): domain Eukaryota; kingdom Metazoa; phylum Arthropoda; class Insecta; order Phasmatodea; family Phasmatidae; genus Dryococelus; species Dryococelus australis. The sequence continues at coordinate 179,535,222 of CM056999.1, forward strand.
AAGTTGTTTGATTTCAACGGCATATAATGGCTGAAACTTGTCCCGTTTCGCCTATTAAACTGAAGCTAATTTTTCGAGAAATGCCATATTTCAATTATGTTTTGTTTAATTTAAATTAAGTCCATAGGCACGTAGCTATAGAATAACAGAAATACATGTGCTGGCAGTAATGACACATGTTTATGCATATACATTTATATATACCTACTTATAAATATTCACACACGTCGTTGGCTGACATTTCACGTATATGTACAAGTTTTCGCCGAAATTCTGCAGTGTGTTGAAGTTTCCAAAGTTCACAAATTTCTACAAAAAGTGATTGGTCATCAGACTGTACTAAGAAAATAGCTACTAAATGTATAATTACATCAAAAGGAATAATTTCAATATACAAGTACCTCACACACATTGTTTTTTTTTTATTTTTTAATACACTCCCTCTCACGTTACATTTAAATGTAAGCAATACACATAGGGTTTATTATTTTTAAATTAGTCCTTGTGTTCTTGGAAGATTTAGAAGGTGGTTTTTCACTGTGCTCTATTGGCAAGGTTGTAAGCAAGAGGAAAACAGAATGAAATTAGTGTAGGAGGGTATATGAACACTTTACCATTGAACACGAACCATTATTCTCCTGATCAATGTCGAAAAGTTAAAAATGTTTGAAAAAACCCTGGCCCATTATAATGTGAAATAAAATCAGCTAACATCTATTTCCTAAAATACATTGTCACAAAAGAGTAGTTTTGTATAGTCGCACTAAGCCAAAATGGATTATATTGATATAAACTTGCGAATAATTTTTTTTATCCAAAAAAGCATAAAACACATATAATTGATTATGTCAATGATTTTTTTTGCTGCATCGTAACAGATTATTTCATTTTTAATTTTAATGTCGTCATTAAAAATAGCAAGAGGACTTAAGTAATGTACTTATATTTTCCTTTTCAATATTAATGTTTAAATGAAAATACTAAAATAAGTCGGCTCATTTTAATGAAATCTTGTGTAAGGAAACATGCCCCTAGTCACATGAATTCATCTCAGACGTAAGGTACAAGATATTTGATATAGTAAGGCAATGGATTAACTGAACATTTAAACTCGATTTTATAGTTCGTCAGAATAAAGTATTTTATTGCAAATGTTTGGTGGTACTGAACTAAATTCTTACACAGAAGTTATCTTTTATACAGAACTATATATACTGTATGTTAAGTTGATACATATAACACACTATTGAACATTTCCTAGACACAAAATGCTTCCTTGGGATTGTTTTCCTCTACAAATTGTTTGTTTATTTCTTAATCGTCGGGAAATTTAAAACCGTAAACTGGATAATTTCCATGACACTGAGGACACAGAATATACATTAAATTAATTTTTTATTGTGTGCTGAGGAACGTAAACTTGCACACCGTAGAGAATTCCACTTTTACTGAACGCTTTCAATCAAAGCAAAACATATCACATGCCGATGCAAACCGTAGATTCACTCTACGCTGTAAACTACCAAAAAGGTATCTATGTCTATGGCCATATTGTACATAAACACCAGCAACGATTGCCCCTAGCTGTGACGTCACAGGCTTGGTAAGACGAGGAGGTCACGCCTTCTTGTCTCGGCGGCAACGGTACAAATCGCAATATTTGATTGATTTAAAATAAAATTGTTTATAGAAATATTAATAGTATGTGATTGTCGAATTATTCGTAAATTATTCAAAATAGTAATGAATCTATTTAGATAACAGCATTAATTAAAAAGTGCATGCAAATGCAGTGTTATTCTGTCTCTCTCACTTACAGGCTCCACATTATGCCAGATCGCTGATGGAATCTCATAAATGTAGAGTACTGTATAAAAATGTGCAAATAAACGAAACATTAAATGTGACAACTATGTGCCTATACAGGGCGGAAGCAACATTGACCGAGCATTTCAATGTGTTCCAAATAATGTTATACAGATTATTATTTCATGCAGTATTTTCTGGTCACGTCATTGTAATAAAAATACGCACAAAATTTAAAATCTTTTTAAGTCTGACAGGGAGCTCAATCAAGCACGCGCACACGAAAAATTATACCTGACACAAGCAACATGGTTGGCTGTTCGTTTTAACTGCACCAACATTAAGATAAACAGTTAAATTTATGATAAATTCCATATAGAATGGAGTAAATTTGTAACTAATACGATGCCGTGAAAGATTATTTCGAAATACATATAACATTAAGTTTATTCCAAAATTATTTTGCAATTTATTAATTTCACTAAGCGGCATTTGTTTTCAGCTGATGAAAGAGAGACGATTTTCTATTTAGGGAGACCAAAATTACTTCATGTGACAATCAGCCGCCATTTCCTTATTTAAAGTACAATGTTATTCAGTTATGATTAAAAAATATTTCGGCAGCAGTAGCTGTCAGAATCTGGGAACATAACATGAGATGAACTAAATTATGTTCATAATATTAGTAGTTGCCTTTTTTTATAGAGTTGTGTTCTTGTAAATGCTTCATCTTCCTTTTTCTTGGTATTGCACTAAGTCGCAAATGTTTTCCATTGCCTTTCGTACTGCACCTACCCATTTTTTTTATCACTAAAGAATAATATGTGTGATCGAGATAATACTTCCCGAAAGTAACTGCAAATACAACTCGCGCTTCCATAGGTAGAATGATCGGGCTGTTCGCTGCTTCTAACAGACAAGCTGTGGAGAGTGCAGGTGCTCCGAAGAGATAGTGGATAGTCCGAGGAGGTCGTTAACCATCCTTCGATCCTTCTACCTGCCAAATGCCCCAGTGCAAAACAGATCTATCTCCGAATTTATTTCTGGAATATATTAATTTACAAAAGTTTTTTTTCGATTTATTTAAAAAGTAATCGTATTATTTATACAGTGGAGGCAGTATTTTATATGTTGTATAATTATCTGAGGAAGTATGCAATTTTTTTACTTTTTAGCCAAGCATACCAGTTTACATAAGAAAACAATATGTATGTGCAAAATTTGTGTTTGTGAAATACTGTAACAGTAAAATGTTTTTCATAAAGAAAATTAGCTGTTTTTAAGTAACAGTAACAATGATTTCATTTTTATTTTTTATCTAGAACAAATGCCACCTCGAAAAAGTGTATAGTTTTCTTGTAATTTGTGGCGCAAGTTAGCATTGGTGACATATACGGCCAACTGAGTCCCTCCGACTCTTAAGCATTGAAATAAATAATTGTATATTATATCTCTAGAAAAAATGTTGGGGCTACGACCAATCAGTACAAAGCAGTCGGTGTTGTTGGCGGGAGACTGTTATTTACATTAATGTAAGTATAAAACAATATGACAAATGTGTGTGTGTGCACATGTTGACGATTATATTTGTTCACAAATAATAAGATTCTCTAATAGCAAATGTCGGCTTTGAAGTATGATCTGCTTCAGTATGGTTGTTTCTTATGAGGTGTTGTTAGGAACAAAAGTAAACGTGACAGGCTTGCTGCCTATTAAAATTCACTGGCATTAAGAATAAAAACATTAATTGAAAACTGCAAATACAGAAGATGTGTTTCTGTATGACAGAGAAGCACCTACTGCATAATTCTAAATGCATTAGGTTTTGTATTGTAAACGTAGGCCATGTACGAAATGGCAGATTGTGTTGACAAAATGATCATGTGGCCTGATATTTTATACAAACATTCTGACGTATTTCGTAAATTGACATTTCGTATCTTTTATATAGCGGTTGTTAGCAAAAATACAAAATGACAAAATCAGCGCCATGATGGTTCCAGCACATATATGGAGTATGCTTATGTACATAAGTTCATTCCTATGTTCGGACACAGCCTTAATGACACTCTAATAGAAATATTGAACGTAATGATAATTTGTACGAACAGTCATCTATGTAGTAGATCGCAACCCCAAACTAAACATTGTGTTCAATTGCAGACCATCGTGCGTCTAACATACATTTCTCCATTATTGAACAATTATTGAACAATTATTTCCTGTCCATTTCCTTTCACATGAGAACGGAACGAAAAGTTTGCTATGATGTAGGACATCATTCATGATTAATTTGATAATTAATTTTCGCAGAGGTAAATAAAACCAAACAGTAGTTGATATCGCGGCATGTTTCCGCAAACACATAATTCTACAACAGAAACGAAACACATGCCATGGTCGCAGCTAGTAAATCATGAGTTGGGTATTCACAGCTGCAACGAACGCTGGTAACTCGTGTGTGACAGGCTCGCCTCTGGCAGAACTTGAACGAACACGTGGGTGAGCCGAGGCCAGGGTTATAACATACTTTTACCGGCTGAGGAATTGGCAACACCGCGCGGATGACGTTGTCGAGAACACTAGCGCTCCTCTGAATCAACAGCGGAACTAACACATAAAACTGGTCAGACATTTCCTATCCCATGGCCACTCTAGTGTATATCTTTACTCAATGGTTATATGTATGTGGTCATACTGAACGGTAGAAGCGTAGCGGCTCTCAGTTTACTGCCATGTTCGACGTGGATAAATTTATTACGTGCATTTAAGATAGACCATTACTCTAGGAAAACCGGTCGAAAGAGTATTCGGACAGAAATTGTCGCGAAAAATCATGGTTGGAAATCGGCGAATTAATGTTCGAGTATTGGATGGAGTTGGAGGTAGCGGAAAGAAAAGAGAAAGGTAAGCGGGAAATAATGTGTATTTGGGGGTATGCAAACATTAATTCATATGTGTATATTATACTACTGGACACAATTCACGTATACAAACCATAAGCCGAACATGCATTACCATAGAGCAAATAGCACAAAGCATATGCGTGATTCCCAATAGTAGCAGTGGAAAAAAAACCATTGTTGTAGTAAGCATTTCGTATTCACTAAAAGATTTCATCCACACTATGTGTATCTAGTATTTAACATTAATGTTCATATAAAAATGTTACAAAGTTTATTTCTTTCAGTAACTTTTGGCATTACTATACAATTTCCACAATGCATTTCCGTGGAATACGGTGTTGTCACATGCCTTGTGGTGTTGCGGTTTAATTGTAACTGACCACAGAGTCTTGTCCATGTTCACCACACAAGACCAACACGTCTCTAGCCTAGTACATATAATTCCAGAGGAATTATATGTCCATAAATGGACGGGTTTCAGTATCGTCATAATTTATACCATCTCTTCTGCGAACAAAATTGTGGAGAATGCAACAAGCTTTCACAATGTCATCAATGAAATCTGGTTGTACAAGAATGGGCGTATGAAAGATTCTCCATTTGTTCGCCAGGAGCCTAAAAGTACACTCCACACTACGTCGACACCTCGAAAGTCTATCATTGAAATCTCTTTTCCTTGCATCCAGTTCGCGGGTCGGATATGGTCACAAAATTCGTCGGAAGTTTAAAAGCCTCCTCTCCGACCATAACGAAAGGCCGCGGGTTGTCACGAGTGTTGGGTAAATTCCTGTTGGGTGATGGTAAATTTAAACTACCCGAGTACAATTTCTTGCCAATGGGACTGTCTCGAAACACTGTAGAGTCATCTTATTTTCCGTATGCTCCAACTTCAATGGCAACAAACCGCAGATTGAAATCTGCAACTGCAATGAGTATTACAGAAAAAAACTTCTTGTAATTGAAGAAATTCGATCCTCCACCTACGGGATTGATGCATCTTACATGTTTTCCATCTGCCGAGCCTACACAGTTGGGGAAATTCGTTTTCGACCAGAATTTGTTTGAAATATCCAACCACATATTCTCCGTTGGTTCTGACATTTCTACATTTTTCAAGTGTCTCCAAATCGCTTGGCAGGTTTCCCAAACTATTTTTCCAACAGTAGGTCTTTCAATGAAGAATTCGTATTGAAGACTTGAGAAGGTACATCCAGTAGATAAATATCTGCACACAAAAATCATTAATTGCAAAACAGTCGCAAATAAAAATGGATCTGGAGTGACATCATTAGAGTAGCAGCCTTAATATAGAGCTACATATCTTACGAATCTGAGGAAACCTTAGGTTCTGTGATAGTAGTTCGAGCTGCCAGAGTATTACTTCTAACTATCATGTTTCAAACATACGATGTCCCCAGAGACGTTGTCAATAGTGCTAAGTAGGCATAGTATTTTGCATATACTGTATATTCAGTTAATTTTTTTAATCATTACATTAAGCATCTCGGACCAATATTACAGGGCCAGGAGTTCCTGCATACACAGATTTACGGAAATACACCACTTTATGCACTATGTATAATCTTCACATTGTCTTTTCTATCTTTGTTACAGTTAAATACATGAAAAAAAAATGGCGACACATACGAGACAATCTCCAAAAACATGTACCGCAAGAAAAGAGCGGTGACGCTGTCCTCTACAAGAAAAAAGTATGTATATTCTGACGTCCTCCACTTTCTTCTGAACTCAATGGAAACAAGAAAAACAGTGGGTAATATCGCAGACTACGAAGAAGATTCGGAGGAGACTCGGTATCATTGGGGCGACGAGGAAGAGCATGCATCAAACATAAGCAATGAAACAGGTGCCAGCAGCCGACCTACAAACCTTCTTCTCTCCGGCAACCAACAACACTGGCAGTCTAAGCTCACGCAGTTCCAGATGGAACTGCTCCAGAAATTGGACGCCGTAGCTAAGGACCAAGAGGACGCAGATAAGGCGTTTTTAATGTCTCTTCTTCCGGACTATAGGAAACTTAACGATGACGAAAAGTTGAACTAAAAATTTACAACTCGTCAATTCTTTCGCGACATCAGACAAAAAACCAATTCCCAAAATCTACAGCCAGGACATTGCACTCATTCATGCAATCCTCCAACTCTGTTGCTTCCTATGAACGCTTCTTATCAGACCCAAATACCTCCTTTGCCTATGCATGGGCCACCCCCTTATGCAACACCATCACCTATCCATCACAGCATATAACCATTTCCAAACAACAATCTAAATCTACAATCAAGTGGCTCATCAATTTCCCAGACGTCTACCTACGAGGTCCTGTAAACACATGATGTTGTGAAATTATGTATTTCGCAGCTTATTAGTAATATTTGCCTTGTTTGTATTTGCACCAGGTACAGTGTATGTATATTTGTCGAATATGTTCGCATTTAATCCGTGTAACTTAAATATATAGAAATATAATTATTATATTCTCTTATGACTACCATACTCTAATGTTTCACTAAGTAAATATGTTTGCCAACCTTACCTAAGCGTTATCGTTAATCTTGTCTCTGCAGTTATTGCATTCCTGAACGTTGTATTATTTTTGCTGATAGATGGCCTCGGGACTTCAAGCAATTCATCGAACGATTTTTGTGTCATTCGCTAATAATCAAAAAACCTGTTGTCATACCTTCAAATATTTTTATAGAACATCTCGAACCTTTCATGTCCTTTGTATTAAGAATTAAAAGGCTGAACCCAAAGCCTGTGATGCATTGGCTCTCGTAATAATCCATCTGCTTCAAGTGCACAAACGATGTTTAATTTAGATAACATGGCTACAACACACACAAGTTGCCACAATCACTGGTCGAGGAATACTGAAGTTCTTGTCCCGCTATGCGTTTTGACGGGAACAGTGTGACATCATGAGGTCATCCCGTCAAACCGCATCCCTTTTAGCAGCAGCGGCAGAAACACATAGTGTGACTCTAGCCTAACAGCCCTTTTATGCATCCTTTTTGTGTCGTACGATTCAAAGTCGTACGTATTGTAAATGCCTTGAGATAAATGATTCATTTTATGCATGCGACTTGAAAACGTCCGACTTTCTTTGTCATCCGTTTTGTAAGTCATGTCGTCTCTCCTGGGAAACGTACAACTTCTATAAACGTGCGTTTTCTGAAGTACATGGCGTGCAATGGATGGCTTTTTGCAAACGGATGACAGCGAGTCGTTCACAGTGCTGCCAACCATGTCAACTCTCGTGTTGTCTTACTTCGCCCGGCGTGATTTATTGTGGACGCGTGTGCTGTGTGATCCCATTGTCGCTGTTGTAACACGTGTTTGTCTGTGAACCCATTTAGTGACATTTGAAACACGGACGTCTTCAACACAGAAGAGTTTATAGACGCGATACAAGCAAGACAATCAATCTGGAATACCGTTTCGGATGATTACAGGAATAGAAACCTACGAAAAACGCAGTGAATCGAATTGTGTGCCCAGGTTAAAGAAGACTTCGAACAATTAGAAGCAAAGGACAAAGACCTTTTTCTGTAAGTAGAATGCAAGCAGAATGTCATATGTATTGGGTAAACTAACCAGGGCCATGTACGAAATGAAAAATACGTTATAGTGTAAATTCGTGATTTGTTGGGTGTCAATTTGGACGTTTTCGACAGTCATTGGTTTCACACTCGTGCAACACAATGTTAGATTAAAAATTACAACCAATTGAATAAAATTTTAAATATCACCATGGTTTATAATGTAATATTTCTTCAGTAATTCCTGGAATGCTCCGAATGTTATTAAATTCGAACATGGTAAAAGCCGCATTCACGAATTGTAAGAAAATATTGTGATCAAAGTACAAGCATAGCACACCAACTTGTTATTTATAACGTGCTTTGTGGGTATTAAAAACAGTTGCATGTTTTAAAATTATGTTAATATTGCATTAGCAAGTTTTAAAATTATGTTAATATTGCATTAGCGAATGGGTTTTGGAGGTTAAAACCAACATGGCACTGAATTTGTATTTGTACTAACATCCACTACATACAGGATACCAAATGACCAGATACGTCATAATTATTGAATACAAAATCGGGTCACATGACCATTTTGTTTACAAAATCTGCCAATTCGGACACGGCCTAAGTGTACAGGATGAGCGAACACTGTATTCCAAATAAATGCTCATTATTTCGTGTGTATTATGCTAGTTTGTGTATAAATCGTAGTTGTGTTTTATCGTGACAGTTCCACTCTCCCCCCACCCTGTTTACGTCCCTGAGTATAATGAATCATAAAAGTGAGGGGAAAAAACACAGCCTGGTTTGGTAAAATAATCGTTTTATAGTTTTGTTAACTCATTAATTCTGAAATGTTAATGAAATAACTCGTATTGAGTGTGAAATACGAAAGTGAGTGTACGAATACAATATTAAAGGTACAAATGTAACAATATAAACACAATAAGGGGGAAATATGTGTGTTAGAACTAAACAAATTTGTTAAACAATCTCATTGTAGGCTTGTTCATAGCTATAATATAAATGAAAGTAAATACTACAAGTAGGTACACCAATGTACCTACATATCTTTATGATGTAATTTGTGTTAGCAAGCAAAAACAATTGTTTGCTTAACTAACAACATTATTGCAAGCTATACTACATGTAGCAGGCACACCCACATTATATGAATATACAATAATAAACATAAGTTAGTACTATGTATACCAGTACGGAATAGTCATTCATTTACATAGATAGTGTCCTATACATAACACAACACAATTTTAGATTCGATTACTGGCCGAGTACACCTCACAAAAAGAAGGTAGTGTTCATATCCTGCTGTCTTGCCACAGCACAGACCCTTGACAGCTGGAGAAGTACGTGGCAAACTCATCCCTGTGCTGTGGTGGTACGGTTTTATTCCTCGCAAACGTTGTACAACCCGATATACTCAAGTGCATCATTGAATTGAAAACCGTCACTATCTCGCACAAAGTTGAGCATTCAATATGCAGTCTTTATAACACAAATGATGTTATCATGGTTCAGGTTTATAGGACGATGGAAGATATGCAATTTATTGGTAAGAATACCAAAGGCACATCCAACATATCTGCTACAAGTAGACAATCGATAATTGAATATTTTCTGTTTCTTTGCTAAGTGTGTCCATGGGTATGGCCACAGCAAGTTAACTGAAATACCGAACGATTCATCACCCACAAAAACATAATGTAGTAGCCTCAATTCTGGCGACACAGTATCTGGCTGTGGAATATCCAAGGATCCATCTGCTAATGCTTTACCAAAAGTGCTATCATAGTGTATTGTTTGGTCTGCAGCCTTTTCTACTGAACCGACATCAAGATACAGGAATCTGTAGTTGATGTCTACTACTGTCAATAATACTACCGAGAAGAAGTGTTTGTAATTGTAGTAAAGCGATCTCGAATGTTTTGGGTTAATGATACGCACACGTTTCCCGTCCATGGGTCCCAGACAATGAGGAAAATGTGCCCTCTTCTTAAAACCTTCAGCAACCTCGTGCCAAAACTCCTGACTAGACTGGGGAAGACTATAATCTTTAAAGCAATCCACAGGACATGACATGTGTTTGGAAGAATCTTGCTAACAGTTGCTACTCCAATTCTAAATGCATAGTGCAAATCAATATAAGTACATCCAGTTCCCAGGTACCTGTAAACAAAAAAGTATTGTTGTAGAGGAAAACACAGCTATTGGCATTATCACATGCGCATGCGCGCACACACAAGCTCATGCGCGCACACACACATATTCTTATGTTGTGGTTCTGCTGTTTGTTTCAGGTAATGAATTGCAAAATAAGTGGAGGCACGTTCGGAATGCGCATGTTCACTACAAACGACCCTTGCTAACTAAGACCGGCCGAGTAAGGGAAAATTTCAAAACGTACGTGTATGCAAAACACATGGAATTAATGAATTCAACAATTTTTACTCCACGTTCAATGGCCTCTTCTATGGACGAAGATGGACTCGTAAGTAAAGTAACAGAAACAATTGTGCACGAAAATGTTGGCGATGCAGCCCTGGGAGAAACCTCCAAGATTATAAAGCGACACCAAAAATTCCTCTGCCCCCAGCACAGTTTAATCCGTGCGAAAGAATGTACCCTTCTGTGAACAACTACCAACTACCCATTTCTTCTCAACCTATCATCGATCGACAAAACATGTTATCCACCTGTCATCAGCTGCAAAGTAAAAAAAAAAAACTCCAGTGGCAATCTTGCACTGATGGACGCTTATGGCCCACCCATGGACATCTTACTACAGTCCAATGCAAGGTCCATCCAATATCAAACCTGGTCCATCCAAAACTGTTTCCCTTAATCACATTCAACATCAAAATAGCCGGTATGAACGAAACTGTGAAGGAACTACTGCAGAAATCGCTGTTTCCAAGAACCCGGCGTCACCACATTCACTAGACAATTTTTCAGAGGGATCGAATGAAAGTTATTGGTTTGAATTGCCTGACAACTCTCCAAACAGATTAAGTGAACATAATTTTCTTTAAAGACGTTGCAGTATCTTTGTCGGTTATTGCGAAAAGTGTAGGGACCTCCACACTAATATTTGTTTAAATATTTGTGTCCCTCACTTGAAACACATTTTGCAAAAAAAAAAATAGTTTCACCGATACCTTACGATATTGTTTTTCCTTACCCCAGAGTAATTGCTATTATTCCTTGTATATAAAACTCTATGCCTGGAACTAGATATTGCCTCTCTTCAAAAGCATTTCGATATTTCACCACTAACTCAATAAACGATGTAACGGACATTCTAAAATAATTAATGACTTTCTCGTTGTCCTCTCTCGATAATCCAAACAAGTTACGAAATGCACCTTCTACATGTAGCGCACAATTTATTGGATCAACATCCCATTTTCTTTGCCTTCTATTTCTCAAAATGCGATGATATGCATGCACCACGCATGGATACATCTATACGAATGACGTACTTCTGTGCAGTGGATCATGTTGGTAATACTAAAAACGGACGATTTGAAAACGGACATTTGTTGCTGAATGTGGTATTTATAAATCGCACGAGTTTCTGTCGTATGCTTTCGTACGACACAAGACGGATGCATAAAAGGAGTCTTACGCGAGGCGACGTAGCTCGGCCAAGCAAGCCGAGGCGGGACGTAATTAGATCGGGCTGTGGAAATTTCCAGTTTTGAGACGCCTCGTCCCACAGCGACATTTTCCACTGATACGTCAACCATTCATCTTCACTGTTCTACATTGATTTGTTGTTTACTGATGGATCAGTTAGTTGATGTTTACAAAATGACCGTTAAAGAACGATGTATAAACTAATCAAACTAATAAAAACACTTTCTAAAATGCGAGTTTCGTCTTTAATAACAGTAATATGTATTTCATTCCGTTTGTAGTCTTTTTTCCGAAGTAAAGAAAGGCTTATGAGACCACTTTCCTGTCTGTGTGTATGTATATGAGCGTGTGTGTCCCCCCTTTCAATTTTTGAACGCGTGAACCGAATTACACTAAACTCGGTACACATATAGTACTGAGTAAGAACACCCTACTTTTATAGTTTTCGACGACGCGAGACCTTGCTTTAAAAATGGTGGCCATTTTAATTTTTAGAGCGACATGCCATATCTCGGAAACCATTCATCATATTTTAACCAACATTTGTATGCTGACATCGCAAGTTCTAAGCATTAAATTCAGACGTGAATATTGTTGTGGTCAGCCAATTTGGCAGATAGCGCCACGTGAAAAATTAAGTTTTTATGTTGTATCTCGAAAACTACGCAACCTATTCTCGCCAACAAATTTGGCGCGTAAGTAATACTACAATAGGCCAGGTGAATATAAGTAATTAAAGTTTATGAGGCACTTATTTTATAAATGGCGGCCATACAAATACATTAATTAATCAAGTCTTTGTGCTGTTTCCAGGGAAACAATTGTCACATTCCTACCAAATCTGGCAATCAAGTATTACTGCCTTAGTCGATATGTACAAATATGTTTCAAGTATGTCAGATGCTTACTTTTAAAATGGCAGCCATCTAGCTATTTTAGCATAGTATGATATATCTTCGGAACCATTTCATAATTTCCAACTTAACTTTGTATGCTGGAAGTCCATATAAAAAGTCAAATATGTCTACGGGCAGCCATGTAATAAATGTAATAATTTTCCAATAAAACTTTGTATAATGGCTGTATACATTAGAACAATCAGATGTGTACACGCAAAATCTCTTTTGTCCGTCATTTTGTAAAATATCAACAGTTGACGAATTAAAGTTATGTTATCTCCGAAAAAACAACCGATTTCAACCAAATTTGACAAAAAAAAATATCACTATGGCAGGTCATGTAAACTAATAAATTTTGAGAGGGTCAGGCACGCATATCTATTTTCAAAATGTCGGCCATACAAACATGTTTAGCTCTGAATTTTTATTTACGAAACCCCAAAACCAATTTTAACTTAAATTTCTATGCGGACAGTATCAGTTATAACCATAAAAATTGTCTATGCAAAGCTTCATTTCTCCGCTATTTTGTGAGATATCTCCTCATGAAAAAAACAGAGTTTTTATGCGGTATTACACGAAACAATAAACTACTTCTTTGAAATTTGGCGAAGAAGTTTTGTTGTGGTAGGCTATACTTATTTATATGTTTTAAGTATGTAAGTCTCTTATTTTCTGAAAGGCGTATATAGAAACATTTTCTTAGAGTGCTATATATACGAAACTATGTAACATATTAAAATATAATTTTGTATATTGTATCCATGACAATTATAGAATGTGCATGTATAAAAACGTTTCGCCCTTCATTTGTGAAGCTCGTCATTATTATCACTGGAGGCTCTATGCCATATCTCGAGGACCAACCAAACAATAAGCATACAGATATCTTCCTTTGCCAGATTACTTGCAAAGTAGCGTCAGGTGTCAGTAAACTGAACATTTTGTCATATTTGCAGAATAATTCGACAAATTTACACAAAATTTTGCACACCTACACAAAGCTATGTCATGTTACGTGATTTAAATGGGGTCAGAGAATGATTTAAAAAATGGTGGCCATATAAATATTTTCACAAGTTTGGCATTTTTTTAACAATGTAACAATTTAAATCAAACTTTTTATGCTCACATTATCTATTAGAAACGTTGTTTACAGGGCCTCTTTTTAAGCAATTTTGTAAGATAGCCCCATTTAAGAAAATAAGGTTTTTATGCCATATCTCGGAGGCCAATCACCTGATTTCCATCAAATTATTCACACAAAGCGTGCTGTGGTAGGCCATGTAAACTTATGTGTTTTAGGGACTGGACATTGATTTTCAAAGTGATAGCCAAGTCAATATTTCAGGTTAGATCGAAGTTGATGCTCCGAGTATTACCTCCATGTTGCTGTTCATTGCAAGCTAGATTTATATTACGAGTTCTTCTGAATTCGAATCCGGGTAACTCACCCTTTGTACTGTTTCACATCTTTCTGGTTTCATCTCTAATAATATAGTTGTCATGGAGGCGTCAACGCCTACCTACCATCTTGGCTTTCAAGAACTTCACTAAAATGTATAAGACATTAGGCTCATAAGTTATCAGTGTCTTCTTGTTTCGCCTTTCATTTCGATTTCACGCTGTCAACGTGGCACGGCGTTTGGTTTCAAGTCTGAACTGCATTTAATGATATGAAGTGAGTGCATTTTAATGTAGGTTTACTGTTTGTTTTAACAATTCTAAGGTAACCAATTATAATAAAAACGAAAAGTCATACTATTTAAATCTACACGCTTTAGATGAGGAAATATAAGACATATATATTCCTCTTTCTTTTCAACGTGACGCTGTAGTTCAGCTGGTGTCCTGCCCTCATATCTCAGGGGCAGGTGGCGGTAGCCTACTTGTAGTCAGAGGTCTGGAGTTCGAGCTCCCCCGAGTCCTCTGCGGCCAGATTATCAGTTCGCTTGTCGCGCTGGGAATTTGTCACCAAGTCGGTCTAACTTGAGCTCGTCAACTGTCACTTCAACACAATTGCAAGTTAACGGCTTAAAAGCGAAGTGAAAAGGGTGTGTCAGTTCAACCCTGGCCACCTGCAACATTTTTTTACTGTTTTATGATATGGTAAATTTCACAATATTAATAGTAAACTGTCGTAAATATGTTCATTTCACGTAATTATTTGGCTACTTTCAATAACAACATTATTTAATTCACCACTGCAGTCGGCCGTCACTTATTAAATCAGTTTCACGTCACTTTCACTGAAACAATCCGTGATTTTCCACTGAATCTAAATGGAACAATTTTCTCTGATTCGAGTAGTTGAATTTCACTGCAAATTAGTGGCTTTCCACTGATACTAATTCAGAGTGTATTCAGCAGAAAATGTTACCAAATATGCTATACAACATTCGCAGTAATTGAACACTTCCCAAATATAATTTTTCTTGGAACTCAGTTTTGTTTACCACGTTTGGGGACAATGTCGAGAACTTAACTGTTCTTTATGGGTTCATTTTGCATTACAGACATTGTGCCAACATAGGATGTTATTAATATTTTCTAAAAAAAAAATTATTTTATGTATTTGATTAATGGTTCAAGTTATTTCAGCACAGCGATTCTTTAAAAAAATGTTTCCATTTTACGTAGATGCCATTAGCAGCCTGGTGATTGGTATCTAGCACCACTAACTAGCACCACTAACTAGCACCAATCTGAAGTTCTTCCGAAGAGAGACTATTACAGTTTGAATTACAACATCCACCACACATTTTTAAAATTTTGCTTCTTTCCCGACATATTGGGTGTGTCTGGAGAAAATATAATGAAAAACAAATGTCTGTTGCTGTACAACATTACAACAGCCTGACACAATGTCGGGGCATGTCAGAGCAGGTCGTCCATATAAATAGCCAGTATTTACAATTTAAAACTCCCAATGAAGGTAATTTTTTTTTTTTTTTTTTTTTTTTTTTTTTTTTTTTTTTTTTTATCCCCCGGAAAGCATATATGAAACAAATGGAAAATTGATTTTGGTGCCAAGTTAGTTTATTATTTACGCAAGTAGCAAAATATCAACAAAATATTGTTTTTCAACATTTCACTTGCAACTTTGCATACTCCGATGACGAAAATAAGAAACATTACTATATTTGTGTCGGGGCTGAGATGTCTTCGAGCTAACCTTGTTCTCTATTCGCTGTTAATAATTTTGCTTCTTGTCGGGGTAGGCGTGTTGTGTTAGTCATACTATTGCACTGAGGAGAAGAATAAGGATATAGGAAACACCTAGGCATTGTTAACATACTGTAGATAATAATACCAATATAACTGTTTATTGTATTGCTCTCTGTGGTTGTATTTACTACTGTACATGTGCTTGCTACATCACAGCACTTTATTCCTACTACACAACAGATTGCACCTCCAAGCGCACTTCAACACTAATTGCATTGTTCCCACAACGACCAGAATTAATAACATAACACAATACTCTGCTGTTAGTTCTGAACAGTTCTGTAATCGGGTTTGAGGGTAGCTGAACCAGAATATTCTGTGATGTTATTACAATTATAATTGTCGTGGGAACAATAGGAATGTGGTTGAAGTTGTTCAATTGCAGGTACTGTCTAATTGTGTAGTAGGAACTCAGTGTTATGCAGTATCAAGTAGCGAATATAATAGCAGAGCGGAATATAACGAGCACGTCTGTAGGTATTACTATCTACAGTATGTTAACAACACCTAGATGGTACCTACAGCCCATGAGATGGATGTCTCCTATTTTTACGGCCTGTATGGTCCTCCTTAAAAACACGTATTTCCTCCCCCCCCCCCCTTGCACTCTTCGTGTCACTGCAGCATATGTGAAACAAATCTGTTCAAGTGTATTCGGTGAAAAGTTCAGACCATGTCTCGACACATGCGGCTCTCGTACGAGGCCAGATTCTCTAGCGCAATTTTCACTATTACTGTTCTCAGCGTAATGGACTACATCACTTCCAATCTTTTTCTTTTATTTGCGTAATTGGCCCATCAATCCCTGAAGCCCGCACGTGTCCTAGTTGCGAACGGCAAATTATCGAGTGCTCGAATCCTGAATGCCGCAATCAAATGAGAAAGCGGCTTCTATCGATGAACAAATGAACCCCGACCCGCCATCAGACCAGACCTCAAATCGTTCTTATTACGGGTAGCAATATTCTGCTGGCATGGAACAATAACAGCAAAACAGATTTCTTCCGGGTCCTTGCGTATTAACAAAATAATGTGTGTATGTCGCCAGTTTGCATACACGCTTGTAGGTACTTTCGTGCTCCAACGAAAGCGGAATTACGCAGTTTACAAGAATGGCTTTAAAACCTGTATTACCCTGCGTCGTACTGACTCAGAACGAAGCTCTATAGTTTTAGTCTTTAAAAAATTAATTTATCATTTTACCTTATATCCGCTCGAATTTACTCACAGTTACAGTGATGAAAAATAGGACGAAGAGAATATAAGCTGTATAACATATGCATGGTTGTATTAGGTAGGTATAACTTTTCTTTATATTGTGTAGTTTTTTCGTTGATTTAATTAGTTGCAGTCATGACAGGAGATGGAAAGTTTCACGTGTATCTCAACTGCACCATAGCAGTTCAGCTTCAGAGTCATTAGAGTCGGTACAGGAATGATGGAAAGGATGTAATCTTGTAAGTGTGGTGGATCGTAAACCACTAGGAATGTTGCCATTCACAAGTAACTTGTAACTGGGTTAACTCGGTCACATTACCAGGTTAACTCAAACACTAGGAATGTTGCCATTCTCAAGTAACTTGTAACTGGGTTAACTCGGTCACATTACCAGGTTAACTCAAACACTAGGAATGTTGCCATTCACAAGTAACTTGTAACTGGGTTAACTCGGTCACATTACCAGGTTAACTCAAACACTAGGAATGATGGAAAGGATGTAATCTTGTGAGTGTGGTGGATCGTAAACCACTAGGAATGTTGCCATTCTCAAGTAATGTGTTACTGGGTTAACTCGGTCACATTACCAGGTTCTTACTGAAAGCTCAAAAGAAATTCGTGTTTTGAGATGGCAGGAACTCAAAATAAGTCTGAATATTTAACGCATTTATTAAATGTTGTTCTTGATGACTACGATAATGACGAAGAAAAGTGTTTGTTAAATTATTTTATGCCCAAAGTCAACTCACAAGAAAAAAACACTGTATTAACCATCGCTACATAAATACAGTAACTTTTTATTCAGCGACATCTTCCGTCATAGCTACTTGGAAAACGCCTTTCGTCTGTTTATTTAACAAATATACGATATTCGCTTCCATGCTCATCTTACTGTCGCATTGACGATGACTTCCTTGTTTGTTTTGGTTACAAACTCAGTAGCAACCTACGTTGGCCGAACGTTGACATTTGGTTGGAAAGGTTGGGTATATGTTGGACTCGAAAACACACATTAATTAAACGTTGACCCAACGTAAAATGCCAACGAAACTTTGCTACCATGGAAATGGCATGAGATTACTTAGCACCAACCAGACAATATCGACACTAAATCGCCATAATCTATTGCAATAGTATTTATAATTTGTTAACTTTGTAACGGTTAGTAGATGATTGGTAACAAGTTGGTGAACATACCGTAGATAATACGTATGTGTTTACTGTTGGGCCAACGTTGGGTAAAAAGTTGGTGAACATACCGTAGATAATATGTATGTGTTTACTGTTGGGCCAACGTTGGGTAACAAGTTGGTGAACATACCGTAGGTAATATGTATGTGTTTACTGTTGGGCCAACGTTGGGTAACAAGTTGGTGAACATACCGTATTTAATATGTATGTGTTTACTGTTGGGCCAACGTTGGGTAACAAGTTGGTGAACATACCGTAGGTAATATGTATGTGTTTACTGTTGGGCCAACGTTGGGTAACAAGTTGGTGAACATACCGTAGGTAATATGTATGTGTTTACTGTTGGGCCAACGTTGGGTAACAAGTTGGTGAACATACCGTAGGTAATATGTATGTGTTTACTGTTGGGCCAACGTTGGGTAAGCACTATTTTACGTAAAAGTATGGAACAGACTTTAAGAATGAAAACAATGCCACTTATGGGTATTTGATAAAATATCAAGGTTTTTCATGACCTGAGACTTTCTCTTTAAAACGCGTTTAGTAGGTTTGAAGCTGTGTCGGTGCTGTAAACACAACGGTTGGCAGTTAGCACTGATTGTGAAGTTGGGTTAGCATTTTGTAATTAACTGTAACACAACATTTTCACGATCTGCACCTATTTGTAATAATTAATGTTTGTTTCAAATATTGGACACTGTCATGCATACTAATTGTAATTTTACCTACGTTTCACATATGTTTGATTTTTAGTAATTTTTATAATTTTTATATTTTGCATTTTTCATATGATTGGAATATTTAAACTTAGATGTACGAATGGCAATGATTAATGTTTAATTGAAATAGATTGCTAAATTTTCTTTTGTTTAAATTTTTAATTGATAACTATATATTTTACATTATTTATGATCTTACTTTATTGTTAATATTTCAGAGAATTTTCTTGTATATTTTAATTTAACTTCTACGAGACCCATATCTCTATGGAATAGGGATTTAGGCCGTTTGGAGTGTGTCATTTTAGATCGTTAGTCAGGAAGCCTTGCGATTGGCTAACAAGTTCAGATCCTGTACTCCAATTGGCTGGAGAGCTCAGCATAGGGTTAGGCCGCGCGGGCTGTTTGGAAGTTCGCTCTCTCTCTCTCTGCCACCAACCTTCAACTACGCTAGACGTAAGGCTAGGACGCTCGTCCTACAGTTGGACGTAAGGCTAGGAAGCTCGTCCTACAGTTGGACGTAAGGCTAGGACGCTCGTCCTACAGATGGACGTAAGGCTACCACGCTCGTCCTACAGTTGGACGTAAGGCTAGGACGCTCGTCCTACAGTTGGACGTAAGGCTAGGACGCTCGTCCTACAGTTGGACGTAAGGCTAGGACGCTCGTCCTACAGTTGGACGTAAGGCTACCACGCTCGTCCTACAGTTGGACGTAAGGCTAGGACGCTCGTCCTACAGTTGGACGTAAGGCTACGACGCTCGTCCTACAGTTGGACGTAAGGCTACCACGCTCGTCCTACAGTTGGACGCAAGGCAAGGACGCTCGTCCTACAGTTGGACGTAAGGCTAGGACGCTCGTCCTACAGTTGGACGTAAGGTTAGGACGCTCGTCCTACAGTTGGACGTAAGGCTAGGACGCTCGTCCTACAGTTGGACGTAAGGCTAGGACGCTCGTCCTACAGTTGGACGTAAGGCTACCACGCTCGTCCTACAGTTGGACGTAAGGCTACCATGCTCGTCCTACAGTTGGACGTAAGGCTAGGACGCTCGTCCTACAGTTGGACGTAAGGCTAGGACTTTGGTTTTTTATTTATGTTTTAAGTCCAGTTTGATAGAAAAAACACTCCGCAGATGTTTATTTTAAGCAGCTGTTTAGGAGTATAGGTAGCTAGCTATACCTGTAACGTACGTGAGCCGTTGAGTCACGTAAAGCATTACCGCACTCAGATCTACATTTTTTTCCTACCCCAGTTCCTTCTAAGAGTTACTCCATCCTGACTTCATCTACAACCTGGTATCTAACTACAGAACAGTTTTTCATCAAGTTTTAAATTTTATTTCATCTTGGTTTTTGTTACTTACGCCATGGGCATAGAACATTCTACAGACGCCATCTTGGCAAGGCGCCTAAATTAGCTTCAGCCACTTTTAATTATAATTTAACGTGAGAGAGAAAGTCAAGTGTTTTGCCGTATTGAGACAGTTACATTTTTTTCTGAACTAGTTTCAAGACATTTTATTTTGAGAGAAATGCGTTAATTTCAAGTGCATTAAGTCAGACTGTTAATTAAGTGTCACGTAAGGATTTTGAATTATGGCAGTTACCCATGACCACTTCCTAACGGCAGTTTAGTTGAACAGTATTTTATTTTTCTTGCTCATTGCCCTTCGGTGATTTTTTATTTTTCTTTAATTATTTTTCCAGCATCATTGAAACGGATATTTTAAATTTGCACATTTTTTAATAATTTTGAATAAATAATTTTAAGCTGGATTTGACAAGCCTGACACTTCTTCTGAATATGCACGTTTCATGCTATCCCTCCTCTGCACATTTTCAGTTGCAAATAATTAAACAAGTACTTTAGTATGTGCATGGTTGTGTACATGAAGTTTCTCAGCTGTATGTGTGGCAAATAAGCCGGTGTTGTTGTCTAAGGTGAGTTTCTACACATCTGACATACTGGGTCCTAAACTGAGCACAGCCGAGAATAAACAGATTTCTTTGGAACAGTATTTATTTCATTTTACCCGCTTACTGGATCACAAGTATTGCCAACACACATAATATTATATTTTGTCATGTGGTGCATAAATTAAAGTTCTAGATATTACACTGAGTTGGCCTATGTTATGTTTTGCACATTTTCAGAATAAAAACTGGTCACTTCAACATATGGGCTATAATGATAATGTGTTTACTCCAGAGGGCACTATATGTTACATAATTTATTAGTCATGTGTTGGTTACTTCCTGGAATACACACCGTTGGCATTTGGTGTGTAAACTTCTTGTTGGGTGAATATTGTTCAATCAATATTATGCTAACAATGATAATTGCCATATTTATAATGAAATAACACTATATCTACGTTTAATTGTTTAAAATAAATGTTACAACAGACAGAACTGTAACGCCTGGTAAAATACCTCACTAATGATGCATGTTACAGACTGCCTAATTGAAATGATAATGTCATTTTGTTGGATATGTGGAAATTAAATTTATTATGTTTTGCATATTTTTTATGGTCGTAATTAATTTTCTTTATTATTAAATTTAATAAGTGTGCTAATTTATTGTAACTATTTCTTATATTAGTCGTATTTATTTATTTTAATGTGGTCAAGTATCTAGAAAGCCACGGCCTTGTGACTGGCTAGTTCTTGGTGTCTCTTTCAAAGCCTGTTTCTTGTGTTACAGCTAAGTGGTGTCTTATGTGTGGCGCTAGGCGAGGCGTGACCCGTGCTACGTCCTCGTAGGGATTTATTTTAATATTTCTAGGGAAAGTCCGCGAGTGTTGCAGTTGGTACTGCCAGACCATGTAGAAGAATATTCGGGAATGTCGCATCAAGAACACAAGAAGGTCTACATAAGATATTTATCCCGTTAATTGTCAATTCAAGTCAGTCTCCCGTGTATCCCGCGATATCGTTGCACCAAGGCCCGTGAGCCTAAACTAGGGAAGAATTACAGTAAGCTGCCTGGAAGAGCTCCAGAGTTTCCTACTTCTATTCTCAACAGGAACCGGCAACATAATTTGTGAGTTATGGATGTTTATTGAGAAATACTTCGAGCATGAACTTTGTGTAATGATGGCGGACGATTAATTTTTGCTACGTCCATACGCCCATGCCATCTTGTTTTTTCTATGCCTAAGACACCTACAATCCCCGATTGATAAAGATTTTCCCTCCCGCAAGGTGTGAGCATTTATCTGAGTTAATTTAGGAAGGAAGAAACATTTTAAATATAATTTAAAGACTTGAAATACCTGATTGAACAAGAATACAGGGCGATACTTGCTTATATTACGGCCATCTCACACTAGTTTGATATGAATGCTATTAATACTAATTTTTATGATTGCAAATAATCCAATATTGATTAATTAATATCTTAAATCATTCTTCCGCAATTTTCTGCTTGATTATTTGCAATAAACACACTTATCTGAATTTTTACCAAATTGAGTATCCTTTCAGTAGACCTTGAGCAATAGTAGCGTTTAAGTGACATATTGTTGAACTATCTGTCATCTAGCTGTGTTCCTGTCGTCCACAGTCTAGGCAAATTGTAAGTATGTAGTACAACTGCAGAGAAGCTGAAGGTTGTAAGTTGGTAATGAAGGTGTCATATGAGTAACCTCCTACGTTTACAAATACTCATCACTCTCATCACAAGTACGGCTTACACCTACACACATTTCAAATATTTTTACATACTTCACCCGACGCGTCACAAGACCAAGTCTTATTTAAGATTGGCGTCTTTGGTGAACTGTTGGTTACTTGTTGGAAAACATACTGTCGGTATTTGGCATGTAGGCCCTAAACATTTGTTGTTCCCGAAATGTACCACAAATATAACTTCACTAATACAAAATAATCGTTTAAAAAATCACGCGAATATTCATAGTAATTGAAGACTTTCCAAATATAGTTTTTCTTCAGACTCTGTTTTGTTCCCCATGTGTTGAGACAATGTTGAGAACATAACTGGGGTTTATGGGTCATTTTTGTTATGTTGGACCAAATTTGCATTGCAGATATTATGCCAACTTACATTATTAATATTTAAAAAAATGTGATTTAATTTAATTGCTTAGTGGTTCAAAATATTTTAGCACAGAGATTCTTATAAAAAAAACAGTCTGTTGTTGGTCATCTCTTGATTATTAGTTGGAAAATATATTGTATTAAGTGACAGGTATTCATATTTTTTTACCAACGTCTCTGTTGGCTTATGGTTGTTAAGACTGTAAATAAGTTGGATTGGAATGCAAATGTTTGGTCAAGTTTTTGGAATACGAGTATAAATTTAATGTTTATTTATATATATATTTTTTCAATTAACTTACATCTAAGGTATATCTTAGATGTTCGTGGGTTCGAATCACCGTCCTTCAATGAGATTTTTTTTTATGTTACAAGCTGTCATGCGAAAGTGTGAAATTGACATATAATTTTTAAACTGATTTTTCATTGATAATACATTTTCGATACATTTTACTGTTTTTTTTTTTGTTTTTTTTTTTTTTTGTTTTTTTTTTTTTTTTTTTTTTTAAGATTTCGGCATTTTCAAATAACAAAAAATAATACATTTAAATAAAATAGTTCTAATTATTTATATATGCTTCCATTCCTAGATGTCTGATCATTTTACGATTGATATTATAAGGCTGTACAGCAGTTGACATGCGATCACGGCCGAGCGAGAGCGACACCAGCGCCCCTAGCAGGCGATGAAGGAACTACATAGACGGCAGGCGAAGAGGGCGACTAGAGAGAAAGGAAAGAGGGAAAGTGATGGAATGAGAGAGACAAGAGAGAAAGGAAAGAGGTGGAATGAGAGCCAGGCAAGAGAGAAAGGAAAGATATTGAATGAGAGAGAGACAAGATAAAATTACAAAGCATGAAAAAACAAGATGGAATGATAGAGCATGAAAATACAAAATGGAATAATAGCCTATGAGTATTTAGGAAGCCCCACAAATCTTAAGAATAAGCAAGTTCTTGCAAAAATGAAGCTTGGTACTGCATATTCTAGGGCATGGGTTTTTTTTTTTTTTTTTTTTTTTTTAGGAAAAAATGGGATTTTTTTAAGGAAAAATGGAAATTTTAAGGGAAAAAGGGAAATTTTGAGTGTTTTAAGGGGGAAGTGGACTATTTTGAGGTAAAAATGGGAATGAACGGGAAATTCCAAGATGGTGACCAGCACCACGATGCCACACCCGGTAGCCATTTGTGCTGGAAGGATCCAAACCTATCAACTGAAGTGCAATGCAATTGTCCAAAGCTGATTTAAGCTTATAATAAAAATGAGATTTATGCAAGCGATATTAACAACTAAACTAACTGTAATGTTTGTTGCAGGTTTGTGCCAACATGAAGCAAACTTCATTTAAGTTCATCATGTGGCGTCAATAACTGTTAAATAGAAATGGTATTGTGTGCTTGAAGGATAAAGGATAGTGTAAAACTGCAATTCAAGAATGTCTCAAAAAACTCAAAGAATATGCTTTCAAACGAACTGAGTTTGGAGAGTGTCAGTTGGCACCACTTTGTAAAATAACAATAATTAGTTCCTTATAAGAAGATGAATATCGTCGGATACATTATCCTAACCAGTGTTGCAATGATGTGATTGACAGTAAAACGCTTGGAAAGGCAAAGAAGAGTCGTGTGTGAGTGCAGAAGTACACGAACAACCAAAACATGGGCGCTCCTCAACATTACTGAACCGTCATGGAGATATCAAGGTAAAAATAAGCACTGAAACCACAACAGAAATCGAACATTGTGTTTATGAATGCTCAGAACCGGAGCATGGGTAACTATTTTTTGTTTAAACAGAATCAATGGGAGAGAATTTTTTGATCATCAAAAACAACGCTAATAGTAGTAGCATTAGAGCAGCACTCACAATGTTGAATATACAACTCGATTGTGTTGCTTCTGATATAGCATATCAGCGTGACTGCCTTAGGAAGCTGACAAAATGCTTTAATAAATTGCTCACACAGATATAGTGAGCATAGTGAAGAGTACTCTTTGTATTGGTAAAACTGCAATCTCAATGATGTGAATGAACAGTATAAAATATTGGTTTCGGAGAATGGAATTCAAGTAGACAACAATGTTTACAAAACACTTTGAATCCCTCAAAGCCAAACAGATCCCATAAGCAAAGTTCATGCAATCTCCCAGAGCAAACGAAAGTGAAACAAGCCATTTCTGATGATTTTACAGATTTATGTGATGCAGCTGACTGTGAAGAGGATATCGGAGTTCTATCAAAATCAACAGCTATTTTGAGAAAAGATATAAGTAATAGTAGTAATTGGGATCCCATGAAACCAATGAAGCTCAAAATATTCAGTAGTTGCACAACTCTAAGTCATATTTCAAACTGGGAGATAAGAAAGTGAAACTGAAGAAATATACGCAGCTTCTGCTCGGTTCCTCATTGTAATGAAATGACGACCTGACCTCTCGACTAATTTCAGAAGTGCTATTATTGACTACAAATTTTCAGTCGTTCCAAGGTTCTTATTTTCATCAGATGGCAAACTTTACATATCAAATGACAAAATTAATTTTCTTTCAGTGATTGATACTTTAAAGTGCTCAAGTAGTGAGAGCAATGAAATGCTGCTATAACCGTGTGTACTTGATAAAAAAAAAGCATGTGCCATAGATGGGATGGTTGTAGTACAGTCTCTAACAACACCACAACAAAGAATATTGCGAAACTTTCACAGCAACAACAAAAAATGTGCTAGAGAGTATAATCAGGTAAAGCTACTATTTGACAGGTAGGGCCTACATAGATAATTCTCTAAAAGAAAACACACATACAAATGTGCTAGGATAGACAGCCCCTGTGCACTTTGTTGTTAAAAATAGCACAAACATTAAATAAGTAACAATGTAAACGTTTCTATCACACAAAGAAACAAAACAGCAGTTGACTGAATACCTAGTGACGGCTGCATTGAAAGAGTTTGATTGTACGGAGAAGAAGATTGAGGTCGGCGTTAGGACCAATACCTATATCGATAAGTCAGTCGAGTTTCATCCTAACCTAACTACCCATACACGTGGACACTAATTCCTCTCCACATTCTGAACTTACAGGAGAAGGTGTTTGTGATAGATAAATTGACATTTACTCTTCAGATACAGAGGTATTTGTTTTGGTAATGGATCTAGTTGCATCACACTCAACCAGTGGTAAAATATTTTATCACGGGAAAAGGACAGAATAGCAGAAAAGTAAACATCAGTGAAAAATGCCTTGCAATTGGCAACCATAAAGCGAACGGGCTCATTGACCTTCACTCCTTCAGTGGTGTAGATTGGGGAGGAAGAGTGTTTTGCCTTTCTCAAAAGAAAGATGGATCACAGTCTGCATCAGTATCACTGACGACATTGATATAACAACAGCGTTTCAACGTCTTGGAGAAGGAAAGATATATCCACTGATATATATTCATGCATACGTTTGATTTATCAGCATGGTTTATATGAAGAACGCGCAGTCCACTGTTTCCGAGCTTCGCTGGGAATTGTTCAGAGCACGAAACGTAGAAGGAGAGAAACTTCCCTCCACAACAGGAGTTCTGAAGCCTCGTATATGGAGATCACACAACATTTATACCATTTGGAAGGGTTACAGGAAAGTTATGTCACACTTCTTGTTGGGAACGGATGAGGAAGGAGGTGTAGTACCTGTGATATTTCTGCAACATCCGGCTCCATTAAGTGTGATTGAACTTGTAAAATGTCGGTGTGAAACCTCTAGAAAAAAAAATTAACTGCTCGTGTGTTATAAACTTCATTTTCTGTACAGCTCTTGGCAAGTGCAATAGTTGCAGAAATGTAAAATATTATTTCATTGACAGTGATGGTGATCAGGAAGATGAATAATTTTAAGACTCATGATTAATTTTCGGTTTCCTATTTTATATATAATTTCCCCATCTCCCCTATCCATATTCAGTCTAACCATATTATCATTATCTCCTTCTATAGTAGGTTAACAAACAAAAATGCATGCTAGTTTACTATTTCGTTTCCATTTTATTTTTCTAAATATAATGTTTGTGCTATTTATATTTCAAACAAGAATACAATGTGTTATTTTTAAAGTCATGTTTTTCAGAAAACACTTTCGTGTAAATTATGTTATCGCATATTTTGCGGATTTCCATTCTGAGGTATTGTTTTGCGTTGTGAATAATTTAAACAAGTTCGAATTTTATAATTGTGATGGTTTTTTCATTCCTCTCACTGAAATAAAACCACAACCTACATACAAGTAGAAATATATTGTTTTAGGAGGTATTACAATTTACGGAAAAAGGAGTGTTATTTATGAATTAATATTTAATGTTTTTAGGCAAAAGCTGATACCATTTCCGTTTTTCTGAAACAAAAAAATACAAAACATGGTACAGATGGACCAAAAAACTTTAAAAAATTAACAAATTATTTTTTAAAAAATAGTTTTTTTTTTACTTCGTGTTGAAAAAATAGGCAATAAACCAATAACGCAAAGAGCACCAAAATTTGTTTTTTAATCTAGGCCCGTATAACTACAATATTCAGCAAAAAACCCAAGTTGGCACAATTTACTAGCGGGAGGTGGATTTTACATCATAGTGCTTCTACCAATGCGTGAAAGAGTGGGAGCTATCAAATGGATAGGAAAAGAAGAAAGAGCAACCAACCAGAGGAAGACGATATCCTTGTGTCGGGGCACAGTTCACAGCCGTGGTTTATGGTATTCGCGAACGTGCAAGGCTATAGTATTGATTACAATAGTACGAACACACTCCCGAGTAATAAGGATGAGTATTCCCCGTCACGGATCGCCAACGCTGGCACTAATATCCGATGTATGATCCCCCGCCTGACGCAAATTATGTCTGGATCCATACTTGGAATCGAACGGCGCCGATAGCAAGCTCTAAAGGCGACCTTTTACCCCCGGACTGTAATTTGGTCCGTGGTCCAGGAGCTGGTGCACAAAGGGAGGGGGGAGAGTCCATTAACACAGGCGCATACCTGGACCGACCGCAAGTCGAGGAGAGCGATATTGAACGTCGCAGGGCCGTCATTACACCGCGGCTGTCCAATTCCAGGAGCTGGATATCGGCCCTCCAGCCTCCAGCCTCCAGCCTTCCAGCACACCAGCCCTCCAGCCCGCATCCTCAGCAGCTCCATTAACAATTTTCCCATCCGGTTCACGGGCCCCCACGCCCAACTCACTCCCAGGGCGAGATGAAAAATCACGGCTACTGTGTGGAACCCATGCTGCCAGTGAGCCATGCTCAGCCTTCGAAAACGGAACAAGTCATATTTCCTTCGCACAAAGAACTATCCACAAATTCACCAAATAATTGGAGCTGCCGGACGTATTGTCACAATTTATCAAAGTCTCTGGGCATATCCAGGTTCTGAATGGACGAGAGCCTTAGTTAAATAAAGAGATAGTAGTAATTTAATAATTTATTTTAAAGCAATACACACAATAAATATTTAACATTTGACATTAATGTCTATCATTTGCTATTTATAAGCTAATATTTACATAATCATCCGCCAATTAACAAAAATTAGTACTTACATCAAATATTTAAAACCAGTATCCACAGACAGTTTATTAACACCTACTGAATTACCATTAAAAATTATGTAAAGTATTTCCCACCTGACAGTTCCAGTATTTACATCAAGTCTGTATCACTCGCGTATTCAGTCTCACCTTGCTAGAGTGTAGATATCACAAGTCTGTCCTGTCCGGGAGTGTTGTGCAGTGATCGGGGCGCTCCCATGCCCTCACTCACCGTGATTCACACTCTCGTTCGTCACAGGTCCCTTTCTTTCAAGTCTGTCCTGTCCGGGAGTGTTGTGCAGTGATCGGGGCGCTCCCATGCCCTCACTCACCGTGATTCACACTCTCGTTCGCCACAGGTCCCTTTCTTTCAAGTCTGTCCTGTCCGGGAGTGTTGTGCAGTGATCGGGGCGCTCCCATGCCCTCCACTCACAGTGATTCACACTCTCGTTCGCCACAGGTCCCTTTCTTTCAAGTCTGTCCTGTCCGGGAGTGTTGTGCAGTGATCGGGGCGCTCCCATGCCCTCCACTCACCGTGATTCACACTCTCGTTCGCCACAGGTCCCTTTCTTTCAAGTCTGTCCTGTCCGGGAGTGTTGTGCAGTGATCGGGGCGCTCCCATACATACATGCCCTCACTCACCGTGATTCACACTCTCGTTCGCCACAGGTCCCTTTCTTTCAAGTCTCTCGCTATCCCGATCTTCACTACACACTCGCCACACTCAAGCCAGGTGGCTATCACAGAGTCGCCATACTCCAGCTAAGGCCGTGTATCCTGACCCAGAAACTCCCTTACACCTCCTGAGGTGGGTGTTGGCAAGTGTAAGAGGGGGTGGGAGGCATTCCAGGTCAGCTGTCAATCAGCCCCCCGCTGCTGGCCCTGTGACGTAGGGGTGGCTAGGCTCGTCGTGGGGTGCCACCCCCCCCCCCTTCCTCCACAAACATGCAGAGACTGGCCGCGCGTTAATATAGCGAGGAAGTGAGAGCGATGAACTCCTTTGCCAACATCCATGTTCGCTCTCCTACGTGGTATTATTTACACACTATGCAGAGGATAAAAACCTTACTTTACAGTTTAGGAAATTTACTAGAAAAAAATTATCACAACGGCACTGGCGTGTCTGTCGTCTAGCTACCTCAGACACCTCCATCACAGAGCAGGTAAGTGTACAGACAAAGGGTATGTTTTGTGGGTTGTAACACCCCCAACATCTTGCCACTAAAATTGTCAGCAATTAGTATTCAAATAATTACCAAAGTAAACATTGGATTGCAGTTAAAAATATAAAATTGCTGAAAACAATTTCTGCGTTTGCGGCTGAGAATCACGGGAGCAAAAAGGTCGACAATGCCACGCGCAACAAGTGTGGCATTGCCACTACGTGCAAGGCAACTGGCGAGCAGTGTTTACGTCGTGCTGCGTGCACCAATGGGACTTCAAGCGGTGGCACTCTGATGTTATTGGTGGCAAGTCTGTAGCGAATTTCAATACATGTCACTTTTTGTACTTATTTGAGCCAAGTATTAAAAAGTGCAGCTCTTTGTAAAAGTCGTGTTTGGTTACGTATGAGTGCTCCGTGGAGTACGTCGACATATTGACAGGTGCAGTCTGCAGTGTTACAGTTCTTGTAGCACATTGGACGCTCTATGTATCGCCATGTTCTTGAGCACAAAATAACTGATTTTTTGCTATCGAAGCATTTTGTAACATTAATGTATAGCCTTTTTCTTGAAAAATCAGAAAACTTCATAAACATATAAAAATTAATGGTAAACAACACGTTATATTTACCTGAATAACTAGTTTGAAAGTATCATTTCACACACTTGGGTTTTGTTTCAAGTATATATCTTCAAAATTGGCTTCAAGAAACCGAATTTCATTAACACGTTTTTCCCTTTAGAAAATTCTCTGAGCTTTAATACCAGGCAAAATCCTTTACTGTGTCTCAGACAGAGACCTGTATTGTCGGTTTCAGACCACGGAAAATCCTTTACTGTGACTCAGACAGAGACCTGTATTGTCGGTTTCAGACCACGCAACATCCTTGACTGTGTCTCAGACAGAGACCTGTATTGTCGGTTTCAGACCACGCAACATCCTTGACTGTGCCACAGACAGAGGCCTGTATTGTCGGTCTCGGACCACGCAACATCCTTGACTGTGCCTCAGACAGAGGCCTGTATTGTCGGTTTCAGACCACGCAACATCCTTGACTGTGTCTCAGACAGAGGCCTGTATTGTCGGTTTCAGACCACGCAACATCCTTGACTGTGCCTCAGACAGAGGCCTGTATTGTTGGTTTCAGACCACGCAACATCCTTGACTGTGTCTCAGACAGAGACCTGTATTGTCGGTTTCAGACCACGCAACATCCTTGACTGTGTCTCAGACAGAGGCCTGTATTGTCGGTTTCAGACCACGCAACATCCTTGACTGTGTCTCAGACAGAGACCTGTATTGTCGGTTTCAGACCACGCAACATCCTTGACTGTGCCTCAATCAGAGGCCTGTATTGTCGGTCTCGGACCACGCAACATCCTTGACTGTGTCTCAGACAGAGGCCTGTATTGTCGGTTTCAGACCACGCAACATCCTTGACTGTGCCTCAATCAGAGGCCTGTATTGTCGGTTTCAGACCACGCAACATCCTTGACTGTGTCTCAGACAGAGGCCTGCATTGTCGGTTTCTGGCCGCAAGTTATAATCTCTTTATGTGAGGTTCTGTAGTGAGTGTCCCTGACCGCCTGACATATTCGACGAATGGCTTGCCAGGTGTCAGATGGTGTGATGCATTTGTCGAATTCAGGCACCGTAAAAAATCATTATCAACCCAGACTCACTTTCAATACTTTAGAATTGAAACACTCCCGCCGAGAGAGCGTACATGTATACCACGTCGTAAACCTATATAACCCATCAAATTTCCATATGAAGTTCCCTTCCACAGCGGAAAACTTTTGGGAATGAAACTGAATAAGATTTTCTTAATAACACAAAATATTGTGACAAAACATTTATAACAGTAGGTGTGTTATAACGACAGGGAAGTAGGCTCATTCGTATAAATAGCAGATTCCAGTAAACTTCCCATAGCCCATAGGAAAACAAGCCCATAGGAACGAAAAACCAAATTGATTTCCGTTAATATAAACAGCGGGAACTTGTCCATCTGTGACGAACGTTCACGAAACAACACTTAGTATTCATCAACTCCACGATCAGAACACGATTGTTCTTGTAACAACTAAGACATTCGCATAATGTAACCCTGCCATACCCATTGCAGACACTCGTCTACATGTATCACGCGAAGGTTGTGTTGTGTCTGAGAGATACAGCATGTGTACATGTATCACGCGAAGGTTGTGTTGTGTCTGAGAGATACAGCATGTGTACATGTATCACGCGAAGGTTGTGTTGTGTCTGAGAGATACAGCATGTCTACATGTATCACGCGAAGGTTGTGTTGTGTCTGAGAGATACAGCATGTCTACATGTATCACGCGAAGGTTGTGTTGTGTCTGAGAGATATTGTACTGGCTTCAGTAACCTGTAACCTTCTCTTGGGGTAACTTGTGCTCGTGTTCTGCACCACGACTTGTTCTTTACACTAATCACCAAACAAAATACATGCAGCTTGTTGGTTGTATAATACGCAACACCAGAAACAATCAATTAATGTGGGAATTAAGGGGTTAAACAATATATGATATGTCTAATAAATAGCACAAACATATACATAGCAGAAAATAGCACTTCAAAAAAAAAAGAATCTGTAGAAAAAATTACAAGTAATTTACATTTACAGAATTTATACACCGGTAGGTTTCCATGAGGTTAAGCGCTCATTTCCGTATATTTACGGAATTCATGTTTCCACTGTAAGCGAAGTGTACGTAAATTTTACGAAGAAGTCCGGATAAGTTTTCTCAGCGGTTTTCCGTATTTTCAATATTTTTTTTCAAACGTTGAAGTCACAGAGTTGGCTTAGAAAGCCACACGCCTCTGAACGGACACGTTGAACATGTGAATACATGTCATCATCATACAGACCTACGAAAGTGATGTTCCATCAAGCTTGCTTCTCGTTATGTCAGTGTTGCTCTGTGCATTTCAAATTTAATAATTGAACTCGTGTTTTTTTCTTTCCATGCCGTATTTTCTATACGAACAAAAACAGACTGAAATAAAGATCGTGTCCCCTCAACTATCGGATTGAGATACGCTATGCCGTTGTAGTTACTCACTAGCACTGGCACAGTTTCAACTCCCTGCGATGCTCAAGTTCGTCAATCGTTTCCGTGTTACACGTGCTGTGAAATGTCTGTCGAGAACAGCATGTGTACTTGTGAGTGATACAGATATCTGCAGGAAGAACAATTTCGTTTCAGAGCTGCGAAGGACTCTTCGTACGAACTCGAAACATTTTGTCGGCAACTTCCGAAGCTGCCAGGGAAGTTAACAAGTTTTTCATCAATATCAACATCATTTTCTTACATTTACACTACACTTTGGTAAGAAATTTTTCTGATTTTGCAGAAATATTAAACAGCATGACCAATACCATCTTAGAGTTGTTACATTAATGTACAGTTACTGTATACATTTTTCTGTTTGTATTTCAGAAAGCTATATACCCTATGATAAAGCATATTTCGTTTATAAACTGTCCCTGTATTTATTATATTGCACTCACGCTGTTATTAAATTTCTTTATATCATACGTCTGTGTCACTCAGTTACTGACGACTAAAGAATAACCTATGCACATAAACGAACGTTTCCCTTAAATCTGTGCTTTGTAAAAGTATATATAATTAGAACTGCACACAGCTTCCCGTTCTTTACAATTTACGTGAAAATGACGAGTTTTGAATTGGCCATGGCGAGCATAAAAATATTCCGGAATCGTTAGCGTGTAGTGTTATCGGATAATATGCAGGAAGCCAAAGTCCGATTTTATATTTATTGATATCTTATCATCTCGTCCCAAGCAGAGACGGAACCAGTGGTTTGGAAAATCATAATACCGGAGTGAATAGGCAGCGAGGTGTTTCAGGGCACCAGCAATTGCCGACAAGATGTCCGCACAAACTGAATTGCCATACCCTATGGTCAGATCAGCAGTTTTTTTTTTACTTATTGGCGGCGTGTCTTTGTGAGAAGGCAGTTTATTACTTGACTGGCCAATCATAATTAGGCACTGTATGTGTCTGATTCGCGGGCACTCACCTAAGACGAGTAAAATATAAATCATCCAATGACGAAAGTGGATCTTAACTAAAGTGTTACGAAATACAACTAGTGAGATATTTTCGCTAAAATCGCGTGTCCCTAGTAATAGGTAATTGGTGTTGGCTTGAGTACAGAAAAGATTTTGAATTGTAAACTTTAGGTCAATAAACATACGAAATTTTTGGCTTCAGCAATCAACGACATAACGTAAAATATTGCTAGGTGATACCCATGCGTTAACACTAATTTGAAAATAAAAATTCACGGAATATTTTTAGAGGAAAAAGTTCGTCATACTGCCAATTTTTATTTGTAGAAAATCTCCAAAAGAATATCGCCTGAACCTGAACCAGTGAATTTGGCCATATGAAAAGAAACCCACGCTAACACATAATTACTAATCGATATTTGTTTCACCTAAATAAGATGAATCTTTAAGTACGGCATTTATCATGCCCAAATATTGTTCACGATTATTCGAGTACTCCAGAAGTTCGGCTTAGCCTATTCTCTCAGCACGTCGTACCCATATCCTTCCGCCAAATACGGAAATTAAAAATTACAAATAGTTAAAAATATAAATATGTTTCAATTACATTAATTCTCATACCAATGCTTATAAACCAAAACAAGTCGAATTGAATTGCCAACACTATACTTTTCCTTAGACTTTACGACTTCAGAATAATCTCATGAATTCGCTGCCAACTCTGTCATGCGCACTACGATCGTTGTTTACGTCACAATGAAAGCATTTTAGGGAACTAGTTTTTTTAACGTTGATTTCAAAAATTCTAAATTAACTTATGCAGTCTGTTCGCGGTGTCTCCACACTTTGCGAATCGAACCTTTGAAAACTCGTTCAGTGTACGACGTGTCATGTTAATATGTCACGTCTTATCATAATCGTTTTGCTCTTCTGTTAGCATAAAACTATCTGATTTTTGTTTAAATTGATATTTTACTTATATTTTATCCGTGAATTATAATAGCTCTCTTATAATGGTTTCGATCAGAATAGAGAGGAAATAAGGCTATCTGGTAATGCCTTGTAAAAAATAATTATAACGTAAAATGCGGCGCGTGGTCACTCTGTCGTAATTTCGTAGACTTTGTTAAAAGCTTTGTTTACATGAGGCGGAGGAATACTCCGTGAGCAGAACTTCAGCAGGGCTTCAGACAAACTGCAAGTAACCATGAACGGATAATAAGGAACGTGGGCAGGTAAGCAGGAGGTGAGTTGTGTCCTTGTTGCGCGCGAGCGAGGGCGAGGTAATACAGTGTGAATGGTTAGCTGGCGTCTTCAGGTAGCTGGAAGAGCGAACGTTGTAATATCATTCTGAGGGCTGTGATGTGGCTCGTGCCTCCAACAAGGGGTTGTTTTCTCAACCTACACGACAGATCCTCCCCCACACCCTGCCAGTGATTTACCGCGTGTGTAGCGAGGTCTGCTCATTTGACACGCCCACTTCTCCTTCTCCTCCTAGGAGAAACACGTGCGTCCATACAATTATATACTATCACAGGCCTAGCGCTCTTTTAAGGCCCTTTCATACCATCAAAGTTCACTACAAATCTTCTTCCAATTTAAAGGATTAAATTTACTGACGTCACTCGGACGTCATAATCGCAGCCATTTTGTATTTCAAGTTATTGAATAACTCAAATTCCTTCAAAAATTGTTTAGAACATGTTCTATATTTTATTGAATCCAATTTTTTCAACTTGCACTCAAAATTATCAAAACAGTTAAAATATATAGTTTAGTGTTGTACTGCTCGGGGTAACAGCATTTGTATGGTAATAATACTGCAGAGATAGAAGTGTGTGATGAGTTTAGTGTCAGACCAACACCAAGGTGTAACACACGTGTAAATGCGAACACAAACGTAGTTGAACCAATCAAACTTACAGGCAGTTATGCTCACAACCTGTAGATGACTATGGAAGTTCTAGGCGAACAACTGTAACTACGCCTGAAATATATGCAACCATGCAGGCTACATACTACTTGACTTTCTCTGAATACTGAATGATACTCTCAAATGACTTGCAAAAGATAGGAGTGATTTTATTTAGAAACTAAGCCACACTCTATATGGCAGTGAAAATTACTTTAGATATAATCTTTACCAAGGGAGACTGGAATAATAACTCACAAGAAATGTTCTTGGCTTAGATGTTTCACACAATATTCATCCTTGCCCATGACATGTTATAAGAAATGAAGTATTTAGATAGCGTCGTTCTTTAAAGATTGTCTTTGCAAATGAAACATATCTTCCAGGAGCACGTCTAATTGCTGTAGGAAAGTAATAAAAGATTTTTTTTTTACTCAAAATTATGCACATCAGATTTGCTCACACCTATATCAGGGAGCTGACTCTGTAGTGGGGTAATCGGGTTTAAAGAGATAGACGTTTTGTTATCCTACTACAATATCAATATGGCGTATAGATGACGCCGATCATTAACAATGTACATTTTCAAAGAATAATAATTATAACCAATTATCTTGTAGTGCCAACTCATGACCTTAAGAAAGAAGAAACCCATGAAGAATCAGCTGCTCTGGATCGTTATCTCATAGTCATCCCTGATTCTGGGTAATCGAACTCCTGGTACACGATACTGCAGTTCATTATGGAACCACATCGATCACATGGGACACGATACTACAGTTCATTATGGTACCACATATAAAACCTGGTACACGATACAAGAGTTCATTATGGTACAACATCGAACACCTAGTACAAGATACTACAGTTCATTATGCCAACACATCGACCACCTAGTACAAGATACTACAGTTCATTATGGTACCACATCGAACACCTGGTACACGATACTACAGTTCATTATGGTACCACATCGAACACCTGGTACACGATACTACAGTTCATTATGGTACCACAGCGAACACCTGGTACACGATTCTATAGTTCATTATGGTACCACATTGAAACCCGCGGGCATCGAAGTAAATGTTAAATAATTTGTTAAGGCCGTGCTACCAGCCCTCTTCTGTCCTTCTCTAACATGAACCGCCACTTCATGATGGCTGGAGCCGCGGACTGGCCCTACTTATTAAAATATTTACTTAATCCTATTGAGAAAGGCACATCGCCTTTGCAGTCCTGACGTGGTTTTCTTCCTACTCAAAAACAAAAAGAAAAACACAACTCTAACATCTTAGCCAATAGCTAGTTGATTATTTCACTTCTGATAACCAAAGTTGAGTTGTTGCCCCTGGCAACCAAGCACAAATCAACAACGGTTGCCCCTGGCAACCTCTCTCAAAAGCACTTTACATAACCTATGACAAACATAGAGCAATCAAACAATTAAATATTGGAAAGCGTGCTAAATTCGAATCCAATACTTTACGTCTCTTATGTTGTGGCAAAAATAAATGAACCTTAAACATTATAGCGGAAATAGATTTACACTGAAAATAATTATATGACACAATTATTAGTAAACATACATAAACACATCAATAATCATATGTGGTGGCAAATAAGATGATATAAATTAGACATTTCTGTGCGCATAAATAAAGTTCCGAAATCAGGCGTTACAGTGTTTTAATGTAGCCAATTTAGGTCACAAAAATATTTTCATATATTTATTTCAAAAATAAAAACTAAGGAATACCGAAATAATAAGATTAATGGAAGTGGAAGAAGAAATGTATGAAGTTATAGAGCGAAGAAGAAGGTTGGAATGGTATGGCCATGTAAGAAGACTGGAAGATACTAGAATAGCAAATCTTATACAGGAATGGGAAGTTGTAGGAAGGAAGAAAAGAGGACGACCCATGACTACCTGGCTCCAAAATGAACAGATAACAATGAGAAGATTTGGTGCAGAAGAGGAAGACACACATGCCGAAATATCTGGAGAAATATTCTGAGAAGATAATTTCGAGATCTGTACAAAACAATTGTTCCGAGTTTTATTGTTATTGTTCCTCTGTATTGAGGAAAATCTCTCTTAATAATAATAATATTTATTTCATGTAGAGTAAATATATCATACTTGGAAAAAATTGTTATGGTTCTGACAAATTATTTTCGTGTAGTGCATGGTCTGTGGTGGTTTGAAAAAAAAAATGCCGAAATTATTTATAAATCTTTTAACTGGAATATTTGTTAAAAAATAAATAATCTTTAACATCCTGATTTACTGAATATAGCTGCATGTGTGAAAAGCCTTTCAAAGCTTTGAAGCAATAATTCGTCTTATGATGAATTCAGTCTCTTAAAGTACATGTGAAAAAAACACATTCTGTTTTGAATTCAAATAATTTTTTGATTTTATAAAATGGCCTACAGATCCTAACTCTCTCTCTCTCTCTCTCTCTCTCTTTATATATATATATATATATATGTATATATATATATATATATATATATATATATATATATATATATATATATATATATATATATATATATATATATATATATATAGGTGTGCAAAACGACGTGCATGTTCCAAATTGATAAGATATTTGCTGTGTATAGTTGACAAAGCAGGAACTTATCACAAAAATTATCTAGAGATCAATCTAATAACAAGTATCACTGCAGATGTTTTGAAAATAAAGATATTTGTGTTGTCAGTTAAGTTGTAATTCGAGAAAGTATTTCTTACGTTGTGGGTAGGAAATTGTCAAGAATTCTACTTTTTATTGGGAATATAAGGGCTAATATGCTGATTCATTTCACATTTTGTGTCATTTCTTAAACATGTATTTTAAATTGCGGTTTCTATAACTGAAAAAATCAAGTCATAAACTAAGTGAACTAGCGTTTAAAAAAAAAAAAAAACGCGAAGGATTTTATGAATTCCTGCAGTACTATGGCAAAGTTGTATTATTTTCAGTATTTTGCACACGTCAGGTGAAACAGGAGAAGTTTCAAAATGCGTACATTGATTCATATTTACGTTACAATATCAAACAGAGCTGTAGATGTCCTCCGACTGTAAATTAACTACAAAACAAAATAACTTAAAAAAATTTGGTGTTTAAAGATTTTAAAAAGTTCCTTAAAAATTAATGAAAGGTTTTAGATTTAAAGTTTATTTACGAAAGTTGTGTTTACCTTATCCGTCTTAGTTATTTATGAGTCAATTTCAAAAACTTACAATGATAGGTCCTATTTATGAAAATGTAACGTAATTGTGTAGCTATGAGTTTCATAATTTTACCTTTATATAACAAAGCTTGCAGCCACATACTCACAGAAAAAAATATTGTACGATTTCTTGATGGCTAATGCTAATTGCAATTTGTTGGCTGAATCGCCGGATACTGCCTCTAGTATCTAGTAACTCTGAAGTTTTACAATAGTTTGTAATTTGTGAAAACAAGGTTATGAATTTTCAAGGACATGGCCTACTACAAACTTGATCTAAACGAACCACGCCCATCATGTTTGGTGGCGGTAGAGAAATATCGAACTAATTGGTAAAAAATCGGAGATGAAATCATTAAATAGTTTCATGGGCATTTGCCTGGGATGAGAGTGGGATACAACTTAGCAGAACCAGCTTCGAAGTCTCAACATCCCTGATGCAGTGTTCATTGAAACACGCTGAAACACCGAGGAAAGAAAGCATTAAAAATTATTTATCGGTAAGTTTAAAAACCGACATGGGAAAAAAAAGTGTTGCCTACAAAGTGGCATTATGTAGTCAAAAATAAAATAAATTACATTGCCGCGTAAGTCATTCAAAAATCATTAACTTGCTATATTTTGAAGAAATTTTTGTTTCGCGATTGAAGACATGGTAGAAATACACGATCGTACGAAAAATTACGTTAATGCACTTCACAGTAAAAATACGGGAATTTTAAATTTAAGTATGTATTCGTAAAGGTACTAAAATTGTTATTATAACACACATTTTGATTTTACTTACAGCATTTCTCATGAGCATATGCAACGTTTTGAATCGGGCACGTGTTACCTGCGGTGAACATGCATGCTATGACTAATGTGACTGTACCCGCCCAGTGTCCTTGTCTACCATCGTACACACTTTGTTGTAAGTGAATGATGTTTATGACCAGTACTGTACACTGTAAGGCCTAGTGCGCTACTCAAGTCTTCCTTGCGAATAATCTGGTTTGTGGAGTTCTCTACGGGTGGTATTCATAAACATATCTTGAGCTCTAGCTTCACGAAGACAATATTATTTGGTGTCTGAAGAGAATATTTACATTCCATGAACATCGTTTAAGCATGTCTCAAGCACAGGCAAACAAGGCAGTCTTCATGAAGACTGTCTTATTTGCCTGTGCACCGTAAGACTGAATATTTCTGTTTCATATTCGCTGCTTAAGATCGCGATTTGGAATAACTTTTCTTAATCATCGAGACCTTGTTTAAGATGGCAAATAAGATCGTCTTCGCCAAGAGGCGACTTGAGACTGTGCTTTTTTAAATGGCGAACGCTGATTAGATGACTTCATACGTCGAACTAGCGGAATTTTTTGCAAAATGGCTATAGCAAAACATGATTTAGATTGAGCTTTTATAGAACTATAAATAGAACTATTAATTTGTGAATGTAGTTCACACAGTAGAACTTAAGTTCCACTAATTACAAAGTAGATCATAGATAGCACTAAACACAATATAAAGTATCAACAAGAAAAATGTTTTTTCGTTTTCAAATTTAATAGTAATTTACAATAAGTGTTCATGTGTGGAACAAGAAACAAGATATAATCTTTTATGTTGTGTGATGAATTGAAAATAAAAATTGACGTTTTGTAAATATAAATATATTATACACGGAAACTTTTGAATCAATAGGATATATAAAATGTCTTGGCCCTATATTTGGATTAGATTATTTTCGTTCAGAAGTGATGCTCTCGATAGCTGCTGAGTCATTTTTTGTCTGTTGGTGTAAACAATTCACATTATTCATACAGTTTCTTTTACTATCTCTTTTTAAACTCTTCCGCAGCATTTTGCTAAGCGAGAAAAACAATTTCGTTATTTATCAATACATTAACTTTGGAATTATTTATTTATTTATTTGAAAATAATATGCTTATAAATCACTCATACATTACGTCGAGGTGTCAAAAAAAGCGTATTTATTTCTATTTCGTGTCAAACAGCCATGTTTCGTTTCAAACCGCCATGTTTCGTTTTAATTCGAGCCTTTGTAGCAGTCAGTACGCTCGTACTTGACCAAGCCGGAAGTGATGAAATATAACACTGTCTTGAGAAATAAGATGGTCTTAAGGAAGACTATCTTAAGTTCAGCCTTGAGAAGTGACTGTGAATACCATCCTGCGTCTCTTTGCCC
This sequence comes from Dryococelus australis, assembly GCA_029891345.1. NCBI lineage: Eukaryota > Metazoa > Arthropoda > Insecta > Phasmatodea > Phasmatidae > Dryococelus > Dryococelus australis. The sequence continues at coordinate 179,576,596 of CM056999.1, forward strand.
TGAATATCATCAAGCACGCACACGTTGTTCACTAGACAAATCCTAAACACAAGTACAGCGTAGACCAAAATATTTCATTTTTGCAACTCTTAAATTAAATATCAAAGTAATCCAACGGGTTGAAAAAAATTCCTCTCTGAAGTTAAAATTTAAATACCTGCTAATTACATACATCTCGACGTACAGATTCTTCAAGAAATTCTAATGGCATGGACAAATATTTCGAGTTGTAGAGAAATATGTTGATTTTATTCAATATCGATATTTATTACAAAATAAATAAATTTAAATTAATTTAATTCCTTTTATTCGATATTTGAAAGTTATCTTCGGTCATTGTTATAGTTTTCAAGACAATTTCTATATCAGATCAGGAAAGAATGTGGAACGCTAAAAATACTGTATAACGTCAGTATCTCGAAGGTCCAAGGCAATGCGGAGAGGCAAGTATCTGGGCACAGAGTACGCTAGCATACAGAGGTGGAACTGCAGCTTGTACCGCCATATAGTGCCGCACACGCGAGCAAAATGGCGTCAGTGGCCAGTAACACGCAGCCACGCAGCTCGTCAGTCACCGCCTAGTCGCCACCCTGCATCCCAGCCAATAGGAAGCATCGCACAACATGCAGCAGCCAATCAGACGCAATAGCCAATCACAGACCCTCTCGGAGTGAGCCAGGGGATGAGTACGGTCGCATGTATGGAGTATAATGGAGATATTTCAGCGGCTCTTAACATCGAGGTCTTGAGAGCCGATGAGGGTGAAGCGCGGTGAGTACTTTATGGTGTAGCTTTGGAACGCAAGGGCGAGGGAAACGTGAGACACCCGAGAAAACCTTACGGTAGGGTTCCCACGTGCGAATATCGGGTGTGATCCACCGGGGATCGAACATTGTTGAGGGGAACGTTCTGGCCACTGCACCACCCCCAACAACCATTTTAAGGAATGAACCAGCACACCATTTCGTCTCTGTATGCCAGTCGACTCTGTGACTTGGAGGAGGAGAGCAGAGGGTGTAGGTAGGAGGGGGAGAGGGGTTGGAAGTTAATCGGGTGTATGGAAGAGCTCGTGTTACAGTCAGTGTTATGTCGGTGGCCGGGCCACCCGCGAGAGAGCGCCTGCACGTCAAACATGCTCAACCTCACACTAGTCCACTCTTACACACACACACACTCACACACTACCTGAGCGAGGCCTCCTCTGTGCTTAGTACAGTAGGTTTGTGCTCTTCCTGCTACATCTGCTCTCTAGAGCACGTGAATGGCCCCCAAGGAGCATGGACGTGGCAACAAACAGCAGCTGTCTCGTACCGACGACACAAATACCCTCCAGGACGACAGCTTAGGAGTGTTTTAAGAATCATACTTGGTCCAGATATGCCGTTTCATGACGAAGAAGGCAGTGAAAAAATGCAACATGCTCAAATAGCTGTAATTAACCACGCCAGTGACTACATGCCTTTTATTGGTAGCAATATATCCTTCCACGCTTCTTACAGGATGACCGAAATTTTCTACATACCACTAAGTGTTATGATAAGCGTAATCAATAATTCTGCCAAAAAACTTTATCCCGGATTTCCCAAACATCAAACACGCAGTTGTTCGAAAGTTTTTTTTTTTTTTTGTAACCTGAAACCAAATGATTTTACTCTTTTTGTCCTTTGTGCTCCACCTCGACGAGCAAGATCAGGAAAATCAGTGTTCATGTCACGCGAACTATTAACAAAAAAGAGCAACAAAGAGCGTAAAAAGAACAGAGGTAGTACAAAGACCAGACCACGCGAACACAGCTACTGTCACACTAAATTGTTGTTGCTCCTGCAGAGTGCTTTGTTTGCTAAACCAAATACAGTGTACAACAAAATATGTTTTGTCCATGCAAGTAAATATGATTGGTTTGAGCACTGAGTATTTCTCACACACACGAGGTTACCATACAGACGTCAAGCAGTTGTTCTCTTGTCCTACTCTCATGACTGGGCGGTAGTTGACGAGGCACAGTCTGTGAGCCAGTGATAAGCAATCCGACTAGCTATGTACTATACCGAGGCCTTATACAATGACAGCTAACAATAAATAAACGACAGTGTGTAGAGTGTATAGAGGACCGTCAAGTCTAGCCTGATGTCAAGCAGTTGTTCTCTTGTCCTACTCTCATGACTGGGCGGTAGTTGACGAGGCACAGTCTGTGAGCTAGTGATAAGCAATCCGACTAGCTATGTACTATACCGAGGCCTTATACAATGACAGCTAACAATAAATAAACGACAGTGTGTAGAGTGTATAGAGGACCGTCAAGTCTAGCCTGATGTCAAGCAGTTGTTCTCTTGTCCTACTCTCATGACTGGGCGGTAGTTGACGAGGCACAGTCTGTGAGCTAGTGATAAGCAATCCGACTAGCTATGTACTATACCGAGGCCTTATACAATGACAGCTAACAATAAATAAACGACAGTGTGTAGAATGTATAGAGGACCGTCAAGTCTAGCCTGATGTCAAGCAGTTGTTCTCTTGTCCTACTCTCATGACTGGGCGGTAGTTGACGAGGCACAGTCTGTGAGCTAGTGATAAGCAATCCGACTAGCTATGTACTATACCGAGGCCTTATACAATGACAGCTAACAATAAATAAACGACAGTGTGTAGAGTGTATAGAGGACCGTCAAGTCTAGCCTGATGTCAAGCAGTTGTTCTCTTGTCCTACTCTCATGACTGGGCGGTAGTTGACGAGGCACAGTCTGTGAGCCAGTGATAAGCAATCCGACTAGCTATGTACTATACCGAGGCCTTATACAATGACAGCTAACAATAAATAAACGACAGTGTGTAGAATGTATAGAGGACCGTCAAGTCTAGCCTGATGTCAAATCAATGTGCGATATACTCGCGGCTCTAGATTCAGAGAAACCCGATTTTCACCAAGAGTTCTGCTCATAGTAGATTTCAATAGCCTACACGACTTGTAGAAGTTTCCCTTTCTCAACTGAACACCTGTATTAGTGAGTAGAAATTTGTCCACTTGATTGGCCAATCAGAATTACGTTGCCGCCGATAATAAACGATTCTGATTCATGTGCAGACACACAAGACCTGTGACAAGTAAGTCATCTGCTCACAAAAATGTAGACAGAAAAGGAATTTAATTTCTGTAATTTTTAATTCATTAGATGTTTTGATTGCCCCTGGAAATAAGGGGGAATTGGCCAGGACATGTGTTAAGGAAACATGAAAGCATTGGCCTGAAATGATGTCGGAAGGGCGAAAGTCTGGTCTGAACTGGTCCAGGGTTCAAGTCCAGTGGCTCACTGCTACACTCTAGATCTGAATCAGTAAGGATTTCATTGTTTGAATCAGTTACCAGCACCTGACTTCTTAAACACACTCTGCAGTGAATTTAAGTAACGAATTAGTGGAAAAATGCCAATTTTCTTTCACTTAATGATTCAGTGACATTTTACACTGATTCATCAACAATTTCACTAACCGTTTTTCAGTGATTGGTTTTTTAACTGGTCGATCAGCTAAACAAGGTGTATAAAATGAAATAACAACATATAAACTAATAAAACCGATATTATATATTTTTTTGCAATGTGAATTTTGTCATTTATATTAATATTTTACGAGGCAACATGAACATTCATTCTTTCATTTCGTTTTTTAAGTAATCATCATTACGCTTGGTTTATGCATTCAATGTGGAGAAAAGAGTGTATTCATACATATTATTGGTTTTAATAATCATAATGTTACCAATTAAACTAAAAACGACAATTAAAGGACACAAAAGTCAAAGTTAAGGTAATGGTCCAGAAACTGTAAGGGTTCAAACCCTTACCCAACGTAATTTTCTCGCGTTTTTTTTAATTACGATAAATTTCACAATATAAACAGCGACTGTCGTAACTAGGTTTATTTATCTTAATTATCTGGCTAGATTCATTAAAAACAATATTCGCCATACGCAGTTGGTATTTCACTTAATCAGTCAGTATAATACTGGTTCAATGAAACAACTGATTCTAAGTGGAGCCATTTTCACTGATTTGAGTAGTTGAATTTGACAGCGAATTAGTGGCTTTACACTGGTTGGGATTTAGAGTATACAACGAAAAAAAAAAAGTTTCGAGACCAATTTGTATTTTTTTTTTCGCGGCGAAACAATTATTTTATCAATATAGGAACATTTTTTTTGTCATTTCAGTATTTAGTGGCAACCTGTCTCCCACTAAATTCAGCGTTTTGGTGGGCAATTATGTATTTATGTTACAGTGTTAGCATCAATATTGTTTAGTACAGCTCACAAAAGTGTTTTACAGGTTGCAAGATTTTCTAGTTAAGTAAGTTCAGTATGTTACCACTGCGTGACGTCGCTTAGTATTCATGACTCTAACTTGAGCATATATGTCAGTAATATCCTCTCGCAACCTGCTGCAAGGAGACACACATTGGCTCTCTCGAACGGAACAGAAGTTCAGTATGTTACCACTGTGTGACGTAGCTTAGTATTCATTACTCTAACTTGAGCATATATGTCAGTAATATCCTCTCGTAACCTGCTGCAAGGAGACAAACATTGGCAAACATGGATTAGTGGGTGGACAGAATGTTGCCACTTTCAACGTCAGAGCGCGTGTGCTAAATATAACTAAGGTAGTTTTGCAGTCGCAGCAATATATTTCTATGGGCGACATGAATGCCATTGCTGTCAGCTAAATATTTGGTGGAATTCAATAAACATTTCTCAATAAAAGAAATATAATAAGCATTAAGTTACGTTAGTTCTTTTCAATCTACGTGTTACTATACACCACAATCTGTTTTTTACCAGTAACAAAATTTCGCCTAGAAAATCATCGATCAAATAGTGCTTGTAACCACTTATAAATATTTTCTTTTAGAGCACTTTGCTCAGTAATTCAGCTAGCTATGAGATCTTTCACGGAAGTTGGATGATCTTTACATAATATACTCTGCAGTTGATAAATTATATTATTTGGTTCAACTGAATCTGCTTCGGACCAAATATTCGCTTTGATCAACTCTAAACAAGTATTTATTGTCGTAAACAAATCGCCGAAGTTGTATGACTGTGATTCAGCTATTTATTCACTGTTTACTGTCCTTGCCCAGGTAGATCAGGATTGATGTAGGTTCGTTGTTGACAGAAACATGGGATATTCGCGTTATTATTTGAAGACGGGTTAGGCTTCAAACACGTGTGTGATTGTACTGATCTTGTCATTGGACTGCAGTTATTTTGACACACAAATGAAGGCTTCGAAACAATTGTAAATAACTATAAACACGAATATTTCGCGCATTAAACGACGTGTAGACTACACTTGACTGTCCTATGTATTTTCGAGTCTAAGCTTCTTGTTTATTGGCTGCTGGCCCAGTGTGTAGTCAGTTTTAGCTCAGAACAGGTGACACGGTATTTGGTGTTGGTTTCCTTGCAGGTCTGTTATTGGCTCGAGAGTCCACCTGGGCGTGTCTAACTAACGGTCATACACTTACAAACATGACACAAACACACGTGTGTTTGAGGTCTAGTTTGTCCTAAAATGAACTAGTGAAAGTTTCCAGGCCCTAAGTATTATGTATGCAGGTCACTGGAATCACTGATTTCCCGCCCTCAGCTTTACGAAGCAATTCTCCGTAGGGACTAAACTGATTCGTCATTCGCTACTGCAAGCATGTGAGTGTTGTTGCGTTGTGCAAATTGATGACGTTTTCTGTGAAGGCAAACAAAAACAATGAAAGCTAGTGGCGTGTTTAATGCCATACACAACCACATTGCACAACACTTCTCGTGAATTTTACGGAACTCCTCGGTTAATTTTCTTCTTAGATTTCTGTACTTCCAGTTTAAAATTAAAAAAAAGATAGCAGAAAGTATTTAATTTTCGCTATATGGGTGTTTTACTGTGTACAAAAAGATATTTTAAATAGTTAGAATATTTTGTACTTGATCGTGATTTGAACCCGAGGCAAGAAGTTCTAACGTCACGACTCCATACAATCACCTACAACCCTTATTTCTAGGGAGTGGAAAACGCCAAGAATTCATTTTAGGACAAACTAGACCTCAAACACACGTGTGTTTCTGTTATGTTCGCAATTGCATCACTGTTTATTAGACACGCCCAGGTGAACTCTCGAGCCAATAACAGACCTGCAAGGAAACCAACACCGAACGCAGCGCGACCTGTCCTGGGCTACACACTGGGGCAGCTAATGAACAGGCAGCTGCGTTTAGCCCTACAGATAGCTTAAAACGAGAAATATACTTGTCCCTGATGACACCACTCTACAATCCCGCGTAAACTCGTCGCTATTATCTGTTTGCAGCCGACTGGCACAGCGTTACAAGAATTCTTGTTGAATTCACTCGTGCTTGATTTGTCATTCTTCTGTTCGAGTGAGGCCGCGGTTGTGTAATGGTTAGACTACTCGCCTCCCGTCAAGGCGAACCGGGTTCGAATCCTGGTGGACGGGATCACCCCCAGATTTTCGTATGTGGGAATCATGCCGGACGACGCCGCTGGGCGGGTCTTCCCGGGGATTTCCCCTTTTCCCCCAGCCCTTGCATTCCGGGGCTGCCCCATTCTCACCTCGCTTCACCCTCATCGGCTCCCGATACCTCGATGTTAAAAAACAGCCGCCCAAATCTTTTTGCTACCTCACATTCACTCATTCTGTTCTATGTTTATTACTACACTAAGAGCCCCAGTGCACGTCAACAGAAATGTGGTCCATTTGAAAACTAAAGACACAAAGACACGTATCTCGCGCGCTTCTAACTTCTAAGTTTATCTGAAGAATGTTCTGGTTGAGTGGCCTAGTTTCTCTCACCGGGACTTGATGTGAGCGGGAACTTCCAGATCAGGGCGACTCATTCTGTTTGAGCGCGACTGGCCTTGGAGTCGAGAGCTTAGAGATTTGTGCTGAGAAGAACGTCTATTAGAGTTGAGATTGATAGTAATTACTGTACTAATTGAAAATGTTAAGAGTAATAATGGAGATAGGTAATTTAATTATGTAAATGATAGTTGTGTCCATCCCTCACTAACTCGAATACGCCTCACTGGCGTCTTGTAAGAAGACGAAATAAACAAAAATTCTAAACGAAGAAGAAAATATTATTATTGTAATAAGACTTCCAGCAATTAGTAAATTTTTACACCTAGAAACAAAATTTGTGACAATTTTATCAAAATTAATGAAGGCAATAGAAACATAGAAGGTTATTTGGCATATGTCACTATTCCCAAATTGGTGTCCACACGAACACATCTAAATGATTCCTCCCACACAGGTTATCGGGTGAAACTTGTTCTGGCACCTGGAGCACAAGGAAATGATTTCATAACTGTCGTGGTCGGGTTTCCTGTCTGTGGTAATTCCGGGAGAAGCACTGCACCAGAGGAATAAACACGACCATGAAGTCTGATACGCCCGACTGACCGCAGAATATTGTTTCTTGCCTGAGACATGGAGGCTCTGTTACAGGGCTTGTAGGCGCTTGTTGCACGGACCTCGGCAAGTATCAGGGCGCACACGCAGGTGTCGTGTTACGTTTAAACTTGCACGTTTAGCTGGCTTACACGTTAACCATGTCTCCTCGATTAGGAGCGAGCACCGCAGAGTGGAGAGGCATCGCCCTGCAGTGCGGGTGTCGTGTGTCAAGACACTGTACACACGGCCAACTGTGCTACGTTCCTTCTCACCCATACTTCAGAAGCCTCTACACCCAGCCAACTGTACCACCTTCACATCAAGTGGTAGTACACCAAGGAAACTTGTCACCTGCCCGCTTTGTCTCAAAACGGGAGATTATGCCCTGGCCAACTGTGTCGCTACCTCTCGCCCTCATGATAGGATTCTCCACATCCAGTTAATTATGCCACTCTTCCATTTTACTTCTCATCAGGAACATCTTAATTAATCCGTGCGCGTATCTTCGCCACTCACTTTCATATCAGTATCTCCTACACACAGAATACTACATCTCGTCATTGACCCTCGTGTTGGGAGTCTGTACACCTTGCCAAGTTTGTCACTGTATAAGGAATTATTAACACGTGTGAGGAGCTTATAAACAAAACAATGTTGTCACATCCACAAAGTCAAATTGGAGCATCAGAGTTCATGCTTTCGCACGCATTTACAAATGAAATATACCCATCAGTCACCTTTGCCATCGGCGCTCGTAATTTTCTATGAGGAACTATACTATATACCCTAGACCACTTGTAGTAAATTGCATCTTATTTTCTCTAATTAAGAAGAACAACTCGGTTACCCACCACATTTCCCCATATTAACATCTCCTTTCCTTATAGTAGTTTTTTTTTTAAGAATACATATTTTTTGACACGTGTGGTAAACTACTGAAATAAATAAGTCCTGAATATCAGATGTAATTTGCAGTAACTGTGGATAGTCTGAGGAGTGGTTTCTTTGAATTAGTCATAGATTTTCGAAATGAAATCCTTAGCCATTTTTGTGACTGAAATACTGTAAGAGCAAAAACGGCGTACTTGTCCACGAATATGAAAATTTCTTTTCAACATATAAATTAATTTTGCAGTTTTTAACAGTTACTTGCGTATCTTGCTGAGATGAGCAACCAGCTATAAGAATCTTTTAGTTATATATACTTCCGCCATGATCGCTAAGTACATCATATGAGACATGCAGCGCCACAAGTCTTAGTCATTGCCCTCCTTTCGACTGTGTGCCGTTCGATACTTCCTGCTTCTGAATAGTGTATACGAGATATTGGCCTTTCGTTAAACCTATTATAATATATCGATATTTAAACAATACATTTCATATTTTCGTAATTACCTTAAACCGACACAAAATACTATATATAATTTTTGCAGATTGGTAATGCTTGTGAACTTAACATCGTAACTCTACAAAAAAAATAATTAAACAAATCCTGTGAATTTACGTTTTTTCCATTACACTCCGCCAAAAACTGACATTAGGACGCGAGCAGAAAACGAAAGAAAACACTATTTAATTTTCATATTTCCCGGTTACACTAAATTTATAAGCATATCCTCTCTGTTTAACGTACCAAGTGTCAACACGTAGATTGTTCTTCCGCTGAGAGAAGCTCGCTACACACAAGTACAGGGCTCCACATAAGTACAGCACTCCACACAAGTACAGCACTACACACAAGTACAGCGCTCTACATAAGTATAGCGCTAAACACAAGTACAGTGCTCCACATAAGTACAGCACTCCACACAAGTACAGGGCTCCACATAAGTACAGCACTCCACACAAGTACAGTGCCCACAACAAAGTTTAACAATCGCAACACTTGAGCTCGAAAACTAATTCGGGACGGAATGGGTTAAAATGTATATTACGTAATATTCACGTTATATTTGTATTGCTGTTCAACTTTTTTCTGTGGTGGGATATTTCGAAATATATTGTTTTTGCAGCTGTGTCCTAAATGTGTTTTAGAAAACTCATTCCGCTGATCTAAGTGCACTATTGTGACGTGAGAAACTATCTAGCCCCTTTGACTAGGTTACCCAATTATTTACAAATTCTCAATTAGACCATAAAACTGTGGGGGATGATTTCCAACAACAAGTTATGTCGTAAACATATTTAAGGTTTGTGTGAGTATCACTATGTATATTTATTTTTAAAACGGACCCATGTTCTTGAGTATGCTTAGCATACGAAAGAATTCAGAAGCATGTTTCACGTGTGTTGAGAACAGTTCAAATGATACAATCACAAAAGTTGTGCTGAACTAGAATTAGCTGGAACGCAACTTGTCCTGAGATCTTTTCGCGAAAAACACCTGTCCCTACCAATGCACAGTAGATATCTGCAATATAAGATTGTGAGGTCTAGCCCACAGGTCATTGAACGCGCAAATTTTTCAGGTCTCTACCAATAACCAAAGGAAAACATCTGGAAGGCCCGTGGGTTAAATAAATCCAACCTGCGTGAAAATCAGTTGTCGTTACTTAACAATATGTTTTGGATGACATATTTGTTAAGAAAATGTTGTCTTGCTATTACCCAGTGTGTGTAAATGTAACGATGAGCTGTACCAAACAGAGTTCTTGGCGTCCCCTATTTAGAGGGGGCCGCGGTGGTGTAGTGGACAGACTACTCGTGTCCCACCTACGTGAACAGTGTCCAGTTCCCGGCAGGTTCGCTCCCGGATTTTCGCATTTGTGAGAGTCATGCTCGGTGATGTCGTTGGTATGCGGGTTTTCTCGGGGATATCCAGTTTCCCTTGCTCTTTGATTCAGGCGCTGCTCCACACTCACCTCGCTTCACCCTTCATCGGCTCTCGAGACCTCGTTGCTAAGAGCCGTCCACTTCAGCATGTATATTGACGGAGAGGCTACAGATCTGTTGCCTCGCTCCTTGTGGTGCTGGAGTATGTGAGTGCGGTAGCAGCCAGGCACTGATGGAGCGGGGAGACGCTTCGACATTCCAGTGCTGGAGCTGGAGTCTACGTGCAGGCGTGCGGACCTACTGGCCGGTGATAAGATGGCGGGTTGGCGCCGTCATTTGTGGTCGCTCTTTGTGACTCCCTAGCCGCGTTTGCGAGGGGAACACCGCGGTATGCGCAACCCTTCCCCCCCTCCTCTATCTCTGGACTCCTTCGTCCACTATGTTGTGTATCATCCTATACCGAGGTGTGATCTACCTCTATGAGTAAGGGCAGTAGACGTTCGCAGGTTCAAATAGATGTTAGATTGTGCTCCACAGTACATAATACTCTTATGTTACCAACTGTAGTGTTTGAGAATATTCTCTGTGTTGAGGCGAATCTCTATCCCATGCGGATGAGGGCCGTCCCCATAAATAATCTGCTGATGTTTGGGAACATATAGCCTTATCTTCATATTCAAGCATCAGCCCATTTTTCATTGGCTGCCACCCCAGTGAGTGGCCAATTATACCACAGAACAATTAGCAAAGGATTCAGCGTTTATTTTCCCCTGCAGACTTCTTATTGACTCGAGAGTCCTTGAGGGCATGTCTTATCAACTTTGAACCAATAAGAAACGTTGCTCAAGTGTGCACGTGTTTTTAGTCCGCCTTTAACTTTAATTATTCGCAAAATTTTTCCCTTCTCATCTGAGACTTTTAGAGATGAACCTGCCAGTTTATAGCTTGATGATAAAATGCATGGGCGATCTACTAGTCTAGGCTGCACGCAGAGATAAATCGGAGTATACTGCACAGGTTGCCACTTCGTACAGTTATTTGTTACACCTAAAGGAGCAGATCTGAAATTGGATCAACAAAAATGTTCCCTCAGGATTTAAAATGATTGCTTGTTTGCAATATGGCGGACCATATTTGAATTTTTTGCTATTTCTAGCAAAACATGTGCATTTTAATGCAGCAACTACGTCACTTCTTACCCAAATTTCTACAGCTAGTGACTTAACGCGAAAAAAAAATTACATGGTATACTTCAGTACTATAAGCATTTCCATTGGATGCTGTCTGCTTGAGAAGGCGTTTTCATATTTGAATGGGCCACTCACAATTCGGTGACGTCGGCACGGCTACCACGTGATTGGTTTACAGACAGTTAACACGTGTCAAAAAGTAATTAAGCCAATCAAGACAGGTAAATTACCCTATGGAGTTTTTAAATATAACTTGTCTTGAAATCTTTTCGCGAAATTTCACTGCCCCTACAAATGTTATACTCAATTCGAAATTAAATGTTGGAAACTATCAGTTTAAATTTTTTAACACCCAATTTTAAATTGGTGGCTTCTAAGACCGCAACAATGGAGAAACAAAAATGGGTGTTTAATAATTGCAAAATACAAAATTCTTTAGATTTTAATTTTAAATATAGTGTCTGACATATGTTTTGAAAAAAAAGTGATGGTCACTGACGTATTACTTAGCTGTGACAACAAAGTCTTTATACAAGTCTGTATACAAGTCTGTATACAAGTTCTTACTGCAACTGTTGTGTGCAACAGTATTGACTGCAGTATGTAACTGCTGATCTCGTCAAGTAGCGTGTTTCAGGATGGACTCGAAAGTTTATGGTGATTTAGTACATCTCCATTTCATTGATTTTTCTTGAGCTCTTTGAATCTTAGCTGCATTATTGTACTCGAGGGAACATGATTTATGCCACTTCGCTTAACGAGATATGAAGGTCTCTTTAATTCCATGTCTTTCATCTAGTATGTTAATATATACAGTTGATGATAACTTACCAAAAAATTTCAGTTCGTCAATATTATTGGCTATAGTTACAAACCCTTTGATCTGCATATATACATTTTTGTTACGAACTGGATGCAAAAGAGCTTCGTTTTGAGCTGAGAAAAACAACACTTTGTTAAATCTGTTGGTTTTGGCTGCATTGAGCTAAGAGGCTCCATGCATACCACTTTCATGCGCTGTTTTAATATATCCATTCTACCAGACTTCATTTCAATCGAAACAAACACAATAACATTTGAGTAGGAAACAAAACATCACTAAATTATACAAATCTGTGGGAAAAGTACACAATTTAATAATGCATTATCAAAAATGTGGAAATAGAGAAGGGAGGAATGGGAGTGTTTAAATAAATTAAATGATCGTAAGATAATTAAAGTTTGTCGTCTACAGTTTTAAACATTTTCTGTATTGTTTTCCCGTTTGACAAAATTGTTAGCAAATTACAAAAATAAATATCACCCATCCATTGCTTTGACAGCCACTTATTTTAATATAGAGTTTTAGAGATAGAATTAGGGTCCCTAGACCTTACATTTCGAATTCAAAATAAGAATAGGGCAAGTCATGTCATAATTGTGGCATTAAAATTTTGCTAATCTGCTTGAAGAAGCCTATTTGTAATATGAAGTCAGTTATCTCGAAAATAGCAGCCTTTTTTTAATCCTAAAAGATAAGTATTGTGGCTCTACTACTAGAAGCGTTCCATTACGTGTTAGCAATAACTATGCAAGTTGACAATCTGTGACTCAAAAGTGCAGTATGAGGTTGCGTATCTCCAGACAACACTCAAATCTACGTTACACAAATGTATCCAACCGAATTTATCTTACTTGTAAATTATTGCGAAAACATTACTTTCAGTCGTTTTCACTTTCAAAAAATGCGCACCAGAGAGCGCAAATAGAAAGTGGTTATGCGCAGTTCAAATTTCAGTTTGTTGCATGCATAGCTGTAGCTTACCCGCTGTGCGTAAATTGACGTTACTTTGGTATAGGTTATTCACGGTAAAGTGAGCACTTTTAGAAGACCTCTCATTGGGAATAATAGACGATCGTCAATAAGTGTGTTTTATTGTAACTTTCGACGTTAACTTTCGACTTCGATGAAATATATACACGGTTTATTACTTGCACAGCAATATTTATTTTAAAAAGTGACGGGACGACAAGAAATGGCTGATAGGAAAAAAGTAACTAGCGCTTCAAAAGTGCTCACTTGACCGTGAACAATCTATAGTAGGATGTCGAATCTGTTGGTATAGTGTCTGAGAGTCTGTCTAGACGGCTGCCTTGATGGCATTGGATAGGCGGTGGCACCTGGTGGCAACACAGTCAACTACTGACCTCACCTCACCTCACTGGCCCAGTCAAGTGAGGTAACTAGGGAGACACGAATTTCAAGAGCCGATGTATTTCATAACACTTCAGCTCAGATCCACTTTCGTCATTGGATGTTCTCCGTGTAACGTGTATTTAGGTGTCTGTCCGCGAATCAAAGACGCGCGGTATTGAAGTTACATCATTCTGATTGGCCAGTTAAGTAGGAGAAGATCTTCTCACAAAGACACGCCACGCAGCCAATAAACAAAAGAAAACATTTGGTATTCCCGTAGGGTATTGAAATCTAGCGTGTGTGGAAATCTTTTCGCGAAAGTCGAGTGTCGCTAAAGATAACTGTTTTTCGCGTAAATATTAACGCGGAGGCTAGACGTCCCCATATATTCTGTGGCAATACTTTATTTTTTCGCGGGCTCGGATTTGGTGAAAATTCAGCGAGCTTTATTTCCACCCACGTGGTCGCGGGTGGAAAGCGCTCATTCCGCAGTCATGATGCGGCCCAGAGCATTTCAAGCCTAATGTTGACAATACACTTCATCTGATTAAGTAATTAAATTCCCGGAAGTGCTATCGTATTTATGCTGCTTGTTGCCCCTGAAGAAAGCAGTGCAGAATACTGTACGAGCTGTGGAGTTTTTTCAAGTTGAACGTAGCTTTTCCGACGTGGGAAAAGAGAGGGGGGTTGGTGAAAAACAGCGCCCAGTAGATCAATAGCGACTGCACGTAACAAAGGAGAAACTTGCAATTAGAATTCGAGAACGTCAACCGCAATTAAAGACCGCTTCTGTTGCCAGGACGAATAAAAAAGAAAGATTTGATTAGCGGCGTTGTATGACGACGACCAACCGGATTGAGATGCAAATGAGGGCGGGCCGAGGGCGGGAATTCCCGTCAACCTCCATTTCAGTTCTGAATCTCTCTTCGCCGCCGCTATTTTCTCTCCATTTATTTCTGTTTAGAGACGGCCCGAGGTAACGCCAGTAACGGGGTGCTAAGTCGGGCGACACTACACTCCTCGCCACTTTACCACGACACAGACTTACTGGCACCGAAGACAACATGGCAGTGAGTTGCCTATGTCCTCCACTACAGCAACATCAGTTGTGTTACGTTTCTGCATATCCACTTACCATAGTCCTGTTGGTCCTGGCTACACCGGACCCGCTTACCGTACTCTGGTAAGTTTATTATTGGCTGGCCGTCAGCCAATCAAGTCACACGTTGACTGCGTACCAATTAATGTGCCGCGACGGATGCAACAGGTTTTACAATCCATAGTGTTCAGTTGAGAAATAATTGAAAATAACAGTTTTGTTCTTACGAACTCAAATGTTGGCTACGTATAATCTTTAACTTAAATTTGGATAAGTCAAGCGAAACAATACAAGTATAAATGTGTGAGATTTGTCTTTAAAAGAGGAGGAATATCCCTATAAACATAGCCCCGATAAAACACATACATGAATTTTCATCAAAGAGTTGGTTATTACTGGACCAGGGGATGTGACTTACGAGGCTGTAAGAAATGTGTTTCGAGACCGCAAGTAGTATATGAGTAGGTCCAGGACAATCCATTTTTGAGCCCACATTTTATGTTTTTTACTCCAAATTTCATGATTTTACCTCGAATTTCACTCTCAAATTTCAGCCCCCAAAAAAATCCTGCACAAATCAAGCACCCAAGATTTGGAACCAAAATCCAGAAAATTTTAGCCAAAATCAAGAAAATTAAGATAAATCAAGTGAAATATTTTGTGAATTCATTATAGACTATATTAGAAGCTCTGCTCATTTCTTTACAAACTTCTTCTATTTACTTTAGATTTTCGCCAATATCTCGAAACTTTGTAAATATGAATGAAATTTGCGAACCATATTTTTAAGATCTTCAGATGCATTATCCTCTAATATATAGGAAGCTGGTCTTGACTCACTACCACCTTTTAAAATGTTAGTCAGGCTGCAAAGGAAGACAGATGACGTCATGTTTATTTATAAAGGAATAAATTTATTAAGAGAAAGAAAAAAACTCACTCGGATTTAACAAAAAGTTTTTTTATTCGATCAAATAACTGAACAATACATCTAAAAATTTGTATTAAAATATCGAAACAATTTCTTGTTTCTGTAAAATCATTTACATCCTCCATTTAATAAGATTAAAAATTTATATATCTTCAATAATCCATTATTTCATATAATCATGAGTCAAATTCCATTGGCTGATTAAAATAACATTACAAATTGTATGTGCTTCAGCAGCTTTATCAAAATCGATAGTAATATTTATATTTGTTTTTTCTTTAACCACAGTTGTTTTTCTATATAAGCAATCAATAATAAACAAAGGTCTTCGACCCTAAAATGAATAATAATTGGTTTTACCATCAAACTTTAGAGTCGGCTTATAATAAAGTTCATAATTTCAATATAGAGTATCTAGTTTTGTTTTAGAAGTTCTATCTAAAGTCGTTATAAGCAAGAAACGCATTATCACAAGTATTATTGCCAGTATCTAGATTCCAATTTCCTTTTGGAAAAATTTAATTTCTTCCATTTTTAACATAAATATTTCTTACATTACAGTGATCAAACATAGAAGCATGTACAACATACTGTTCGGCACGATCATTGCTATTAGTCTGAAAACCTGCAATTACGAAATCGGGCATGTCTAATTGTAAATTATTAAACTGATCTTTTATATCAAAGTTAAACACAGTTGTTCCAGTAGGAACTTATTTTTATAGAAATTGCCAATAATCAAAACTAATAGGCATTAAAGGGTTTTGTATCTTTTTTATTTAATAGCAATGGCTATGTTAGCTTCGTATTCAACAATATACCACATAATTTGTCATTTTTGAATAACAATTCTACCGGGGTCAGCATAATCTCGATCTAGTGTACCATCTGCTTTCTTATTTTGAAATACAAATAAACAGTTGTTATCCGATGAATTACGAATGAAAATGTTCTTATAACCACCTTTCCAGTAAATTTCATTGTTATCTCGAATTTAATAAAACAGATATCTCAGTGGATAGATAATTTCATTTGGGTTATGACTATGAGTAGCCTATACTCGATAATAATCATCAACACAAGATAATTCTAAATAATTTCGTTCGCCTGGAGATCTTAACAAAGTATTCATCATTGTCGCAGTTATACCTGGAGTATCAATAATATTTCCAGGTTTTGAGATTTCTACTCTGGAAAACTGAAAAGGAAAAAAGTTTGAACAAACATCAATATTATCTTCCGTTTTATATTTTGCTTCATCTCCAACCTTATCTCTCTTTAGTAATATAAATTGCTCATAAACATAAGCATAATTTCGAAAAGAAAAGCCATCTCTTATAGGAATATCAAATTCGATTCTATTATTGTAAACATTTAAATTCCCCCTAGTTTGATCAGTTGGGGGAAAAGTTTGTTTCTCGAAACTCTCGACACATTTATAACTCATTTAGAAGAAAAAAAATTATATATAAATTAAAGATTCGAAGAACATTTCTCGAGTTAAATTACTCATTGAAAGATAACAAATTACAAAAACCATTATGAAGTGTAATACGAAACAAATAAGAAGAAAGATCTACCTTTAATTGATGAATTACAAAAGATTGGTAAAAAGGTAGAACTAGTAAGTGAAGAAAATAAAAATTTAATAACAACATCAGTTCCTGTAGCAGTAAAAAATTTCGATTTTCCACCAACACCAGAAGAAACATCATTCGAAAGAGAATTATTCTCAGAACAAAAATCTCCTAATTTGGAAGAGCAAATGGGAATAGTACCACTGGAAAATTTACCACATACGGTGTGTACCATAAATCTCGGAATAGAAATTGCAAAAATAATAAATGTTATTAATGAAAAATTTGGTTTACGTGGATTTGGGGGAAATATTTACATTGGTGATATAAAAGTAGAGATAAATAAAGATACGAAAAATAATGATAAAGAAAACTGGCTCGAAATGGTCCGAGGAGAGGAAAAAGATACATAGTGAGAAGATGAAGGAGTGCTGGAGGAAGAAGAAGGAACAACAACAAAGGAAGCATTGAAATTGGCTCGTGGTCCATAGAAGACCCTAACAGAAAAAGAAGGAGAAGAAAGATACGATAAATAAAGATACACTATCTGTTAAGGATAAAGAATATGAATTAACACCAGGACTTCGTAATTTGTTAACAAAAAATTCACAAGAGGCCCTTGAGAATAAATTTGAGGATGAGGATTATGAAAATTATGGATAAATTGTTAAGACAACCAATGCTGCGTTGCAAGAATATAATCCTAATATAAAGGTAGCTTCGAGTGGTGGCTGGAAGTACAAATAATTATTAAACCAATTTTTAATAACTTTATAAAATAACCTCTTTCAAGAACAGCACCAAAAACACCAGAAAAATATGATTTCTCCAAGAACTCCTAGACCTGGAGAAGGTATAAAAAATACACCAATTTGCCGACAGAATATGTTTGGATGGATGATGTTGCAAATTTAATCAATAGATTGTTAATTATTCATGGCGAAGAAAGTACTGGTAATAACTATTATTTCAATGAAAAAGTAAGTATAATGAACATGTTAAACAATACATTTTCTGATTTTGTTGTTAATAATCCAAAAGGTATACCTTATCTTATAAGAGTTTTAAATGTAATTCCACACTCATTTTGGAATTCAGAACACCATGGCAAAGGCATTATAAATTGGGCAATAAATAATTTAAATTTGCCCGAAATGCAATTGCCGGGTTATAATTATTGTGGACCATTTACAAAATTGAATGAAAGACTAGAATGATGAGACACAGGAGCAAATAAATTAGATGAAGCATGCAAATATCACGATATTGCTTATAGAGACCATAAAAATTTTGAATCTAGACATAATATTGATAAAATTTTACAAAAAAAGCAAACGAAATTATATCAGGTAAAAAAAAAACAATTTGTGAAAAAATTGCTTCTGCTTCTGTTGCTTCAACTATGTTTACAAAAAGAAAACTTGGTTGAGGAATGAAAATGTTTTATTAATTATATATATACTTATAAATGAAGATAACAAATAATATAAGTTTCGATATTCCCGTTGAGGAATCAAAATATTTGGGTACAGATAAATTTTAAACAAAAAATCAAATTGAGAGAAAAAGAATTAAAAGAAGTAAAAAGTTTCAAATTAACATTATCACTACCAACCGTCAAGAAGATGGCCAAAGAAAAATGTGGAAGTGGTTTACACCATGGAGGAATAATTCCTATTATACTTGTTGCTTTAGGTTCTCTTTGCGCCTCAGCTGAAGGAGCTAGTGCAATTTACAATTCTGTCGAACAAACTAGAAATAAAAAAGAATTAGAAGGACAACAAAGACACAATTTAGCAGTGGAAAATAAATCAGAAAGTGGCATAGTTGTATAAAAAAAAGAGGAAGACCAAAAAATTGAATATTTACCCATTATCTAACAACGATATTGAAAAATATGTAAAAATATTAAATACAAAAAATTTCAGATATGTTTATATGATTGGTGGATTACCCAAAAGTATGCACAAAAATGAATGTTCTGTTGTTAATTTCTAACATTTCAACAAATCTTGGTGCTGAATGAGTTTGCTATTTTTAATAAAACAACTATGTCTACTATTTTGATTCATTTGGAGGCAATATTCCTAATAATTTAACTAGTTATTTCAAAAACAGAAATGATTATTACAATGATGATGATAGAATTCAGAATTTTTATTCAGTTATATGTGGACATCTATGTTTAATTGTTTTACATCTTTTTTCGAATGATTTTTAACAATATAATTTCTGTGGTATAAAATGACAGATATATTTTGAAATCCATTAGTAAAATCATTAAATAAAATCCTTGACACTAGTGCCTATGGTTTAAAATCATATGTAGATACACAATGCAATTATAGTGTTTCTTCTTTACAGAGTGAACTATCCAACTGTTTTGATTATACAGAATCTTATGTTTCTTTTCTAGGCTATAGAATTGTTGATATAGATGAGCCTATAAATAATAAAGATGCGGTCAATAAAATATATTTCGATTTACACATAGCAGATTATGCATTAAAAAGGAATGTTGATTCGAAATACAGTAATATTGTTTATGATTATGCTTTAAAAGAAGATATAAATTCTTTTATTCAGTAATACTATTGCTGATTGTATAAAATGAATAAATAATGCAAAGCATGCACTATAAAGGAAGTAGATTCAAAATATAATACTATTGTTTCTGACTAGCCTTTAAAAACAGATGTAGATTAGAAATACAATACTACCTTTTCTGATTTAAAAACATATGCAGAAGCAAACTATAATACCACTGTTTCTGCATAATGAATTCAACGTAGTTAAGTTTTTGTTTATACAACAGATTATGTGTATATTTAAAATTGTAGAGTTAATAAGATGGTTGATCCTGTAGTTTGAAAGATGATGTCAATAAGAGATATTTCGATAACGAAATAGCTGATAAATTACGAAATTTAAACCAATCTGTTTTTAATTATTGTGATACACTTGTTAAATCGAAAGGTGAAAAAAACAAAGAAGCTATTTATAAAGATTTGGATGTTAATTACAAAATTTTAACCACTCAGTTGAAAAATGTAATAAAGAAAAATCATATATATTTCATTTTCCTGTAATGTTGGATAAAATAAGTAATACTTTTCACTTAGATAATAATCTAATTTTCTTAAATTTTTTGGTGAATTGAACTGGTTATAAAATAGCTACTGCTAATCTTATTTTTTCTGATGGTGTGACTGTTATTAAGGGAACTACAAAAATAGGTTACAGTAAGCCTTTTGATGTTTATAGAGGTGATACTTTATCTTTTAAAATAAAAAAATTAAAAATATATATTCATAAAGATGGGGTGAAAACTACAATAAGAATAATTGTGAAATATAAACTATATATATGTATATATACATATATATACCATGTAACAACCATTTGGTAGTTACACACACACACACACACACACACACACACACACACACACACACACATATATATATATATATATATATATATATATATATATATATATATATATATATATATATATATATATATATAACTACCAAATGGAGAATACTTGGTGTTTGAAGTGTAAGAAATTCACTAATAATAATAACATAAAAACTGAAAATACTAAAAATGGGCGATTAGTTCAGAAAAGTATATGCTCGATATGTAATTATAAAAAAAACAACAAAAAAAATTGCCCGAAGTAAAAGAAGGTATAATTAATGAATGATATAAACCAGCCCGAAGAAATTCTCCAAGAAAAAAGGTAATTTTGTATGGAATTATTGATTTATGACCAATTGATCTTGTTGAAATGGACACTGAAAATTTAAAAGGCATATCACAAATGAACAACGTTTACAAGTATATTTTGACAACTATCAATGTTTTTTTTTTCTTCAAAATAAGCATTTGTCATAACAATTAGAGATAAAACAGCCAAGAATGTAGAAATTGCTTTAGAATCTACATTAGTTAAAAAAAAAAAACATATAATTTACAAAGCGACAATGGCTTAGAATTTTATAATAAAATATTTAAAGAACTTATGCAAAAATATAACATCAATCACTATTCTACATTCAGTGAACTTAAAGCCAGTTGTATAGAAAGATTTAATTGTACACTGAAGAACAAAATGTTGAAGAAATTTTTTTTAAAACTGGCAATTACAAATGGGTAAATATATTAGATGATTTAGTGAAAGAATACAATAATATCAAACACAGAACCATTGGTATGAAGCCGATTGAGGTTAATAAAAAAATTATAAAAGCGGCAGCTAAAGCAGCCTATGCTGCGCAAAATTTAAGACAACAAAGTTATGCAAATGTGATAACTAAACCGAAATACAAAGTTGGCGATATAGTCCATGTGAGTAAGATTAAATGAATCTTTGAAAAGGGTTACACATAATTGGACAGCAGAATAATTTACAATTTTTGAGGTTTTAAATTATGATGTGCCAGCGTACAAACTGAAAGATACCAATGGTGAAAAAATAAAAGTAGTTTTTATGAATATGAAATTATGAAAACAAACATTCCAGATTAATATTTGGTTGAAAAAGTTTTAAAAACAAAAGGTAATAAAATTTATGTAAAATGGTTGGGTTTTGATAACTCGCATAACTCTTGGATTAATAAAACAGATGTTTTGAAGGTTTAAAATTAAAAATTAGCTTCTTACTCAATCCTATAAAGATTATTTATATCATTAATCAAATTTTGTTGAGTATAATTATTTCCAGCAATTTTAAAATAGTTGCGAAAACACTCAATCTGACCATTCATTCTTTCTTTCATTATTTTATATCAATTTATAGAATTTGGAATATAATCAAATCGCAATAATTCTTTGCAATTTGGACGCCTGTCTTCAATTCTATAAAATTGTCTTTGAACATATTTCTTTGAGTTCTACTGATATGGTAATAATATTCAAAATCATCATCAAATAATCTTGAAAGAACGAAAATTAGATTTAAATTTCGATTTTGTGTTTGTGGTACAACACGTAGGGCCATTTATCTGATTACCTCATTTCTTCTAACTATTCCATGTAATGCCAGATCAACAGACACTCTTAAATTTATATCATCTTTATTTTTATTTTTATATTTTAAATGCTTTATTTGGCCTTTGTATAATTCCCTTATATCTTTTTCAATCTTATATTCGCTATGTTTTCTAATTGATGGTAAAACTTCGTGAGTAACCCATTTTTTTTAACTTTTTAGCCTCTTATTTTTTAGATGTTAAAACCTAAGAATAAATCCCCGATTCATTGATATAAATGGTTGTACTCATTATAAGATAGGGTGCTACTGCATAGCACCCCCTTATATTTTTTAACAATGCCCTATTTTCAACATTGGTGTTATTTCTTACAGCCGCTTGAACATTACTCTACTCTAATATTCAGCAATATCATTGGCTTTAAACCAAGGATTATTTTTCTTATCAATAATCGCAGAAACGAATTTTCTATTGTAAATAAGTTTGTTGTTGTTTATGTCTAGAATTGACTCCATTTGTTTATATGCGAAACTATGTGCAAGTGAAATTGGTGAGCTGTAATAAGTCATTTTATTAATATTCTTTTTTATAAACAAAATGAAAATTTAAAGAAAATAATATGAAAGAATACAGACCAAATCCATTGAATTATATAGCTCTTAAGGAGTTAAATTTTCTACGTCATTAACTATATTTTTCATTTTATTTATGATTTCATTATAAGATTCACAATTTATACCAGACATTGAAATGCTATTTTTACCAACTCTAGTCAATATCTTTGTAAACTCCTTATATTCCATGATAGTTTCGTATATATATATGTATATATATATATATATATATATATATATATATATATATATATATATATATATATATACAAATGGTAAATGAGGAAATTTATTACTAATTAGAGCAGTTTCTTTTCTATTTGGAAACAACATTAGTCTATTTCACCACAATACTACTTTTCATAGAAGATATAAGTTCTCCTCAAATATGAATTAAAACAGCATTTATTTTATATTCATCACTTAATCCAGATGAAAAATCCTTTCGGATATCCATTAATAGGATGATAACTTGCATAATAAACCATATTAATTTCATCATCTACAAACAGAACTAACTCGCAATAAGACCTTTGGTATATAAAAAATGGTTGAAATTGCTTGGTAAAAACTTGAACCAATCTGCTATCAAAAATGGTTTATTGATTATTTTGTTATCATTCAAGTTTTTTGTCAAAACTTTTTAATTGTAAAAAATATACAATTTATCATAAATAATTAAAAGTGTTTTCACATGTCCATCTTTGCATAAATCAATTGATTGGTTTTCATTAAAATTATTTTGTTGGGGTGGTCCATGAAAGTTTTGAATGCTTTGGATGTTATCTAGTTGCAAATCAAACGAATCATTGTTAAGAATCGGATACATGGTTGCCTTTTTTTACTTGTATGTTGTAAACCCAGTGCATGGCCAATTTCATGGATCAAAATAGTCAGTAAAGTAACTTTATCTCAGGAGTGTTTTTTTTCATCATCATACCTATATTCCTGCCTATTGATATGAATTTCAACAAGACTATTTTGTTGATTTGGAAGAAAATGTGTGTGCTAGTGCACTACCATGCTGAAATATTGTATAAGGACAAAATCCCTGTAATATCAGCTACCTATATTTACCTTGTTTGTAAGAAATAAGTATATCCAGAGAATTTCTATCATAAACAAATTTCAAATTTGTATGATTTTGCCAAATTGTAAAAGCCTCTTTTGCTAACTTTCTAATTGAACAATTTGCAAGTGCAAAATACCATTTTAAAATATTTTTATTCCATCCTTAATACCACAACTTGCTCATTGATTAAATTGAGCATTTCTTCTTTGTGTTTACCATCAATTGAAGAAATGTTTTGATGTTCTTGAAATATTCTTAAAGAATTTTCGATCTTTTCAGTATCAATTTTTGAAAGCAAATTTGCATCATCCTCTAGATATCCATACTTAATTAAAAAGTCGATAACTCATTCAGTCTGATTCTCTTTTTTGGGCAGCACAAAATTTATATTTGTAATAGCAAGAATAATTATGTCTTCATTTATGAGCACAATATTTTCTTTGAGAAATTGCAAATGTTTGCGAGCAACTTTATGCCAATGCCAGGGACTTGTTTATTTTTGGGCTTACAAGCTAGCTAATGCCAAAGCCAGTGACCCAATTATTCTGGCCTTAATTAGCACCATCAAAACTCAATTTGGAGAGATCCCTCACTTCACCACCGGCCAGCCATTTTATTATGTTTTTTAGTGGAGAAATGAGGGATTTTTTTTTTTTTTTTTAAATTTCTTATGTGGCAGGGCGCCACATCTCATATAGTGAGGTGCCATTCACTATATGAGAACACTCCAGCTTATACATCTGTCATACTACAAGTGTAGTAAGTAGAGCATTTTCTGCTGGGTATCACTTAATTTGCATCAATACTCATATAGAATATATGGGCAAGAGCAATGAATTTTTTTGGCTCAAATTTAGAATATCTCAGTGATAATTTAACAATGCAAATATGGGCGCCACATATTCACACTATTAAATTATCCTCTCCGATCAGGGTTTCGAACCCACGATCTTTGAGTTACCAGACAAACACTCTACCACTGAGCCAGAATGGTCGAGCAAGCAACAAGGTGATAAAAATGCTGCATGCAGCGAGCTGAAGCTTGTTATCAAGAGTCAGCCAAATGTTCACTACACTGTGACGGGATAGCTGGAAAACCTCTTGTAAAGTACCTCGTGGTAGGTTAGGAAAGCACCAGTAGAGATAGTGACATAGTTGTGTGATAACATGCATCCTGTTGTGGCGAGAGTTCGCAGTCGTGGCCGACAAGGAAAACTGTGCAGATATGCTTTTTCCTGTCGCTGACTGAGCTCGCTGTGGTTGGGAGCACACAACTGAGATTTTTTTTTTCTGTCGTGTTGAGAGTGTACTGAAGTCGAGTTTTGGAAGAAGATAGATAATTCTCATATACAATTCACAAGAGAGAGATAAAATATAATATCTTTTATTTGATTTCTATACTTACCACTGTTCATTTTTCTACTCAAATCTAATGTTAAAAAACCATAGTCTTCGCCGCAGCACTTTGCACAGATATCTTTAAATATTTTATAAGGCATATCACCCCTAACTAAATGGCATTAGATATGTTTGAGTTTTGTGTAATCTTGTATAAATATACACAGCAGATTTGTATTGTCTCTCACCAATTGTTTGGGCACCCTCGAATAAGTCTGTGCCAAATAAACACATCAATGTTTTTATGTCTTCCTCTGTGTAAAATACTTGTGGATGACATTTTAATAATCTAAAATTACATAATCGAAAATAACTAAAGAATTATTTTCACATTGATATAAGGGAATCATTTCGTCATTGCTGTGTAAAAAATAAGCCATTTTTTACTAAACTTGCTGGATATTACATCAAAGTTATTTTGTAAATGAATGTATTTTGGTTGATTTAAACTTTTTGAGCAAACGTACAATTTATTAAGATTTAGCCATCCTGGCTTAAAATAAAATTGATAATTAAATTTGTCTTGTCATAATCACTAGGACCAACTATTATACCTCTAATATCATTAGGCAATAGTTCGCCATTCTTTTATTTATTAGCATCTCCTTCAGAAATAAATACACCAAAACACCAATCCACCTTTTTTTCATTTAATCGCATTATTTTTTTAATAAATGGATAATAATGTATTTAAGTTAACAAACAACAGTTCTATACAAAAGAAGAAACTTCACTATGATATATTTCATAAAGATAAATCGATTGCATTAGTTAGATTTAATGCGATTTTTTTTCTCCAAATATAGACAATAATACAATAACTACAAAAAAATGAGTCCTGTTGTTGATAAAAACGAAGTTATCACTATTCCTAGGGGTCAATATGATATTGAATCTTTAAAAGAAGCTATAAATTCAATCGATCCATTTTCAACAAATCACATTGAATTGACAGCAGACAACATGAAAAACAGAATATTGATTAAATCTAAGTTTGATATTAAATTTGATGACTAATTATCTCATATGCTTGGTTTTGAAAGAAATATTACTATTGAAAAGGACAAAGTTGTTGTAGGTAATAAATCATCTAATTTTAATTCATTAAAAACAATAAATGTCCACTGTAATTTGGCATATAGTATGTTTATAAGATATGATGATTCTAATCACTCATAAACAGACATAATTGCTAGTTTTCCACCAAAAACAAGGATTGGCTTCAGAGATTATGTTAGTTACAAGCCCGCATATCCAGTTTTTTATAGAATTAATAATGAGTGGTTTAATCCCATTGTTCTAGAAGTTAGGGTTGAAAATTTTAAACTGATTGATTTTGATGGTGCTGATGTTGACATTATTTTAGAGATTAAAGACATTTAAAATATAATATATAAATATAAAATTATTTGTTTAGTAACTCCATGGTAATGTGTCTATAATATCATCTTTTTCTTTCAAAACCATACATTTGTCATAGTTAAAATTTAATTCTTTTGCCATAAAATTTTTCACCAAATTTTTTGTTTTCTTTTCTCTTGCAATCATATTATTTTTATTTTTTCTTAGCTTTTTCTACCAATTCATCCATTGATTTCATCTTTAATTGTGAAGTATTTTCGTGATTTAGAGTGAATCCTTTAATTTTTGTAAGTTGTTTTCCCAAAATGTTTCATAACCATAGCTCTTTGGCCCAGTACTTATCCAATTTATTCCATAATCATTTTCTCCAAATCCGTCTGTCCATTCACTAAGCATGCAGCCTGTATTTTTGCCATTATCAATGTAAACCACACTGTCTATGTCATAATACACTAATTTACCACCTCATTTATCTAACATTGTGCGGGCACTTGATGTGGTAAAAGTTGCTATAAATATATTTGTTGCTGTACTATCTTCTACATAATTATTGTTGTATTTATATGATACTTCAAGTATATTTCATTGAAGTTTCATTAAAGTTTATACTATCAATTTTATTGATATTCAGACTCTATATTTTAAGTTGCATAATTACTAAGCCTTTATATATTGTTTGAGGTTTTATACTATTTATAATACAATATTGTAAAATAAAATATAAATCTTAGCCTTTAGAATTGTGTGCAATAAATGTATATCCATTATTTTATTTATATATCGCCCGTTCGCAAAACTCATTTGTGCTAAAATGTATTTTTTTTTCTGTTAAAGTCTTGAACAGATATAAAATTTGGTGTATGAAAACCAGTATATTGTGTGGCTTCATAGACAAAAAAGTAGTACTTTTCTGTGTAAGAACAATCCTTATCTTTTTTGTTTCAAGTTTTACACTTATAGACTGCCTTACATACATCACCATTATTAGAAAAAAAAATTCCTGTTCAAGGCAACATCTGTTACCTTTTTGGCAATATATTCTAACATGATCTTCATCTTCCAAAACTTTTCGTGATGTGGTTTTTGTTATACATAAATTGCATATATTTTTATAATTTTTCTTACATTCGTGTTGATCTTTAGTATTGTATGGTTTGTCACAATTTTTACAACAATAAACACTACGTAAAAATGCTTTCATGCTATTAATAACATTGTAGTGTTCGTCTTGTAAATACAGATAAATAGTTATTGGTTTATTATTTCCAGAATGTATAATTGAACTTTAATTTAGATCTTCAGAAAATTTTCTGCATCCATAATATATTCTAAATTGAAGCCAATTTCATAACTTTTACCCATTACTTTGCAAAGTTCACGAGCCAATTCTCCTTGTATTTTTATTCCTTTTCTAATGTAAATATGTTCATTATTCGTTCATTCTCTATCCAAAATGATGTTAGTTTCATAGACAATTTTTATACCTCTTGTACTATTAACGCTGTTTACTCTGTAAACATCAGTATCAAAAGTAGGTTTCATTTATGGCTACATTTTCATTCGATGTAATTATTCTTTTAATTTGATTAAGTAAATTTTCGGTGTTTAGATTGTTATTTCGTGCAGCCGAAATTGTATGGTGAAAATTGTGATTATTTGCATATATTCTTATTTGATCACTTTGTTTACAACCAGTTAATTTTCTTACTGCTTTCATAGCTGTGTGAACAGCATTTCGAGCAGCATTCATTTGTTATATCGGAGTTCCTTCTAAATTATTTATACGAATGCCGTATTTTGTTAACCAAATGTTGAAAACTTTATTAAAATTGCTACTAATTTCGCCAATTTCAAATGGTTGTCTTCTTTCTACGTGTTCAATAAAAAAAAAAATATGTTTTAAAGGAAAAATTTGACCTAAACGATTATTTTCTTCTTTAATTTCGGGAATTGAAAAGGGAAAATTTTCGTTAATTTCTTTCTTTTTTTGTGCAAATATCTGATTAGAAAATGGGATTTTTTTTTTAATTTCTTTCTATCTTTCTTATAAAATTAATTGATATTGGTATAAGAAAATGGCAAATTTACAAAGTTTATTTTTCTTTGCTCATCAATAATAGTTCTAATTATAGTCTCTTTCCTTAAATTAGATATATTTGTTGTGTTAAAGCTTCCAGCTTTAGTTCTTAATTTCGCAACTGTTAAATCATTTAGATTTTCTCCTGCTTGACGAATTTTTGTTATAATGCTTGCAATAAGATCATCTTTACATAATTTATATAATTTTTTATGTTTAATTCTCTAGCTATAATGCTCCACTCGATCACTCTCCTTTCGCGCAGATCTACTACTGAATAATTCGTAGCCATATTTGTTTATTTATAGTAAATAAAACATTATAAACGTTTTAGAAAATAAAGAAATGATGAAATGTAGAAATAATGAAAATGCTGGAATGAAGTGCTTAAATTATTGATAATAAGTTTTAATAATATTTAACTTCTGTGATAATATTTCTCACTGCAGCATTTATTGCATATTGTTGAATGTTTGTCTTTGGTGTTTTATTAATAAAAAATAATGTTATAGATTTATTCTCATTACAAACTGTGCATGTTTTTGTTGGATAATTATCATTTTGAATTTCATTAAGAATATCTATTGATGTATTGTGTGATTTAATTTTTTATGCTCTTTGAGATATATATAACAAACATATTTTCTACATTCACATAGTATTTTCACATTAAACATTATTTACATTTTGTTGTATGTTTGTCTATAGTCGCTTTATGAGGATAAAATGAATCGATAGATTTATTCTCATTGCATATTACACCTGTCTTAGTTGAATAATCATGTCGAATTTCATTTGTATTGTGCGATTTACAATTTTTATGCTTTTTGAAATATAGTTTAGGAACATATTTTCCACATTCGCATAGCACCTTCTCTTTTTCTTAACTCAGACTGATTTTTGGCATATTCAGTAGAATAATTTTTACATGTCTTAATATGTTTATCTTTTGTGTATTTGTGTGATGCAAAACATTCAATGTTTAATACTTCGCAACATTTTTTTACATTGTTTAGATATGGTATTATTTTACATTTCGAGCACCGGTTCTATTTTATTTATTAAGAAAATTAATTTACTAAGATATAGAAAAAATATTTTCTTTATATATTTTTTTCTCTATAAATTACGCAAAATAAAAAAATGGAATCTCTCCTCAAGAAGTTGAACAATTCGTATGAATTGACAAAACTACAAGTTCTAGAAAAAATAAAGGGTTTACTGCTACAGATTTTGAAAGATATGAATCTAATTTTGGTAAAAAAAAATGTTATTGTAGTATAAATGGCAAGTATAAAACTATTTTACCAGACCGTTTTGTGAAAAAACTTGATGAAATGTTTTAAAACTAATAAATCAGAAGGAAGTTTTTATAGCATATAGAGGTTTAGAAGAACTGGAAAATGTAAAGTCTCTTCATGAAATTGAATTCTCTTAAAAATATATAACTTCCATCAATTATATTTTCTGAATATTTCATTTGATTTTTAGCTTAATTTGCTTGTTTTTCTCTTAAATTTGCCTACTTACTTGGAAAATTTGCATTTCTAGAAAACATGAAAATTTGCTTGAAAATCGAGAAATTTGATTGATTTTGAGGTAAACTTGCTTGATTTTGATTGTAAATCTTGCGTGCTCGATCCGTGCAGGATTTTTTTGGAGGCTGAAATTCGAGGTAAAAACATAAAATTTGCAGTGAGTAAAAAACATAAAATTCGGGGGTAAAAAGTATGAACTTTGGGGGGCAAAAAGTTTGAACATTGGTGAAAAAGCTTGAGATTTGGGGTAGAAAACACGAAATATGGACCTAAAAATGGATTGTCCTGGACCTACCTAAATACTGCTGCAGGTTCTCAATTAACCCCTATGAGATTATCCTACTGTTACAATTTATCAAATTCAGTGAGTTTAACCAGGTTGTTTAGAGATTGATGCCTCACTGAAATAAAAAAGTTATTAATAATCAAATAATTTTTTTACAAACAATACAAACAAAATACTTTCGACGTAATATCTCACAATAAATGATAATCACTTGCTATTTACAATAAACATTTACATAATCGTCCATAACCTCACTGAAGTTAATGTAATTAAATAACTTCAATCAGTCCCATTAAACAGTCTATCATCAACTACTGAATTATTTTATAAATTCCGTCTTAAAATTTGACAGTTACAATATTTATAATAAAGTTCGTGTCACATGTCCGCTGTGTCCCATCTTAACCTATTCGATCAAGCATATATTTGCAAGCGGAGTTGTTGCTATCGTGTTATATTTAGATGCGCACTGTACCTTGTGTGTAATAACGAACGTGCTGCTTGCTCAGAGAAGTAATCATGAGCCACTTATAAACGAGAAGTGTGGCAATGTTCACCAATGTCTGGAAGACTCTCAAGGCATTGGACGCTTATTCCTCGCGATGTACAGCACTTTTCATAAATATTCTTCATGGGCAACATGCCCACGATTTTGGACACGCACGCTGACTGAACGGGTTAATACAGTCCACATTCCACCAGTCCGGAATGTTCTAGAGCATTCCCAGCGCCCCTATGCTCAGTAGCACTCTACACGTCGGGTACTACACCCTCTCGTCCATCCACACGCACGCACACACACGTCTGGTGTCATCTCGTAACCTCCCCCATTGTATGTCCTCTCCGCTGATGTCGCTCCTCTAGACTTTACCTGATTGCCACATTTCAGCCAGATGACTACCACACAAACTGCTGGTCCTACAGCTGTGGCGATGTTTGTAGATGGCATAGGCCCTGGTACAGAACCTTCTTTACATGCCACGGTGCGCAGAGTAAAATGGTTACAAGAAAATTGTTGCTATTCGTCTCAAGTCGTCAACTCTTCCAGCAATGGGGAGGGGGGAGGAAGGCCAGCCAGATCAGCTGTCAATCATTCCGTTGGTCACTGGGCGACGTAGTGGTGAGAGGGACTGCCTGGGGGGGGTCCCACTGCGCCGGAGTCCGCACGTAGCAAGACTGAAGATGATTTTCATACCTCGCCATGCTAAATAGTCTGTGTCCGGTATTGAATTTGTGTTGTTTAGAAACAATTTTTTTTATGGAAATTAATTTTGTATGCAACAATACCGATATTTCTTTAAATCTATAAATTGTTGGTATATATCCCATGTTATAACATGTTAAACAAAAGAAAGTTTACTGGCAAAGAAAAAAAACGGTTGTTAATACTGAAAATTTAGTGTAACTGACATCTTTGTCCTTCGAATGATTTTTACAATGGAGGTTAGTAATAAAATGAAAAATATTTTTTTTGCTGACGTACTCTACTATGGGCCTATGTCACGACAGAAAACACAGACCATGAATAAACCACATTCACTGATAAAGGAACCATTTAGGAACTCACAGCATCCGGGAAAGGTTTGTGTCAATAGCAGGCGAGGAGGCCTAGTAGTGTAAGTATGTGTCTATAGTCTGAAGTGTGTACACTTACACTTATAATTTAGTTGAGGGGAATTGGGCAGGTTGTGTTGACGGGAAATAATTTTGTGTAATTCAGCTGCGATAGGCATTCGAAACTTGGGGTTCTTTGGGTACACCTATATGTATACATGCCGGACAACTGCGAACCATCAAAATGCAGAATAATAAACTATTGCTGTTGATATTCACTTCCAGTACACTGCTAATTTAACATGCACTATCCCACACTTATCAATATCAGGAAGAACAATCTGGAACTCCTGCTCGAGAGCAAGTAGAATTGCCACTGATATTTACCTTAAACAACTCCTCTGTTTATCAAACAGACTTGGAATAACCAGAATATACCGAATAACAATCCTATCTACACAGGAAAGAATAAGTTCAATTTCTAGAAACATGAAGTTTACTTGTGTCAAAATATGGTTTGTGAATGACAACAAAAAAACAAAGGCAACAACTATTACTCTGACAATAACTAAAACTAACAAAGATATTCCTATCACTAACAAAAATTATTAACATGTTCCTTCTCAAGAGCAAAGATATAATAATTAAATTGAATTCCATTTGTGCCCCACACGTGAAACTGAATTCTAATTCTTATGACTCGTTTCAAACAACGAACATAGGTAAATTGCAACTGGATATCAGATTAATACTTCCTTCTGCTTCAATTGCAAGTTAGCTTCTGCTGGCAGGGCGAGTGAAAGCCTATTAATCTCATAGCGGTACTAGGCTTACACTGAAGTTATCATAACTAAAGTTCGATTGGAACTTCTTTTCAGACCAATTATTGTACAATTACTAGAAAATGCCATATTACCATATTATCAGGAGCTTGAAGTGGAGTTCCATAATAGTCTCTTCTCGTAGCTTACCCAGTTCAGGTTGTTCAGTTGCCAAAAACACTCTAAGTTCTACAAAAAGAGCTTTTAGGCCTCTTCCTTTTACCTACTTCAATTTAAATACATCAGATAGACATCTGACATTTAAATTTAAGTAGGCAGTTCTTAGGTTGAAGGTCTGGGTATACTTATAATTGAAATGTTAACCCACAGCCTATTATATTTATTCGACCTGGAATTGTTCAAAATGAAGAGTCCTTGATTTAAGTTCTGTATGCCTTACTTTGTTAAAACTCATAGAATCTAGCAATAATAAATATTCTGCAAAGTGAAATTACATTACAGTACTTTTATCCTAGTCAAGTAACAATGGTTGCACGTAAACAAAATACCTAGGTTACGTTAAAGGTGCTTCTAGAATAGCACTCTACCACAATGCTTGGAATCTGAATCCAAATAGAATCTTAAACTTTTAAAACAGGCTTCAAATTTTAAAAATATAACTATATTGGTGCACAAGGAAAATCCAGACCGAAAAATAAATAAACTTATTTTGACGACTGTCTTGCAAACAAGTAAACGAACATAATATTTACACTAGCTCACTATCTGTAATTTCAACAACATTTAATTTTATTTTTACCCTTACAAAGGACTACTTAGAATTCCTCCTATCATGGCGGACGATTGTAACATGCAACAAAAAGGTTAAGCCCTCTAAAATTCTCAAGGAAATTTTGTTTATGAATGCACCAGACGAGCTGAACAAAACTTACTGCCGTGGTGCAACATTGTAACGCGTATAAAAGAGGACACGCTGATGAAATAATTTTTGTTGTAAAATTTATAAAACTTGTGATTGTAGCGTTATTATTATTATTATTTGGTAAACTGAGCGCCAACAATTTTTTGGAAGAATTCTTTTAAGAAGTGTATAATACAGATTTAAAATTGACGTTCCACAAGTTTCCTAAAACAATGTAGGTTCTAATAATGTACTGCGCATAGTAAGCAATGTACGTGCATGCAACAGGTTTGACGAAATAATGTTTATAAAAGCAATAATATGTAGATAACAAATAAGAGAAATAATGAAGCTTGTCTTTGCGCAAGGCAGAGGGATACTGCTGCAGACATTGCGCACGTCTCTCAGTCAAGATGTTTACTGTTTCGCCACAGATAAAGGGAATATTTGTTTGCGGGGAGACCTGTTTTTTGCTAAACCCTTTCTAGACTCGTTTTATTTCAAAACACTTTAACCCCAGATTCACGTTCGTGATTGCATAATTTTAGCAGTTAACGTAAGAAGTATTAGCCAGCGAATATTAGACTTTCACTATTGAAATAAGTTGACACATTGAGTGCTGCTCACGTAATATTACGTCACGTGAGTTTAACTGACTTTGATGTAAAATTAAATCAGCATTTTTGAAGACACTGGCAAAGAAATACGATTTGTGCGGGAGTTTAGCAAGCTGGGCTGCGGCAAGGTAATATCACGACACTGATACCCAATGTGATGTAAATTATTCAAATGAACATAGCGAATCGTATATTATTCTCTGTGGGTAAGAATATATGTTTGGGACGCTTTGAACTCGGCATTATATTTTCAGACAGTAATGAACGTTGTATAGTATAGTTAGTGTATCTGGTGTTGTGCGAACCAATAGGAAATGTAAAAAGGAGCACAGAGACCAACATAATACGGTCGTGCATGCGTGAAAATAATGGCGACTCACTTCATCTTGTATTCATTGCCAGTAAATCAGTACAAAACATAGTGTTGATTTTGATCAACCCAACTGGGAAAGAATGTCTTGTCCCAAAATACATGCGGACAATAATTATGGACTGAGATCTCTCGCGAAACTTTCCCGATACACGCTGCATTTCATATTATATGCACACAACAATAGTATTCCTATTGTATTTCGTTGCAGCTTGCATTGGAGGCTGTTACCGTGTACCCTCATAATGCGCTATTTCACCGCCCA
Source organism: Dryococelus australis (assembly GCA_029891345.1). NCBI lineage: Eukaryota > Metazoa > Arthropoda > Insecta > Phasmatodea > Phasmatidae > Dryococelus > Dryococelus australis. The sequence continues at coordinate 179,611,638 of CM056999.1, forward strand.
ACCTCTGAGACTCTCTTGCAGACAGTTTACACCTGTAAGAACCTAAGTCTACTATGAAGTGAGCTAGACATTGATATATAAAATAGCGGATGGCGTGGCCCCGATATGTTACCGTGAAATGTCACTGATCGTGATAATAATCAATGATGATTCGTGGTGGGCGTGTATATTAAAGTAGTTTTGTTTGGGCGTGAATATTCCCGTCAAAATGTTCACACTTACGTTTATGTACAGTACAGTATGTCTAGCGAGTATGCAGTTCTTTACTGACTAGTTTAATACTAGGAAAAATCCTTTCTGAAAAAAATTATCATTTTATTGCTACTTTTTTGAGTCCATTAGCGCTACATTGAGCACCCCTCCAACAACCCCCCCCCCTCCCACACACAAAGAAAGAGAATGCAAGGGGGAGGGGGTGATTGGGGTGAACGCCTACCCCGAGAATCTGAAGTTTTGGAAAGTTATCGCTGTATGATATCGTAAGGCTGGTAAGTCAAATTTGTGCCGCACTGGCTTTGGATGAGAGATATCTCTGGAGATATAATTTCAATTTTGATCACTGAAATACTGTTCCAGTTAAATAAAAAGTTGAAGTTTGCCGAGTGTATTTATATAAGTACCCATTTACACATTTTGTTAAAAAAAAAAGAGTAACTGCAACCCTCGGGCTTATCAGTTCGTGCGTTGACTAGTTTTGACTGCCACCCTCTCTCCTCCCCTCCAAATGAAATTCCCCTGCATGTTATATTTTCTCCCTCCGAAAATGTGCCCGCTACTGCCAACCTTGCCAGGAAAAAATTGTTCCCTTCGTTCATTTATTTAGTGGAGAGAGACGGCAGAGGAAAATACTAACTCTGCTCCGGCAAGGCAACAGGATGTTACATGTTCTCCAGATGCCAATCGGTCGTTTGGCGCTAACTATTTCGCCACTCGTTCGCCGTCTTATCAAGATGCCTCATCCGAGGCTCCGCCGTAATTGAAGGATAATTGTTCTTTATTACAACATTATTCCATTGCGTGTAATTAATGTCGAAATTCGCCTTCAGCTTAACGAACTTCACGTGCAGAGAAGTGAAAGTGGTTCGTGATGATAATAAGCGATGGAGAGAGGGGAAGGGAAAAAGCTTTCCTAATTGTTTCGGCTCAAGGCGAAATTTATCACAGCTTTGTTTAAGGAGCGCGTTGCTTGCTTTAATTGCCTAGGCTTTTAACGGCGTTTAAAAAAAAAAAACTATGCCGTAATCAAAATAACTAGCCTTCGAGATAGAAAATGCGAAGAGGAATGTAAAGCAACTTTAGAAAAAATAGCCTCTACACTCTGCATTAGCTTATATCGTCCGATAACATCGCTCGTTAAGTGCAGAATGGCCGAGCTTCTATTCAGTATACTCGCTAGGTAAGTTTGGAGTTGTTTAGCTTGCCAGCTGCTCGGCTCTCTGTCTGCAGTATTGCTGGTAGGAGGGCGGACTACATAAGAAATGGCGCTCTACACTCTGCATTAGCTTATATCGTCCGATAACATCGCTCGTTAAGTGCAGAATGGCCGAGTTTCTATTCAGTATACTCGCTAGGTAAGTTTGGAGTTGTTTAGCTTGCCAGCTGCTCGGCTCTCTGTCTGCAGTATTGCTGGTAGGAGGGCGGACTACATAAGAAATGGCGCTCTCTTTACTGAAGAGATTGGCTGAACTGTGTAAGTACTCTGAAAAATGTTGTTTCGCTATTCATTTACATTGTCTAGCTTAATAAAAGAAACACACATAATTACCACATTAACCGACTGTACTTGACACTTCATTCCAAGACAGTTTTCATATCAATTTTTGCTATTGGGTTTGCTACATGTAAATAACATTTCAGCATCCATCGAGGGGTCTCGTTGTGGTTATAATAGTTTTAATTTCCGTGAATATTCTTTACAGCTCAATTAGATTTGTTCTAAAGATATATTTTACTTACGAGCTGAAACAGTCAAGATATGGTGAACGTTAGACTTAACTACTACAAATTTTCTCTCTCTCTCTCTCTCTCTCTCTCTCTCTCTCTCTCTCTCTATGTATATATATATACATGCGCATACATATATATATGTATATATATATATATATATATATATATATATATATATATATATATATATATATATATATATATATATACTTATATTCCACCTCTTCTTGCTACTACTGTACTCACTCCCAAATTGTATGATATTTTTACTTAAAAATACCCTTCACTTTGCATGTTTGTTAATTTTTATTGTGATGTCTCTACATTTCATTTCTTCATTTTACTGTTGTTGCAAGATATTTCCTTTGTTACACATTTGTCTGAATGCAATGCTGCCAAGTTTATAACGCAACTCAGTCGAATAGTTGTGGTTGTTTGCTTCTGTAATTATTGTTTATCTATTCAAATCCTTAGTTTTGAATAATCTAAACAAACCATACTCTTTTTTTTTCAGAAGCGTGAAGATTTTATTCGCTTTTTGTTTGCGAACAGGAAAATCATCTACACAAATGCGAGATACATGGTTAAGATGAGAGTGTTTTGAATTATTGCCTCCTTGCTTGTTAGCGAATAGCATTTGTGGTCATCGTGGAAGATGGGCGATACATTGCCCAAGTGTAATTTAAGATGTATAAGTGATCATTTGAATATGAAACATACACGCTCAATGTAGAGAAGAAATAATATCTTCAATATTTATTTCAGATGAAAACTACGATGTAATTACAACTACATACGTACGCAGCTACCTGCCATTCATGTATGATATGTTGTAACATTACTCTGGCATACAAAGTTATATGACAGGTGTTACATTACTATGTCCGAATGTAGCGGAGTTTAACTACTTTTTTCGTGCGCTATTCAAAACCAGAGAAACGGTATACAAAATGTTCTCTTCCAGCTATTACAATTTTTGTATCACCGTAGAACATTTTTTCTATATGTACCTTGCACTATTTGGAACGTTAAAGTTTACTTTCACGCAAAAAATAACCAACTCACAAATTTGTTAAGTTATACAAAGAAAAACCACGCATTCGTTTAAGGTTTCAAGGTGACTTATAGCCTATGGACAAACAAACCTATATAAGCATTCTGACTGCTAAAAAAAAAAAAAAAAATACAATACACACACACGGCTGGGTTCCAATTTACAAAAAGAAATTCAGAGTTATTAAAATTAAAGTTACAAATCTCAATAACTGTGTTATCATAGTCAATATAATAATCAGAATGCAGGAAACCTTTATATAAAACTAGGTCGCATGTGGGTTGATTCTTTTTGGTATAATTATATCCACTTATTACTTGTAGTAAAATTAACTGAAAATAAAAATCACCGTTACTTTCTTAGATATGGAATTTAAAAAAAGACGTTATGACTTGGAGCTACTCTTCATAATTCGCAGCAAATATGATTGGAAACACAGTTTTTATAGGTCACTTCAATGATGTTTATTGAAACGTGAATCAGCAGTGTATATTTGTCGAATACAGCCGGCACTCGTACAGGGCGCGGGTTATAGTTCGGCCTCTGCATCTATACTACTAAATAAAACACAAGTGTCTGTCTATGATTTTCGTATTTTTCACTTTTAATTATTTTTTCATGTAGTATAACTGATAACTAAGCCATATCTAATGTTAATATATTCCGTATCCGTCTGTCTGTAAGAAATGATTTAACTAAAAAACCAATTAACGTATTAACATCACATTTACACAGTATATTGATAATAACCCCAGGACCACCTTAGTCTTTGTTACATCGTCATATCACAAACGGTTCCGGAAAAATTTATGATAAGGGATGTAAATAAGAACTGGATTTAGCTTTAATTTCGATTACTGCATAAAAAAACATTGTTAAAAAAGTTTCGTAATTTCTCCGTTCTTTTTTTCTATGCGCTGAAAACCTTTCCTTCCAATAAAGCTGTTGTGGCCCAGTGGCTAGAGTTATTACAAGTGGGGCCGCAGTGACCCAGTGGATAGATATAGGACCTTATCAAGTGGGGCCGCAGTAGCTCAGTGGCTAGAGGACCCAATAGTGGTGCCACAGTAGCTCAGTGGCTAGAGGACCCAATAGTGGTGCCACAGTAGCTCAGTGGCTAGAGCACCCAATAGTGGTGCCACAGTAGCTCAGTGGCTAGAGCACCCAATAGTGGTGCCACAGTAACTCAGTGGCTAGAGGACCCAATAGTGGTGCCACAGTAGCTCAGAGGCTAGAGCACCAAATAGTGGTGCCACAGTAGCTCAGAGGCTAGAGCACCCAATAGTGGTGCCACAGTAGCTCAGTGGATAGAGCACCCAATAGTGGTGCCACATTAGCTCAGTGGCTAGAGCACCCAATAGTGGTGCCATAGTAGCTCAGTGGCTAGAGCACCCAATAGTGGTGCCACAGTAGCTCAGTGGCTAGAGCACCCAATAGTGGTGCCACAGTAGCTCAGTGGCTAGAGCACCCAATAGTGGTGCCACATTAGCTCAGTGGCTAGAGCACCCAATAGTGGTGCCATAGTAGCTCAGTGGATAGAGCACCCAATAGTGGTGCCACATTAGCTCAGTGGCTAGAGCACATAATAGTGGTGCCACAGTAGCTCAGTGGCTAGAGGACCCAATAGTGGTGCCACAGTAGCTCAGTGGCTAGAGGACCCAATAGTGGTGCCACAGTAGCTCAGTGGCTAGAGGACCCAATAGTGGTGCCACAGTAGCTCAGTGGCTAGAGGACCCAATAGTGGTGCCACAGTAGCTCAGAGGCTAGACCACCCAATAGTGGTGCCACAGTAGCTCAGTGGCTAGAGGACCCAATAGTGGTGCCACAGTAGCTCAGTGGCTAGAGGACCCAATAGTGGTGCCACAGTAGCTCAGTGGCTAGAGGACCCAATAGTGGTGCCACAGTAGCTCAGAGGCTAGAGCACCCAATAGTGGTGCCACAGTAGCTCAGTGGCTAGAGCACCCAATAGTGGTGCCACAGTAGCTCAGAGGCTAGAGCACCCAATAGTGGTGCCACAGTAGCTCAGTGGCTAGAGCACCCAATAGTGGTGCCACAATAGCTCAGTGGCTAGAGGACCCAATAGTGGTGCCACAGTAGCTCAGTGTCTAGAGCACCCAATAGTGGTGCCACAGTAACTCAAAGGCTAGAGGACCCAATAGTGGTGCCACATTAGCTCAGTGGCTAGAGGACCCAATAGTGGTGCCACAGTAGCTCAGTGGCTAGAGGACCCAATAGTGGTGCCACAGTAGCTCAGTGGCTAGAGGACCCAATAGTGGTGCCACAGTAGCTCAGTGGCTAGAGCAACCAATAGTGGTGCCACAGTAGCTCAGTGGCTAGAGGACCCAATAGTGGTGCCACAGTAGCTCAGTGGCTAGAGCACATAATAATGGTGCCACAGTAGCTCAGTGGCTAGAGGACCCAATAGTGGTGCCACAGTAGCTCAGTGGCTAGAGCACCCAATAGTGGTGCCACAGTAGCTCAGTGGCTAGAGCACCCAATAGTGGTGCCACAGTAACTCAGTGGCTAGAGGACCCAATAGTGGTGCCACAGTAGCTCAGAGGCTAGAGCACCCAATAGTGGTGCCACAGTAGCTCAGAGGCTAGAGCACCCAATAGTGGTGCCACAGTAGCTCAGTGGCTAGAGCACCCAATAGTGGTGCCACAGTAGCTCAGTGGCTAGAGCACCCAATAGTGGTGCCACAGTAGCTCAGTGGCTAGAGCACCCAATAGTGGTGCCACATTAGCTCAGTGGCTAGAGGACCCAATAGTGGTGCCACAGTAGCTCAGTGGCTAGAGGACCCAATAGTGGTGCCACAGTAGCTCAGTGGCTAGAGCAACCAATAGTGGTGCCACAGTAGCTCAGTGGCTAGAGCACCCAATAGTGGTGCCACAGTAGCTCAGTGGCTAGAGCACATAATAATTGTGCCACAGTAGCTCAGTGGCTAGAGGACCCAATAGTTGTGCCACAGTAGCTCAGTGGCTAGAGGACCCAATAGTGGTGCCACAGTAGCTCAGAGGCTAGAGGACCCAATAGTGGTGCCACAGTAGCTCAGAGGCTAGAGCACCCAATAGTGGTGCCACAGTAGCTCAGTGGCTAGAGCACCCAATAGTGGTGCCACAGTAGCTCAGAGGCTAGAGCACCCAATAGTGGTGCCACAGTAGCTCAGTGGCTAGAGCACCCAATAGTGGTGCCACATTAGCTCAGTGGCAAGAGGACCCAATAGTGGTGCCACAGTAGCTCAGTTTCTAGAGCACCCAATAGTGGTGCCACAGTAGCTCAGTGGCTAGAGCACCCAATAGTGGTGCCACAGTAGCTCAGTGGCTAGAGCACCCAATAGTGGTGCCATAGTAGCTCAGTGGCTAGAGCACCCAATAGTGGTGCCACAGTAGCTCAGTGGCTAGAGCACCCAATAGTGGTGCCACAGTAGCTCAGTGGCTAGAGCACCCAATAGTGGTGCCACATTAGCTCAGTGGCTAGAGCACCCAATAGTGGTGCCATAGTAGCTCAGTGGCTAGAGCACCCAATAGTGGTGCCACAGTAGCTCAGTGGCTAGAGGACCCAATAGTGGTGCCACAGTAGCTCAGTGGCTAGAGCACCCAATAGTGGTGCAACAGTAGCTCAGTGGCTAGAGGACCCAATAGTGGTGCCACAGTAGCTCAGTGGCTAGAGGACCCAATAGTGGTGCCACAGTAGCTCAGAGGCTAGAGCACCCAATAGTGGTGCCACAGTAGCTCAGTGGCTAGAGCACCCAATAGTGGTGCCACATTAGCTCAGTGGCTAGAGCACCCAATAGTGGTGCCACAGTAGCTCAGTGGCTAGAGCACCCAATAGTGGTGCCACAGTAGCTCAGTGGCTAGAGGACCCAATAGTGGTGCCACAGTAGCTCAGTGGCTAGAGGACCCAATAGTGGTGCCACAGTAGCTCAGTGGCTAGAGGACCCAATAGTGGTGCCACAGTAGCTCAGAGGCTAGAGCACCCAATAGTGGTGCCACATTAGCTCAGTGGCTAGAGGACACAATAGTGGGGCCGCAGTAGCTCAGTGTGTAGAGTACCCAATAGTGGGGCCCGCAGCTTGTCAGGGGCTAATGCACCAAATATTGGGGCTGCAGTAGCTCAGTGTCTAGAGCATCCAATAAGGGGTCCACAGCTCGTCAGAGGCTAGAGCACCCAATATTGGGGCCGCAATAGCTCAATGGGTAGAGCACCCAATAGTGTGGCCGCAGTAGCTCAATGGGTAGAGAACCCAATAGTGTGGCCACAGTAGCTCAATGGCTAGAGAACCCAATAGTGGGGCCGCAGTAGCTCCGTGGCTATAAAACTCAATAGTGGGGCCGCAGTAGCTTAGCGGCTAGAGCAGCCAATAAGGAGGCCGCTGTAGTTCAGTCTCTAGAGAAGCCAATAAAAAAGTGGCTAGATCAATTCAAAGTTCTAAATATCATGCTAACATAAACCATGCGTGAAGCGATGGCAGTGTGTAGTTTTATAACTCCTTAAACCTGAAAGAAGAAATATTAGTAAATTTTTACATAAATTCTTAATGTCACTATGTGGGCTTTATTTTAATAACTTAAAAAAAAAATTATGCGAACTAAGTCGCACGGGTCAGCTAGTATCAAATAAAACACGTATTCCAATAAATGTCCCTTTCATCAATGAGACACTAATATTTGTGACGGTTATATCGGCTGGAATATACATTTGCCTTTGATTTGAGATCAATGCTCGAGTGTAGGTTGAGTTGTGGTCGAAAATATTTGAGGAATTTGAAGGAAATATATTTTTTACCGTATTTAAATTCCCCAGTTATAATTGCTCTGTCATATTTGTGTTATAATAATGCCTTCGATAAAATCGTTACAACAAAAACCAAATAAATTTTGTAACATTACTAATCTCCACGATGGGTTTGTAAATATTATTCCACAAAATAAGGACACTTAAATGTAAACGCAGTAAAATCACCATGGCACTGGTTGACAGCAGTGGTATACGTAAATGACATGCTTGTAGCTATTTTTGAATGTCAGTGAATGTGTCGACCTCAGTGTGTCAACGCTTTCAGTTATGGCGTCTATATACTTGACGTTACACAGTAAGTGTGTGTAATAATTAGTGGCATCTGTTTTTGGCAACAAGATTTCAGGACAAGTCGCGTTCCAACACACTTTAGTTCAGAACCACTTTCGTGATTGGATCATCTGAATTGTTTCGCATCTTGTCTGTCTGCTAGCGAATCACGGACGGTCAGTATAGAAGAGACTTAGTTCTGATAAGCTCTCTCAAGTAACATACTTTCTTCACACAAAGACAAGCGGCCAAGAGTCAAATGAAGACTGCAAGTGTGAACACACAGGATATTGAAGTCTACCCTCCCCGTGCATATTTTCGCGAAAAACAGATGACGCTAGGGAGTGGTGAAGAGTCCTGATGGACGTGTTGGATTAGTGTACGTTTAATGTCACACACAAGCTAACAAGTGATGCCTAGTCTGTCACAAAATTAAGACGTGAAATGATAGGTAGAGACACCCGGAAGCTATTGCAATATCCTACTCGAACTCCTGCCGTTATTGGCCACGTATCTCCGTCGGAAGACAGTGCGGTATTTTCTGGGCCAATGAAAATTAGATCACTGATGTATTGAACGTCTGTGATTCGCGGGTAGGAAGATACTTAAGACGCGCACAAGTTGAAACCATCCAATCGCGGTAGCAGAGTGGTTTTTGAAATTTAGCTTGCCAGGTATTCTTTTCGTGAATATTGGGTGCCCCTAATGACAGGGTATCTAATCATAATAGAACATTTATTGACATGTACACAGTATGTTGAAACATTTGGGAACAGTAATTTGTTTGTGCGATAGACGTTCGCCTGTAGCGATGATGTTTCGCCGCTGTATAGTCAGCTAATCTAGGTCGAGAGCGCGCAGCCTTGGGCTGAAAGAGGACGAAGGAAAGCGTTGGGCGGCCATAAAGCAGAGGAGTATCTGGCCACTAAGTAAGAGCTCTTGTGCAGACACCTTGCGCCATAAACCCCCCAATGGCACGCCGAGCAGTGAACTATGTCTTATTCGCAGGCAGTTGGCGCCTGGGGTGTGATGTGCCCATGGCATGCCGTGTATTCAGATACTCTCCCCGGAACAAGTCAGACGATGAGGCCCGCCAAACAAATGAAAAAACCTGGCCTCTATAAAACACTTCCCCGAGAAAGCCTAGGTAACTTCCTCGATATCCAAGGGCAGCTGTAAAATTCTAGTGCTTCCAGCAGTGTAAAAAACAACTGCTGGCAAATTTAACCTCGCAGTGTTAAAGTATTGGTAACTCGATTTTAAATAATTCTGATCCAGTGTACGTAAGACGTAGGAATGTTATGTTTGGCGAGGATTCATGTCCAGTGATCTTCCCCTGTGTGTAACTGCTTCGTATACCTCACTACTACGACATATCACTACAACCGTACACCAAGTCTACCGCTGATATGTTCCGATAATGAAACAAGTGTACCGATTTAAGTACAGTACTGATCGAAAAGTTCTAATTTGCAACATCTGATGCCATACATCAAAGTGGAGTGGGACAGCTGTTAACATCGGGGTCGATGGCATCCATCCGTACGGAGTCATGTCATGTCCTTACGTCTCAAGTACAGTTTTCACGCCAGGTCTTCTTTAACCAGGTTCGTTCCCCTTCTTCAATTTCTTCTTCCGTAATACTTTCACTGCTTATTTCCGTATCTATTCCTCCAGTTTCGTTATCCTTGAATTTCGCTGGGTTGTCGTTACTATTTTTACCACAGACTAAAGAAGAAGAGAGATATGAAATGGCTTGTTACGCATTCTGTAATTGGCTCGCGAGGCTCTGGCCTTGTATCTGATTGGCTACAGCGTGGCGCCGGAACATCATTCTATCACTTTTTCTTGCCTGCGACGCCATTTAATACCGGCGTGCGTGAGCAGCTTGAATTCACTGTGTAAGTGAATGTTTCGCATACGTATTCTTAGCATTAAGAAATGTTTCGTGTACGTATAGTCGTTAAAGTTCTCTATTTCCGCCTTTTTTAATTGCGACGTATGCTCTTTGTTTCTGATTTCAGGTGTTATAAAAAAGTGAATATAGGCTATGGCATGGGAAGTACTTAAGAATTTCTTATAACAACTGATACATTGAAAGCTAAGTAAAATGTTTCAATATAGCCACGGTACAAGGAGCAACCAAGTATAAAGTAGTTTCTTTGTGATCAGCAGCCAGCGGCATTGTCTAAAGAAAGGCGATATCCGTATTTACAGTCACTTCTGGACTTCAGCAGCACTGACTATCGTATTACCTACACTCTGTGACATGTCAGCTGAGATGGGGACACTCGCGATAATTTGTCAACCCTTCCATGCTCACTTTAATTTAAGGTTTCATGTGTTTGCAAAAAAAAATGTTATGATGGGCGCTGTACTTACGTAGACACAACACTTGCTTCGTTGTCACAGCCAATCAGCTGTATTCTATATGTTCGACTGTAGTAACATGGACCAATTAGAACGGTGATATTGTTTGTGAATCATTTACCCACAGGTAAGATAATTAGACATTGATCTTCGAAGTGTGCAGTACAGATCAAAAATTACCTCCTGCACGTGCTTAATGTATGCACACTACAATGTGCACTGGGTCAGAATGGGTTAAAGGGTTAAAAGTGAATAAGTGCTAACGCGAGGAGTGTTTTGTAATCATTTTTAGGTACGGAAATTCTGAGTCCAGGCTACTTATAGTCCAGGGACTTGCAGTAGAACTTTTTCTTTACTATTACAACATAAAATTATAGGCTCAACTCTAATAGTCATATAAGGCGAATCGACGAGAGAGGGACTACGCTCCAGTCGAGTGCCTTGCACATAAAGACGACCACGCATTTCGGCGCGCGTACCTAGTTCGCCCTTATTGCTCCTATGCATCTGCATCTCATACACGCCCTTAATTGGCGAGGCGAGCCATGTTATTCGGACGCCAGGCGAAAGAGGAGGGAAGTGTAAGGAACCACGAAGGAGATCAGGACCAATCCGATCCATCTATGTAATCACTGGTACCAGCGGCCACTCGGGGAGGGGGTAATTACTTCCCTCTGTATCCCCCTCTTTCTTCACACTTGTTCCAGTCTGTCACTTCCCCCTCCCTTCAAGTGGTCCGGACTATTCTTCACCGTGGAGAGATGACACCAGCGCTGCCTGCGGAGATTGATGGAAGCTGTAGTAATCTCTCGCGGCCATAATTAGCGAGCCGTTATTACGAGACGTCGCTTGTCTGAACAATGCTGGCGCTGCCGCCTGATTAAGGAGCGCTTCCATTATACGTCCGCCTGGCGGTCGCAATAAGCTACCCCACTCCCGCCCCTACATACCGCCCCACCCAACTAAACGCCGGGGATCGCTAAATAAATCAAGTCGCGGCAGCCGAGAGTGTTTACCGGCGGCCAATAGCGTAGCAGCTCCGCGGGGATCTGATCTCGGGATACCTGTATCTGTGGGCGCATTGGTCGACCGGCCGGCCGTAGAACAGGCTGACCTACAGAAGCGGAGAAGGCGTGGCAACGTGCTAAGTCCTGTTCTACACATATGCCTCAGGGGTTGACTTTAACTCTCCTGAGTCCTGGCGAGGCAATACTATGTCGTCTGAATTTAACTTAGTTGCAAGCAGTTTGATGTAACGTTACAACGAGCGCATTCTTTGGATACACGGGAGAAGAAATATTACCATAACACTATCTAAAACGTAATATTGAGTTAGTAATACCCTAAGTCTAGATCATTAAAATGAACACACTGGATTGTATATTATTCTACTTAGGAAAGAACATGATTTGGACACTTACAACTCGGCATTACATTGGCAGAGAACCGGCCAATAAAGAATGTCGTGCGGGATAGTAAGTGAGTGAGTGAAGAGATTTGGGCGGCTCTTAACAGCGAGGTCTTGTGAGCCGATGAGGGTGATTGAGGTGAGTATGGAGCTGCGCCGGAATAAGAGGGCGGGGGAAACGGGAGATCCCCGAGAAAACCCGTCGGCCAATGGCATCGTCCAGCACGATTCCCACTTGCGAAAATCCGGAGTGACTCGGCTGGGGATAGCATAGTAAGTATGTCATGTGTGTGTTGTGTGAGCCAATAAGACTGCCGTAAATAGGAACACACAGACTAACAGAACTGACAGTCGTGCAGTCGTGAGCAGAGGCAACTAACTTACAGTTTGTCTTTGTCAGTAAATCTGTATAGGCCTACCATACTAAATGCTAATCTGAAGTTGTTTTAGCCTAACAAAGGCCAGAGGCGCAGGGCTATCCCGACAATTTTTTGAGCCAACATACTGAATATTACGAAATACTACGACCATGTTATGACTTGGATGAGGCATTGTATACTTGGCCTGCCACTCCACAGACTTAGTTTAGCGTACCTCAACCTTACACCGCATCTAAACTTCACTGTTTACTTTGAGTAAATGTTTTACCCAGCCATTGAAGTGTCTCAAAGTTACGGAGTGATTGCTCTGATCACAATGAACAGTACAGGCAGGTCCTGTGGACATGACATAGTTACGGACGAAAGCAAAGCTGAGAGCAGGCAGTTATTATAGCCGCAGTGGCATGGAGCGGCTGTGTTTGCTCGGCGCGGGGAATAATCATAATCAGATGGACAATTATCCCGCGCACAGCATAGTGCAGGGAACAACAGAAAGCGGAACGCCAGCCTCTATGCGCGTGGGTGCGTGCGCACAGACTCAGCTGTATTTCCGGCAGTCAGCGAACGTGAAAGCGAAAACAATAGCGTCATCTTTATGACGTGTTATTTGGCGGGAACTGCGCGCATTATACTGCGCGATCACTATCTCCCTTCCTCGGTTTCCCCCTCTCTTCACTGCCGTCGTAGAATAGCATCACATCACACACAAGCACAATACAGTGGTTCAGTTCTGTTACGTTGTCTTGGGGCAGCGGTGATGTAGTGTTCAGACTGGAGAGATATTTGGGCGGCTCTTAAAAACGAGGTCTTGAGAGAGTGAACAGACTATTCGCCTCTCACAGGCGAACCGGGTTCGATTTCAGGCGGGGTGGCTCCCGGATTTTAGCATGTGGGAATCGTTCAGGACAATGCTGCTGGTCGGCGGGTTTACTCGGGGATTTTCCGTTTCCACCGCCCTTGCATTCCAGCGCTCCTCGATACTCACCTCTCTCCACCCTCATCGGCTCTCGAGACCATGTGGCCTGTGAAATGAAGACGATGGAAATCTTTTGAACATAAATGTGTCACTGATCTGCCAATTCATATTCTTAAGAGTAATGCCTACTAAGCCTGCAGCCGCTTAATATAAACTGAGGCTGAAAGTTAAGGAAATACCTTCTCGATGCATCAACGTAATCCCCTGAACATGTTATCCTGACATGTTGCAGAACGTATACAATCATGTTCGGTGTTGAGCAGATCCAGAGTGTAGCACAAGTAAAGTCAATGCCTTTACCTGGAAAATGCTGCTGACTAACCAACTAAACACATCACTAAAAAAACTTCTGGAATATTGCGAGACCAGGCAGTTGGACATGGCTGGGACAACCTCCAGAAACACTTCCAGACCTCCTAAGAGCTGCCCGCATGGAATGTGACCTTCTTCAGGAAGATTACATCTACACAGTCATTACAAACATGGCACGGCGTGTTAGGGACCTGTACAGTGCTATGTACATGGAGGTCATGCATTGTACTAAGCTGCAGTGGGAAGAAATAAACCCTCCCTAGTCAGACACATCAGTAAGTTACTATTGTTGGACTTTCTTGTTTATTTGTCTGTCATACTGGGGCAATGTTTGTTTCTTATACACTCTTTGAATTGCAAGTTTTATATAGATGCCGTTGGTAACTTCTCACTGCTATGCTTTCTTTCATGTAGTCTGTATTCCGTACTTTATTTTTGCTTTCTGTATGAATATTGCATTTTTTTTGTGAGGTATTTATTTTATAATTGTTTGCTACTTGTACTATGGGAGTGCTGAAACCCTTTACATAGGTTACAAAGTGTCAGTTGCTATAAGAAATTCGTAAGTACTTTTCTCTGCATAAATTTTCTCTTATGCAACAACTTATCTGACAAATTACCATGCACGTTAAGCGGTTAAAAATAACTATTTCATATAAAGAATATTCAAAGCAACTTTTTCAGAGAATACTGATACGTTAAGAAGTTTTTAAAACATTTTAGCCATTCATTTTTTTAGTAAACCCGTAAAAATTTAAAGCCAATTTTATAAAAAAATCACTAAGTGTAATAAATTCTAAGAATCCTTTAACGTGTCAGTATTCTTTCAGAAATGTCACATAGAATATTTTTTGTTTCAAACGGTTTAGATTTGAGTCGCCGTCTAAGGCTTCCGTCTACCTGGGGCCTTTTTCCAATTTTTGAGGTCGGGAAACGCGGGAGCGATAAGGGCGACTTTGCCAAATTCATCAAGTGTGCATTCGCTGCTATGTGCAAGGTTCTAAACTGGCGCGCAGTGTTCTCGTGCTGCCTAAGCCTACACTACAAGCGGTGACAATGCTCTCATTTCATTGGTGGAAAGTCTGTCACACTGCAGGAGCCTTGAGTAGTTTCTGAGTATATGACGCGTATATTTTGAGATAGAACGTTTAAAAAAAAAAAAAAAAAAAAAAGTTTTTATCTATGTTGGAGGGCTTAAAAGCGAGGTATTGATAGCTAATGAGAGCATGAAGCAATATGAGAATGAAGTAGCAGCGCCAGAATGTAAGAACCGGAGAAACTGGAGACTCCCAAGAAAACCCACTGGTCACCGGCAACGTCCGCCATGTCCCGAGTGATCTCGTCTCGGTGGGAGTCGAGCGGTCTGACCGCCATACCTCCTCGTGTTCTTATAGACTACCGTGCACCATGATAGTTTCATGAAAGAACATTGACTGGAATCAAATTATTAGCATTTATTAGCAGGGATATTATCAAAGATTTGTTTCGGAGGATTTTTGTTAAAGATTTCAGTGAGATAACATTCTTTAATTTGACACTTTGCAGCACACACATTTTGGTTTGGAACCGTTATGGCATCATCAGTATAATGATATTTCGTATAGCGAGACTAAGAGAAATGTGTTCTACGGCAACAGATGGTTATGAGAATATGGAACAGAATAGTTTCAACAAAAGATGAGGAATTTCCCTTATAAGTAGTTAGCATGTGGTTTGTGGGGACCATATTTTATCTTATTGAAACCTTTATCAACTAGTTTAAAACTAATATACATTTAGGTAAATACACTTAAAAATTTACATTTAAACATTTCCATTTTCAAAAATTAGTGTCATTAATATGAATCGCTAAATTAAAATAATTAATTATTTCATCCCAGAATATAAAAAATATAAATAATATAAAATAAATAATATAAAAAAATAATTATACTCACGCTTGCAACTTCATTTTATAACTTTATTTTATAATTATCAAAATGAGGTACACTACGGCATTTAAGTTCACTTTTTAAATTTAGGTAGTAAATATGCTTTTGAAATCCACCACCGCAATGTGTACCATCGAAATTAAATTTTAATTTATTTAAATTTATTAGTTAAAGTTTTTTAATATCAATTTTTTAATTTCATTTTTAGTTACTAAATTATAGTTTTAAACTAGTTGGTAAAAGGTTTAAATAAGAAAAAAAAAGGTCCGGACTAAACCAGATATTAGCTACTCTTAATGGCCGCTGTCTGTTGTTCTGTATTAGGGGCAAGTCGCCCGCCGAAATTCTACCGCTACTGATTTTCTATCAAGCAGGACTAGTAGAGTGCTCTCGCGGTGAATACTTGAACTACTAGATGCACTGAGCAGTCCGGTAAAATAGCTAGTCAGTGTACGCACGTGTTGTGTTTTTATTACAATTGTATTGTTTGAGTGTTTGCTGATGTAGGTTTCTACTCCATATGTAAGATAATACAGCACTACAAGGTAAGTGTTATTGGATTTCATGCAGTTATCATTGTGGTGTAAGTAATATTGAACGTAACGGCTGGTCACTTTGTAGCGAGGCACCTGTTTTAGGTTAGAAAAGACGTAAAGAGTGAAGTTTTGCGCAGTTGCGTAAATCGTACCACGGATGGCGTTCCTAATTTGTACCGGTACGAATTGGGATATCATATTATTTGAAGCTCTATATTTGCAATTTATTTGCATTAATTAAATAAATTTTAAATAAACACAAGTAACAAACGTGTTAATCGTGTGTTACAGAATGGCGAAAGGAAATATGGTTGTATGAGAGATAATTGTACTATAAATACACGAAGTTCAATGGAGAAATTGAAAAATTTCAAACTGCAGCCGATACACCAACGAAGTGTTGTCATTGTAAACTAAAATATACACATACATTTTCTTAAAAAAAAATATACACATACATTTTCTTAAAAATCGATTAATTTATTTTTGTCATCCTCTGAATGAAATTGCGTGTTCATGATTTTTTTAAGAGTGTAGACAAAAACAATTTCTTAGCGTGTGATGTGTTTTCTTGCCGTTGTATGTGTTCACCCACCCATAGGTGAGTTCATATCTATATCTATATATGTTTGTAGACCCAGACAATTTAAACTGAAAGCACAGAACAGATAAGTATACAAAGTTGGCGTAGCAGTTCCTTCGATACAAGCGTGCCTATTCACTGATTGGCTGCGCGGTGCTCTGCAAATGGACCTTTGGTTTAATTAGCTAGTGCGTGCTGTCCTTATTGGCTGGACTGGCGAACGACGAGTATATTACTAGGTGCTCATTGGCGAACAGATTCCGACATGTTGAAGGCCAGTTTTCTGCTGTTGGAGTTCACGATATAAGCGGAAGTTTCACCTCTGTATCCTTAAACAGTCTGTGCCAGAACGTTACCAGCAACAAGAGGGAAAGCACGAAATAACTGTCATTCCAGTAACATGGCCTACGCTGCTGCTAGGAACAGTAGCGATGGCAGTTAAACACGGCGAAACTTATGACCTGCGAGGGAATAAAACCGTTGCATGAAACGAACGAATTTCAAGACCGGAAACAGTTAGAGTGGACAACCAACCTTAAAATAGGAGGAAAAGCTGAATTTCGTGTCATTACGGGTGAAATTGCCTGCGTTTTAGCGCTGTTTCGCCCCTTCCATGTTTTTACTTCGGTATATACACGATATATGAACAGCAAAACAAGGAACGTTTTCGAATTTTGCTTATGTGTATTGACATGTAGTCAATTCAAAATGTTCATCCTCCGAGATCAAAGCCGTGTAAGGAATTTCGCTACCTCGATGCCTCTAGTTGGGATCTCACACTCACGCGTTTACCTCAGGTTAAAACTATCTACTCTCTTCACAGAACAGAATGTTTAGAATGTTACATATTTTACCAATAAAATTTTCTTTCAATTTTCCTTAGCCAAACAGTTTATAATCACAATAAACCAATAGTGTTCACAGTTATTTATAAGAAACAAATATTAAAAGTCTAGCACACTCTCGCCTAATTCAAAATTACAAAACAACAGTTTCAGCATGCAAAATTTCAAAACAACAGTTTCAGCATGCAAAATTACAAAACAACAGTTTCAGCATGCAAAATTTTCACGACAGAAAAACCAAGCCCAATGAAGTATATTTTATACCAGAGTAGGGCCAATTATTTTGTTGATTCTGTGGTTACATGTAGTGATAAAATTTGAAGTACTCGATTTTAAAGTCACTTCAAATCATTTTTCATTAAATTGGTTTTGCGTCTTCGAAATTAGCGTTGCATGAAATTAAAATTATAAAATTTACTACAGTGAAATTTTCTTTCCTTTCCTCAGATGTTTTAAAATTAATGACGTAAATATTTTTATCTGACTTTCTGAATGGTAAAATATTCCACTAACTTTCCACTAACTTTCCATTAACTTTTCACTATGCTAAGGAACGGACTAACTATATTTTCACTGCAATAATAGACGTCCGTCAATTATTTGTGGACACCAAATTTATTTAATTTAGTTTCTGTTTGTTTTATGCTTTCAGCAACTAAAATTTGCATTCTAGTGATATATTGACGTTAATAGCAGTTTCCTAGTTTCACTTGATAGGTGCATAAACAAAGTTATTGGGTCCTTGGGAAAGTATCTCAGGATAAGTTGTGCTCAAACGCACTTTAGTTCATAACCACTTTCGTGTTGGATCATTTGAATTGTTAGGCTTGTTACCTGTTTGTCCGCGAGTAACGGACAAGGTCAGTATCAGGTAAACTTAATCCTCATTCGTTTACTCATGTAACGTACTGTCTTCACACAAAGACAAGCGGCCAATAGTCAAATGAAGACTGCAAGTGTGAACATAGGATATTGAAGTATAGCCCCCGCGTAAATATTTTCGCGAAAAATAGGTCGCATTAGCAATGGTTAGAGCTAGTGACTTTCCGCGAATAAATATGAGTGCAGGGTAGACTCCAATATGAGTGCAGGGTAGACTCCAATATGAGTACAGGGTAGACTCCAATATGAGTACAGGGTAGACTCCAATATGAGTGCAGGGTAGACTCCAATATGAGTGCAGGGTAGACTCCAATATGAGTACAGGGTAGACTCCAATATGAGTACAGGGTAGACTCCAATATGAGTACAGGGTAGACTCCAATATGAGTGCAGGGTAGACTCCAATATGAGTACAGGGTAGACTCCAATATGAGTGCAGGGTAGACTCCAATATGAGTGCAGGGTAGACTCCAATACTATGTATAGGCACCCAACAGCAGTTTGTCTGTTGCCATTGGTTGCTGTCTGCTTGAGAAGGCGTTTTCATATTTGACTGAGCCACTCAGTATTCGGCGACATCGCCACGGCTCCTACGTGATTCGTGTGCAGACAGTTAACACGTGTCAAAAAGTAGTTCAGCCAATCAAGAGAGGTATACGACCTTACAGTGTTTTAAAATATAGCTTATCTTGAAATATTTTCGCGAAATTTAAATACCCATATAGCTAGGGCCACCCGAAATTCGCGAAAAGATTTCACGGCCAGTTGTATTTCATAACACTTTAACTCAGATACACGTCAGCGATTGGATTATCTAGGTGTTACGCGTCTGCCCGTGAATCACAGACATACAGCGTCGAATTAACCTAATTCTGATTGGCCCGTCAATTAAGAAAATGTGTTCTCACAAACACACGCAGCCACGTAACCAAAAGAATACTGCTGGTGTGTCCGTAGAGTATTGCAATCTAGCTTAGGAGGAAACTATACCTATAGCACTCTTGAAAGTGTACACTCCTTAAAATGAACAGGATGAACTGTATGAGATTCTACGTACAGTAGGTAAGAACTTTTGATTGGGACACTCGGCATTATATTGCCAGAGAGCATGCCAGTAATGAACACTGTACAGTATAACATGTATGTGCAATGTTGTGTGTACATGGTAATACACAGACAATCATAACTGATGGTCATGCAGTGGTGGATATAGACCAATAACTTGTAGCTTGTCTTCATAGTCTGTGCCGCAGTTAACCTGCCCATGTTGAGGACATACGCTCTGCGTACATGGCCCAGACATTGAATCACTTATTGCCAATACAAGTGTCAAAATCACTTGGTCAACAGCGATGAACGCGTTTGTTTACCTTTGGTGAATAAAATATCTTTATCTGACTAGAATATAATCTGAATGTATTAATCCTTTCATTCATTGTGTCCAGTATGTAGAAGTTTCACAAGTTTTAAACTGATCTAGTACAGTGTGGCCCAAAAATATATTTGCTTGAACGCCAAAAATTGCCTATTTAACTCTGACCGAATAGGTTGAAACTGGGCCAGAGGAAATGTTACATCATTCCGAAGTTTTTAGTTGCACAGCAAAATTTCTCACTTGAATCCTATCCAAGTTTATTCTGATGGCGCTATTGGCATGAGAGCAGTCAAGTGTTGAGAGTACCTGGCATGCGCACTCTACCCTTCCCTCTACGGTTGTGGAGCGCATGGCAGAGGCACCTGGCGGCTGCAAACAGAAGCTTGATCGACTGCTCTCTCTATCTCTCTTTCTCCCACGCTCTCTCTAGTTCTCTCTTGGCGCCAATAAAACGTTAGTTGCCCCGGAACCACACGAAATACGCCGTGAATTAACATACTAAAACACATCACACCCGAGATCACTGGCAGCGTGGGGTTTTATGGCGCCCCAATTACTTTAATTGTGCCTTTCGAAGCCGTGCTTATTACTCGTCTGTTGTTTAAGAAAGATACATAAAATAATCTCCGTTAGTGGATGACCACCAAACAAAGGAACCCCATTACCCAGATAAAGAGTACCTAAATTGTAGGTCTTTCGGGAAAATTCTTCCTGGAGCAGTAAAAATAAATAGGCAGCGACAAGACAAAACTTGTTTTTGTTCCATAAAAAGTTGTACTTTCCATTCAGTTTCTTTGGCGATATTTTAATCTACTTTGTCAAGATATTACCAAAATTAAAATAATATTACCAAATTAAAAAGAAACCTCAGAGATCAAACAATAAACAAAAAATCAACACAAAACCTATTAATTAGCCAGTTATTCGGTTCGCTTGTACAAAAAAAAAAAACGTTTTTTCCCCGACTGGGGAAAAACTGACAGCTACAATGTGTCTTGTGGAAATGCACTCTTGCTAATTTTTTGTAGACACAAAATTATACTATAGTTGTCCACTTCAATAACTGTTATCGACTAACCCTTTAGGATGACACAGATAAATTGTCACTGAAGACGACAAGTTGGAAGTGAGCTGCATATATTCTCCAGTACAGCAGTATCAATCGCATTGGTCTCTGTTGCCACCGTCCTATTGGTCCTTCTTCACCAGACACGCCATTTGTACTCTGTAACGTTTATTATTGGCTAGCCGTCAGCCAATGAAATCGCGCGTTGAATGTTTACCAATTAACGTGTCGCGACATATGTAACAGGGTTATAATCCACCGTGTTCTCTCAAAAATTGTTACGAAGAACAGTTTTATTTTTTTGAACTGAAACGTTAGTCATGTAATTATAATGTTTTACTTAGATCCCGATAAAGTTCAGCGAAACAGTAAAATATAAATGTGTTAGTTTTGTCTTCGAGAGCAGAGAAATTTCCATAACAACGTAACCCCGTTTATACACGTGCGTACTCTGAGAAGCGGTGGAGAATCACTGGTTAGTAGACAGGTTTGGTAGGTCCGAGGACAATGACTGGTGGCTGTGGCTTTATAGCTCGGCTGCCATCATGAATTCCGACATCAGGCTCTGTCATTCCAGTCTCCCAACCGCCATATTGGATCCAGATGTCCTTGACCTTTACCTTTGTCGGCCATTTTGTTTCCGTCCGCCATTTAGTTTTTGCGCTCCATGTTCTACCATTCCATCTTGTATTTTCACGCTCTATCATTTCGTGTTGTTTTTGCATGCTCTCCCATTCCGTCTTGGATGTCTGTCCTTACACTTTTTATCTCCCTTTCCGTTCTCTCTTGTCTCTCTTGTTGCCTTCTTCTCCCGCCGTCTACGTAGTTCCTTCATCGCCTGCCAGGGGTGCTGGTGTCGCTCTCACTCGGCCACAATGTATGTTCTAGGGTTGGCCACTAGGGGCGCTGTTATTTAATTTTTGCAGAGCTCAAGATATTGTCTGGAGGAGGGCGGGATCGAATTGCCGATCCTTGGGTCGGCATGTATGCTCTCTAGACCACTCGGCTATTGGCGCATGTACTGGGACAAGGGTTTAAAATAAGTATGTGTAATATTGTGTGTATGGGGAATATATTATATTTCAAATAATGTTAGTTTTGTTGTTAATATTATTTCCGAATAATATTATTTTGGCTACTTTTATTTAAAAAATTTTCGTATTAAAATTATAAAACGGTGTACTTAACAAATAAAATATAATTTTTGGTTTTATTTAGTTGACTGGAGTTGAGTTTGCGAGCATGCATGGGCATTCAGGGCAGCTGACCATGTCAAATCAATCGTAAAACAATCTGACTATAGGAATCGATGCATTTATAAATAATTAGATTTATTTTATTTGGATTAATATTATTTATCATTTGAAAAACGCACAAATTAAAAAAAAAAAAAAAAAAAACCAGAAAAATGTGTCGAAAATGTATTTTTAATGCCAAATCGGTTAGAAAATTAAAATTGTGTAAATTTCACACTTTCCTATGACAGATGGTAACATAAAAAAAAACATTATCATGGAGGAATGTGGATTCAAACCCACAACCTCTCGAACAGGAGTCGGGTACTCTAACCTCTTTTTTGTAATTGTAGTAATTGTGTTGAAGTGATGTTGACGACCTCATGTTAGACTAACATGTTGACAAATTCTCAGTGCGTCAAGCGAACTGAGGATCTGCCGTGGAGGGAGCGGGGTGCGAACCCACGATACTCCGACTAACAAGTCGGTCATCCTTCCACTGTGCTATGGGGGCAGTACCTCCACTAAGCTACTTATGCAACAATAAGAATTCTTTCTAAGATCTGCTACAATAGCCACAAAACCAAGAGGCTACCATTCCTTTCTACAATTAGAGAATAATTAAATATATTAAACATTTTATAAATTTTTGTAATCAAATGATTTATGGTTCATGGCCACATTTAATTGAGAGCTTTTTAGTTTAAATTCATCGTATTTACCATTTTGAAAACTTTTAAAGGCAAATGTTGTATTTAAAAAATTCATTATTTTCAATCGGGGTTTGAATCATATGTTCCTATGTTCACCTTGATTGTTTCTATATATTTTTTTAAAATAATTATGTAGCAGACCACATTTTTTTCGCAAGTCAGCTGATAAGTAAGTGAATATGTAGAGGCATTTTAGGTAGGCGAATATAATTAGCCAACTCTTAGACGGCAAGCTCGTGAAATTCAGTTTACAAGTATAATTTGTAGCTCCAGGAATGTATGTCCAAGTCCTTTATAACAATAGCGATTAACCTATATATTTGCTCCATAGCTATGTGTTCTAACTGAAGCTGTTTATAAGAGACTGGTTACGTGGGATAACAAGAAATAAATATTACATTTTTGTGTTTAAAATGTACTAAAATACATTACTACCATAAAATTCCTGTTCGTTCATGTAAAGTGCGCATCCTTATACGAATTTCAGTCGTTCTATAAACATAAAACCTAAACCAACTATTCTGGCACTTATAAACTATGTGTCGTCGTGCAGTAAGCTTGAAGGCAAAGTCCTTGCAGCAAAAGTGACACCGATTGGCCACTGAAAGTTCTGTAGATGATACACTAGCGGGTCCAGATGGTTCGGCTGTCGTCATGTCGGAAGGTACGAGAAACAGGAAGTACGTTGTCTTCATAGAAAGAGATGTCGCACCTGGTGATGAGTTGTCGAGTGGTAGGCATTGAAACGTAGGAATGAAACTATGTTACATTTGACAATCACGCTGATGATGGACCAGTAACCATTGTTTCCTTTATATATTCCAATTACTTGCATGAGCAGAGACGATCCACCTTTCACATCAGCCGTTATCAAACTAAGCCTCTCAGCTGAACCCCATTATGCTTATGAAATACGCGTATGCTAGCCCTATGACATCATAGTGACTTTGAACCAATCTTATTACATCATTAATACATTGTTCAGACACCAACCAGCCAATCACCGAGTGGCCACGTGATTGCAGCTGGCCAATCGTATGCAGGTATTGAGACATCGCATGCATGAGTCAGACTTTCCATAAGTTTTTCCATTAATCTTTCAATCTTCCCATTAGTATTTTAATCTTTATATCAATCTTTCTCAGCCAGCACCACAATCTTTCAATATTTCCATCAATCTTTTGCAATCAGCACCACAATATTTCAATCTTATATCAATCTTTCTCAGCCAGTACCACAATCTTTCAATATTTCCATCAATCTTTTGCAATCAGCACCACAATATTTCAATCTTATATCAATCTTTTAATCCGTTCCGGGGTAAGGAAACAAGTGTAAACAAGAATTCGTAAACACAGCAGTGTTTATTCAAGTAGCTCTATCGAACGCATATGATTTATAACAGCCAATAAAAAATTTACAATACTCTTTAAAGAAATTCTGAAAAGTGGCCATTTTCACGAGTTAGGACAAAACCGTATAATCTTGGACCACATCAATCTCACATTAAAAATTTCCAATGTATGTAAGATTGTTTATAATAAACCATTAACTATCAACTTGTCCCACACCATTCATGTGGGTTACTCAAATTACTGTGAATATAGCATAGTCTCAATACTCGTAATAAAAATATCTTACAAAATCAATGTAAAATTCATAGGATCAGATAACATGTAATGCATACCTGAAAATCACACCTAACTAAGCCATCCGTTAAATGGACGTGAATATACTTTATACCAGGAGATACCACTTGTACAATAGTTTTAAAAATTACTAATAAAATGGGAAGAAAAATTCACAGCCCTCATGACATTTGTTTTCAACATGTATTATTATTATTATTATTATTCAATTGACAAATATCCCGTCCCTTACTCGCACTCCCCTCAAATCCAGACGAACGTAAACTGGTCACGACCATTTGTTACCACCATATGTTTTCTCATTAATACAATGGCATTTTGCAAACATCATCATTAAAAGCAATTGCCCTATTTGAAAAGGAATTAAATAATTCTCAAAATATTTTTACGTTTTTGATACTCATTACATGCATTTCTAAACAATCTTTATCAAACGGCCTGTGTGCCTCGCAATTGTGATCCACTTTACATATGACCCTAACATTAATTTCAATCAGCCAAGCTTTCATTTGTTTACAGCGATTTCCTTATTACAAGTTGTATTCATTAAGAAGTAGCAATTATTTTCATAATATTAACAGCAAATACAATATTTCCACTCGTAAACTATATTCAACATAAAAGTTATACATATTAAAATTCCTTAATTCCTTTTCTCCATAGTAATAATCTCGTGGGCCCTCGAAAACCAGCTGGTGCCAATACTGGGAGGACTCGTTGAAAGGCACATCGTTTTCCCAATTTGAATTATGTTCTATCCCAAGAAGACCGGAGACTGGCAGTGGTGTATGTCCAGTATAGCTGTCCCTCGGCATTAAAAACATACACGATAACTTTAAGGGTATTGGAGAGCAATCAAATCGGCGAGAAATTTCAATACCAAAGTGATGAAGCCAAGCAAACAGTAAGTGGTAGCATCACGAATTACGGTTCCCAACGTCACTCGTGTTCAAGCAAGTAGCATGAGCCCGACGTGACGCAACACAATTACATTTAAAAATAAACATGATTTATTTGCCTCTAGAAGAAACCCAATTTCGAAAAAACTATCACCGCCGCAACTCACCACCATACTCCCAAAATATTCTTACAAAATTAGCACCGCGACTTACCGTTGGTTTTGAAGGTGCAGTTCAGAAGCCTCTCGTCATGAACCAATATTGAGGCTGAAGGCCCACAATAAATACTTACCGACCATCTAAATGAAGCAGTGAAGAAGGATGAAAATGAGCTGTTGGGCAATCCGTTATATAAGTTAGCATAGTGTGACGTAGGAGGTGTAAGGTAGGAATAGAAGGAATGGCGAAGGCAAGGAATCAGGAAGGGGAAACAAGTAGAAGCGGAACAGATCAATCAATTAATCGAAGCGGCGATGTAGAACAGAATCGTTGATAGAGGCGCACCACGCCTCAAATCTTTCCATCAATATTTCGCAATCAGCAACACGATCTTTCAGTCTTTCCAACAATCTTTCAATCATTCATGATCAGTACCACAATCAGTACCACAACATTTTAATTTTTCCATCAATATTTCAATCTTTCCATTAATCTTTCGCAATCAGCACCACAATTAGCATCACAATCTTTCAATATTTGCATCAATCTTGCAATCTTTCCATCAATATTTCCATCACTTTCAATCTTTCAATCAATCTTTTAATATTTCCATCAATCCATCACAATCAGCACAACAATATTTCAATATTTCCATCAATATTTCAATATTTCTATCAATCTTTTAATGTTTCCATCAATCCATCACAATCAGCACCACGATCAGCACAACAATCTTTCAATATTTCCATCAATATTTCAATATTTCTATCAATCATTAATCCATATTCAAGCCATGGGTTTGTTGTATGTCTCCATACATAGATATTAAAAAAAAACGCTTCACCAGCTGTCTCCAAATTTCTACATGTCGATAGAATTAATGTTTTGTATGCATTGAACTATCCATGTATTTTTATACTAATGTCTATATCATTCTATATGCAGATTTGTCTGTTAATAGCCGAGAGCTCATAGCACCACTTTAAAGTTGTGAGGGATGCAAGTATACGACACACAAAAATTAAGAAAACCAAATTATTTTATAATAGTAATTTATTATTATTTTCTAATTACATTTTCAAAAGAAAGCCGTTTATGGCGTCATGCGATATATACCCGATTCTTCAGTTTATTAATTATTGAAAGTATATCTACAATTCCCGCGTTTTTGAAGATTAAATAATTATCTGTCTGTCAACAAGTTTATTAGGGTGTTCTCGGCATCTGCTGCCTTCTCCATGTCGCTCGTTGCAGCAGGTGTGGTGGATAGGTGTGTCAGTACATCGAGAAGATATTCATCATCGTCTTCAACACTATCACTGCCTTCATGTTCATTAGGGTGTTCTCGGCATCTGCTGCCTTCTCCATGTCGCTCGTTGCAGCAGGTGTAGTGGATAGGTGTGTCAGTACATCGAGAAGATCTTCATAATCGTCTTCAACACTATCACTGCCTTCATGTTCATTAGGGTGTTCTCGGCATCTGCTGCCTTCTCCATGTCGCTCGTTGCAGCAGGTGTGGTGGATAGGTGTGTCAGTACATCGAGAAGATCTTCATAATCGTCTTCAACACTATCACTGCCTTCATGTTCATTAGGGTGTTCTCGGCATCTGCTGCCTTCTCCATGTCGCTCGTTGCAGCAGGTGTGGTGGATAGGTGTGTCAGTACATCGAGAAGATATTCATCATCGTCTTCAACACTATCACTGCCTTCATGTTCATTAGGGTGTTCTCGGCATCTGCTGCCTTCTCCATGTCACTCGTTGCAGCAGGTGTGGTGGATAGGTGTGTCAGTACATCGAGAAGATCTTCATAATCGTCTTCAACACTATCACTGCCTTCATGTTCATTAGGGTGTTCTCGGCATCTGCTGCCTTCTCCATGTCGCTCGTTGCAGCAGGTGTGGTGGATAGGTGTGTCAGTACATCGAGAAGATATTCATCATCGTCTTCAACACTATCACTGCCTTCATGTTCATTAGGGTGTTCTCGGCATCTGCTGCCTTCTCCATGTCGCTCGTTGCAGCAGGTGTAGTGGATAGGTGTGTCAGTACATCGAGAAGATCTTCATAATCGTCTTCAACACTATCACTGCCTTCATGTTCATTAGGGTGTTCTCGGCATCTGCTGCCTTCTCCATGTCGCTCGTTGCAGCAGGTGTGGTGGATAGGTGTGTCAGTACATCGAGAAGATCTTCATAATCGTCTTCAACACTATCACTGCCTTCATGTTCATTAGGGTGTTCTCGGCATCTGCTGCCATCTCCATGTCGCTCGTTGCAGCAGGTGTGGTGGATAGGTGTGTCAGTACATCGAGAAGATATTCATCATCGTCTTCAACACTATCACTGCCTTCATGTTCATTAGGGTGTTCTCGGCATCTGCTGCCTTCTCCATGTCGCTCGTTGCAGCAGGTGTGGTGGATAGGTGTGTCAGTACACCGAGAAGATCTTCATAATCGTCTTCAACACTATCACTGCCTTCATGTTCATTAGGGTGTTCTCGGCATCTGCTGCCTTCTCCATGTCGCTCGTTGCAGCAGGTGTGGTGGATAGGTGTGTCAGTACATCGAGAAGATATTCATCATCGTCTTCAACACTATCACTGCCTTCATGTTCATTAGGGTGTTCTCGGCATCTGCTGCCTTCTCCATGTCGCTCGTTGCAGCAGGTGTGGTGGATAGGTGTGTCAGTACATCGAGAAGATCTTCATCGTCGTCTTCAACACTATCACTGCCTTCATGTTCATTAGGGTGTTCTCGGCATCTGCTGCCTTCTCCATGTCGCTCGTTGCAGCAGGTGTGGTGGATAGGTGTGTCAGTACATCGAGAAGATCTTCATCGTCGTCTTCAACACTATCACTGCCTTCATGTTCATTAGGGTGTTCTCGGCATCTGCTGCCTTCTCCATGTCGCTCGTTGCAGCAGGTGTGGTGGATAGGTGTGTCAGTACATCGAGAAGATCTTCATAATCGTCTTCAACACTATCACTGCCTTCATGTTCATTAGGGTGTTCTCGGCATCTGCTGCCTTCTCCATGTCGCTCGTTGCAGCAGGTGTGGTGGATAGGTGTGTCAGTACATCGAGAAGATATTCATCATCGTCTTCAACGCTATCACTGCCTTCATGTTCATTTCCATCAATACACTCTTCAAGGTCTACTTCACCTCCTGTTTGGTATTCTATATTACATTTGCTTTTCTTTGTAGTAGAAGTCGTATGTTCATCAGAATTTAGAGCCGATAACTGTTTATTTTTTAAGTTCGTCGACTTCACGCGAAATTCTTGAAAGTGTACATTCCACACAAATCGCCTGTATTGCACTCACTGCAACACTTGCTGATTCCTAGTAGACGAATCCTTGCAGATCTCGGTATGTTCTTTCAATGTAATACCTTACTCAAACTGCATTAGACCAATGTCATAATTCTTCATCACGCGAAAAGGACTCTTTGTACAGACCGTTCTCTCATGCCGACGAGCATTTTGACCTTAGGTGAAAACTCGTTCACAAAATCGGCACTGACGGCAACCAGGTAAAGATAATTCAGGTCGCGGCTCCATGTTAGTTGAGGTCAAGGGCAGAACTGCGTATGTGCAATTCATTTTCGTGGTATGACGAGAGAGCACTTCCAAATCGCTGTTCTCTTCATGCTGTAAGAACGTCAACTATCATTTTCTATATAAAAGTACACTTTTTACACTAAAGAGCCTACCTTGGGCCCACAAAATGACTTATATTATAAAATTAATATGTAAAAAATATGGGACCAGTCTGGGTAAACCGACATACTCGTTCGCCCAACGAGTCTATTATTTTCAAGTTTCATATTCCGAATTTTTAAGGAAAACTAACAATATTTTAAAATGCTTAACACAAATGCAATCTGTGATTTAACAAATATAAAATCGTGAGAAATAATTTCTTGTTGTTATTATTAAGTTGCGACAGGGGGAAAATATGCAAGTGGAAAGGTTCAGAACTTAGGAAAATTATGACATAGCAGCCGTAGCGATCACAGATTTTATAGCACATGAAGTTAAATAAAACTGCGTCTTACATATACTTATTTTATTTGTAGATTACAGAGTTCAGCTAATATAAATATAATGGAATGAAATTAAACGTTACACTCATTTATCTAAATAATAATAATTGATTCCGAAAAATCTATTAACTATATAGGAATAATCACTGGTTTACTACTGCAACGGCATTGTAAGATCGCCAGCAGGGACCCCCAGAGATATGAAACCCTGCACACGCAGCTACTATCACTTGGTGGGCCGGCAGCCGGGCGACACAACACAAGTACTGACTGGCTTGTTGGTGTAATGACTGGCTCGCAGTCTGCTATAGTTAGCCCGGCGACACAACACAAGTACTGACTGGCTTGTTGGTGTAATGACTGGCTCGCAGTCTGCTATAGTTAGCCGGGCGATACAACACAAGTACTGGCTGGCTTGTTGGTATGATGGCGGGCTCGCAGTCTGCTATAGTTTGCCGGGCGATACAACACAAGTACTGGCTGGCTTGTTGGTATGATGGCGGGCTCGCAGTCTGCTATGGATATCCGGGCGATACAACATAAGTACTGGCTGGCTTTTGGTATAATGGTGGGCTCGCAGTGTGTGATTGTTAGCCGGGGATAAAAACTGCTCCGGGCTTTGCCATGCGTGTGATGATGGGTTACTCTACCTGTCCCACCTGGTTCACATATCTAGTCAGCCGCTTAGCCTCACCTCGCCTCCAGCATCCATGGTCCAGGCTAAGTGTGAGGCGTATCACGGCTCCTTGCTCCAGCGAGTCTCCAGTTTCACATTCGACCAGGTAGCACCTAGTGAGACTGGGGAGGCTGTTAAGAGCGAGGTCTTGATTCCTGACGAGGGCGGGTATGGAGCAGCGCCGGAATGAAGGTTCTGGGTAAAGGGAGACCTCAGAGAAAAATCTACCGACCAGTGGCATCATCCGGCGCGATTCTCACGTGCGAAAATCCGAGAGTGACCCAGCCAGGGATTGAACCTGGTTCGCCTTGTTGGGAAGCGAGTAGGCTAACCACTACATCAACCACGGCACCACAGGGAGATGAGAGTGTGTTACAACCATCAGTGCAGATCACCGTGACTGTTGATGACGTGTTCCCACTTATAACTTTTCGGCAACTCACAGGACCCTCTTGCTCTACTTCATCCCACCATACTATTGGCTGTCTGGCAGCAGTTGGTATGGCGGGGTGACTATCTATCTACCAATCACATGACTTTTATTATGTAGCAGGCTATGCAATACATCATGCAAAATTCAGAAAAATTCAAAAATATGTTTTTTTATTAATGATATTACTGTTAAAGTACCTGGCCTACTTTACTGAGTGGTTTTGTAATCGCTTGTTATACACTAGCGAAAAATTAAAATTACATCCATGCAGGTTTTTCGAAAAAAATAAAAAACCTTCTAGTATTAGCCTTGTCCGAGACATACTTGGGATATTTTTGCAATGAGTTAATACATTGGTCAAGACTGTGAAGTTTGGTTTTGAGAAACTGCAATGCCTCTTCGCGATAAAGTGAGAACATCTGCTTATGATATCCTTCTCTGCTCAAGTTACGACCATCCAGTTACATGTGGAATGAAATTGCCATTTACCCGATCACTTTAACCATGGGCTAATTAAGGTAATTGTGACGTTGTTATCATTGTATATATGTCATACTAATAATTGTGCCAATTTTATATCTTATATATATATATAAGAAAGAGAAAAATAATCACTGTTTGGACACTTGCTTCTCCCGTTAAGAGTTACATTCGAGCTAATCTTCAGTTTCATTACGCTCATACTTGAAGTTTCCTTTGGCCACTGATTACGTGTATGTGTGACGACACGTAGTGATATTTTTCTGGGCCAATCTGGTTGAGGTTACTACGGTATTGAGCGACTGCTATTCGCTGGTGGCCACTTAACACTCGTAGCAGTTATAAACCATCCAACAGCGAACGTAGATCTGAGCTTAAGTGCATTGAAATATAACTTTATTACTTACATGTACGGACTTGTATTTTGTGTTTGCAGGCTGGTCTCCGAGAATTTTTATGCTCATTTATTACTGGTATTATTTTCACCAAACCAAAACGAAGCTACGGAATCTAGAAGAAAAGTTTTGGTTCTTCAGCAAACGTAAGACACTTTGTTCTCAGTGAATGCTAAAAGGACTTACCAACATCGTCGTGCATTTTCTTCGTGCATCCTTTAAAAGTGTTCTAGGGCCAAACATTTTTCTGTGTTGGGGAAATGTGTCACGGCTTGTTACATAATGCCAAGTAAGATTTTTATACAAATGTCAAATGTGTTCAAAATTACAATTTTCAGCTGGCTTCAGCTATATACATTTTTAGCACAGCTATTGGTATTGTAACCTTATATATTGCACCAAACGAAAATCAATAACTATTTATCCCCAAATACGACATCCCTTTCGGGGAAAGAGTTACATCAAGTCATAGGACCAACTGAAAGAAATGTTTTGAAGTGTGACATTTTTGTAAGGTTCAATTTGTTTATATTTCCTTTCTTTTTAAACCTTATACATAAATATAATGAACTGCATAAGTGTTTTAAGCAAGGGGCATAAAATTAACCCCCTTAAGTGGGACTCCGTCATCTTGGATTTTCACTATTTTTAACCTTAGGTTCCATTTGATAATTTTATCAAAAATCCTCGCACGACATTGCATAAATAATAGCTTCTAAAGCTTTATCAAACTATTACATCTATACTATCATTATTAATTTGTGACTAGTGAATGCCGACAAGTAATACATAAATTATACTGCAGGCAACAGTCAGTAGTATCCCAATACATGTTTTAAAACATGCGCAAAGCCATGTCCTATGCCTTATCGACGCCCAAAATAAAATACAACATACGTAATGTATTTATGGCGAAAATGCCATAAATCCAAGACGGCGGGCTCTAATCACCCTTAGCATATTGTCCTGATTATACTCGTTCACATATGACATGTTGCAGATATTGTTTAGTGATGGTCGGTGCTGAACATAAAAAAGACTAATGTTTTGTATTAATGTTACTACAACAGTAATTTGTTGTTACCTGTGAGCCGTCAGTAACTAATGTTGCTGTCAATGTAATACACTGTTAATGTAACATGAAGTACTTTTATAACGACATTACATCCTTACTGTTCTGTCAACGATAAGGTGGTATTCATGTTGCGGCAAAACCAATTTGGTGTTGAATTTATGTTAACATCTGTGTTAAAATTTCTAGTATATTCTTTGCTTTTAAAAACATTTCGATATAAAATATATTAAGTATATGCAAAATTTGCGACATTTTAATATCAGAAAATACGAATATAAAATGCGCATAACTCCAGTTATGAAGTTTTTTTAAATTAATTTTCCACGTGATTTCCAATTTTTATCAGACAACTACAGAATTATACAAGACACTTAAGTTAAAAACGCAGCAATTTTTTACACTCTCTGCCCTACAATACATAATAAACGAGGTGAACTCACAGTTATTATGAGAAAATTTAAAGTTGTTATGGTGACATCAGATAAGTGCGAGGAATTTGGATAGTTTTAGGGCGTGGGTGGTAAGGAAGGAGGGAGGGAACTCACTTCAACACTACATGCACTATTAGCTGACCTAAATGCACGTGTCTTTGACATGCCGCTTCACCTAACAAAGTTCTCACTTGAACACTACATGCACTATTAGCTGACCTAAATACACGTAGCTTTGACATGCCGCTTCACCTAACAAAGTTCTCACTTGAACACTACATGCACTACTAGCTGACCTAAATACACGTATCTTTGACATGCCGCTTCACCTAACAAAGTTCTCACTTGAACACTACATGCACTACTAGCTGACCTAAATACACGTATCTTTGACATGCCGCTTGACCTAACAAAGTTCTCACTTGAACACTACATGAACTATTAGCTGACCTAAATACACGTAGCTTTGACATGCCGCTTGACCTAACAAAGTTCTCACTTGAACACTACATGCACTACTAGCTGACCTAAATACACGTATCTTTGACATGCCGCTTCACCTAACAAAGTTCTCACTTGAACACTACATGCACTACTAGCTGACCTAAATACATGTATCTTTGACATGCCGCTTCGCCTAACAAAGTTCTCACTTGAACACTACATGCACTACTAGCTGACCTAAATACACGTATCTTTGACATGCCGCTTCACCTAACAAAGTTCTCACTTGAACACTACATGCACTACTAGCTAACCTAAATACACGTAGCTTTGACATGCCGCTTGACCTAACAAAGTTCTCACTTGAACACTACATGAACTACTAGCTGACCTAAATACATGTAGCTTTGACATGCCGCTTCACCTAACAAAGTTCTCACTTGAACACTACATGCACTACTAGCTGACCTAAATACATGTATCTTTGACATGCCGCTTCACCTAACAAAGTTCTCACTTGAACACTACATGCACTACTAGCTGACCTAAATACACGTATCTTTGACATGCCGCTTCACCTAACAAAGTTCTCACTTGAACACTACATGTACTACTAGCTGACCTAAATACACGTATCTTTGACATGCCGCTTCACCTAACAAAGTTATCACTTGCGCTATAAATTACGTCATACGTTAATTATGAACGTCTGTCTTGATTATTACTTCCGTGATAAAACTTGCGGCACAATTTGTCGTTTGAAACTGGGGCAAATTAATGGTAATTTTTACAGCTTAATGTTATCTTTAAAAAATGGATTTCTGGCAGCACGGAAGGAATAAAAAAGGCGGCAGCTTGAATATAAGGAGGGGAAAACATTTAAAATTAAAAGCAAGCTAAATGCGAAGTATGCAACGTGTGTGTGCGTGCGTGTGTGTGAGCTCTGTGAAATTCTCTTTGTCTCGTTTTTGTTATCGTGAAGAATAATTGGGGCTAACATCCTGTGTTAGGCGTGTTAGGCGTGTAATGGCAGTAACAGATGTCGCACTGCAATTAGCAGCCAGCTAACGAGGCGCCATTATGAATTCACCACGGCCTGCGGTGAAGTTACAGACCTGTGTCGAGAGCACTTAGCTAGCCACCCTCCACACAGGGTGTTCCACTCCCAGTACCTGCGACAAACTCGGCTGTTTTTATCGCTCAGCGACACCCCGCTCTAACGTACATTCTCTCACGCTTTCCACGCCTACTTCCGCCCTTATGGACGCACACGCCCAATAAAGGTCCTTACACTATCCAGAACTATAGCATTTGACTTTATGATCGGACCTGACGTTTTATTCCCAGAATGTTGTTTCTTGTGGAGCTGGATACAAATAAACTGCCAAAGATAACGTCAAGCCATCTTTACTTTATGCTTACGAAATGTTCAAATTTAAGCCAAGCAGCCGTTTTACCTAGAATCTCAAAGAGGTTATTTGTAATGAATGTTTACTCTAGGGCGATTTTCGTCTCTGTATATTAAACCAAGCTCGTCTAAATTTAAAGAAATGGAAAACGATTGTAATGTGAAGAGAAAATACATGAATTTATACTTATGAATAAAGTAAATATCCGGGTTATTTTGTTTTGAAAATAAATCTTTGTAAACGCTTAAGCCTATTTCAAAAACAGGTATGTAAATTGCATTCCTGGTTTGAATACAATGACTAGCATAAAATATACACATTTTTACAACAGAGATTGCCGAATCAGATTTCAGCTGTCTGAACTTTGACTTTACAATGAGCATTAGTGGTTTCGTCGAGAGAAGGCAAATGCAAAGTCGATACCTGAAGTTTTCTATTGTGTAAGGGTCTCAGTTCAGACACTTAATCGTTTACAAAGAGCACACATAGGTTTCACTTCAATATTATTCATGCCTATTGCTAGTAGAATGACACAAATAAATGCAGTGGAATAAATAATTAATTCATTCCAACAAATTTCCTACCATACAATCTTCATCAAATATTTATTCCCTTTACTAATTATCGAAAAGTAATCCCCTTCCATTATAGGGCCAGAATAATAAACACGGCCGTAGATAAAATACGTATGCGAACGCCTAACACAATTCAATCTTAGCATAGCATACACTTACGTAGTGCGATCATTAAGTTCATGACAATACAGTGTGGTTGCCTACACTCTAGGCGCAAGTTCACGAACATTAGACAGGCTCATATGAACTCAGCCAGTAACAGATCTGCGAGCAAACAAACACCTAATGCCATGTCACCTGGTCTCAGGTAGACTCGGCTACACACTGGGGCAGAAGCCTATGTATAGAAACCTGAGACTCGGAAATACATAGGAGAGTGGAGTCTAGCCTACGCGGAACTTTCCTATCCCTGTCCACAGCGGTAGTGAAATTTCGCGAAAAGATTTCAAGACAAGTTATATTTCAAAACACTGTAGGGTCTTTTACTTATCTTAATTGGCTGAATTACATTTTGACACGTGTTAACTATCTGCACACGAATCACGTAGGAGCCGTGCCTATGTTGCCGAATCCTGTCTGGCCCGGTCAAATATGAAGACGCCTTCTCAAGTAGACAGCAGCAAATGGCAATAGAAAAGAGGCTGATGGGTGCTTATAGTATTGAAGTGGAGTCTACCTTGTGCTCATATTGTTTCGCGAAAAGTCACTAGCTGTAGGCCGGCTTGTCTATTAGGCTCTGCCATGCAGTAAGCCAATTTGCAAGGTGCATATATTTTTTTAGTCCTTCAAGTATCACCACTTCACATGACAATAGGCTGTACTCGACATTCCTATACATACACTACTCTAGCGATCTACGTTATTTAATAGGCTGTCGCACTGTAAAAACGCTCTCTTTGCTGGATTACATGATATGTTACCGCCAAGAAAAAGGTGTTTGAATATGAACCACTGCAAAGTAGCCTTACCACAAACATATTATTTTGAATCTACGGTCTATATAACAAGGCCTATAATAAGCTTGCATTGCCGTTACGGCAGTTCAGCAGACGTATTTGTGGTAACACCAGTTACACTGTGAAGATAATTTGTGCTCTGAAAAATAACTCTGATTAGTAGAGCTGGCGGGTAGACTTCACAGTCTTATCTAAACTCATGCAGATATCAACTGTTCATTGGTTGCATGTTGTGGCAGTACAAGGCGGTGATTGGACCTAAAGTTTATTGCATGTTGGTTATTGGCTCATTCATTTCCAGAAGGTGTCAAAGAACACGTCGACTAATTGCGAAAGAAACATGAACGTACGAGTTTGTGAATTCCAACTTGTCTTGAAATGAATCCGCAAATTGTTCAGGTTTCTAGTGATTAAGAGAGAAGTAACAAACGTTTTAAATTTTTATTCGCAGAAAAAATGACAAAGACAACTCCGAGGCTGAAACCTGCAATCCTCGCGCTACTAGCCTGGCGACCTTCGCCACACGACGCTGTGTCTGATTACTAGCGCCATCTGTTATTCGCGAAAATATTTCAGGCGTACTTATATTCCAAAACACTACAGCTCAGATCCACTTTCGTGACTGGATTATTTTAACTGTCTCGCATTGCAGGTGTCTGCCGCAAATCACGGATACTCAGTGTTGAAGTTACCTCACTCTGATTGGCTCAGTCAGGTAAGGAACAGTCTACCGACAAAGACATGTGCCAATAACCAAAATAAAACTGCACGTATGCCACAAAACATTCGAGTCTATCCTTTGCGTAAGTGACGATATTTGGATGGCCCTTAAACGTGAGGTATTGAGAGCCGATGAGGGTGATTGAGGTCAGTATGAAAGGGCGAGGGAAACGAGAGATTCCCGAAACAATCCGCCGACCAGCGGTATCGTCCGGCACGATTCCCACATGCGGAAATCCGGGAGTGACTCCTGCCGGGGATTGAACCCGGTTCGCCTTGGTTGGAGGCTAGCAGGCTAACCTCTCAGCCACCGCGGCCCCTACATATTGCGGAAGAATACATCAATTGTATAAAAGTATATTTTAAGCAGGGCTTTCAAACATGCTCAGGTCATCGTGGTCAGCCTCTACGTAACACACAGGAAGATAATGTTTGGCGTGTACTATTGTGTATGATAATGTTTGGCGTGTACTATTGTGTATGATAATGTTTGGCGTGTACTATAGTGTATGATAATGTTTGGTGTGTACTATAGTGTATGATAATGTTTGGTGTGTAGTATTGTGTATGATAATGTTTGGCGTGTACTATAGTGTATGATAATGTTTGGCGTGTACTATAGTGTATGATAATGTTTGGCGTGTACTATAGTGTATGATAATCAGTGCACAGTTAGCTTCCCTGTGGATAAGTGATTCGAAAACCATGCTACAGGTTTTTAGTGCTCATTGGTTGAGATACGGAACAAGTGTTGTTTCAGGTTAACTAATAACTCGCATGAAATTATTTATTATTTGTTACACCTGAAAGCGTTCATAAACCATTTTATTACCGAATTATCTTAGGCCCTATTGTTTGAGGTGAAGGGTAGCTGTGTGCAGTGTGGTACTTTATGTAAAACTTGCTGCGTGTTAGTAGTAGAGATCAGCATTACATTCACAGGTGAGAGATATACTGACAAATCACATTCACAGGTGAGAGATACACTGACAAATCAGATTATTCGGAAGTAATGCGCTCAAGCAACTCATTCCTTATGTATAGGGACAACCAAAAATATCCTTCACGGCGACACGTTCTTGATGCTGAGCATGGGTGGGGAAGGGTTGAGTACTGAGTGTCGGTGCAAAGTTTCGTGCACAGTACTGTACCAGGGTGTCTCTGAGAGACGGGGTATTGCACACTCGCCACATCGCCACTTCATTCCCACTGACAGACACACACAGCGCAGAGCTCGTTTTCATATTTTCCATCTCATCAAAAACAGATTACATTTTTTCCCCCAGCTCTCTCTCCCTCTCTCTCTCTCTCTCTCTCTCTCTCTCTCTCTCTCTCTCTCTCTCGCTCACTGCCGTCCCTTGCTCCGACTGTTAGCTTCTTTTTTTCCCCTTCTTTGTAGCTTGAATTTCGCCATTAAACAACTGGTACTTCGTAATTTCAAATCCTTTTCATGCTTAACTGTGACATCCTGCACAAATTATACCCACCACTCTTCCATTTTGCTATTTATCTTTATATATTAATTACTTTTTCTCACAGTCATTTATGTACTACAATAGTTTTATTTATGATATCAATTGAACAATGTGTACGTTGTTAACAAAGTACTTTAAATAAATATATTTCTGTGCGTGAGATTGGTTATTGGTGAGATATATCTGTCGAAGTTTTTATGTACGTATGTATGTATATATGTATGTATGTTTGTTTTTATGCAATGTTGCACCGTTTGACGAGCCTGGACCAAGTTTAGCAGGGATGGTCTTTAATATCCAACAGAACCACTTAAAGTACGCATTATTTTTTTCATTTTAGTTGTTGCGAAAGAGTTTGGTGTGTAAAGTACCTACAAATGTCTTACAACAACTGAGACTTTGGAACGTGTCGGAAGGGTTTCAGTATATCCGTGGTACAAGAAGCCACCAACTACAGAATAGTTGACGAGTCAGCAGTAACCAGTAGCATTGCCCAGACAAAGACGCTGTCTGCATTGGTGTTGCCTTCTGGACTTGCGCAGTTCTGACCATGTATTCTGCAACATGTCATATGTGGACGCGTACACTCGGGGTAATGTGTTAAGTGGTTAAATCTCTTTGGGAGCCGGGTTATCGCGTTTCGTCATAAATGCAAGACTTGACACAAAATATGTAAATATATTAAACAGTGCATACAGATTACAGTTTAACAGCCAAGTCCACTTTAATGGAAGGTGTGAAACTTGCTTTTCGAACTCAGAATATGTTCAACTGTGGCTGTAATTTTGTATGTTGAATAAATAAAATGTCTCTCAAACGTTGGTCGCTCAAACTACCTCTGCGTTTTGACTTTGCGAGCTTCATCTAAGAAAAGGTTTGCTCACACCTATATGTATTCCCAAACACATACAATAAACTGTGTTCCAAGTCTTTGATCTTCGAGTCGTTTTCTTCTAGAAGGAAGTTGTAAAACTGAACGAGACTTCCTTCTTTGAACTTGTCCTTCTTGGTGTCCTCAGCTTCCAGATCAACTAGTTCCAGCTGCAATAATGGTTCAAAATCTTCAGTTTCACAATAGAAGGGCATCTAAAAGATCCGGATGTCATTAGAATACGCACCTAAGTCTGAGAACCTGTCTGAAAATAGTTCCTTCAGATCGCCACAAGAATTTTGTTGTAAACAGAAGTGGTAGTTCTGGAACTGTCGGTGTTTGAGTCCGTGAGATTGAATTAAATTTACTATAAAACCAACTTTGCTCATAGAGCTTCCTGACGAAGGCTACAGTATGGTGTCAAGGGTTTCGTGACACTACTGGCTTGTAAGTTGTCTGCACCTCCTTGGAGATATCCTTACTAGTCGCTATATCATGCAATCTGCTAGTTCTTCAGTTACTTCAAACACTCTGTTTACACCTCTAAAAAATAACCAAACTAGAGCCATGTCAGAGACATATGTAAATTCGTCCAAGGCTATTACGAACCAAAAACATTTTGATACATTTTCGGTTAACTGAGCTGAAACATTGGAGACAATATCTTCAACTCTACTTGCCACTGTTTGGCAAAAAACTTACAGATTTAAAATTTTTTATTTTGTCAGAAAATAATTCTTCTGCAATAGTTGACATACAGTTCGTCAACTTACTCTCGTAACAACTTCACTTTATTGAACACGTTCCTTGAAAATGTTTTGTTGAAAGCAAAGTCCACGTTTCAAAGTTCCGAAATTTTCCCTCACGTATCATGTCCTTGGATTTATCAGAGTTTTCACAATGCTTTGTTTCGTAATGACGACGAATATTATTCTCCTTAAGAACAGCAATAAGTTAATTACAGATCACACAGTGCTCAGTTTTCTTTCTCTGTGACAAAATATTAAATGCATCATTTATCATTGAAGACACTGCATTCACTATCAACTATTAACTTATTACTCTGAACCAACATTATGTTCACTTATCCAAACAAAAACAGTCAGCCTCAACATGATATAAAGAGACACGGACACAGCCCGTATGGCTTGATGAAGTCACAGTGAACACAGAAATACAATGTTTCATAGTAAAGTCACAGTGAACACAGAAAGACAATGTTTCATAGTAAAGTACAGCGCTCTCGGC
Organism: Dryococelus australis; assembly: GCA_029891345.1. NCBI lineage: Eukaryota > Metazoa > Arthropoda > Insecta > Phasmatodea > Phasmatidae > Dryococelus > Dryococelus australis. The sequence continues at coordinate 179,652,255 of CM056999.1, forward strand.
GACTTCTGTGTTTATGAACAAGAAAAGACCGGAAACAGCACGTGTACATGTTTCATTAATTTAAGTAACCATATCCCCGAAGATCAAATGTTGCGCGTTTTCAGCGGTATCACACTAGAAAAGCAGTAGCTTTTAGAACATACGGTTGCCGAAATCGAGAGAGAAAATTGTTTTCTGACGATAACAGTTCCCACGAATATTGAATTACCACGTAAGAGACGAGGATTATCAGATTCCATGGTTCTGTGTGCTTGTTTCTCTTACTGTTTGTGATCAAACTGAAGTTTACTATATTTTCTATGTTAACTTTTCGCACGTGCCGCGAGCTGGATTAAACACCTCCACGGGACGGATGTGGTCCCCTGGGCCATATTTTGGGGACCCCTGTTTGAACACATTGCTGACTATCACGACACCAGCCGTTTCCATGAAGTTCAGCGCAACACAGTGTGAAGTCGGCAGCGCCAGAGAGTTTCCATGAAGTTCAGCGCAACACAGTGTGAAGTCGGCAGCACCAGAGAGTTTCCATGGCAACACAGTGTGAAGTCGGCAGCACCAGAGAGTTTCCGTGAAGTTCAGCGCAACACAGTGTGAAGTCGGCAGCACCAGAGAGTTTCCGTGAAGTTCAGCGCAACACAGTGTGAAGTCGGCAGCGCCAGAGAGTTTCCATGAAGTTCAGCGGAACACAGTTTGAAGTCGGCAGCACCAGAGAGTTTCCATGAAGTTCAGCGGAACACAGTTTGAAGTCGGCAGCACCAGAGAGTTTCCATGAAGTTCAACGCAACACAGTTTGAAGTCGGCAGCACCAGAGAGTTTCCATGAAGTTCAGCGGAACACAGTTTGAAGTCGGCAGCACCAGAGAGTTTCCATGGCAACACAGTGTGAAGTCGGCAGCACCAGAGAGTTTCCGTGAAGTTCAGCGCAACACAGTGTGAAGTCGGCAGCACCAGAGAGTTTCCGTGAAGTTCAGCGCAACACAGTGTGAAGTCGGCAGCGCCAGAGAGTTTCCATGAAGTTCAGCGGAACACAGTTTGAAGTCGGCAGCACCAGAGAGTTTCCATGAAGTTCAGCGGAACACAGTTTGAAGTCGGCAGCACCAGAGAGTTTCCATGAAGTTCAACGCAACACAGTTTGAAGTCGGCAGCACCAGAGAGTTTCCATGAAGTTCAGCGCAACACAGTGTGAAGTCGGCAGCACCAGAGAGTTTCCGTGAAGTTCAGCGCAACACAGTGTGAAGTCGGCAGCACCAGAGAGTTTCCATGAAGTTCAGCGCAACATAGTTTGAAGTCGGCAGCACCAGAGAGTTTCCATGAAGTTCAGCGCAACACAGTTTGAAGTCGGCAGCGCCAGAGAGTTTCCATAAAGTTCAGCGGAACACAGTTTGAAGTCGGCAGCACCAGAGAGTTTCCGTGAAGTTCAGCGCAACACAGTGTGAAGTCGGCAGCACCAGAGAGTTTCCATGAAGTTCAGCGCAACATAGTTTGAAGTCGGCAGCACCAGAGAGTTTCCGTGAAGTTCAGCGCAACACAGTGTGAAGTCGGCAGCACCAGAGAGTTTCCATGAAGTTCAGCGCAACATAGTTTGAAGTCGGCAGCACCAGAGAGTTTCCATGAAGTTCAGCGCAACACAGTTTGAAGTCGGCAGCACCAGAGAGTTAAAATTACTCAAATGAACAGAATGGATCGCATTTTATATTTAGGGAATTCTTTCGGGACAAGATAGACGCCATTCTCATATACAGTAAAGTCACCTTTGTAATTTGATCACAGACACACACTGGACGACTCTAAGTCAGGAGTATACTTACAAGTAGCGAGTGTCATACTGCCATACGTGGAGTTAACACTGGCTACTCTCTGGTAGAAACATCTTAGGCTCGAGTATACACAGGACTGTAGAGTCTAGCCTACAGGTCACTGAACTCGCCAAATTCTCCTATCCCTACTCATATTTTCTAGGAAGGAACGTGTTTCATTAGGGACTGTCAGCTCGCTCGGCATTGTATTGGCACAGAGTCGGCGAGTAATGAAGGTTGTGCAGTATAGTAAGGGTGTCCGGTGTTGTGTGAGCCGATAGCACTATGGTAAGTGGGAAAACGCACACCAATCTAAACTGTATTTCTTATCCGTAGTGAATAAAGATGACTAACTTCTTTAGTATGTCTGGAAATATATACTGCACCTGTCGAATGGTAAACTAATTAAGTGCAAGTATATTTTAGTGGCAGGCCAGTGCAATTCACTAGAGATCAGCAGAGATCACTGCGAAATCAAAGGAACACCTCCAACTAAAATAATCGACGACATAATTTGATCTGTTACGTTGGAGTAGTTTGAACAGATCCGCAGTGAAACTTGCGATCTGGAACAGTTTTGACTATTTCGTTTCTAAAATGTACTTTGCGCTTCTGTCTCAACACGTGCGAGGATTTCATCCGCTGCTGATCACTTTACTGTTCGAGTTATGTTACTCGCTGAAGGAATAATCTGGGCCGTGCCACACGAGTTAGTCGACCAATGTTAGAAGTGAAATGGGCATATAGCTACTTCGAGTTCAGTTTGAAACCAAATAGCACGGTTTTTACGCGTCTCTGCTTAGTTCTATAAATGTTTACGCGAAGGTTAGATTTTTTTCAATATCTTTCGTGCGCAGAAGATCTTCATTGCTAGCTAAAGAATGTTCACAGTAAACTGAGAACTTTTAAAGTCCTGCTTAAGCTGTACTTATACGTACATTGTGTATTCTTCCACTGTATGTAATACATGACACGCGTGGATCTGATCACTTTATTCGTGTGTCGGTCAAGTGAACATGTGAAATGATTAGAAAAATAAATATTTTATGATATGGTTGTTTTTGCACTTACACGAATAAAATAAAACGGAAAGCAAAATAAAAAATGTCAGTATTTACAAATATTTACCAAAGAATATTAATTCAATGTTAATAGATGGAACTTGTTGCCTTCCGTCGTTACCAATCTTACTGTGCGCATGACACTTTGTGGGTTCGTTAAAATATATGCAGGCAGGGGCAGTGTTTTTCAAACGTCTGTTCAAAAGTGCTCATTTAATCGCGAACAACCAATCCTATTCTTTATTATATAACATGTCTTACTTGTGTGAGCCAATCACAATTTAGCTACTTCATACTGAGTTGGCGTCTAAGAAGCGCAACAGACGAGCAGAGGCGTGGAAAATTCGCAGTTTTAAATCTTGAAATGTGGCCGTCATAAGCAATAGATTTGAAGACCCTGTGTTAAAAGGATGCAGGATGCTGTAACATTACAGTAAAGTCCACAAAACTCTGCGTAAATAAAGCGACATATGACGTTGATAGCAGACAGTGTGTTACGTAACGCTTTAGTAAGAATATTTACACTGATTTATTTACTAGAGATCTGAAAAGTTCGCGAGTTCAACGACCCGTGGGCTAGGCTTCGCGATCTTATATAAACTCATGCAGATATCGTATGTTCCTTCGTTGCACGCTGTGGCAGTACAAGGCGGTGGTTGGGCCTACATTTTATTGCATGTTTGTTATTGGCTCATTCATTTATATCCAGGAGATGTCCAACAACGCGTCGACCAACTGCAAAAGTAACACGAACATATAAGTTTGAGAATTCCAACTTGACTGGAAATGAATCCGCGAGTTGTTCAGGTTCTTATATATCACCAATTAAGGTGTAGAGTGTATTATGTCGTGCAATAATAAAGCAAATTTCGTAGATATTTAAAATGCAAATCTTCTTACACTGTAACTATCCAATTTTTAAAAAAAGAAATGGAAACCAGTTGCCAAAAAAGTTTCTGTAGTGCTACAAAATGATTACTTGTAAAAATTGCAATTCATGTATTTGTGATATTACACATTAAGATGTGTGTTTCATCTTACATTATCCAGAAGAGGAAACAAATCTATTTTTATAATGTTCTCGAAAACAACAGTAATAAAAACAATAAAGGATAAAAAAAAATAGGAATTGTGCTCAAACAAATTGCTAGCGCCGAGAATTGGCCCGCAGCATTTGGCTTGCAATGCACGTCGTGTGCCAGGCTACAAGTTCGTAGTTCTGTTTGAAAGTTCAATAATTCTACATCTGACGGATGATTGAGGTTTGTGATTTAGACAGTTTTTTTGCACTCAGAAGGACATTATGTCTGCAGGTGGATTGGAAAGTTGCACAGTTTCAGTTTCGGGATGACTTTGCAAACAACAAACAAAGTATCAGAATTAACTGTGTATAGGGGAAATACACATAGCTGTGTGATCGCATGAGCTTATACTTTCTGGGAAGATAAAGTAAAAGGCAATGGAATATTTACACTCGAAAGGGCGTTAAAAACACTCCCAATCTTCCCCCACCCCCTTAATTATGACCTAACTTAATGTAACACCCATGTGTCATGCCTTACATAGGATTCGAGCCCAGGGCCTGCCGCACTGCAGGGCGACCGCACACCGACCAACTGCGCCACGGGAGGTCGCCCCCCACCCTCCCTCCCATCGCCAATTAATTATAATCAGAAGCAGGTCATTCGTAAACACATTCACTTGTTTTAGATTAAATAAATATTACAGTGCAGTCTGTAATTTTGGCTTCGCGACTCAAAGTAATTCCTAATATTTACTTTTTTTTTTAATTATTACAATCACCGCTTTTGTAAAGTTGCAAAACAAGAAGACAGTTTACAAATTATAATACTGTGTTTTTAGATTGTTTTGTTAATGTACAAAGAATTTCTTAGTCAAATTTACAAAAAAATATTTTCCGTGTACCGACAACATCCGTAATTTATCTGTTGCGGTTTGTCGAGCCTGCCGTACATAGGGTTAAGCCCCTCCGCCTACAATGCGCCACAAAACTAAGTTAATACACAGAAGCAAATAGGCGTGGCCTGCAGCGTACACCCTCAGTGATTGGCTACGCATTATCGCTACTGCGCGACGCATGTTGTTTATTGGCTGGTGTGTCGACTGGCAAGTGACTTACGAGACGTTGATTGGTGGACGGCGTCGCGACATGCTGCGGGTCGATGAAGCCATCTTGCTGGCGTGTGCCGATAGGGTTGGCAGTATAAGTGGCTGTTGCGCATCTGTATCCTCGAGTATTCTGTGACCGCGTGGAGTCTTATTCAGACGTGACATGTCGTCCACAATATCGTCCAAGAACTCACACGTCGTCACATTACGCAGAACTACTGATTGCTCTCGCGAAATGTTGCTAGAGATAGTGAATTTTCGCGAAATAAATACGACTACATAGCAAACTTCAAGACTGTAAGTACAAAACAGCAGTTCGTGTATTTCCATTGGTTGCTGTTGTTTTCAAATTAGACCGGGCCACTCAGAATTAGACATCATCGGCACGGCTCGTACGTAATTCGAGTTAACACGTGTCAGAAAGTAATTCAGCCAATCAAGATAGGTAAACGACTCTCTAGAGTGTTTCGAAGTATAACTTGTCTTGGAGACATTTTCGCGAAATTTCACTACCCCTAATTATTACGTCATAGGCACTTAAAAGTGTTAACGATTACGAATGGCAGGCAGAAGTGACGCCTGCCTGTCATTCACACTTCGCGTCTCGTATTTTGAAATTTGGTGCGTTTGCGCGGCGGACAACTGGAGCGGAAACTCTTCGTGGGAGAAAACAGACTGTCAGTGAGCGGCTAATACGACTGGAGCATTGTAGCTGATGACGAGTGAACAACCGTAGGTGCAACTACGTGAGATGCTGATTGCGAGCTCACAAGTCCGGCGACTGGCTCCCTTTGATGTGGCACTCCGCGCGCCCCGCCCCGCGTGTATCGGGACCCGGCGTGGAAATGATTGCTCTCATTTCACAATCTAATTTCAGGCCATTCCGGTAGAAAAAATACGCCGCTATCGGTACAAAAATTCTGATTACCTGTTTTGCATACGCAGCAAAATTAGAATCACTTTTTGAAATCACGTAACACAGTTCTTTATGAACGAAATTTTTACTTTCATGGCAAGAATACAAACACTCCTTACAGAATAACTAGAAAACAGAAATTTCGTTCGATATTGATGGACTTACGTATAGAACATCCTGTCTATTGATGACAACTAACTAATTTATAGCCGGCGCCAAATAATTGCCATTCCAATCAGGCCGAAATTAAAAGTATTTACGCTACATTAGGGAAGCACTTGTTAAACTGGTATTTACGCTACATTAGGGAAGCACTTGTTTAACTGGTATTTACGCTACATTAGGGAAGCACTTGTTTAACTGGTATTTCCATGCCGCCGCCTTATTATTTGTTTACGTTCAGTACACCTATCGTACTTCAAAACATTTCTCATTGGTTGGCCGTCAGAAAATGCGTGCATATTTCCATAAAAGGGGTGTTGTTATCACTATATGTTACTAAATACTTCATTTTTGGAAATAACTGTTTTGAATGCTATATGAGAAGAGTCGTGAAAACGTAGCGGTTTCGTTACGGGACAAGAGAGTCTTCAGTCGCTTATACGCTAGTATTACTTCAGCGATTGGCCCAGATCGTATTTGACACCTCCTCGAAGACTCTGTGCCAATTAGAAAACAGGGAACGACACCCTGTCCTAGTCACATACTGTCATTGTGTAAGCAAACAGCCAATGAACAGCTACATCTGCCTAAAGAGGTCCTGGACTTGGGCAACTGGCGCCCTGGGCAAGAATATATTTAATTTTCGGCACTTATTTGATGCTTCAATTTCACACACACACACACACACAGATATATATATATATATATATATATATATATATATATATATATATATATATATATATATATATATATATATATTACTGTGGAAGCCAGTTAAGATTGATGAGGTTGAAATGTGAGATAAAACATATCATTATACGAGACACTTCATGTCTTAGCCCCTTACTTAACCAATAATTCTAAATATTTACACTTCGCACAATATTGATTTATTTAAAACTTAATTGCTTCTTAGGACCAATAAGCAACATGGTTTAGTCTCTTCATTACTGGCAGTTGCAATTTACTATACTACAGAATGTTCTGAAACAAAATTGCATTTCCTACATTAAAATAATTAATCTCTTATTTCATGTCGTACAATGTGCATTTCAAACCATTTACCTGCTTCCTGTTCAACGTATTCTCAACTAAATATTCACCGTGTCTTACAAGGACCTGTGGTGATGTAGTCGTCATACTGCCAACCTTCCACCTAGGCAAACCAGGTTCTATTTCCGGCGGAGTCGCTCCCGGATTTTCGTATGATTAGATATGGGTGGTTTTTAAAATTGGGGTCTTGAGAGCCGATGAGGGTGAAGTGAGGTGAGTATGGAGCAGCGCCGGAATATAAGGGCGGGGTAAACGGGAGATCTCGCCTTAGTAGGAGACGAGCCTTCTACCGGCTGATAATCCAGACCCCTCGTATTGAATGGTAGAAAATGTGTGTACACCTCAACTCAAAGTGCCAAGTAACATGAACCAGGATGACGTTACGCAGTAGAATATTTGTCTAAACTTCAGACTTTTAAACGCGAATAGTTTTTGCAGGGTAGGGTTCGGTTTATTTAAAAATAAAAGTGCTGTGGCACGCGTATAGACTGCGGGACGGCGTAGGAGAAGATAATTTCGAGATGAGCGGCCGCGCGCAAGGGGGTTGTGATAGCAGGAGGTTGAAAAGGGGAGAAAAGAGCAGAGGTTTCGGCTGAAAATCCAATAAAAATTCATGGTGACATGAGGAGGCGGGGCCCAGTAGCTGAAACACTTCATTTAAATTGTTTGATTACTTTTACCGCGCGGCATCTCATCAGCCTTGGTGGTCATGACCATAGCAGCGCATGAGACGGCGTACAAAGCCTCCTGCTGTGGTGGAGGGGGGGGGGGGGCGAAGTTTAGGAAATGGGGTCGCCTTCCCTCCCTCCCTCCCCCTTCCACGGAAACAGGCTTTGATATTCACTTGAGTTTCCCAACAGTTGGTATTAGACACTTCCCTTAGTCCAACGGCGAGACTTCGCAGGCCTCAATAAGCTCGAGCTATATAGTCTATACGCGGTTTCTTCACACCTTTTTAGTCACACCTTTGAGAAACACCCCAAATATGACGTGTTTGGTTATTCCTTAATTATATTTTGTATCGCAAGTTTTTTAAACTTGTGTTAACATAAAGATACTTAAAAGTACCTCATTTTTAGTTAAATTAATTTTTTACTTATATTTTATCAATAAATTAAAATATTTCATTTATATCTAATGTGAATAAGGACAGAGAGTAAGTAGATGTGTTGGTAATGCCTAGTAAGAAGTAGTTCTTGTGCAAAATATTCTGGTGTCATTCTCTAAGCTTTGTTTGCACGAGGCGGAGGAATGTCCTGGAGGCAGAACTAAAGCAGGGCTTCAGGAAATTTGGAAGGAACTGTGAATGGAGTATAATAAATAGGTTGTTAAACGTTTTACAAATGGTGAATATAGATGTTCGCAATTCGGAATCCTTCATAGCCATTGTATCTGCTTCACTGTAGACCTACATGGCAGGAAGTCAAGTTAAAATTGTGTAGAACTATATGGTGTAGAGAGTAGAGATACACGCCGGACATGTCTGTTTTGTTACTATAATTTCTACTGCTCATACTACCAACCATAGCACCATGGCAATTTTCCATTGTTTCTGAGAACTTAGGTTGCTCTATAGAACTATATGGTGTAGAGAGTAGAGATACACGCCGGACATGTCTGTTTTGTTACTATAATTTCTACTGCTCATACTACCAACCATAGCACCATGGCAATTTTCCATTGTTTCTGAGAACTTAGGTTGCTCTATAGAACTATATGGTGTAGAGAGTAGAGATACACGCCGGACATGTCTGTTTTGTTACTATAATTTCTACTGCTCATACTACCAACCATAGCACCATGGCAATTTTCCATTGTTTCTGAGAACTTAGGTTGCTTTATAGAACTTCACAGTACAATATCTACAATATATTTAATCAATTCGCATCGTGCCAACAGTTTTGATTTCCATTGCGAAACGGTTAATAGTGGGGTATAAATGTTTAGAGACTTTAAATTGAAGTAGAACGTTTCACTTAGGACTAATTTTTTCAGTTCGACCACAGTTCCACGTCGTGTAGGAAACTAGGTCGAAAATCACCCACAAGGAAAAACAAAGGGTTTATCGTGCCACCTGGTCTCAGGTGTAACTTGCTACTCACTGGACCAGCAGATCTCTGTCAACTTAACTACAGCACGAATTAAATACATTGTTATTTGCAACACCGGACATTGTAAATTAGTGTGGGAATGAAAGTATTAACGGGTGCGTCACTGGAATGGGACTTGGACGCGACGTATCCCGTACGAAGATCCATAATCGGGCTCCAGGTCACGTGTATAGGCTATTCACGGTAAAGTGAGCAATTTTTAAGGCATTATAAATTTTTACTTCCACCCAATTTCCACCTTCCTGTTGCTTTTTATAATAAACATTACGATGTGGCCAATAAACACAGTGTATACATTTCAACACTCATAAGTAAACAGCTAAGGCTGCAATAAGATATATTTATTAGCGGTTAGTGCCTGTTGGGAGGGCCTTAGAAAGTGGTCACTTGACTGTGACTAGGCTACACTCGCGTGTAACAACCTGAGGTCTGGCAGGGGCATCGCGCCGCCCTCCACGAGGCAAGCTGGCACTCGGCAGAACCACGCTCTAGTCTCCAGGAAGTGACGTGAGGACGACGGCCAGTGACTCGCCAACGAGGAACCTGATTTATTTCCTGTGAGGAAGTGTCTCGCTGGCGAAACACAAGCACGCCAATATAACAAAGGAACTGTGAACCTGCAAACAAACCTGACCACTCGCTCGCTGCCATTAAGACCCCGGCATATATGAGGCGTGAACTGCGCCGCAGGGCCTCAAACATTAATATCGCGCTTTAACTGCTGTATATTTGATTCACGATATTTTTTACCTTTCCTGAAGCCCTGCTGAAGTACTACTTCCAGGATATTCCTCCGCCTCGTGCAAACTAAGCTTAACTAAGTCTGGAAGATTACACCAGAGGGATAACTCACCGGATTCGTGCCTCGCACTCTGTTGTAACAATATTTTATATAAGAACTATTTCTTACTAGGCGCTACCAACACGCTTGTTTCCTCACTGTTTTTATTCCAATTATTTATAAATGAAGCAATATAATTCATGGATAAAATATGTATAACATTTCAAATTAACAGGAAAAAATGTAAGTTTTATGAAGACAAGTATAAAACGCATATGTTGGAAACAACCAAGCAAACAATTCATACGTGGGGAGATTTTTCAAAGGTTTGATTCAAAAAGGGCGAAGAAACTGTGAATGGACTATACGAGTTACTATTCTAAGGTGACCAGCCGAGACTGGCCCAGTCTGATAAGAAAATACCAGCCCAACAAGAAACTCGGCCAATGAAAAGTCTCAGGTGAGCGTTTCTTGAGGCCTAGCCAGTGCCGAAATACTTCCTTGAAACTAACATGAGATGTCAAATAAGGCCTTGGGCCAGTTTCCAACGTAACAACAAGGCACGAATTATTTAACAATAGCTTGTACCGCAATGTCTGCGAATGTTTCAGGGCTCTATGTGTTGATTGTTTGCAGCTTCTGTAAAACTCCTTCTGCTTCTTTGACTCTGAGAACGGAGTATTGACACTAATAACACTAATGCCGAAGTGGAACTTGGATTACAACAAAAAGGAGAATTTCTCTGCAAATTAAAACAAAACAACTGGCATGGAAGTAATTTAGTAATCACCAGGGATATGGCATTTTCGCGAGTTCAATAACCTGTAAGCTAGACTTCACAGTCCTGTGTACACTAGGGTCTAAGATGTTTGTTCATTGGCTGCTACCCCAGTGACACCGCTCACCTGGCAGTGCGGGATTCGCTACTAGTTTTCTTGAAAATCTACTATTGTCACAGAGTCGTCCAGGGCATGTATAATAAACTCTTATCCAATTGCAATGGTGAATTTACTGTATATATGTTTGACGTCTATCATGACCCGAAATGAATTTGCGAAATTTTCCTACCCCTAGCAATTACTCTAATGCGTCTGAAGTTCTTAAAAGGATTTTGTAGTTCATCTACAGTAATTATTGTGAATAAAGATATAACAATAATAACCCTTTTCGATACAGATTAATGATATATATGTGTTGTATAACCTGCTAAACATGAGAGCATATTCCATTAGGAGACAATGAAAGTGGCGCGGCGCTTTGTTTTCTTAAAAAGCAGCTAAACTGCGAACACGTATTAATTTTACTTTACTAACTTTGCAAACTTTTGGAGAAATTAATAATGTGACGTAATTACGAGTTCGTGTTTCGCTGCCCTTGTCTGCGCCGTAGAGAACGGCCAATTACTAGTTAGCTAGTTGCGTATCGGGGTAGCTACTCCCGTAAGGTTTTATTTGCCGTAAACAAGATGGAGAAGCCAAGTATCCAGTATAGCTGGGATAAATTGCTCATAACCTTTTTAACATAAACATTAATTTATCATTTCAGGTGTCGTAAAAGAGTAAATTTATGGTATGAAAAGTACTGACGAATTTGTAAAATAGTCCATTCCTGGTTACTTCCAACTTTTCTGAAGTACTGCTGAAGTTATTATTCCGGGATATTCCCCAGCTTCACGGAAACAAAGATTAGCCGCGTCTGTACACAGACACCAAAGGAACAAGGTACCGAATTCGTGCACCCTCACTTCCATATTGTTCTCCATAAGAACTGTTTCTTACTAGGCATTACCGACACAACTGTTTCTTACTAGGCATTACCGACACAACTGTTTCTTACTAGGCATTACCGACACAACTGTTTCTTACTAGCCATTACCAACACAACTGTTTCTTACTAGGCATTACCGACACAACTGTTTCTTACTAGCCATTACCAACACAACTGTTTCTTACTAGCCATTACCAACACAACTGTTTCTTACTAGCCATTACCAACACAACTGTTTCTTACTAGGCATTACCAACACAACTGTTTCTTACAAGGCATTACCAACACAACTGTTTCTTACTAGGCATTATCAACACAACTGTTTCTTACAAGGCATTACCAACACAACAGTTTCTTACTAGGCATTACCAACACAACTGTTTCTTACTAGGCATTACCAACACAACTTTTTCTTACAAGGCATTACCGACACAACTGTTTCTTACTAGCCATTACAAACACAACTGTTTCTTACTAGGCATTACCGACACAACTGTTTCTTACAAGGCATTACCGACACAACTGTTTCTAACTAGGCATTACCAACACAACTTTTTCTTACTAGGCATTACCGACACAACTGTTTCATACTAGCCATTACCAACACAAATGTTTCTTACTAGCCATTACCAACACAACTGTTTCTTACAAGGCATTACCGACACAACTGTTTCTAACTAGGCATTACCAACACAACTGTTTCTTACAAGGCATTACCAACACAACTGTTTCATACTAGCCATTACCAACACAACTGTTTCTTACTAGGCATTACCAACACAACTGTTTCTTACAAGGCATTACCGACACAACTGTTTCTTACTAGGCATTATCAACACAACTGTTTCTTACAAGGCATTACCAACACAACTGTTTCTTACAAGGCATTACAAACACAACTGTTTCTTACTAGGCATTACCGACACAACTGTTTCTTACTAGGCATTACCGACACAACTGTTTCTTACTAGTCATTACCGACACAACTGTTTCTTACTAGGCATTACCAACACAACTTTTTCTTACTAGGCATTTCCGACACAACTGTTTCCTACTAGGCATTACCAACACAACTTTTTCTTACTAGGCATTACCGACACAACTGTTTCATACTAGCCATTACCAACACAACTGTTTCTTACTAGGCATTATCAACACAACTGTTTCTTACAAGGCATTACCAACACAACTGTTTCTTACAAGGCATTACAAACACAACTGTTTCTTACTAGGCATTACCGACACAACTGTTTCTTACTAGCCATTACCAACACAACTGTTTCTTACTAGGCATTACCAACACAACTTTTTCTTACTAGGCATTACCGACACAACTGTTTCTTACTAGGCATTATCAACACAACTGTTTCTTACTAGGCATTACCGACACAACTGTTTCTTACAAGGCATTACCAACACAACTGTTTCTTACTAGGCATTACCGACACAACTGTTTCATACTAGCCATTACCAACACAACTGTTTCTTACTAGCCATTACCAACACAACTGTTTCTTACTAGGCATTACCAACACAACTTTTTCTTACTAGGCATTACCAACACAACTTTTTCTTACTAGGCATTTCCGACACAACTGTTTCCTACTAGGCGTTGCCGACACAACTGTTTCATACTAGCCATTACCAACACAACTGTTTCTTACTAGCCATTACCAACACAACTGTTTCTTACTAGGCATTACCAACACAACTTTTTCTTACTAGGCATTACCGACACAACTGTTTCATACTAGCCATTACCAACACAACTGTTTCTTACTAGCCATTACCAACACAACTGTTTCTTACTAGGCATTACCAACACAACTTTTTCTTACTAGGCATTACCGACACAACTGTTTCATACTAGCCATTACCAACACAACTGTTTCTTACTAGGCATTGCCAACACAACTGTTTTCTCAGTATTATTATTAGTATTAATTACAAATGAAATATTAAAAACTAAATATATAAAATAAGTACAAATTAAATTTATCCAAAAATAAGGTATCTTTTTTTTTGTTAACGCAAGTTTAAAACGCTTTTGATTCATGGCAAATTTAGGAAATAATAAAAAATGTCATGCGTTGTGTGGTTTTTCGAAGGTTTGATTTAAAAGTGTAAAAAATCGTGAATAGATTATATCAACTGAGACAGGAATCTATGTAAGAGGTTTCAGTACATCCACGGTACGAAATTAACCAATTACAAAATGGTCTTGAGTCAGCAACAACCAATAGTATTACCCTGCAGGGAGGACCACTGACTGTATTTGTGATAGTTTATGGTCTTGTACAGCTCCGACCATGACTACACATTATCTGCATCATGTAATATATAGAGATAGTGAAATAACGAGAAAAGATTCCAAGAAAAGCTATATTTCAAAGCAGGGCCACTTACCTATCTTCATTGGCTGAATTACATTTTTACACGTGTTAACTGTCTGCATATGAATCACCTCAGAGACGTGCCGATATTGCCGAATTCTGATTGGTCGAGTAAAGTATAAAAACCACTTCTCAAGCGGACAGCAGCCAATGTCAATAGAAAAACTGCTGCAGTGTGCTTATAGTATTGAAGTCTTCCATGTACTCATATTTTTTCGCGAAAAATCTCTAGCTCTAGTGACGTGTACACTCGGGATATTATGTTGTGTACAGGCGTGGCGCAGTTGGCGCGTTAAGGCGACACGTCAATGTTTGGGGAAGAAAAGTGGTGCGCAGCTGCCTTGGTGGGAACTCTGGCTTGTAAGGAGGGCGAGGCTAGAAACATGCGGAAATGTCGGCACCTTCTAACTTCCTTCTGCAAACACAGAAACTGGTTTCTTTTTAAGATTCTTGGTGGAGGTGAGCTGTGTTTTCCCACGGCCAGCCCAGACACACACACAGTCCGAGCTGACACCCCGTTATTCACAAGTCCTGCGTGAGCTGACTTCCTACCGCCTGCAATTTCTCACAACACCACCCGCAAGACAATACATGCCGCTACTTACATGGTAGCGGACCCTTCAACACGCTATGGCACGTTGTTTCTACAACATGGGTTCAAACTTCCTCACGAGTTGAGTTGGACTCTGAACACCGACGTCTTGAGAGCCGATGAGGGTGTAACGAGGTGAGAATGGAGCAGCGCCGGAATGCAAGGGCAGGGTAAACGGGAGATCCCCGAGGAAACCCGCCGACCAGCGGCATCGTCCGGCACGATTCCCACTTGCGAAGATCTGAAATGAACCGGTCGGAGATTGAACTCTGTTCGTTTTGTTGGGAGGCGAGCATTCAAACCGCTCATCCGTCGTGGCCCCAAACCACAGTACAGAGTAAGGCAATTTAAATGAGGATTCTTCAGGGTCACACAATCCCTTAGTAATTACTTGTCGATAAAAGTGATACTAATATGTATTTTCGTCAGGAGTACACTGCCAAAGTTTGTCCCCAAGTTTTAGAAACACGTGCAGTATAAGCTGTTCGCAGTGAAGTGATCACTTTAATAAAGGCCCTGCTTTACAGTATATTTCACCTTATTTGTATCTTTCAGCCAGTTGATAGTATAAAAGTTGCCAGTTTATAGCTCTGGAAAAATTACACGTAGGCCAAAATATAATTGTATATTGCATTTATTATGCCCGCTGGAAAAGCCTTAAAGACTTTACTTTGATAGATAGCCCATAAAATGGTTTTCTTCATTTTTACAATATGATATCATTTTTCTTTTGGATATGAAATAACATACTGGAAAGTATGACAATAGAGAAACGTTAGCTTTTAAAAGTTAGTGAAGTGAGTTAAAGGTAAAGAAAATAAAAATTCACGGAATAACATCAGGGCACGTCAGATCTCAGAAGAGACATGCGTTTGTGTTGTGTTTGTAATTGTCCCATGCATTATTGGGTACCTCCTGGAGAAATTAAAAGCCAATAATAAACATGCATCAAAATGCAGTTCTAGTCATCGCCTTCCGCTGTAACAGCAACCAATGAGATATTGATATTTGTCATTCTACACAGGAGTGTGGAGTGTAGCTTAACGCGTGTTAGTGCAAGTGTTATATTTCAAATACATTACAACATGCCATTCCTGCAACACTTAGAGGATACCAGATTTTGTTCTAGAATAAGTTTTACAAATTTGTACAAATCAATATTTTAAGTAAAAATTTGTTATTTTCACGCTAAAATATACGTGGCGAATGTTACTTTTCAAATTATTTGTTATTCTAATCTAATTTTCATCGCTATCATACTACGAAACTATAAAACATCTTTAAAATATAGAAAAAATAACTTGGCTCCAGAACCTTCTTAACAGACCATTTCCAGCTTTCCAAAGGCACTAAACTCCTCGCAATAACTCCACTTACTTCAAGGCTAATTTCATAATGGCTGTTGCAATAAAAGTAATATGAAAGTAATTGAAGTCGCTGTCGTTTGAAGTGCGTATGATAATACAGACATAGCTGTATCTAATGCACACAATTACAGTATATACACTGCACCTGAATGGAGCTACACATATTTTGTTGCGTAAACAAAACTCGAAAAGCAACTAAATTTATTTTCTTTATTTAACCAATTACACGGTTAAATTAACAAACTCTCTTTTGTTGGGTTGAAATAAATTTAACTGTCAACAAAATATTTGGCTTAATGATCTGTATGTCATAAATATACTATTTGCGCTGGGAAACAAATAGGATTGTAGGAACCATATAGACTGTTAAAATAGCGACATTTATATGATAGGTTGCAGTTACAATATAAATATTGTTTAGATAGATAGTAATGCCAACATAACTGTTTGTTGTATTCCTGTTTGTAATTGTATTTACTACTGCACATATGGTTGCTACTGCAAAACAGATAGTACCTCCAACAGGAGAACTTCAACGATATTTGGATTTCCCCAACAATAAGTACTGCAATAACCTAACAGAATGTTCTGCTGCTGCTACCCTCAAACCCGATTACAGAACATTATGTTACGTTATTACAATACTGATCATTCTGGGAATAATACAAATATTGTTGAAGTTTTCTGTTGGAAGTAGTATCTGTTTTGTAGTAGGAACGCAGTACTAAGCTGTAGCAACCATATGCATAGCAACAAATACAATCGCATACAGGAATAGCCTACAACAAACAGTTATGTTGGTATTACTAGGTATGTTAATATTTTCTAAGGTACTTACAACCTCTCACTATCTAGATAGTTCTTAAAACCATATTATTTGTCTCAGTGTGTAGTTACGAGCGATTTGATTTTTTGTGCTCACGTTGTGAAAAATTTACATAATATTAATATGTCGAACTTCGAATTTTTTTGCTGCCGAGTTTAAGAGAATACTCAACACTAAAAAAAAATAGATATAATTTTCATCTTCTTTGGGAACTTGTCACCAGTAGTCTCGCATTTCTAGTGAATATTACCTACTTCTAGCATTTAAAAACTCGTCATTGGAACAATATTCAGGGGTAGATAACTGATTACATAAATTTCTAGTTATCTAGTTATAGTATTGGAGCCACAATACATTTGTATGAGCGCTCTTTTGATCACCTTCGTTCGACTAGACAGCTTGAGAGTTTCTTCATATATTTTTGTGACAATTAGGTTAGCAACATTGTTTGTTAGTGTATTTATTGGTGCTTATTGATGCTATAAACATGCTAATAAAACAAGTTCAACATGAAACTAAAAAGTAGAGCTGTGAAAATTGAAATGTTTATTTACACACGTTGTCCAGTAGTAGAAGTGTATGTATTAAAAACATCCCTATTTCGTCAGTGATTACTTGAGCTCAGGTTTCTAAGGTGTAGCTCTCGGCTGCAGCTGATCTTCGTTTGAATCTCCGGACAACTCAAATGCTTTTTATATTATACGAAACTGTTTAATTTACGTAGAGCCAAACAAATCTTTGGTCGCACCAACCAAATCTTTGTTTAAGGGAATCAAATAAAAACCACAAAGTAATTTGGCTTCCAGAACGAAATATTTCATTGACCCTATACGAACAATTTATTTGGTTGCGACAAACAAACTTTGTTTATTCAAAAAACCTTTTTTTTCTCAGATATGTGAAAGGATACTCGACTGTAAGACAATGACCTCGGAACTACATTGGTTAATAGCCAGCTAGTAATAAAGTTTATTCAGTGGAGTGGGCGTGTCAAATAGGGTGTGAACCAATACGGCGGTCGATAGGAAAGCAGAGATCAACAGACATGTCGTCGCTGAAATGATCAATATTAATGTCACACTTTTAGATTATCTTAAATGTCGGTAAAAGTGTACAGAGTGCGATTTTGCTGCTTGAGTAATTCGTTCACTATTATTTTGACACTTGCTAAAAGACGTTGAGCCAATGAAAAACAAACGCAACACAAGTCCAACCTTGGTCTCTCGAAGAGGAAGCAAGAACATAATTAATAACACATATTCGCCGATGTCTATTGAATATTGCAGATACTGCTTAGCACATCGGAAGGTTCTCATTGGTTCTGAGAGCGAAGGTAGTGTTATACGATCTTCGACATCATAGCTACTGTTAGAGAGAACCTGTTTCTCGCGAAAAAATTCCAGAACAAGTTGTGTTCCAAAACACTTTAGTTCAGAACTACCTTCGTGGTTGGATCACTTGAGTTGTTACACGTCTTATCTGTTTGGCAGCGAATCACGAACTGTCAGTGTCGGAGAAGATTAATTCTGACTGACTCAGTCTTCACACAAAGAAAGGCTGGATGCAAGGCTGCAAGAGTGCATGTGAAGCCTATAGCCTCTGCGCGTAGAACAGCTGGTCCTAGTTATTGTTTATGTTTACAGTTTGTTGAATGCTCTACATTGTTGGCTCTACTAGTGGAAGAGATGATGTGTAAACGAGCAGAAGAAAAGGCTAACTTTTTTCTTACCTCCTTCATTTTTCCAAGGGAATACATATCGACTATTAGCTATCCCTCATTCGCGGTCAATACTAAGCATACTATGGCGAGTGTAAATCAGGGGAAACTGATTTGTAAATATGTCGACACTTGAAGACGATAATTAAAATAAGAATATTAAATAACATTATTTTTAATAGGGCTTACTATGATCTTACTTGTCTTTTTTGACTAACCAAAAAACATTTTTCGTTAACAAACTACTACCTTTTTACAAGCTTTTATTTAACTTGTCTTGTTAGTTAGTTAGTTAGTTTGTTTGTACGTTCGGGTGAAATCTTTCAAGTCGATTTTAAACCACTTCCCGTTATCCAATTGACCTGAAATTTTGCAAACATGTGTAGTTCCGATGGCAATACAATGGGAGGAAACCACTGAGCTGATCTGACTATGGAGCCGGAAGGTGGCCATAGGAACTCTACAACTAAATGCAGTAAATGTCGTATCGAGTTTGTTTTACAGAATCGGATAACAGTGAAATGGAGATTACAAGTGTCACTGCTGGACGCGTGCCCTATTTTGTACCGGCAAATGGTCTTGAAAACTATTATTATAGTTTGTTCCTACAGTATGTCCCGTATCGGAATGAAAGCGAACTACTGATCTATCACGATACATCATGTGGATCTTTCTTAGCAAGGGAAAGCCATATACGTGATACAAACACATGGTTGGGGACTAACAAGTGAAAAATAAAATAAATGTAAAAAATGTTTTAAGAACTAACCTGTTATTTATAAATGCACTTAAAAGAGAAAAATTATTATAATAGTTACACAATTCGTAGAACATATGGTCGAACAGCAGTAATAAACTTTACTACAAATTAATATGTTTGTATCAATTTATATTTAGTATATAAAAGCTTGGCGCAATGTAGAACGTATACCTCATTTGCGTAAGCGTAGTAAGCATAAATCTTGCGTAAGGCTCTTGACTATTCACAATATAGAAAGTACTATATCACATTTGTATATGCATTGGAAGAACATATCGTGCGTAAGGCGCTTGACTATTCGCGCCAAGCTGTTATACACTAAATATAAATTGATACAAACGTATTATTTTGTAGTAAAGTTTATTACGGCTATTAGACAACATGTTAAAATTCTGCGAATTGTGTAACTGTTATAATTATTTTCTCTTTTTAGTGCATTTATGAAAGAAATGCTAGTTTTAAAGTATTTTTTACATTTTTTTTATTGTATTACCAAGCGAACGAAAATGATAGTAGTATAGTATAGATGATATAAAGATCACATTTATATAGTTAATTAATTAATTATAAAATATTTATATTGGAAAAAAGTTTTCTATTAACCAATTTAAAAAAAATCTGTTTTTTAATTTAAGTTAACAAATTTTAACCTGAACATTCAAATTATATGTATAGTTTTATATATCTTAGTTTTCATATATATATTTTTTAATTTATTGCTCTGAATTTGTTAAATTTACGTTGTAAAACAAAATTTTGATTGCATTAATTGAATTCATTAATTGGGGCATCCAGTGATTTACGTTAAATTTTCAATTGTTGATTTTTAAATTCTTTTTTAAACATATCAAATTTGGGGAGGGGGTGCCTTGGTTTAATGTATACATTTTTACTATAAATATAACTGTTAAAGTAACCAATGAAAAGTATTTTTAATTAATATCTTAAGTAGAAATTTTTAACTTAAATTTAAAAATAAATAAATTTGATTTGTAATAAAAATGTTTCAAATAAAAATATTTATTTATTAAATTACGAATAATATAAAGATTGCATTTATCTCATATGAAGGCTGTTCCCGGTAAACTGAGCAATTTTTAAAGCCCTGCTTGAGAATACACAATATGTATTCTTCCACTATATGCAGTATTAACACTGTCAAGTCCCTGATCTCTTTGTTCCGGCGTCGGTCAAATGAAACTGTGAAATTATTAGAAAAGCATATCATTTGCAATTTTTCTTATTCTTACACTTAGATGTATTAAAATAAATGAAAGCAAGATAAATAATTCCAGTTTTCACAAATGCTTACGACCCCCCCCCCCCTCTTTGTCTTCTAGAATTTCTCTTCCTACTAACAAAGAACATTGTCCATACCCATATATTTCCTGTAGCATTTTCTAATAATGCATGTAACAATTTTGAATTATTTTCTGCCCACTTGGTTTTTACTGTGCCTGTGCTAGTTTTTCCCAGTCTCTTCTTAGTTATAGTTTAAACTATAGGTACGCTAAGGGATGAGGTCATGGCCTATAACGGTGGCCATGGCTGTCCAATCCCTCTCTGCCGCGATGCATGCCTCCTTGCATGGATTCCCTCCCCTGTAGGTGTAAGGGACTCAGCCCTGAGACGCAATAGTTCCCGACCCTACCTCGGGCGTACAAATAACACTTGGAATTAGGACAAGTTAGAAAAAAACTGCACAGCATAGGATTCTACACCTCTACCTTGTTCAGACAACGTCACTATTCCAGATGAAGATCGTCGACGCCTGCTGAATTAAATTGAATTTGGCCAACATGAGCTGAAGTGTCTGTAACGTTTTGCTATGGGTGCTTTAAGACAGCACGTGTTAAATCAACGTAGTTGAGTGCTAGAAATATGAAGGAGCTATGTAAACGGTGAGTCGTGGCTGCAGTAATTTAATATTGGGTCACGTTAGGCTTTCTTAAATATTTCTCTGGCGTATTTTGTATTTGTCTGGGCTTTGCAATTAGTAGTGTTTTTTTCTTCTAAATTATAGGTTTGGCTCTAAGTAAACTCTAGCTCACTGTTTGGCTCCGTGTTTTTTTAAACCTGTTGTGTTAGTTTGTTGGTTGCCCGTATCATTTCTCAATCATATTGTTCCTATGCTGTGGCCACGATTCACGCGTTGGACGTAGGTCTTGATGTTTTAAATGTTTCTGTGAATTATTCTTTTTACGTCGTACCGAACTTTGGTTAGGGTTCTTACACCGCCTCCGTCGATAATATTCCATTTTAGTGTATCTTTTATTTAACTTTCTAACGTGCTCCATGTTATATGATGGAGGCTCTAATGGGTATGTATTGCTGGCCTCCTTTATTATAATGCTTCTATGTAATCTAATCATCAAAGTATTAATGCATTTAAGGTAATTTTTTGTATTTTTCATACTCCGCTTTGTAACTTAATATTTTATGGTGTTTTAAAGTAAGTTAAAGCTGTTTGTATTTTGGCCCTAATCGGCGGAATTTTTGATATACGGTGAATTGTTTGTTAATATTTGCTAATTGTTTTTAGGGACCAATTTTTTATAGTTCTGAAAAAGCTTCAATACTCAGTACACTTGAGATACACGTAGCCATTAACTGTAGCATTTAACGTTTCCTCTCTTGCCATGAAGCAACTTATTTACAATTTATAAATTGCTAAAAAGGTTCAATACGCATTTTGGCATGGTATCTGTTTATGGCATTTCATTGTGTTTTGATAATTCGCGTTGAATTATATTTTCTAGGTGCTGGCTGTATATATTATTTGAAACAACTTATATATATTGAAGTGAATCTGTATATGTATTATTTGTTCTTGGCACAAAATATAACTAGAAACCACGTTGCCAAAAATCTTTGTAGGTATACAAGCGTTTTTACGTAAAATATGCAATATATATAATTGTAATGTCACGAATTATAGACGTGTATTATTTAAACATAAATTGTTGATACGAGGAGATATAATTATATTTCCTTTAGGTTTCTGAAAGCAAATGTGATGGGGAAAAAAAATACTTTGGAAAAACTTAGAAACATATCCATGAAAATGTTGGAGTAATATCTCAGTGGCACGGAGACTCGAAGAAGCAGTCTCCGTACTGCATTACACAACTTATATGAATGCACTTACATGTGCATTAAGACTTGTTTAACACTTGCCAGGGAAGAGAGACGTAGTCAAGTTATCGCATCTACTAAGTAAATGTGAGTTAAAATAATTTTTTACGCTTGGAAGACTGTTGCAAGAAAACATTCCTCCCGTTCCAAAATTCAGTTATTATTATTATTATTATTCAGAAGCAAGTCATTCTTAAACATCTTTTATTGTTTAACATGAAATACTACGTGTCACAGAATGTGGCAGATTTTAACACTGATTTTAAATATTCCTGGCCAGTGCAAACATTTTCTACATCCATTACAAATACGGATAGTGTATTACTTATAAAACTCATTTCGCAATGGAATGGTTCCGAACTGAAGAAAGAACTTGTCAGTAAACGTCAGAAGAATTTTTACAATTTTACCATTTATTACGTTTATAGCAGGGTTGATGTGTGCACGCCATAATGTAAATATACGCAATGAACAGAAGGATAAAGCTGTAAAGGACTTCCAAACATGTTTATTCAACATGTAAGCAAGTGAACGTTGTTCTCTGTAGCCTGATGGACAAGTATATGCCACTGGTGTTATAGCAGCTGGTGGTGTCTCGTTCCGCGCGCACAATGACAACTCACGACCTCATCCCCTTTGATGTTAGAATGTTCTGAAATGTGTCATTGATGAAAACGTAAGATAGTGCTGGTAGTCAGCGAAATTATTTTCCCATTAAAACTGTATTTCTGTCATTTCTCTTCAAAAACATTCTTCTGCTGGGAAGAAAAAGGACAGTTGCTACGCTTGTTTGTCTCCTAATGTCTCCGAAACAACTCAACGTACGAGCGCCACATCAAACCAAACAGAGCACGTTTTTCTTTCTCTTTGTAACTGAAATAATTTCAAGTGTTTCAACTGCAGAAGTCATTGTTTTAATTCCCAATTCTTTCCTGTCTTCTGATACACGTTTATAGACTGATAACATATGTAAATGGCAGCTATTTCGCTTATATTTACTATTTTCGGTGTGATCTCATGACAAATAATTAAAAAGTTATCGTGAGTTCAGTTGTAAAAAATCAAATTTATTTCTTTGTAAAACAATATGGAAAGTATTCATACATATTACAAAAAAAAGAAACAAATGTATTTTTCCAAATTAACTATTATCTTGTAGCAATTGAAGGAACACGTTTGCCCTTTAAGTATTTCGCTAACGTATGTAATTTTTTTCACCTCATGGTCCTTTCACAAAAAAAGGTTGCAAAGCACTCCTTTTAACACCTGTTTATTCAATAACTTCGGAAGATTTTCAAATATCCATTGGTTTAAACTAAAATTATTTTTAAGGGCTGTAAAATAAAATTCCTCTCGGAACTCCAAAATCCTCCTCTCACTTCATAACCAATGGAAAAACTTCCATAACGTTGTAGTTGTATTTTTGGAAGTAACCAGTGAAGGTGATAACACGTTGGGTGTGGCAAGCATCAGTCAATACCACAGACTTTTACTGTGTATAACTGGCAGGTTAAATGTGTTGAAATGATAAGATGCACACAAACTGTAGAGAAAGAGTTTACACTTGCAGCACGGCACGCATTAACTGGCATTCAAGACAAGTAAGGAGCGAGACCCAGTCCCTACCGCAGTGAGGTAAGTACGGAGCAGCGCCGGAATGAAAGTATGGGGTAAAAGGGAGATCCCCGAGAAAACCCTGTGACCAGTGTCATCGTCCGTAAATCGAACCCAGTTCGTCTGGGTGGGAGGCGAGTAGTCTAACCACTACACCACCGCGGCTCCTTGAAAAATACGCTTTAGCTATGACGGAGTGCCCTGAAATGTCGTTTGTAATATGCGTGACTTCTTGGAAGCAATCGACAGACTTCGTGTGAAGTGTGTGTTGTTTTTGTAGTAGATTGGACGCACGTTTAACAGTTTCGTGGTGGAACATATATTTGAACCATTCTAGAAGGCAGTTGGTAAGCGGGAAGGGGTTGGTAACCAATTGTCATGATGAGGACACGGGTAGTGGATGACGTAGTTGAGGTGGGCGTGGATCCTGTGTATGGTCTCGCCACTTGAGCATATGGCAACAGCGTTCTCTGCTGTTAGCGACTGTTTGATCTGGCAACCCTGCTCGAACTGACTGCTACCTTCAGAGCTTGCGTGCGCACGTCAGCAGACTCAACACGCAACTGGAAAGTCAGCGACATCAAGAGTCCGGGCCACTTTCACTCACTCTACAATACACGATTATTTACAAGAGATGTGGATATAGTTCTGACCGTGTACTTACAAGGCACAGAACACATACACAAGAAACGCTAAGAAAAATTCTACTTACAGTTGGGTGCAGCGAATGAGTCTTTAAAACAAGAGCCATAAACCATTAAGATGTTAATATCATTGTGTAACATAACAAAGCATTTATCTTACTCTCACACTCAAAAAAGCATTCAACACTCAACTGTATAACCAATACAATGAAGACAAAGAAACTTATATAAATAAAACACATTTATCAAAATTAATGTGATTTATGTGTACTAAGGCGTTTGGAGAAATAAAAATAAGTTGCACATTTTTGTTACTTTTTCAACTAAACGAATATTTAATTTACATCTCACCTTAATTTCTGTTTCACTTATTGAATTATTTATTTGTTGCTAATGTCTAGTAGTGCCTGGGTCGAGTTTAAAACTATGATTAAATCACCTTATTTCAAAAATATTGCCACAAAAAGAAATTTAAAATTTGTAAGTTTTTAATGTCTAGCTTCAGTTGGTAGAACAAGTTAATTCTTAACAGCGCGTGTGCATAGTTGTTGAGGTTTCACTAGAAAATAATAGAATTATAAATTAACACACATTTGGCCCTCAATTTCTTAATATATATACGAGAGCAACGTCTCGCTTACAACACCAGCCAGTCAAAGAATCTCTCTCCTCTTCCTACAATTCGAAGGCGACGTTCGATCGCAATGTACTACAAAAATTCTAACTGACTTTTACTAGATACAACATATTAATGTCACAAATGCTTCCATTCAAAAATAAATATTAATGAACTTATCTTCCTCCACAATAAATAGTAAAATAAAAGAGTATTGTATAATGTGTAGTATAAATCTTAACTGCTCATGCATATTCTTAAACAAAATATTATATATTTGTATCAACAATAAATTTACCAGATATTGACTCTTTTCGATTATTTTTAAATATTTAACTTCAATTTCAAAGTAAAAATTAAATTGCTGTTTGTTTTGATTCCTTAGAGGAATAAATATCATATGCGACATAATTATATATATATCATATTATATATATCATATTGTATATATATATATATCCACACATATCATACACACTGTAAGGGCAATATCGAAAACATATAAATATTATTATCGTTATTCTCAATTAAATTTGTATTTATGATACTCGTGAGATGTATCACAGCAGCATAGAATTCTTATTGTACTTTATACAATAGCATCACAGTTGTTTCTCCACTGGGTGCTTCCTTAGGAAGATCATATTTCAGGCATTCAACTTGGCCACGGGGTTGATAAGTATGTACGCTAGACGTAATATCGTGGCAGTACCTTTGATTTCCCATACTCTGATTGGCTGCACGAGGCTCTGGGCCCGAGCTATACACGTGATTGGCTACTCCGAGCTGCGACAGGGTCCCCATAGGCTGGACTGCAGGCTGGTTGGTTGGACAGTAGGTTACGCAGACGCCGATTGGCGAACGACTTTCCCACATGTTGCAGTGTCGCCATTTTGCTGGCCAGCGTGTGCGGCTGCAGTCGGCGGCACAAGAGGCTGTTCCACTTCTGTATTGTTAACTACTCTGAGACTTAGCAGCGCCGCGTGATAACTGCCCTCGTTATTGCTGTTTGTTACTGGACAAAACATTATAGAGGTAGTGCTCCAACCACTGTACTCTCATTACGAAAGAAACACTAGACGAAAAGTGCTTGAAGTCTATCCTACCACCGAATAATGTGCGAAAGGCACATTACTAAACATTTCCGTATATTTTGGGAAATATTCATGGAAATGTACAGTATACGGAAACGCAGTCCGTAATGACGAAAAACTGAAATGAGCGCCGTAAATACAGGAAATACGAAAAATCTCCCCTATTTCCTGTATGTTCGGGTTTCGGGGACAAACAATAGCAAGTCTACTTCGCCTGCATTGTAACCCGAATGTAATCGTTTCTGCAGCAGTTAAGTTATCCATGCCACTAAGACCTACGGCTTTCAAACATAGAAAATAGCATTAGGTTTCTGCAACATTAAGCAACACCTAAAGTGCACTAACTTGAACAGACACTTACGAAGTTGCTTGTATAACTGTATTAGAAATACCAGACTTCATGCTATGGTTATGCTTACGGTTAGAGGTTTCAAACTCTTAGACCCTGTTTCAAATCTTTCTCAGGGATAAACTATTGTAACTGTTAAAGTATATTTTTGTACACAGATGAACATCCACATAACCAAAATTATTATTTTTTTATCATTATCTCTTTGAATTGGAAATACAGAAACCTTTGAAAAATCACTCCATATATGACGTGTTTGGTTGTTTCACGTAAAAGTACCTCATATTTTGTTAAATTAAAATTTCACTTATTTTCTTTGTATATAAAATATAATATTTCATTTATAATTCGTGTGAATAAAAACGGGTAGAAAATAGGTATGTAGGTAACGCTTGGTAATAAATAGTTCTTATGCGAAATATTATGTCACCGAGTGCGAACGATACGGTGCGTTGTCCCTCTGGTGTAATTTTGTAGACTTAGTTAAGCTTTGTTTACATGAGGCGGAGGAATACCTTGGAAGTAGAACCTAAACACGCTTTCAGAAAAGTTGGAAGTATCCGTGAATATACTATATACGGGATCTGACATTTCCTGTGCCCCTGGATTAAAAGTAAAAAATAACCATTCATTGTTTGTGAGATTCCTCGTGCTGCTTCTTTTTTTAATGAAAGTTGCTCTGTTTCCACTCACTACCGGACACTCACAGTTATTCCACATTCAGAACTGACTAATTATCTTCGCTCCCACACAGGCTGCAAGCTCATTAAGACTGGCCGAGGGTTGATCTCCATGTGACAGACATGGGCCCGCAATAATAACCAGGTACACGACATGTTTCCTCCACGCATATTGTCTGCTTCTTACCTGTGTACATGCAATTACGAGCGCGCTCCCATCACACCACACTTCAGTTTCCTACTTAACGTATCGCAGGTTAATTGAAGCCGTGGGAAAGAGTGCCTCACGTTTGCCGTAATGAGGTTTGCAGGAGAGTAGAATTGACAACGAGCGAGAACAAATGCGCGCGAAATACGCAGCAAACTGTCCCTGTGACTTCACATCCTAGTAGTTTGCTTGATAAAGACCGGCTGGACGGGAATGAGATGCGGCCAAGCTGTCTCGAGGCGTGAGTGTCTCTCTTAATTACATCCTGAAGGATTCTCTCCACTTGTGCCACAGAACAGCTGTGAATACAGAGGAGAATCAGCCCCGTGGCTAGCTAGTTACAACATGAGCTGGCAATAGAGCGGAAAAATCATTTACAACCAGAGCTGTAACAACAACCAATAACTAAAGACCTGCTAAATTGGCGTTACTATTAGGTAACATGCTTACACTTCACTGATCTATATATATATATACACACTTGAACGCAATTCGTAATTGGCTATTGACACCATTCACCTATGTTACTGCTAAACTGCAGACTGGTTGTTCAACTGTCGTATTGAGCCTCTACTATTAGCTAAAAGAATCCTTGGAACGTGTCAAAAAAAGTGTTGGCCAATTACAGAAGTCGAAAGAACATAAAACGTCATGGAGTATAGCCTGCATAAACAAACTAAAGCAAATTTTGCGGGTCCCTACCAATAACCAGAGACTAGGGTTTATCTCTGAAAAAGATGCCTGTTTCCTAGATTTCAACGTACTTTGCATATGTCGGAAAATTTTCTTTCATTATTGTTTTCTCGAGTGTGTATGAAGCCACTTCCCCCAAACCTCTGAGCCAATGAGAATTCGGACACTCTAAGACTGAACCTTCATGATTGGTAGTTGTATAGGAATGATAACTTTGGGTCCTACCATCTGACGTTCCGGATCCGGATCCGTCCGTCACCTTAGTAGGCGCAGACAGCGGCCATGTTGGCCGGTGTAGTCCGCCATCTTGGTAGGCGTTACAGCCATCATACGCCATTTTCATAGGCTTCACAGCCACCGTCTGCCATCTTAGTAGACCCGGTCGGCGGCCATGTTAGTCGGTACCGTCCGCCATATTGTTAGGGATCACAGCCAGGGCGGCCATGTTGGTCGGTGTAGTCCGCCATCTTGGTAGGCGTTACAGCCATCATACGCCATTTTCATAGGCTTCACAGCCACCGTCTGCCATCTTAGTAGACGCGGTCGGCGGCCATGTTAGTCGGTACCGTCCGCCATATTGTTAGGGATCACAGCCAGGGCGGCCATGTTGGTCGGTGCAGTCTGCTTCTATGCGAAAATTCGACTACAGATCTGTTTAGTAACAGCAACAGACCATTCAGTTAGGTTATTACAATCCCACTTGTAGTGGGAACATGACAGATATTGTTGAAGTTGTTCTGTTTGAGGTACTATGTGAAAGAATGGGTTTTATAAACGAAAATGGCAGTTTCGTTCTGAAGCCATCGATTTGGAAGGTTCTCTCGTCATACAACGAAGATGAATTGTGAATACGAAGGCCTGCCTTTGATCTTAACGAACATGGTGCCGCGACCTTCATCAACGAAACTTGATTGTACAACACAACCTACATTAGTGCTCTGCGAAGCGAAGTCTAATGTTAACGGTATTTTCCTGAAACAATCTGCATTCAGGGGTCTCCTTAAATAGTATGTTTAATCATTTTTAGTCGAATATGTCAATTACATCGAAAGCTGTTTCTTCGTTCCTGTCAAGAATGAGACCTGATATGATAAACCAACTTATCAATGAGGTGAAAAATATGGCAATGCAAAATATAATATGTGGCTGGAATGTAGCTATACGAAACCAAAGCGAATATAGTACTAGAGCCTTCAATGCCTCGACTGTAACTTTGAGTGCAATGTAAACGCGATAGAAAGCACTGTTGACGATAGCATACACAAGTTATGCAAAGAGGAAGAAGAAATGGATTCCAAGGGTTAGGGTTGGACTCTGGCTTCAGTAAATCATCTAGAGCTCAGAACAAGTGGGCTCAATACACTTGGCAAATAGGCACTTACTGATTTCCTTCTACCTGACTACAGAGAGCGACGCAAGAGGGGTCATTTCTGGAGCAAGAGGGGACATTTGCAGAGCAGGTGGGGATATTTGCGGAGCCTAAGGGGTGATTTAAGAGTCCATTTGCGAGCAGGATGGCGTATTAACAGAGCAGGAGGAGTCATTTCGGGTTCTTTTAGGGGTCATTTGGAGAGTATGAGTTCAATCTGAGAAAAAGAACTTGTCTGGAAAATTTTTTTAAGATGTAACTGCACAGTAATGTGCTCACGGAAATAGATAGAATTTGTGGTTGAATGGATGCATAAAAATGGTTAAATCTCGCTGATGAAATATGTTAGTAAAAATACATAGAGCTGTAGCTAGGCAAGCTGTTGCAACATAAGTTGCAACTGTAGAAAGAACGTCAGTATTCCATGAATATGATGCAAACCAATGCTTGTACAAAGTCTACTATAGAGCTTACCTCTATGGGTGTATCTTCTCCCACTGCTGGAAAATTACGTGGAAAACAGTTTTGCTACTGTGGAAAGATCTAGAGCAAAAGCTGCAATGCTCGTCGACATGAGAGAACTACCTGTACGAGGAGTCTTTTTCGAGATATGAAGCGTTATGAAAATGGTACCATGCAGTTTATGCAAGGCGATACATAGAAGGGACGGACACATCGAGCTCTGCAAGGGCTGGTCTACGGGGAGCCAACAAGTGATATCAACAATACCCTATACTGCATAGGCGAGTACTGATTAGTCAAGCGACAATGATGAGATAGTTAATGCTAAAGACGGAATGGGTGCGTTAGAGGCAGTTTGTGTGGAATATACACTTGCAAGACTTTCGCGTGGAGTCGACGAACTTCAGAATAATCTGTCGTCGGGTCTAAATACTGATGAAGACCATGCGACTACTACAAAGAGAAGTAAACTTGATATCGAGGATGAAACAGGGGGAGAAGATGATCATGAAGACAACACTGATGATAATGAATATGAAGAACAGTGTCGATGAAGTATCTGATCAGAAGGATGATGATTTTCTCGATGTTCCGCACATTCTACCAACGAGTTTCCTTCGACAGGTAGTGCGAAGAAGGCCGAAGACGTCAAGAACGCTCGTTCATTTGCAGCAACGAGCGAAATGAAGAAGGCAGAAGACGCTGATAATGCTAACTACATGTTTACCGAAGACCCGAATGAACTTGTTGATAGACTCGGACATTTGATCGCTTTGCAACTAGATGGAAATTAATCCCACATTAACGAGATATCTTATATAATTAGTGAATTGAAGGATCAGTGTTAAATCAGACGAGACTGTTGCCTACTATCCGTGATCCGCAAATATGTGAAAAATCTAAAGATCGAATGTATGAAATAATTATAAAGATATAATGTATATGATAAGTAAATAAATTAAATTTATATATACATAATAATGTGATTTTTATTTCTTATGCAGACTGTTCTGCTGCTCTGAAAGACTTATTAATTCAGTGGCGTGTACAATCAATTGCGAGAGTCTGTTTTAGATCAAAATTTTTACCCAGGTGTGCAAGAAAAGGGGCCATCATGGTAGGATTCCAAGTATTATAACTTATTCGGGACGATTAAAATATCAGCTGAGTTCTATAAGGCGAACGAATGAAGTGGGAAAATTTTTTCAGGAATGTTTCGCAACTGATTTGTTGGCCTGGACTTTGCGAGACTGATTGTCATCGACTGTTGTTATAGCTGGCTGGTATTGTGGGCTGGTCTTGACCACAGTTCATGCCAGTTTTTGGAGGGATTGGTCTTGGCAAAAGCCAATCTTTTGTAGAGTTACATCTCTTCAAGAACCTGTTGGGGTTTCGTTTAGAGAAAGGGCAAGGGATGAAGAATGGTGTGGTTAGTTGATGGTGAGGATGGATGGCGAGGGGACGAGATATTGCCAGTTATTTTAGCAGGATAAGGGAGGAGGGAGAAGTCCTTTGAATGGATAGCGACATGTGTAAATGTTGATGGTGGCTGCTGAGCTATGGTAAGTAAATGGCGAGGGAAATAGAGCGACGAGATGTGAGTTGTTGGTGGCTTGGCAAGGGGAAGTGGGTGAATGTGCTACATGAAATCAGTAGTTCGCTTTGGGAGTTGTAAGATTGATCGACTATATAGCCAATGAAATATAGAGTTGGGGGTTCGTAAATGTACTGATCGTCGTACCAGGGTGTGGTTGTGCTCTGCTATCTTTACGAAAATCGAAATTTTAGGGTCACACACATCCAATTTGGTTTTTCGTATTAGGTATGTAATTTTTACTAGATGTTTTTTTTAAATGTTTTTGTAATTTTTTCGCGGTGTTTCCTTGATTTTCCAAGTTCGAGGTCATTTTGGTTAAGGTCTAGGTCATCAACATCCAAATTTTTTCCTAAATTTTTATTAGTTTCTTCCTGTTTTTCTCGATTGTTTATGGATTTGGGGGAGGGGGAGAGATGGGGTGATATGAGAGTGATGGGATGAGTGTGAGTTTAACATTTTGTTCCTCAATTTTTTATATATTTTTAGATTTTTTTGCGATTTTTCTCAATTTTTTAGGATTGTGAGGAGTGTGTGTGGGGAGGGTGGTGGTATGAGAGTGTGATGTTAATGTTGTATGTACCTAAATTTTAGAATTTTTTTATATTATTTGCGATTTTTCTCGATTTAAATGTTATCAGTAAATATTGTACTTTGTGTTTTGAGTCGTCACAAAAAGGTTTAGAAATGGACAACATAGAACTTCCCTGATGCAAAAAAAAAAAAATACTAGATCTTTCTATAGTGTCTAATACTGGCAAAATATGTGTTGAAGTAATTTAGCGGCTAATGGACATATACCATTGATTGTTACGGGTGGAGGAATAATTTCTGTTATGTATGGCCAATGATCTATTTGAGGAAAGGAGTGGGGTGTTTATTAGGGCTGCGGGATTGCGTAACAAATGTTATTCGATTTTTAGGAATCTTTGCATTTTTCAAGATTTTTAATTTTAATTTCACGGGTGTCCAGGTCATGGTTTAAGACCAATGTCAAGGTCATGAGTCAAGGTCAGGGGTCAAGTGTTACTGTTTTATTGAATGGGTTAGGAATGATGAGGGAAGTGGGGGTGAGGGTATGGGTGGTGGGTGTTAATTTTTTATTATTTTTTAAATAATTTTTTTATTAAAATATTTTCTATTAAAACAATTTTTATTAGAATAGTTTTTACTAGACTAATTTCTTGGGTTCCAACATGGCATCGATACGTGGCTGTGACGCCTACCATGGTGGCGGAATGCACCAACCAACATGGCCGCCATGTTTGTGACCCCTGACAAGATGACTGACGGTACCAACCAACATGGCCGCCGGCCATGCTTACCAAGATGACGGACGGTGGCTGTGACGCGTACCAAGATGGCGGATTGCAACGACCAACATGCGCCTACCAATATGGCGGATGTATCCAGCTCCGACATGCCAGATGCCATATCCCAAAGTCATTATTCCTGTACTACTATTAGTCTTCGAAGTGCCCAGAAGAGTCAGTGAATTCATCATCAAATCACAAAGGATCAGAAAGCTGCAGTGTTTAAAATTATTATATTGCTTACAAATTCCTGTGTCCGTATACCAAAAACCAAACTGACGTTCTCACAGAGTACACGGTAGTGTGAAGTGCGATCTGACGCCGAAAATTCGCTGAACTTCTCTAGTTTACAGCGTTGATCACAAAGGTTCACAGAAGATAAATAGTTCCGTGCGCCACAGAATCAATTCTAACACGCCAGCAAAATAACAGAACGTTCCCGTTCGTCGTAGAGACAATCCCGAGGAAAAACTTTTTTGGTCTGTTCCGGCTAACAGTCAATACAGCTGCCCCGAATCACTCGTTCCTGGTGTATTTTAAGTCCTCGTCTATCCGAATCATATTACCGCCTGTCTCAAGATGATCATAGTTCAGTGACTGGTGCTACTGAGTCGGCTTTACAGTGCATTACAATCTCGCAGCCTATTTTCTTCGATGCAATTAGCAGGGGCCAGGGAATTCTGGTGCGATATTTGGTCAAGCCTGTTCACGATATAATTAGCACTTTTGAAATCAACCTTAGAAAAAAGTCACTGACCCTGCCTGCATATATATTAACGGGTGCACTGAGGGACATACGCCCAGTAAAGTTGGTAACACGGGATGGAAAGTAGTTCCGTATCTTAACATCGAATAAAAAGTGTTAGGTAACCATTTGTGATAACTTAAATTATTTCTCTATCTGCTCTTTTAATGCGTAGAAGTGTAAAAATGAGCAGATTTTTTAAATATTTACTTTCCTAATAATTGTACAGTTTCACTTGACCGGCGCATGCATAAAGTGCTGAGGCCCATGGCAATGTTAACTTTACATAAGGCAGAAGAAGAGACAACCTGCTTACAAGAAGATACTAAGCAGGGCTTTCAAAAGTGTTCACGTGACCGTGAGCAGCCTATAGAAGGCTGTATTATATGCACTCCAGCTACCTACGTTTGTTCATTGTCTGCTACCTAAGTGACGTGTCTTCTTCTCCTGTCAACTGGTTTAGTGTGAGCCAGTCTGTCAGTTCAGTTGCCAGGCGTGTCAAGTCTAGCCTACTTATTATTGAGCTCGCCAATTTTTCACGTCATTTACCCTTTCAGACCGACTCAAATTTACGGTTTCGAGCGTTGCAAACAAAAAAAAATATGATGTGTACTGTACTTAAGTAGACACAACACTTGTTTTACTGTCACAATCAATGAGCTGTAGGCTGCATATTCAGCTGCAATTATATGCACCAATTATGACCTAGAACAGTACGATGGTTTGCGAATAATTTACTCGCTGGTAAAATCATTAGTAATTGAGCTTCGCAGGGTGCAATACAGGCCAAACATTACCTCCTGCACATGCATAATCTACACAATTGTGTACACTGGCTCTGAATGGGATCATAGAAATAGAAATTTTCGCGAATTCTGTTTAGGACGAGTCAGACTTCAAACATACGTACATTTATATTATGTTTGTGGTTAGATAACAATTTATTAGACACGCCCAGGCATACTCTCGAGCCAATGTCAGACCTGCAAGGAACAATAAAGGAACCCCCACGCCACCTGCATTGAGGTGCACACTGGGGCAGCAAGCAGCCAATGAACAGGAAGTTGAGGATCGACAATAGAGTCCAGCGTCTTGAAATTGTCCTGATCCTAGTGATGTATATTCACTCAAGGTAAAACAGGGAATAGTATTTGATGCGGAAATGACGTCACATTAGATCCGTGGACTGGAAGACTTGGCACAGAAGTGTGGGAAGGCAGGAAGGCGTGCGGCTAAGTGGGGAAAGGAGGAACAGCTAAGTGTTGGCATTGTTGTTGAAAAGCGAGCGGTGGAAACACATAATGGTGACACTGTACTGCGACAGAAGTTGCGCAGCGAGCATCTGTAGCTGAGCAGACAATGCTGGTTACATAGCCGGCACGTGAGGAGAGGAGAGTAACCTATCTCTCTCTCTCTCTCTCTTGCTCGCGAGACACTTACCTCATGTTCTGGACCGGACACGAAGAGACAGGCAGTGGAGGCAAAGGCGGAGCTGTGTCTGTACGAGCAGACGAATGCCAAGTGTAGTTTTACGGCTGACAATCCTCAAATGACAGGCCGCGCTATGATCTACCACTAACTTTCATTACAGAACACAAACACATGGCGAGCGAACGTTTCACTTTTGCAGTTTGCCGCGAGGCGTGTACCGCGTGCGAGGGCGCTGTCCTTAACGACCGAAACCATTAAGGAAATGGCGGCCGCTCGCAACGAGGTGGTTTCCAATTTGATTTTTTGTCGTGCGGAGTAGATTTTTCCGCTCCTGTGACGTCACGAGTCGCGATGAT
This sequence comes from Dryococelus australis, assembly GCA_029891345.1. NCBI lineage: Eukaryota > Metazoa > Arthropoda > Insecta > Phasmatodea > Phasmatidae > Dryococelus > Dryococelus australis. Next base: position 179,687,992 of record CM056999.1, read on the forward strand.
GTCGCCGAGGAAGGAAATGTCGGGGCGGTTGAAGTGCTCGCTCGCCTAACTGCGGCTGTTTCGCATCTGAGGTCAAGGACGACAATAACGCTCGCATTAATACATCGACGTCACTGAGGAGTACGCTCTTACATACTCGGGGATACAGTTACATTAACATTTTTTTGCCTTTGAAGACAAAACTATCACACTTATATATTTACTGTTTCGCTGGCAGACTATGCGGAAACAAAGTAAAAAATATATAAATAATGCACGTTGTTCGCTGGCTGCATCAAGTACAATAGACACGAGCACAGAGCACTCGAAAATACTACACTATTGCAACACAAGCTCACGAAGTAGTGCGTGCTCGAAGGGATTAAATGGACATGAAATATTGTACATCGCGTTAAAGACTGTTCACGGTAAACGGGGCACTTATTAAAGCACTGCTTAGGATCTACTTGCATGCACACTGTGTATTCTTCCGCTTTATGTAAAGTTAACCTTGCCATGGGCCTGATATATTTAATCCTGCGCTGGGGCAAGAATAACTGAGGAATTTTTATAAAGTAAATATTTTACCAATTTTCTGATTCTTGCACTTACATGCTTTAAAAAACACAGACAGCAAAATAAAGCATGTCAGTGTTGACGGATGTTTACCTCGCCTAACACTTTTAACTCAACGTTAAAACATGGAAATACTTTCCTTCCGCGATTACCTACTTTACTGGACGCAGAGTGCTCGTTAATATGATCGCATGTATGAGCAGTGATGTTTTCCATGAGTTGATTCCAAAAGTGCACACTTTACCGTGAACAGCCTGGACATAAGAGAGGTTATCTTCGAGTGGGAAGCCTTCAACACGCCACTGTACCAGCTGACAGCCATCCAATAGTGGAGGTTGTGATGTAAAGTGGGCGTATCCGGCAAGGTGCGCACCAATAGGATGTTAGCGAGTGGGCATATAAATAAAGACAGAACAATTTCGCATTTGAAACAACCTGTAGGCTAGACTCCATGGTCCTGAGTATTTCTGAGAGTCAGCTGCTGGCCCAGTGGGTATCCAGTTTGACCTCTGACAAGTAGCTCGGGATCCAGTGCTTTTTTCCTTGTACGTCTCTCATTGGCTTGAGAGTTCACCTGGGCGTGCATAATATACTGTACTCTGATACACTTTCAAACATAACATAAATGCAAATGTGTTTGACTTATAGCTTACAGTGAAATTAATTTGAGCAATTTTATAAAGTCTAAATACTTGCGTACAAGTGACTGATTTCCACTCTGTCTAAAATCACTTCTAAATATGTACATACAGACCTTTGTGCTTGGAATAACATGACATTCCTATTACTTATAAAACTAACGAGAAACTACTGCGGTACTTGGTAGTGTTGTCAGTTACCAGTAAAACTAACGAGAAACTACTGCGATACTTGGTAGTGTTGTCAGTTACCAGTAAAACTAACGAGAAACTACTGCGATACTTGGTAGTGTTGTCAGTTACCAGTAAAGAAGCCAAGAGTGTGGGTAAGGCACTATTGACATGACACCTTCTAGCGCAGGCCTAGTTAGTGCTGACGTAGAGTAGATAATTACATCGAAAGGAACTGGTGTGGAGGTTATTTTCATATAAGTTCTAGGAAAGTGTCTGGTTTATAATTGGCTACTGCATGCTTCCAAAGATTTCCTATTGGTTGGTGTGCTAGGCGTTGGTTCGTGACTGGCGTTGCAACATTTTACTGGCTATTGACGCCATTTAGATGATGTGTGCTACTGGATTTTCGCAATGTATAAGAGGATGTTTCAGCTCTGTATTATTAATAGTGATATACTGCAAAGTTTATTTGCAAATTTACACGTAATTCAAAGGAAAGAGTCAATACTAACTCTGTGACGTGGTGCAATGTAAACGCTGCTTGAACCTATCCGACCGAGACACTCGACTTGAATCCTTGTGATCCTGAGATTGCAGCTCTCAGGCCACGGGAGTTATTGATGATAATTGCTCCAAAACGTATAAATACGTGTCAACAGATGGGCCGCTCGCTCCAGGCGACGAGAAGGAGTTTCAGTCCAGTGGAGTGTATAGTCAGCGCTATTGCTAGCGGGCTACACAGTCTCGCGAGTCGCCTAATGAGCTGCTTTGTCTACCTCCATCTTCCTACCGTTAAATTAAAGATTCCACCACTTTTAAATAACTTTACGGCTTGATTGCCGTATCGTATCTCCCGGGTTTGAGCTGGGGGAAGTGGGCTGGTGAATCCTCTGCAATTATAGCTTTACGAAATACACTCAACTAATAAAACTTCCCGAATAATTTGCTCTTAGGAAAGGCAGTGACTTTTTTTACTACCTGTGTTTAATAGCTTTGATCTCTATCTAGTAAATTACACTCGCGTGCCTCTGCATGAATTCTTCCCCAGCACGCCGGCTTGGGTATCACCGTAATTTGTTTTTGTAATTGTACGATGGATTTTTTGTTGCTAAAATATATTTCTGTAACGCTACAAGTAAATTAGAGTAGGTTTCACAAAAATTTACTTTTTACTGTGAAAAACTAATGTCGACTCATTTTTTGACAAGCAAGTGTTGCAAAATTCAAGGTTGTTATAAACACTGAATAACTTAAACAATTTTGCATGTTTTCAAAAAAAAAAATTTTGAATATAGAATTTTTTAACTGCACAGCTCCAATAAAATATTTGGCAACAAAATTTTCAAATTATTGTTTGTAATAAGTACATAAATTTCTTACTGTGTTCACAGCCTTGGCTAAGGCGTCACGCTGTTTACCTCACACGAGTGACTACTTCAGACAGATAAAACACGCATTATTTTAATGTCTTACTGTGTTCACAGCCTTGGCTAAGACGTCACTCTGTTTACCTCACACGAGTGACTACTTCAGACAGATAAAACACGCATTATTTTAATGTCTTACTGTGTTCACAGCCTTGGCTAAGACGTCATTCTGTTTACCTCACACGAGTGACTACTTCAGACAGATAAAACACGCATTATTTTAATGTCTTACTGTGTTCACAGCCTTGGCTAAGACGTCATTCTGTTTACCTCACACGAGTGACTACTTCAGACAGATAAAACACGCATTATTTTAATGTCTTACTGTGTTCACAGCCTTGGCTAAGACGTCATTCTGTTTACCTCACACGAGTGACTACTTCAGACAGATAAAACACGCATTATTTTAATGTCTTACTGTGTTCACAGCCTTGGCTAAGACGTCATTCTGTTTACCTCACACGAGTGACTACTTCAGACTGATAAAACACGCATTATTTTAATGTCTTACTGTGTTCACAGCCTTGGCTAAGACGTCATTCTGTTTAGCTCACACGAGTGACTACTTCAGACTGATAAAACACGCATTATTTTAATTTATTGCTAACTTTACACATGTTCTATCCAATTACATTACGGGAGCAACCAACGACAAGTAATCTTTAAAATATTTTTTTCAAGAGCTATAATATCTGGATATGTTGAGTAACGATAAATATTATATTTTTGCATTATTGCTTTGAAGTATTTATTTAAATTTTGTCACTAGTTTTACTTTATATATTACAAGGTTTAAGTTATATCTTGTCTTCATTAATATACTTTCAAACTTAGTTACTCTATTACAAACTATTTTTAAACTTTAAGAGGTTTATCTCATGCAATAGAGATAACACATTTATGGCATATAATATATGTTTCTAACTACGGTTATTTGTTTATAGCGAAAATATTTACGCGAAGGCTAGACTCTAATGTCGTATGTCATACGTGCAATTTTCCTATGATTATTGGCCACGTGTTTTTGTCGAGAGACAGTTCCTCACCTGACTGGGCCAATCAGAATTAGGTAACTCCGACACTGAGTGTCCGTGATTCGCGGGCAGACACAGGTAATGCGTAACAATTAAAATCATCCAATAACGAAAGTGTATCTGAGCTGTAGTGTTTTGGAAATCAAGTAGACTTGAAGTTTTTTCTCGAAAACAGGCGGGCCCTACTTATAACCTTTATTTATAGATAAGATACCTTTTATTACATAGATCACTAATATGGAAACAAAATGTTTTCTTCTAGGAAAGTTATTTTAGTATATATATATATACACACACACACACACATTGACATTATTGAAGAGTTATCGCCAATCACAGGGCGTATTTCTTATATCATTTGGAGCACAATATGTCATATACATGTGAGTGCTATCCCAAATATTTCCAGAGTAATTGGAAACATTTTAAAATTGACGGATAAAATAATAATACTTTTAGAAGTAAATACAGTATGTATTATAGGACCAAATTCTTTACAGTTGAGCATCACAATTGCGGCTAACAAACTGAACCGAAGATGTTCCACAATGTTTCCGCCTACTGGGCCACACTCTTATGAACAGCACATGTTGCTTTACATAGCTGCACGCGGCTGTCTTTGATTTCTGTAGCAACATGCTCGATACGCGCAAGTAGTTCCACATGTCTTTGTGCTGTCCTTTGGTAAACAATATCCTTCATCCTTCCCCATACCCTATAATCCAGGCTTTTCCAATTCGTCGAATTACTCTGTAAATATTGGGAATAGGACCCAGATTCATGTGACATATTTTACTCTAAATGATGGATGGAATAAGTGCTGTGAGAGACGGCAACTCCACACGAATCATTTTGTATATATATTATATATTACATATATTCTATATAGTAGAAACTTTCTTTGCATTACACTGCAGCAAATACTGATTGTTATTGCAGTGTACTGAGCTAGCAGCCAAGAGATATAAAAACTTAACACAAAGTGATTTTTTTTTGGTACAAAGATTTTAGCCAGCTCAAATTTATAATTAATGTGTTTACTCCTTACATCATTTATTATATATATAATAGTCTTTAGAAAGTAATTATTCACTTGTTCTGTGATCACCAAGTGATGGTTATGCCATTCACACAGTGATGAGAACGACACTGTGCCAGTCTTCCTTCTCTTTCATAGTTGAAGAAAAATATCCACAATAATTACACAATTTATATACCAAAACTACAATAACAGTATGTTCAACTATGTCAAATTTCAACGAAAAGAAAGGAGCTATTCGAAATTTCAGGAAACACCATTTTACTCGGGTTAGATTCCAGTTACCGCAGCATTAAAATAATTATTACAAAAAGTTATCCTAACAAATCCGAGCATGAAACATTCCATATAAAATACAACAGTTGTATTTTAACACTCCAGTTACTGGAGTGTTACTTCACATGAATGTTTCAAAACCCTAAATATTTCGTTTAAATAATTTGTGATCAACACTGCGTTTATATAAAGAAATATTACAAAAACGTATTAAAACATATTTTGACATAACAAGGTAACATGCAAAAAAAATCAGTCCTCCACACGGCAAACATAACACCGAATGTACTGAGACAATTTAGAAAAATGTCATCTTCTCACATATACAGTATACTTGAATACAGTACATAAATACCTTCATACAGGCAGATAACAAAGCGATAGATATTGCAACATTCATAATGCAATAAATACCAGGTTATGCAATAGCTAACAATTTGTCATTACCCAATAATTTACTAAATGATAGTAGATTACAGTACAAGATTACGTAACAACAAGAGTCTTATTTACTGGCCAATTATTTATCTTTAATATTTATCGGTAAAAACAATAGTATTAAAGTAAAATACAACAGTGCAAGTGTTGTATCAGCTTAAACCACTTGTTTTATTAATACTAAATTCAAGTTGGCAGCTATTTAGCGTAACGACACACTTACGTCACTTTATAAAAATGACTAACTTACCCGTTATGATGACGTAATATCACTGTTTAGTCTGTGAATCGACCAAGGCAGGTTAGGCTGCACGCTGTGGCTGCAAATCGTTTCGCTTCAGGATTTATCTCTCTACCGAATGTTCTTTAATATTCTAGATGTTTGTATATTCGTTACTTCCGTTTTCTCTGTGCACTTCCGTTTTGTCATGGTAGTTGTTGCTCTACCATGGTACATCATGGCTAGAGTTTGTGACTTTTCGCGAGAAAAAAAAGTGATTACACGGTATGGACTTCAATACTATAAGCACCCAACAGCAGTTCGTGTTGCTGTCTGCTTGAGAAGGCGTCTTCATATTTGACCGGGCCACTCAGCATTCGGCAACATAGGCACGGATCCTACGTGATTCGTGTGCAGATAGTTGACACGTGACAAAAAGTATTTCAGACAATCAATATAGGTAAACGATCCTACAGAGTTTGGAAATATAACTTGTCTTGAAGTCTGCGCGAAATTTCACTACCCCTAGTCATGGTTAGTATAAGATTAGTCGAGTTTGAAGCTAACAGTCCCAAAGTCCTACCGCGTACGGGTGTTCACGGCAAAAGGATAGCTTGTTTCTTGGCTAGACAATTGATACTGACATTTCCACCAGGACATCTACGTTTATTGCTCGACTGAAGTAGTGTGAAACCAAGACTTTCATTAGTGAAATATTTCTACGTGTCTCAAGTTTCACGTGAGAAAAAAAAATTTCATACTGTCGCCTTTTGTGACGTTATATTTACTTTAAATGTTTAACCATAAGTCAAAACCAGTACCCAGGCCAAAAGCCTCTCAGAACCTGTAATTTTAACACACACACACGCAAGTTGCCGGAATAAATCTCCAATAAACTGTTATTCAATCAGGGACAACCTAAATGTAAATATGTGTGATGCTCAACTCCTTCACGGGCAATATTCCCCGGACATTGAATAAAAATGTTGGGGTACTTGTTAGGCCTATGTCACTCACAACAAGGGCAAGCTTAGTGACAAAATTTCACTGTCCCTGAGAATAAAGTTAATTACAGTGTATTTTCTATCGCTTGATTTACTCCCTTACTAGACCTCACAGTCATATACTGTGCATACTTAAGCAGATCTCATTCTCTCAATGGTCGGTTCCACAGTCAGAACCCAACAGTGGTGTTTACTCCATAGACGCAAGGTAAGCAATTCTTACCCTATACATATTGGAAATGCTTGACCCTTTAGTTTTCGCCGTAACTTTAAACACATTTAATATTGAGTTTCCCGCTTCCGATTCGAGAAACAGAGTGTTCTTAACTCCCGTACTGTACACGCATAGGGCTGCTATCTAGTTTTTTTTTTTTTTTCCCACAAACGGGAACAACTAGCGATGAATCGAACTCGCAAGCAACAACATGCCATACGCTCGACCACGTTCCTTCGTCGGGGTAGGCAGTCGTTCTGTTTGCGTCCTCCAGTTCTACATTTTTCCTTGGAAAGTGGATGAAAGTGTTCCAGAAAATTAGAGTTTTTCTATAATTTGTAATATCTCTCGAAATAACGTTCAGTTTAACTATTATTACATTCATTTCGTTTCAGTTTTGATAACTAATGTTAGGTATTGTAAAATTGCAAATACACGTGGAGGGTAAGCAAAGTTGCAAGTTGCGTTTGTTAGTAGAAATTGCGTGTCCTGAAAAAATACTCACTACACGCCCTATTCTACTCGGCCAAACGGAACGAATCTTCTAGAGTGCTACATATTACTACTGTTGCAGAGTCCTGCAGAACATGTTGGTTACGCGCAGATCCAGTGACACACATCAAGATAATAACACACTTCCATAACACACAGTCTGCAACAAAGTTATAACGTAAAATGTTAGTGTCACTACACACACAAAAATCAGCATGGAAGTGACAACAGAGCAGGTCTGTAATCTGGTTTCAGGATAGCAACAGTCAAACTTCTGAGCTAGCAACAGAAAGATTTGTTTGTTACGGAAACGTCATTCTAGTGAAGGAACTATCTGCTCTGCAGTAAGAGTAGGGACTAACTTCTTAGTTGGAGATACAATCAGAGACAGAAACATGGCATACATGTATCTACGTGAACAATATTTAGATGATATCAACAACAAGTCGATTGTTGTCCCTATAGTAACAGTCTATGTGGGTTGTGGAAACAAAAATTTGGTTCCTTCAACCCATATATGGAGCACGAACGAATACAAACCATCATCCGCCGCCATGCTAGTTCGCACTGAGTCAAAACAAAAATAATGGCCCGAGTATAGCCAAACAAACAGCCAGTCACGCACACATACAGTACTATGCACTATTGGCATAGTGAGCATACCGCCCACCAAAAATTATTTTCAAGTTCACAAACAAAATAAAAAACGATACAATATAAACATGAAATGGGTAAGTCTACTATCGCGTATATTAATACGTAGGAAGTGGAGAGATCTTGTTGAAGGTCCTACGATCTCCCCCTGTGGTGTTCTGAAGGTTACCACATAAACTACACCATCTTGGCCTGGATGTACTGCTGACACACTAGCAGTCTTCCACTTTAGTGGTGGCAACATGGAGTATTTCAGCATCACTAACTGGCCGATGCTTGTGTCAGGAACTGGTTGTGTCAATTTTCCCCTTTGCTGGAGATTGTGTAGGTGCTCCACACTCCATCTCTTCCATAATTGTTGATGAAACTGCGTGATCATTTACCAGCGATCAAGACAGTTCAAAGTAATATCACACAGATTTTGATCAGGTACAGCTACCAATGGCTTACTAACAAGGAAGTGGCCTCGTGTCAGAACATCACACTCCCGGGGATCTGTTGAGAGGGCACATATAGGTCTCGAATTCAACACGGCTGAAATCTGTACAAACAGCGTTGAGAGTTCTTCGAAGGTCAGCAACTGAGTGCCTACAACTCTGTATAGATGCTGCTTGGCACTCTTGATTGCTGATTCCCACAGACCTCCGAAGTTTGGACTTATTGGAGGGTTGAAGAGCCACTTGGACCCTCCCAGGTTCACCTTAGCTGCAATCTCTTCCTCATTATCCCTTGAAAGAAATCTTGCATACTCCTCCTTGAGTTGTTTATGTGCTCCCACATATGATTTTGGCTGTGTGCCCATTACTGTATTGTGAGTGACTGGCCTGGCCTTAAAACACTGTATGCACTCGTGAATCAGCGTGCAGAAATTATCTAGTACTCCCGGCGGACTAGATACAAGGTTTTGGATGGCCCTGGGTATAAATAGATGGTATGACAATGGGCAATAATGAGTCTGGACAACTGGCTTTGCTTTGGCAGCAAAATGGGGTGTTTTGCAGTGTCTGGTAGTGATGAATGGTTTAGACATCCACACACCCTGACAACTCCATTTGAATCGAGAAATGGCATCAGTGGCTGTGTAACCCTGTGGCACCTACTCCCTTTTTGAAGAGCAGACAATTCTTCCCTGAAGCTGTTTGATCAATGTCACAGTAGCATCTCTCAACTCCTCCAGTGTCAGAAAATTTCTCACTGAATGGCTTGTTTTCTTGAATGCTGCTCTTGCCTGCAATATCCATGCTGTGATGCGTGTCAACTTGACCAGCGAAGATGACTTGTCAACTAAAACAAACAGATCTTCAGGGCAGTTACACTCAATCTGGTTTGCCACCAGGATAACAAATGCAGGTGGCTTCAATTCTGGCACGGACTCTTGGGTATAGTGGCATGTATCTGGCCAGTGTTCCTGCGAAAGCTTCAGCCACGGTGGGCCTGTGAACCACCACGAATGCTTGAGAAGCTACTCAGGAAGAACACCACGTGATTCCACGTCTGCTGGGTTCTCCTCAGATGGGACGTGCTTCCATGTACTGGGGGATACAATGGCCCGAATCTCTGCTACTCTGTAAGCTACAAATGTCTTCAACTGGTGTGGTGACAGATGTAACCATGCCAATACTATGCTTGAATCTATCCATGTATGAACCCCAAACTCTTCGATCTTGTCAAAATACAGCCTATTTTCGTGCTGCCACAGACTACTCAATAACAATGGTCCACACAACTCAAGTTTGGGTACAGTGGGTGTCTTCAAAGGGGCCACCTTCGACTTTGAACAGAAAAAACTCATTTGAACATTCCCATCCCTCGTCACACAAGGGACATAGATGACTGCAGCATAGGCCCTTTCACTGGCATCGCAAAATCCATGAAACTGCACCTCAGGCCCTTGAAGTGGAATAAACATAGGTATTTTAACCTCACAAAGGCTAGGAAGTGACTTCTTAAACTCCTCCCACTGGTTAAGTACATCCTGTCCAACAGGTTCATCCCAGCCAAAACCTTGGGTCCATAATAACTGAAGCAAGATCTTGCTAGTAGCGATCACTGGTGCCAACCATACACAAGGGTCGTACAAGTGGCCAGTGGTTGAAAGAATGCCTCGCTTGGTGTTTGATGCATCATATAACTGTACCCTGAACATGAAGCAGTCATGGACTGGATCCCAGCGCAGCCCCAACACCTTCACAGATTCACTGCAGTCCATGGTTATAGACTCAGATGATACATTTCCATTATCCATCCACTCCTGACTATTAGAACACCATTTATGTAGTTGAAACCCTCAAGCATCCAATAATCTAATGAGCTGTTCTTTTAACTCTTTAGCTTCAGTGATGGTAGATGTTCTTGTGACAATGTCGTCTACAAAGACATCCTGCAGTAAAACATGTGCTGCTAAGGAGTACTGGGCTCCTTCATCAGTTACCAATTGCTTAATTGTACACAGTGCTTGGTAGGGTGAGGATGTTAACCCGTAAGTCACAGTATTTAATTCATACAGTTTGACTGGCGAGTCTGGAGTTGGTCGCCACAATACATATTGATACTTCCGGTCTTGTGGGTCAATACCTATCTGCCTGTACATCTTACACAGATCAGCTGTAAGTGCTACACTTGACGTTTTGAAGTTCAGTACAATATCACAAATATCCTTCTGGAGCTTGGGAACACACAAGAGTACGTCATTAAGGGATGATCCATTAACCATTGGTGCAGAGGAATCAAACACAACCCTAACTTTTGAGGACACCCTGTCTTCCCTTACAACTATTTGATGGGGGATGAAGTAGGCAGGTTTTTCAGGTGATAAAGATGTCAGTTCCATCTCACAATATTCATAAGATTTCAGAGTACCTACACATATCATATGGCCTAATTGCTTGTATTCCTCCATGAAATGTTTATATTCAGAGTGCGAACTTGACAACCTTCCCAACTTTCGCTCCTGACCACAAAGTCGTATGAAAGCCACCCCACATGAATTCCCCAATACAGTATCACAGTCAGCATTTTAAAATGGAAGGCGTAATACATACCTTCCTGTATCATTTCGAGTGTGCGTACCTACAAAGTGCTCTTCACACTTCTTGTCATCCTTGAAAATTAAGTTGCCCCCTGGAACCTCCTCAATGTCCCAGAACCTCTGCAGGGTGCTGTCATGACTGCTATTTGTGCGCACAAGTAATGAAGTTGACTCTGGACTACTGTGTTTACACAGGACTTTTCCAGCCAGCACCCGACCAAATTCTGTTTGAAAGGCATTTGGCTGTCCAGCAATTTTGGCACTCGTCATCACCTTTACTACAACCTCTGCAGAGAGAAGCATTTCAACTGCAGACATCTCCCCAATCCCAGATATGCTAACCCTTGAACGGCAACGCTTCAGTCCTAAGCACTTCATGCATGCATCTATGATGAAGGATGATTGCAGTACTCCATCTAGTAAGGCTCTCACTGTCTGAAATTTCCCTACACCATACATGACCTTGACCAATGCTGTGGTTAGCAGCACAGGTGTTGCTTATCTGTCCTGGATACCTTGAGCTGAGCACATCACCACACTGGACTATCTTAACAAGCTGCTGCATCGTCATTATCTGTATATGGTATTGGATCTACTTCCCCCTCCATTGTCTGCTATGTGAAAAAAGTGTGATGTGATTTCCCACAACGTTTACATCAAAATCTTGATCCACACTGCAATGCTATATGACCACCTCTGAGGCGGTTGAAACACAACTGTTTCTCTAGAACATGTCTCCTTTTTTCATCAGGTTTATACGACAAGAATGATTGGCATCGTGTCAGTGTATGTGATCCATCACACACATTGCACTTTTGTTTTTCAGCTGCCTTGGCACCGACTGATACTAATGTGATCTTTGAAGGGTTGACCGGGCGAGGCTACATACCTGCACTTAATGACCTAATCTTGTTAGGCCATGTACTTGACATCTTATTACTCAGAATAGTCTTAAATGAGTTAGGCCTTGGTCCAGAGGGAGTCAACAACTGTGCATGTTCTGCAGCAAGTGATTTGTGTTGCAAAAATCGCAACAGCCGTGTGTATGATGAAATTTCATCATCCTGTGACATTTAGAATGCCTGTCTCAAGGGTTTGTCAAGTTTCTCCAGCAATATATTCAGCAACAAGAGAATCCCACTTGTGAACTGGAAAATCTAATGCCTTTAGTGCATTAAAATTTTATTCAACTGTGCAAAGAAAAGCTGAATATGATGCATCATTCTTGCTATTTATGGGTGGAAGATGCAGGATTTTTGCACATGAATGGTAGCTGTAAGCCGTACACTCTTGTACCTTTTCTCCAATAAATCCCATATTACATTATAATTCGTATCAATAACTGGGATGTTGCTTACTAGGTCCCGTGGTTCTCCCTTCAAACAGCTCATTAAGTAGTGGAGTTATTGCACTTTACTTATGCTAGGAATTTGCCCAACCATTGAGTTAAATAGTTCAGAAAACCCTGTCCACTCGGCTCGATTTCCAGTAAACACAGGCAATGGTAAAGTTGGCAGGACTGCTGCCTGTGGTGCATTCTGTATACTAATTGCAATTCACTCGCTACCCGACAAGTTTGATGATTGTCGTTTAACTCTGTTGTATACTTTACGTAAGTCCCGAAACACTAGTTCGTAAGCAACAAATTACTGTTTCACTTCTTCTATATCGTTGCCTTCTCTTGCTTATAACCTCTTCAACCACAATCTCAAAGTCCTCGATTTTATTTGAGGCATCTTCTTCTATGGCTTCACGTAATTCCCTCGCACCTTCTGCTTGTGACAAGAGGAAATTAAATGTCACATGTTGTAATGCTGATGTTGTCGTCACCATTTTGTGTGACGTCGTTGACCGTTTTAAGTCTGAAAGTGGACTGTATAATCAAATTATTTGCGCTCCTGTGGTTTACCAAACCACACAGTTTAAAGCAAGTACTTATACACTGCAGAAATTTACCGTACACGAGTCTACTTCGACTTTTCACTTATAGGCTATCCCGTTAGCCGACTTTACCCATACGAGTGTCAAAAGCCGACAGGGGTGTCACACATCATTATGTAATTCGCGTCGCGTGCAATTACTCATATTACACATGCCGATTACACTAATCCGGGCCGTTACGACCAAAAAATGTTGAGCACGAATGAATACAAACCATCACCTGCCGCCATGATAGTTCGCACTGAATAAAAACAAAAACAATGGCCCTAGTATGGCCAACCAAATAGCCAGTCACACACACATAGAGTCCTATGCACTATTGACATCGTGAACACCATAATTTTTCTGACTGTAACAATAAGTATCTGTGCTACATTTTCTAAATAGTGTTACCTGAGCCATACTCTTGGAAGAGTGTTAATGGCCAAATGACCCGAGAAGTTGTGCCGCTCTTGCCTCAAGCAGTGGTAACATTTACAACTGGGACTTATCTTTCTTCCTTTCTTTTTGTGGATGTGGTTCTCGGGTTGCGCATATAGCCCCGAATTAGCTGCATTACACTGCTCGCCTGCAGCCCGGAATACTTACAGCGCTTCTTTTGTCTTCACCCTCCCCCCCCCCCCACCCTTCTAATTCACTCCCACCAAACCCTGGAGGGTAATGAGCCCGTGCAAGGATGTTGCCGAAAATTTAAATTTTCGCGGCGATATGTGAGGAAATGCTGTGTATGTGTGTGTGTGAGCGCGTGCAAAGGAAGGAAGGAAAGACACCCTTCGTCGTTGACAACTGAGCCTACTTTTTTTCTCCCAGCCCCTAAATGCAACAAAGAGACAGGAAAAACAAAAGAAAGCAGCACATCCTCTTCCTTTTATGTAATTTTTAAGCCTCGTCATATCACGCGTCCTCGCGGCTCGTCGTCTAGGAGGAACTGTTACCGGCGAGGATCTCGAACTACTGCCAAAGTACGGTTGAGTCGGCGATGTCCTTGTAAACACATTTCCTATACAACAATGTCTTACTTCTAGCTGACTTTTCAATGACCACTTCCAAGTGCATACGTTATCGTTATGGCCCAAGAAAGGTTGCATTTGAGCTGTCTGTATTCACAACTGCACGAATAATACTAGAGACATATTCACAACTGCAGGAATAATACTAGAGACATATTCACAACTGCACGAATAATACGAGAGACATATTCACAACTGCACGAATAATACTAGAGACATATTCACAACTGCACGAATGATACTGGAGACATATTCACAACTGCACGAATAATACTAGAGACATATTCACAACTGCACGAATAATACTAGAGACATATTCACAACTGCACGAATGATACTGGAGACATATTCACAACTGCAGAAATAATACTAGAGACATATTCACAACTGCACGAATAATACTGGAGACATATTCACAACTGCACGAATAATACTAGAGACATATTCACAACTGCACGAATGATACTGGAGACATATTCACAACTGCACGAATAATACTAGAGACATATTCACAACTGCAGGAATAATACTGGAGACCGAAAAATGTGCAAGTTCAGTGAAATGTGCGTTAGTCTTCTAAGTCTTCATTTCAAGCCAACGTCTGGTACTATAATGGGAGGTTATAAGGTTATTTTTCTTAACTTTATAAGTAAATTACAGAACATTTTACAAGTCACTGGGAAAAAGGTAAAACTAAAGTTAAATTTTGACAAGTAAGTAGCGTAGACTTCGTTTTTTTCAACATGGAGAAACATAAACGATATAGAATGTTTCATAAATCAACGTGTTGTAATGTTACAAGCTTTAACTGGCAGTTTTAAAAGATATTTTTTTAAAAGTACTTTCCTAGCAATTGTTTGTAAAACGTACAAAATATTTTTGTTGCGTGTGCCTCCGTGTGCAAAACACACTACTATGTACTGTCGAAAATCATCTTGAGACAACACGTGTTCCATGTTATTGTTAATTGTGCTGTAAAAAACATGAGTAAAAAGTGTTTTTTGTGTGATTAAAAAAAATCAGTTATTGATTTTGACGATCAGTCTTTCGAAGTGTGCTCACTAAAATTGGCTTTTCGTAAATAACCGAACTTTAAGTATGGAGATATTGAGCTAACCAAAGAATAGTTGGATTTTGTTGGTTATCACTCCACGAGTTATAATAAAGTTACCGCTTTAAGTAATAAATACAAAGAAGAATTTGATAATTTTGTCACAAATCATGAAGTAAGTTATAATATTTGTTTAAATCAATAATCCTAAATGAATAGCCTCTCTGAAAAATTTTTTCATTCATTTTTGACAGTAAATAAACGTTGTCTCCCTTAATCGCATGTAAAAGAGCATGCGCACTCGGGTACATTCAGCAGACACGCCTCGCACAGCTGCTATGTTGTATCCTCTTCTATCGCACAGACTTCGGGCGCTCTACTCTCTCTCTCTCTAGCACATATTTAATTGCTCCGATTTTAAAACTTTAACGCACGGCAATAATATTCTATGGCCGATTTTTCGCAGGCAAGCCTATACCATTATATTTGTTATTAAATAATCTTTATTTTGATACCAATTTCGATTGGTTATCAGCTCGGTGTATATTGATTTACCTGTTCATACCTGCTTGCCAGGTAGCTGTGACCGGAAATAAGAAAGCAAGCCTACCTTGGCATATTCTCAATATAGAAAATTAACATTTGGGACTAAATTTGGTTGGTTATCAATAGAGAGAAGGTGATGAAAAAAAAGTAATTAAAATTAATTTAATTAAAAATAGTCATGACAGCTTTGCAATAGGCAAGCTATCATAGGTGTGTTCATTAATTAATAAAATTTCAAAAAAATATGTCTCATCTGGTTATCAGATGGGTGTAAGTCGATCTCTCACCGGCTCTTAGACTATATAGTTATACTGTTTCTCTAGACTTATCGGAATTTAAGTAAAAATTACACCTAGTCAACATCTCAGTTCGTAATAGTAAAACTGCTCTTATTAATAAGTTCTCAAATGAACGTGATGAACTGTCGACACGCGACACTTTTAATTGGCGCGTAGTCAACACGCGACTTCAATGGCTAGTGACCAAGCATTAAATAAGCGTTACAGAGAACAGAGAGTGTGTCCAGTGTAGTCAGGATCCAATAGGACTATTGTAGGTGGATATCAAAGACTGGCACATCTGGTATGACTGTAGTGGAGAATATAGGCAGCTCACTTCAACCTTGTCTTAGATACCAGTAAGTAAACGTGTGCCGTACTCAGAGGGTTGACAGGCGGTTCATTTACGGCGGTAACATTGACACTTCACACCTACATACATAGGTATAGAGAATGTCAGGACAATCCATATGCGAGGACCATCACCACAGTTCTGCTGTTCTCAGTATACTCTG
This sequence comes from Dryococelus australis, assembly GCA_029891345.1. Classification (NCBI taxonomy): domain Eukaryota; kingdom Metazoa; phylum Arthropoda; class Insecta; order Phasmatodea; family Phasmatidae; genus Dryococelus; species Dryococelus australis. The sequence continues at coordinate 179,704,526 of CM056999.1, forward strand.
GTACCACCGTACGGTGCTCGCCACACTCGAAGGTGCATTAAATTTTTTTTTTTAATTATGACATATTTCGTCTTTTAATAAACATATATATGGCATATATAATATATATGTGGTTTGTTATTTGGTAATTAGGTATGTGTCACGCTATAGTCCACAACATTAGTTTACGTTCTCAATTTCTTCATTTTTAACAACTTAGTTGTTATTCTCTATTATGTCTGTAGTTAACACGGAAAATTTTATTCGAGGGAAATGGCATTACATAGAATATGTACGTACAAGTTGAACAATGTTTGGTGCGAATATAAAATTATTGATTTGTATGGTATACGACACCTTCAAAATTTATGTTATTGCGATCGTAGATATACGAATATCCTTCAACAAGTCCTGCAAGTAAACCGTCACGTGTTCTTTTCACTAAATATATATCTTGCGAGATTTCTTCGTTTCTGCAACGTAACTGTTCCTCCATTTTAAATAAACAACTTCTTTGAAGGTTTTATACTCAGCTCTGATTGGCTAATGGCCCATGCAACTGCACAAGAAATTAAATATAGCTATTTCCTTTGTGCACTGTTTCAGAAAGTTTCGTGCGTATGACCTGTTGCATGCAGTTGTGGATCAATAGATTCGAAAACATTGTGGCCAATTCTTGTGCACACGACGTATGTAGTGTGGTTACTGCTATGTTTTCAATTGTGAACCAAACTTAGATCAGTAACACATAAGCAAAGAAACAATAGACGGAATGGTTTACATCTGGGCCAGTGGGATAAACATGCCACTCACTGAGGTAGCGAGCCAGCCAAACTCCAAGCGCAAAGTGCAGATAAAGAACCTTCTGAATTTTCCTTTTCTTTACGAACCCCCCAGTACTTTAATTTACCCATTAAATTGTACAAAAAACAAACAACATTTTCAATTAAAAAAATTGCTTTCAAGCCCAGCATCTATTTCACCTGAACCCCTAGGAAAATGTTTCGTCACTACCTTTGTGGTTCCTCAAGAAAATCTCGTTTCTCCAGACTCCGGCGAGTTTAACTAGCTCAGATCTAAGGAATATACAGTAGACAAATTATCTATGACATCTTTTTATGCACCAGTAAAGCAAAGCCAGTTAGGCGTATATAGGAACATGGAAAGTAAAACTTCAAACGCTTATTTTTATTTCCAGTTTCATACTAGTAACTTATTATATACATATGTATATAATAGTACGCATTATCTTACTAACATCATAAAGAGATAATGTGAGTATGATTGTTTATTTGTTTATATGTAACGGCTAATTTCGGAAACTACAAAACCGATTCTTATAATTCTTTCACTATTAGGAAGCTACATTCTTCCAGATAGACATAGCCTATGTTTAATAAAAACAAATCATTGAGATATTTCAAAATTTGTAAACCAAATCGGAGAAAAATTACCTACTGGACTGCTTTCTAAACATGCTCTACCAAAACCATTAAAGATAAATCGAAACAATGATACTATAAAATGTCGAAGGTAGTCGCGGATAGTCGCAAATAGTCGCAGGTAGTCGCAATTAGTCGCAAGTAGTCGCAGGTAGTCACGGGTAGTCGCAGGTAGTCACGGGTTGTCACGGGTTGTCACGGGTAGTCGCAGGTAGTCACGGGTTGTCACGGGTAGTCGCAGGTAGTCACGGGTTGTCACGGGTAGTCGCAGGTAGTCACGGGTTGTCACGGGTTGTCACGGGTAGTCGCAGGTAGTCACGGGTTGTCACGGGTAGTCGCAGGTAATCACGGGTTGTCACGGGTAGTCGCAGGTAGTCACGGGTTGTCACGGGTAGTCGCAGGTAGTCACGGGTTGTCACGGGTTGTCACGGGTAGTCGCAGGTAGTCACGGGTTGTCACGGGTAGTCGCAGGTAGTCACGGGTTGTCATGGGTAGTCGCAGGTAGTCACGAGTTGTCACGGGTAGTCGCAGGTAGTCACGGGTTGTCACGGGTAGTCGCAGGTAATCACGGGTTGTCACGGGTAGTCGCAGGTAGTCACGGGTTGTCACGGGTAGCCGCAGGTAGTCACGGGTTGTCACGGGTTGTCACGGGTAGTCGCAGGTAGTCACGGGTTGTCACGGGTAGTCGCAGGTAGTCACGGGTTGTCACGGGTAGTCGCAGGTAGTCACGGGTAGTCGCAGGTAGTCACGGGTAGTCGCAGGTAGTCACGGGTTGTCACGGGTAGTCGCAGGTAGTCACGGGTTGTCACGGGTAGTAGCAGGTAGTCACGGGTTGTCACGGGTAGTCGCAGGTAGTCACGAGTTGTCACGGGTAGTCGCAGGTAGTCACGGGTTGTCACGGGTAGTCGCAGGTAGTCACGGGTTTTCACGGGTAGTCGCAGGTAGTCACGGGTTGTCACGGGTAGTCGCAGGTAGTCACGGGTTGTCACGGGTTGTCACAGGTAGTCGCAGGTAGTCACGGGTTGTCACGGGTAGTCGCAGGTAATCACGGGTTGTCACGGGTAGTCGCAGGTAGTTACGGGTTGTCACGGGTAGTCGCAGGTAGTCACGGGTTATCACGGGTTGTCACGGGTAGTCGTATGTAGTCACGGGTTGTCACGGGTAGTCGCATGTAGTCACGGGTTATCACGGGTAGTCGCATGTAGTCGCAGGTAGTCACGGGTTATCACGGGTTGTCACGGGTAGTCGCAGGTAGTCACGGGTTGTCACGGGTAGTCGCAGTATTCGTAAAGCTTTGTATAGGCAATTCATGATAAAATGAGCACTTTTTAAAATCAACCTTAGACAAAAATTACTGCCCTGCCTGCATATAATTCAACGGGCGCACTGAGTGGCATGCGCCCAGTAAAGTTGGTAACGATGGATGGAAAGTAGTTCCATATCTTACGTCGAACTAAAGTATTAGGTAACCATTTGAATAAAGTGATAAGGCCCATAACAATGTTAATTTTACATAAGGTGGAAGAATACACAATGCGCATACAAGTATATCTTAAGCAGGGCTTTCAAAAGTGCTCATTTTACTGCGAACAGCCTATACGTGTATATGTAATTGTTCTTTTATACAAACGGGAGCGCTGTGGCTGAGCGGTTAGCTTGCTTGCCTCCCACCAAGGGGAACCGGGTTCAATCCCCGGCCGGGTCACTCCGGATTTTTGCAAGTGGGAATCGTGCCGGACGATGCCGCTGTTCGACGGGTTTCCTCATGGTTCTTCCGTTTTCCCCCGCCCCTACATTCTTGCATTTTCACCTCATTTCACTCTCAAGACCTGCATGTTGAGAGATGCCAAAATCTCTCAACTCATTTTATACAAACGAATGACTATTTTGCTTTACGTAAACCTATTTACATGATTAATATAAAATAGACACTTCTACATCAAACTTATTTGAGTACGCTGCTTTGAACAGTTCTTTTATTTTAACTGTTTAGAGTAAATCGTCTTGCTAGTAATTACTGGTTCCAAGTGCTTCTGGCTTCTCAGCAGATGCAGCTTTAGGGCGGTGTACTGGAACTTGGAGGGAACCTTTTACGGGTCACGTAGTTTTGTGAACTAAGTTTTACAAAAATCAGTGTACTTGCCCTGAAGTTGTTGACACATTCATGTTTTGTACACAAATTGTTGATATCTAAAACGAGCTTAGATGTGAGTCGCCTTATCCACCACTGCAGTAGTGTTGCTCTCTGTATTCCTGTCGCCATTTTGGACCTTATGTCACTGGAAGGCGCTCCTTATTAGCTTCGCTTGTCAGCTTTTGAAATTCCTATACCATAGGTCTTGATAAAAAAAAATGGGGTTGACTGTGTTGGGGAAGCGGCCGTTTGTTTTGCGTGAATACGTCTACGTTGACGCGCTCGGACGCCTTGATGTATTTTTACGTCCCAGGCACTGCTTCACTCGATCATACAAGGTTTTATGGGTACCACTGGATTTTTTTTAGATACTCTTTCCAATCGTATACGATTTCTGTATTTCGACTTGGCTATTCGACGAGCATAGGCCGACATTTTTTTAAGTTTTCGTAATTTTTTGCATTAAACTCATACAATTTCACCATAACCATGCCACGCAAATGTTTTATACATGCAATCGATTGATATTGACGAGAGCTATCGATTGAAACTTAAATGAGAGTCGTAGCTTCTCCTAGTCAAAAGTTATACTACGCGGAAGTTATGACACGCGGCGAGACGAACTCAAAATTGCGGCGCTTCCCTTCCCCCCTCCACCTAGAGTGATGCTTCGCAGTCCTCACTCAACATAACATGTTCTTTGATCCTTTGGGAATCGAGTGCTGTAAATGGATTTTTTATGCAAGCGATATATTCTGAGCTGCAATTCCAAACTCTATACCCCGATTTTGTTATCATCGGATTTTTTTGGATTGTCTCCCACTATGGTTGCAAATTTAAATACGTATTCACGTCAAAAAATTCAGCTATATCCATGCGTGTTACGACTTCAATGGCAAATATATTTTCTAACTAAAGCCCCTATAATTTAGCTTTATAGCTCAGTACTGAGATAGACGGCATTGAAGTATGTGTTAGTTGCACTAGACCTCCGATCATGCTACATTCCCTGCACTAACAACTATATTCCTCTTGTCCGAGTGAAACATGAGCTTGAGTTCTGCATGTGGCTGCAGCCAGTGAACATGTGACCTCGGCTCAACTGAGTACAGGACAGTGGAATCTAACTTGATGTCGTAGGCTATTACAACGCGGAATACCAGACTCTTTATTTGTAACATACGCAGCTCGAAATACACATGAGCATACAACTCAAAGTTTTAAACTATCGTTATTGGCATAAACAAATTGTACATTCTGCTGTGCACGGTAGAAGGTCACTAGGTTACATTATAAGTAGAGATTGAAAAAAATTCGCGTATTCATCTTACTACAAGCTACACCTCAAACGCATGTGTATTTATCGTATGTTTGCAGTTGTACCTCAGTGTAGTAGACTCGCCCAAGTGAACTCTGAGCCAAAGACAGACCTCTAAGGAAGCAACAAACCCCGAGCCCCTGGTCTGAGGT